>CM045927.1:6599936-7262436 GCA_025177825.1 Aechmea fasciata | reverse complement strand
TAAATATGATCTAGAGTATTTAAAACTTCTAGAAAATAAATTTCGTAATTTTTCGAAATCATTTACCTTACGATCAAAAGCTCACAAAATTGACAATTTTTAACGCCGGTATGGGATACTTGCTAGTTTAACGGTGTAAAAGAATTGAAATAGGTTGAATTTTTGATAGAAAATTCTATTCACTACCTAGATAAAGATCAATAACTCCGATCTTAAATTGAAGGATCCGATCATCTATTTTTAGGATGTCGTTCGATTTCTTCATTTTATGCCCATTTGATGGACTTTATTATGATTTTGAAAAATTACGAAATTTATTTTCTAGAAATTTTAAATACTCTAGATCATATTTAACGGAGTGGATCGTCGATTCGGATGCCCTATCATCAAAAACAACTTATGAGTAGTAAGGGTCTACTACTCATAAGAGTATAGTAGCCCTACTCTATACATATATATATATATATATACATACATACATACATATATAGATATACATACATATACATCTATGTACATATATACATACATATACATATATATACATATATATGAGTCGGTTAGGATACTATTGATAGCACGAAGAATTTGGTGCTATCAAGTTTTCTAGTTAGATTTATCTCTTTTATCATTTTCATCCGTTAGATTATACTATTCAACTAACCACCACTCAACCCTAGGGGTCCACATTATTCTAACCGCACCTCTTTTAATCCAAGGGCGAGAAAACATAATAGCACCAAGTCATTGGTGCTATTAATGATATTCGACCTAGTTCCATATATATATATATATATAGAACTAGGCTACTATGCTATTAATAGCACCAAGTCATTGGTGCTACCAAATTTTTAGTCATTGCATTGAGAGATGTGCGGTTAGGATGATGTGGGCCCCCCTAGGGTTAAGTGGGTGGTTGGTTGAATAGTATGATCTAACGGGTAAAAATCATCAAAGGGGTGGATCTAACGGCGGAAAACTTGGTAGCACCGAGTGCTTCGTGCTATTGATAGCATATAGAACTATATATATATATATATATATATATATATATATATATATATATATATATATATATATATATATATATAGAATTGAGCTCCTATGCTTTTAAAAGTATCAAGTCATTGGTGCTTGTAAGTTTTTAGCTCTTGGATTAATAGATGTGCGGTTAGGATGATGTGGGGCCCACTTGGGTTAAGTGGTTGGTTGGTTGAATAGTATAATCTAACGGTGAAAATGATCGAAGGTGTAGATCTCATGGTAGAAAACGCACAAGTACAAAGGGCTTGGTGCTTTTACAAGCACCATAGCCGGACTCTATATATATATATATATATATATATATATATATATATACATAGTTGAGCTAGAATACTTTTAAAAGCACCAAGGGGTGGTGCTTTTGAGTTTTTAATCCTTGGAGGGAGAGATATAAGGTTGAGATGATGGTGGTAGGTGGTGGTAGGTGGAGCAGTGTTTGATCCAAGTGGTATTAGTAGTCATGGAGTAGATCCAAGGGCTAGAAACTTAGAAACGGAACATCGCTTCTAAGTTTCTAGCCCTTGGATCTACTCCATGACTACTAATACCTTGGATCAAACACTGCTCCGCTACCATCGTCTCAATCCTCGTCTCTCCCGTCCAATGGCTAAAAACTCAAAGCACCAACCCGCTAGTGCTTTTAAGTATTCTAGCTCAACTATATATATATATATATATGTAGACGTACTATATATATATATATATATATAGAGAGAGAGAGAGAGAGAGAGAGAGAGAGAGAGAGAGAGAGAGAGAGAGAGAGAATTCGGCTGCTATGCTATCAATAGCATGAAGCACTCGGTGCTACCAAGTTTTTCGCCGTTAGATCCACCCCTTTGATGATTTTCACCCGTTAGATCATACTATTCAACTAACCACCCACTTAACCCCAGCGGGCCCACATCATCCTAACCGCGCATCTCTCAATCCAACGGTCAAAAACTTGATAGCACCAATGACTTGGTGCTATTAATAGCATAGTAACCTAGTTATATATATATATATATATATATATATATATATATATATATATATATATATATATATATATATATATATATATATATATATATATATATATATATATATATATATATATATATATATATATATATATATATACTACTATACTTATATGAGTATAGTCCTTTGTAATCATAAGTTTTTAGCCGTTCGGATGAAAAAATGAGTGGTTAGGATGAGAGTGGTTACGGGTAGGTTGATAGTGAGCCTCCTAGGGTTGAGTGGGTGGTTGGTTGAATAGTATAATCTAACGGGAAATTGATTAAAGGGTAGATCTAATGGTAAAAAATTTATGAGTACAAAAAGCTCTATACTCATAAGAGTATAGTAGCCGCACTCTATATATATATATATATAGAGAGAGAGAGAGAGAGAGAGAGAGAGTTGGAAAGCATAGATTACTAATTTAGACATAATCTACGCTATTGGAGAGCTCAACTCTAGGAATTTATAGTGCAGTAGTCCGCTTCTAAATTTTTATTTTAAAAATAAATTTGTTAAATTTTTATTTGTAAATATAATTCTATAAAAGCGGTGAATGATTCACCGCTTTTAAAAGCGGTGAACCATTCACCCCATTCTTTCTATTTCTCATTTCTTTTTATAATTTTATGATGATAAAAGCGGTGAATGGTTCACCGCTTTCATTATTTTTCTACTACTAAATAGAAGTTATGAATGCGGTGAATCATTCACGCATTTAAAGGCCTATTTTTATAATTATTTTTTTAAGAAAATTATTTTTACAATTATAAAAACCGATCGGATTAGTTATGAAAAAAATTCTCAACTCTATTAGACATAATCTACGCTATTAGAATTATCTAGAAAGCAAATTTCATAACTTTTTGATATCATTTACCAAGTGATCAAAATGTCTCAAAAATGACTTTTAACGGTTGATGTGGCACGCTTTTAAGTTCAATGGTGTAGAACAATCTTAATTACATGAATCTTTAATAGAAAATTCTACTTAACATCAATAGCAAAATAAATACTTATGATTTGAAATTTGTCTTTTATCATTGTTTTTTATGAGATTTTTATTTTATAGTTTATTTTGAGGCTACTTGTTCAGTAGGTAAATAAAGTCAAAAATTTATGAAATTTTGTTTCTAAATAGTTCCGATAGTGTAGATCATGTCTAACGGAACTGATCGCCGAATCGTATGTCCTATCATCGAAAACAACTTATATGCATGGAGGCCTCTGAACTTTCGAAAGCATAGGAGCCTAGTTCTATATATGTATATATGTATGTACGGATACATGTATATATGTATATACTGATATATGTATATATGTATATATGTATGTATACAAATAACCCTCTTTGAAAAACTCATTGAAGTATAAAACCAATTTGCCCCCACAAATTGGATGATCCCCCAACTTAGGGCCTGTTTGGTTCTTTGGAAAATACCTCTGAAAAATTTTTTCAGGCCCGAAAATTTTTTCCGTGTGTTTGGTTCACAAGAAAAACAATTTTTTCCTGAGAAATGTTCGTGAGAAATAAGTTTTCGTTTTCCTAAATAAAATTTGGAAAACGAAAAGGGTGTTTTCTGTGAAATATGAAAAATAATTTTTCAAATTTTTTTTCTAATATATTGGTGTACGTTTACCACCCAATCCGTTATTTCCACCATCTCCCACCGTCATCGCTATTATATATATATATATATATATATATATATATATATATATATATATATATAGTCTTCTTTGGTATACTATCGGTAGCACGGAAGTCTCTGTTGCTATCAAATTGTTTTCAATGATGCGGCTTCCAAATCAACAATTGGCTCCGTTAGACTTGATTTACACTATTTAAAATATTTGAAAACTAAATTTCATAATTTTTTGACATCATTTACCTATTAAACGAGGAATCTAAAAGTGAACGACTAAAAATAAAAATCTCATAAAAATGATGAAAAAAAATTTGAATTTAAGATCAGAGGTACTGATCTTACTCTAAATAGTGAAAAGAATTTTCTATAAAAATTTCATCGGATTTGGATTGTTTTACACCTTTAAATTCACAAACGCATCACATTGACTATTAAAATGGTCAATTTTGAAACCTTTTGATCACTAGCCAAATGATATCGAAAAATTTTAAAATTATTTCCAAATATTTTCAATAGTGTAGATCAAGTCTAACGGAGCCGATCGTCGATTTGGAAGCCGCATCATTGAAAACAACTTGATAGCACGGATGCCTCCGTGCTGCTTATAGTAAACCAGTCTAGTTCTATATATATTTATATATATAGCCCTAAATTTTTTTAATATATAAATATATATACACACACAAACACGAAAGAACACTCTCCTTCTCATATCCGTCATCTCCATCATCTCCATCTCTTTTGTCAAATTATATTATCTATACCAAAATATAGTTAAAATTTATTTTTATTTAAATATTTATTATTTATATTGTAAAGAGTTTGTGAGTATTATGTTAATAAATTTTAAACGGTTGGTAATCTCACCCTCTTTTGTAGAAGGTGTTTATACATCAAAATTTTCAACTAACCAAACAAGTGCCAATAGAAAAGAAAAACTGTTTTTCATTTTTTTTCTTACCAACCAAACGCGTACATGAAAAACTAATTTTTTTTTCTATCAAACCAAACAACAGAAACTAGAAAATTTCTTTTCCACAAAAAATATTTTTCTTCAGAAAAATAGTTTTTTACTATTTTTCAAGGAACCAACTAAGTGCAGTTTTATACAAAAATTGAAGGTTTGCGAGGGCATAGATTTATATAGATTATTTCACAAGAGTATATATGAAATGCCTCTTTTTTGTTACGTCAATGGATATATGTAAGGATATAAATGTAAGGATATACATTTATATATATTATTTTGCAAGAGTATACATGAAACGCCTCTTTTTGCTGCATCAATAGATTTTGATTTGTTGGTTTCGTAGTGTTGATGTCCTAAGCCATCACTATTTGCTATTTTTGAATCCTTTTTTTGGTCCTTATGGCAGCACACTTTTATGAAGAATTTGCCCATAGGCAATTTTATGTGCAGGTAATTAGTACTGTATTTTATAATTCCTTACTTCTTTTCATATATCAATCATAGGATGTGAAGAAAAAGGAGAAGGAACTTCAAGCTAAGGAGTCTGAGCTAAAGAAGAGAGAAAGGGTACGTTGTAGTTGTTATGTTAATAAATGCAAGTTTTCACATGATCTTGATATTAATGTTAGATAACATCAGAAGTTTTCCTTGTTGTAGCTTTTTGTGCTTTACATTAGCTATGAATAAGTCAATATTAACATACATGACTTTCTGTCATCTTATGGAAGAGTTTACTTATATTGACTCTCTGTGTTATACAAGTATTTTTCTAAATCTTTCCTATACAATGATTACCAATGATTTTATCTGTATGTTAGGAACTTAAAAGAAGGGAAGAGGCTGCAGCCCGAGGTATGGTTTCATCATTTAGTTATCTGTTACCCTCTAGCATCATCCCGGAGCTGGTGTTTCGCTAGTCTGAGTGTTGGCAAGGATGGCCAAAAAATTGTAGTGAAGTTTTACAAGGATGTTGTCATGGGTGAGAGGTGCTACTGAAGTAAAAAAAATCGGAAATGCTCTTTGTTAAAGATGGTCAACATGTCATGTCTCTAAAAGAGTAATTTGGTGCACGAATAAAAGAGGAAATTAAATTGAGAGTAGTGAGAATAAGGCATAATTTTTCTAGATTGATAAACAATATTAACCTAGATATGGCAAAAGGCCTGTGAGTGAGGTTTTGTAAGTGTTCCTTCTGTTTGCTCGTAATGATTTCTTGGTAATTAGTGAAAATGTAGTGCTTTAACTCTTTGGAAGTGAAAGTTATTTAACTTCCATGTAATCTCAAATCATCCTGCTTTCTTTCTTCACAGCTGGGATTGTTATAGAGGAGAAGAATTGGCCACCATTTTTCCCCATTATTCATCATGATATTGCAAATGAGATACCCATCTATGCGCAAAGGATGCAATACTTTGCCTTTGCATCATTGTTAGGTACATCTTACCTTTGTTGGTTTAGCTTCATCCTTTCTAGTTCAACTTCTTTTTTTGTTGTTACCTTGATAAACCCTTCTGAAAATTTTACTTTGTCAAACTTAAAATATAAACAAGGATGATCAGGGATGACCTTGTGTCTCAGTTAGATATATGTTTTTGAACTTTTTTTTTCTTTTTTTCTTTTTTCTTTTTTACTTTTTCCCCATTTGTAGTGGCCCATTTTGGTATACCATATCCATACTGTAATAATTCGATACTATATTTAGATGCTTCAGGCTTGGACACACTGTTGATGGTTTGAATCTTCAGAGCTGCAGGCACCTCATACAAAATTTCTGAAAATCTGCGTATTAGAGTCATCATTCTTGAAACTTTCTTGATGACTTGTTTCACTTTAATTTGACTCATATCATTTAGTGAATGGATGTTTAGGGCTCTATTTAGTTCTCCAACCTAATTTGTAAATGACAAACAAAACTTGCTCTCGCAGTTAAGTTCATGAGATGATGTTTCTGTTTTCTGCATAATAGTCTTCTCTTTTTGTGTAAACACAAGAACATATCATGGATATAGTGGTATACTTCTTACATATCGTAGTCTTCTCTTTGTTTATAAACATGATAATAGATATCTTCATGGTTAGGAGTACCAAATATCAAATTTTGGAGGTCATGCAGGAATGGTCCAGTAAATTGCCACAATTTTACTTGGGTTTCACAAAAGCAGTATGTAACTATTTGCTTTTTGTATGTCGTGAAGGATTGGTTGGATGCCTTGTTTGGAATGTAATAGCAGTTACAGCAGCTTGGATAAAGGGGGAAGGTATGATTGAAGGTTTTTCATGCCTATACTGTAAAATGTTAGCTTCTGTATTGTCATGAATATATCGTCCTTGTATGTCCAGGTGTAACGATCTGGTTCCTAGCTATCATATATTTCATCGCAGGTTGCCCAGGTGGTTATTTGTTATGGTATCGACCTCTTTACCGTGCCATGAGGTGCTGCACTATGGCTAATATCAATTTGTACAGTTTTTGCCTAATTCTTTGGAATGACTAAACTTAACATTTGCATTGTTTTTATGACAAATCTTACAGGTCCGAAAGTGCTTTGAAGTTTGGATGGTTCTTTCTGTTTTACTTGGCAAGTTCTATCAATGTTCAATATAAACTATTGCATTCTTTTTTATACTGAAACAATTTCTAGATTTCTCTGATGCTTTTTTAGTTTCAGTAAATTATTTCATGCCTCACGAATTATTTCTTAAATAGGTTCATATTGGTTTCTGTATCTATTCAGCTGTTGCTCCTCCAATCCCTTTCAAAGGAAAATCATTGACGTAAGATTTTGTTTTTGTTTTTTATTCTTCTTTAACATGTATTACTTTGTCAGCAAGATGAGGAGAAACTGTTTTATTTTAAGGTGAACTTTCTTATTGGGGAATATTTCCTTGGCGGGCCTATACAATGTAGCGTTCAAAATTAGTTGATTTGAACTAATTTAGTTGATTTGAACTCTTCTATACCGTTCAATGAGCAACACACCATATCGGCCATTAAAATTACAGATTTTGTGACCTTTTGATCGTTCAGTTAGTGATGTCAAAAAAACATAAAATTTGATTTATAAATAGTTTAAATGGTCTAGATGATGTCAACGGTGCTTATCGTCGATTTGGAAGCTCTATCATAAAAAACAAATCGGTAGTAAACCGAGCTGTTTACTAGTAATAGTAGGCCAGTCAAGCTCTCTCTCTCTCTCTCTCTCTCTCTCTCTCTCTCTATATCTATATATATATATATATATATATATATATATATATATATATATATATATATATATATATATATATATATATATATATATAGTATAAATGTGCTTCTTTTCTGTTGCAATATGGATTGATCGGAAGTTTGTTGCAACAACATATTACATACAGTTGGATACTAACACCTTTCTTCCAGGCAGGGTTAATTTTATGGAAGATGTTTTTTCCGGAAGCGAGCTTACCATATTTGCTTGACTGAGTGCAGAGAGAGTTGCTTTCGTTACTCTGTTCACATATTTTCAAAAGCTAGACTGACAGAAATCTGAAGTGCAGTGAAGGATAGGATCTCTTTCTTTTATGTCTTATATTGTTGACAAAACAGAAAAAATTAGGAGTTTATTTGGTAGAGAAATCACAACTAACATTTTCTTAAAGAACTTTTGAGTTCCAGTTCAATGAAATGACCATTTTGTGACTTATTTATTATCCAAACGGCCTCTATTTTTCCTTATATGTCATCTGAAGGAGCTTTTCACTTGTTGATTCTTTTCTGTTACTGTCTGCAGGGGGATTTTGCCGGCAATTGATGTCATTGGCGACAGTGTTATAGTTGGGGTAAGTTTAGGTTACATGAATGTGCTAGACCTTGATAGTTGTTCTTTACGAGTATGATTTTATTTTTAGTACAAGATATGATTTGCTTTAACTGGAACAGTTCAGAATTATATACTGTTTATCAGATAATTTCTATAACTGACACAATGAAATTATAAGTCAGCTACACGAGAGCAAACTGTATGCAGCTCACATGAAGCAGAAACAATTATGAGTTTGGTGTCTGGTGTGACGCCCTAATAGTCGCATATTGTGTGTGGGAAAGAGACTGTGTAGGTATAGAAAGGACTCTAGTGCTATTAACTTGGGCTTTCGAATTTTGGGCCGGTGGATTGGACTCGAGAAATTGCTAGTACTTGTGGGCTGGGTCATTATGTGTTGGCTTCAATCCCTATTTTTTTTTTTTTCTTTTTTCTGATTCCTATGCTATTTTACTTGCAGATCTTCTACTTCATCGGATTCGGCTTATTTTGCCTTGAATCACTCCTCAGCATCTGGGTCATGCAGGTTGGACTATTAGATAACACCTTTTCGATGGTCGTTCTCAGTACTTCAACTAGTAAAATGGTTTTGCTAAATGATAGCTTCCAATGGGATTTAATATATAAAGGAGCTTGTTGGTTTGGTTAAATTAGATTTTGTCTTTTCCATGCTCGATTATCAACATGGAAACACTGAATTTCTACTAATGTAAATAAAGGATACTCAGTTATCCATGAGGCTTGGTAAAAGTTTTTCTCTAAAGCGCTTCAATTTCATGTTAACAAATTTTTTAAAATGAAATAATCATCATTTTGATTTTCTCATCATTATATGTACAGCAAGTATTAATGTACTTCCGAGGAAGTGGAAAGGCTGCAGAGATGAAGCGTGAGGCAGCACGTGGTGCCATGCGGGCTGCATTTTGATTCTTCGAACACGTTGCGGACATACAGATAATTTGTTCGAGGAAAAGTTATAACATTCCACGGTTCACCGTAGATATTCCATGCCTATGGTTCTTCAGGTCATCTGTTTGATAGTTTTAGTTGGTATTTGAATTTGCTTGATAGTTTTAGTTGGTATTTGATTTACGGCGTGGAATTTAACATATGTAAATACAGAGATTTCCTTTTTCGTAATTAACTGAAATAAGGATGTTCAGCATTGTATTTTGCGAACTGTCTTTTTTGCCCTTTCTCTGGTGGTTTATGAATAGACATTGTAATAGATTTAATTGTAATCGTTCACACACATATACTCAGATTTTCTGAAAGCTTGTCTGATGTACAATTTGTTAACTGTCTGCTATACAGCAATAAGTTGGGAGTTTGCTTCTGGTCTTCTATGGTTTTACCTTTGCCATATACTAAGTCTTCTATAGGCCAACCAATAAGCTGCAGATAATTTGTTTTTTAATTTTAATTGATTGGAGCGTTTACCTTATCTAGCTGCAGATGAAGGTTTTCCCTGCAGCCCGGTAAGAGTGAATTTGCAGTTTTGCCTGCTGGGCACGGCGTTTTGTAATCGGATTTATTGTCTGAGTTTCTTCAACTATTTTTGTCACACCACGGGGCCGGTTCGGGATTTTTTTTTTTTTTTTTTTTTTTTTTTTTTCTTCCTTCGGGGGGAAAAGCTTTAGAAATTTTTTATTATTATTAACTCAGAGTAAGAGATTCGTTACATATACAAAGTTTTTATCACCATGGGCAGAACCTTTTCTGTACATGCCCAATAACTATAAAGCACAAACACACTATAGCATCACAGCTCCATCAATCAAATATGCACCATAATTGTGAGGATAATTTAAACAGTCAATCATTGATCCACACTAAATTATCCTGCAGCAGTGACGATGATTTCTCCTCTAAAATCTCACAGACATAAAAACCTCCATATTTTCTCAATACAACAAGCATGATTTCTTTCTCCTTTTTTTTTTTTTTTTTTTTTTTTTTTTTTATGAAAATAGTTTAAAAACTACGACCGATACGAGAAAACTTGCAATTGCATTTTTAATATAAAAAAAGAAACAAGAGTACTTTGCAAGCAATTGGAAATCATCACTTAACCGTCAATTAGGATAACGTCAAAGTGCATAAAGGAAATTGATGTTGTAATAATCACCCAAACATTGCCATAGTAACAGAAAATAAACTGATAATAACTAAACCACTTGGGAACTCCTCAAGGGCCACCGGTCAATCTATTGAGCGATCGATCTACCGCCACTTCACATTACATTCCTCACCTCACAACTTGAAGTACCTGTAAAAATAAGTGGTGAGAAATGTGCAAAATATTTTTCGGTGGGTACACTATCCCTGAAGACGACAAAATAGGTAAACATAGTACAATAACAAAAACAACATTGCATAGGTTAGGTAATCATAATTAACTGAACTAAAATGAAAGCTATGCTATTGTCAAAATAACTGAGCACATATGTCTATCATGATGAAAAATTCTAGAATGCAACAGGTATATTAGTGATGTGGCGTAACAAACCAATCAAAAAATTCTTTTTAAAGATATATGTCCCATCATGATTATAAAAAAATATTTTTATTGTATTTTTATTTGAAAAAAAAAAAAAAGATGATTGACTTATTATTGATGATGTGGTACAAATGGAATCGCATAGAATTCCTCCTATCATGATAAGATACTGATCTATCACTGTCGATCATGTCAAAGACAGTCTAGGGCAACATGTCAACTAAATATGCATCAACCGACTTGAAGTGACCAATACCCAATTGACGCTTGCTATCATAGATCTAGGGCGGCCCACTATCACATGAATTTGGGACAAGCACGAAGTAGCTGGCATAAACCACATTCAATACAGATTTAAGAAAAAGATGGTCATTGGCCTACATGGTGGATCAGACCTTTGATGTTCGCAAAACGTGCAAAAAGCAACAGTCATATATGGTATGCTCAAACTATATGCTCAAACTATATGTCGGATTGTTGGCACTAACTATTAATCCCAAAAGCTTAAACGGTTAGAAATACGCAACTAATTTACTTAAAGCGTACACAGATATAGCGCCCACGAGTCTCTATTATGACTCGGCCCGACCAGCATCACGCCACTTCAAACATGACTCGACCTACCAGTCTCACACTATTTCGAACATGACTCGGCACAACATGGCATCCCATCACAGAGCAGTATGCTGGCTCATTTAATCCAACACTATATTGTCCAATGACGGCGATCAGTCGAGAGACTCACAAGGAGTGTCAACGAGTCCAAGCAGGACCATAAGTCAAAGAATGTCCAACAACAGGTAAAAAACCATTGTACTCCATGTCTCAAAATCTCACGCAATATAATACAACAACATGGATAAAAAATAGACATAGTAGGTGCAAGTAGAATGAAATAGGATATAACGAGGTATAGACAAAGAAAACCACATAAGCTCATTATATCGTTTTGGACCGAAGCACTCACCTCAACTCTGTGAAATCCTCAGCTTGGCAAGCCTCTCTGGGTATCACCTGAATTCAGAACAATCACACAAGCATCAAAACCTGTCCCCAGTTAAGACCGACTGTAGAATGACTCATTCGGGTTAAAACTCTCATAGTATAGCCACACCGGAAGCCATAACCACAATCCAGTCAAACGACCAACCCCTTGGCTTTCTTGCAGCTCCTCCACTGTCCAGAAAGGCACTCCTAAATGTACGTGGACAGCACAGCACATCGTGCGCTAAACTGAAGGCCACAGCCTCAAAACATGCTGTAATAGGTTCCAATCTATGTTGATTTTGGAATTGTTGGCATTCGGTTAAATCGAATCGGGTGCGTCCATGATCGGGCTCGATCCGACAGTTGTTATGTTGTCTAATTGGATTAGGATTAATCTCGCTTTTAATTGGAAAGCTAATTAGAGATAAGTTCTAATCATGTTAGGATAACAATTATAACCGATTTGGCCTTATCTCTTATGCGATTAGGATTCTGTAATCCTCTATAAATATACGGGCGATTCCACATTAAACGATGCACGATTAAAACGAAAGTTTTCCACATCCTCCATTAACCTATTAATCTAGAGGGACTTGGGACTTGAACGGTGGATTTGCGATCGTGCTCATTTGTAGTTTGATCCACCGCGAGTTCGGAGCACAAGAAGATTTTAGAGGACGATCCAAGGACACGTGAATCAATTTCGACGATCCGGGCGTTGTAACGCAAATCGCTTCCGCAAAAAGATACGAACGAATACTTCCGCTGCGTTCTACATCGTTCTACATTGGTATCAGAGCCTTATTAGGTTGATTTCGTGCCCTAGATCAACTCTTTAATGATATTGCATGCCTAGATTTAAATCTATAATAGTTTAGATTTTTCTTGCATGCTTGTGGGCGTTAATGGCGGATTTTTCGAAAGTGATATCTTTACTTGTTTTTCATCACATCATAAAGCACCTACATTGTAGATTAGATCTACAAAAGTTTGATTTAATTTGGTTTTGTATTTTAAGAGAGAAACGAAACCCTAAATCGATTTTTTGATGGTGGCTTATTTGATGTGTGATTGATATCCCATTGTGAATCTTGTATGATTTGGAAGAGCTTCTCATATGCTTTCTATTGATATATTATTTGCAAGATTTGGACTAGCAAATGTCCAGATATGATTTTTTTTTTAAGTTTATCTATTTATTTAAAAAAAAAAATACTGTTCGGGCTAAGAGCCGCGTGGGTGCGCACGCGACGGCACGTGGGTCGCGCGGGCCACACCACGCGAGCCGCAGCCGGGCGGGCCTCGCGAGCCGCTCGCGAGGCCACGCGATCCACGCGGACTACGCAGCCACGCAATCCACGTGGATCGCGCAGCCACGCGGGCCACGTGGGCGCGCGGGCGCGCGGCACCGAGCCGCGCGCCGGCCGCGAGCGGGTCGGCTGCGCGGGCCGTGTGTGCGGGCCGCTGGCTCCGCCCGAGCCGCGAGCCACGTAGGCCATGCGCGGGCGTGTGTTGCTACACGCCGATCGCGAGCCACGCGGGCTTCGCGAGTCCCGAGGGCGCGTAGGCCTCCGGCGCGGCCGACCGCGCGAACGCGAAACAGCCGGCGCGCGCGGGCCGCGCAACGGCGCCGCCACTTGGGCGCGCGGGCTGCGCGCGGGCCAACAGCCACGCGGAGCCCAACCCGCGCAGCCCCGCGAGAGGGGCGAGAACGGGTCTGCGCCCGCACGGGCTAGCAGCGCACGCGCCCCAAAGCCCGGGCGCCAGCGGGGCCGGCCGGCGGGCGGTGGATTAATAAATGTGCGGTTAGGATGATGTGGGCCCTCTTGGGTGATGTGGGCGGGTTGTTAAATAGTATAATCTGACGGATGAAAATGATCAAAGTCGTAGATCTAACGGTAAAAAATTCACAAGCACCAAGTGCTTGGTGCTTTTACAAGCACCCTAGCCAAACTATATATATATAGAGAGAGAGAGAGAGAGAGAGAGAGAGAGAGAGAGAGAGAGAGAGAGAGAGAGAGAGAGAGAGAGAGAGAGGATACTATCGATAGCACCATTCATTTGGTGCTACCAAGTTTTCCGTCGTTAGATCCACCCCTTTGATGACTTTCACCCGTTAGATCATACAATTCAACCAACCACCCACTTAACCCTAAGGGGCCCACATCATCCTAACCACACATCTCTCAATCCAATGGCCAAAAACTTGATAGCACCAATGATTTGGTGCTATTAATAGCATAGTAGCCTAGTTCTATATATATATATATATATATATATATATATATATAGAGAGAGAGAGAGAGAGAGAGAGAGAGAGAGAGAGAGAGAGAGAGTGGTATGCTATTAATAGCACGATGAACTTGGTTCTAGTAAGTTTTCTACCCTTGGATTAATCCATTTGATTAATTTTATCCCTTAGATTATACTATTCAACCAACCACCCACTAAACCCTAGGGGGCCCACATCATCCTATCCACACATCTTTTAATCCAAGGGTAGAAAACTTACTTGCACCAAATCATTGGTGCTATTAATAGTATTCCGACCTAGTTCATATATATATATATATATATATATATATATATATAGAGAGAGAGAGAGAGAGAGAGAGAGAGAGAGAATTTACTATCCCTTTAATAGGATAGGAGCACTTATCTATCAGTTTTTAGCCTTTGAATCAATACTTTTCATCATTTCTAACCATTGGATTAAATACCATAACTCAGTGGGGACTACTCAACCCTAGGGGGACCATTCAATTCTAACCGACTAATATCATCCTAACCTTATAATTTCTCATCCAATGGTTAAAAACTTGATAGGACAAGTGCTCTATCCTATTAATATAATAGTAGCCCTAGCCTATATATATATATATATATATATAGAACTAGGCTACTATGCTATTAATAGCAAGTCGTTAGTCTATCAAGTTTTTAGCCCTTGGATTGAGAGATGTGTGGTTAGGATCTTTGTAAAACCCTTATTAGTGGGTGGTTGGTTGAATAGTATGATCTAATGGGTGAAAATAATCAAAGGGGTGGATCTAACGGTGGAAAACTTGATAGCATCAATCGTCTTATTGATAGCATAAACGATAGGACTACATATATATATATATATATATATATATATATATATATATATATATATATATATATATATATATATATATATAAGTCCTATCTATGCTATCAATAGACGAAGACTACCAAGTTTTCCAGTTAGATCCACTCCTTTGATGATTTTCACCGTTAGATCATACTATTCAACCAACCACCCACTTAACCCTGGGGCCCACATCATCCTAACCGCACATCTATCAATCCAACTAAAAACTTGGTAGCAAATGAATTTGTGCTATTAATAGCATAGAAGCCTAGTTCTATATATATATATATACTAGTTGAGTGTACGTGCAAATGCAAAATGCACGTAATAATTATTTTAAAATTAAATAAAAAAATAAAATTTATTATCTTAAAAAAAAGATATTTTAAAATTGAGAAATATATATAGAAAAGAAAAAATATTTTAAAATTATAGAAAAATAAAATCCGTTAGAAAAAATTATTTTGAAATTAAATAGAAAAATAAAATCTGTTATCTTAAAAAAAAATATTTTAAAATTCGAAAATATATATAGAAAAGAATCTTTATAGAATTTTCGAAATATCTAAAAGAAATATTTTAAAACTAAATAGAAAAATAACTTTTATAAAATTTTCACATCTGTTATAAAAAAAATTACGTATTCATTGCGATTTTTATTTCTATTTTTATTCTTATATTTAAAATTTTACGTAGAAAACATTGGGCGCTAATAAAATGGGCGTTAATTTTTCCGCCGAAAAATGAATCTGACAGCCCTAGCCTCTATAATTGACCGCCGAAAAATGTATCCGAAAAATATATATGATTTTTCGATATCATTTGCCTAGTGATCGAAGGAGCACAAAATCAAATAATTTTAATGACCATAGTGAGCCGTTTGAAAGTTTAACGGTGCAGAAATATTCAAATTACGTGAAATTTTGATAAAAATTTTTTTATACTATATAAAACAAGATCAATATCTTTGATCTAAATTTTTAATGCCATATTATCGCGTTTTGTAAGATTTTTATTTTCGTTGATTTTTAGCCCCTTCGTTCACTAGGCAAATAATATCGAAAAATCGCAAAATTTATTTTCTAGGTACTTCAAATACTCTAGATCAAGTTTAACGGAGCCGATCGACAATTCGAAAGCCACAACATCGAAAACGACGTGAAAGCACGGAGCCCTCCGTGCTTCCAGAAGCATAGTAGCCTTACTCTATATATATATATATATATATATATAGTCCAACTAATTTACATGGTCGATCCTTGCTTTTATGTGGAAAAACAAAGTCCACAAGCATCCGCATCCCAAAACTCATTTCAACAAATCAACAAATACCTCCAAATAAATATGAAACTTTCCTGCTGATAAGCGATTACCGCTAGAGCATCCAAAATGATTTACATCATTGTTGACAAAAACATTATGTACACATACAAACAGAAGAAGACTGCAATGCTTTGCTCATAAGTGCACATTCCTGTGCCGCCACAAGCTTTCTCCAGACATCTCAAAAGCATCTCCTCTGAACTTTCGGGAGTGTTCTCCATTTGAGTGGGTTCTGACGTCCAAATATTACGACAGTGTCTGGAACCAAATACATCAAACTATCAGTATTTTTTGCAAGTCTAGTAACGTGCAGTCTAGGGAATAAAAACTTTTATAGCCATAACAGGTAGATGGAATTCATTCACATACTCAGCAGAAAATGGTAGCTTGATTATATTATTTGCATGCAGACTAAACATGACAAGAACAACCAACCAGCCAAAATAAGAAAAAAGTTAGCTAACTAACTATCTTTTTTAATGTATTGGTCCTTCGCATGGCAAGTACGAGATCTTTATGAGCTACAACGATTTCATAAATCATCCATTTTTGTTATGAGAGATATCCAAACCAGTGGAATCACAGACCGAGGTAGTAAAAGAGAAAATGCAAGGAATTCCTTTTTTTTTCTCTCTCTCTCTATTTTTCTTTATTCTGTTTCAGGTAGCCAGTTTCTCGGCATTTGCTTGGGACACCAATATACCCACAATCTATTTGATATTTTAATTCACACAGAATTTTCAAATTGTATATCTTTTGGGCTTTACAATTCCACCGTTTATAATTGTCGAGAGAAAAACAAACAGTTTTCAAATCAAAATTAGTCACTTTATTTTTCTCTTCTATACAACCAGTTATTGGCCATTATTTGAAACAACATCAGTTCTTCATAAGCTTGAAATGAATTTTATGATAAAAAATTGAAAAATTTATTTCCTTTCGGCTTTTTATAATATAATAAAATCCTCAGCCTAAAGTGTTTGCGGATAGAATGTAAAATTATAAATAAAATAGTAAAAGCAGGGTCTACCATTTGACCAGGATAGAAGAGCTCATTCTATGTCCTTAACGTCAGCTTCAATGTCAACAACTGTTGCAGAAGTTGCCTTTCCTGAAAAAAAAATTATGTTGACTAAATAAACATCAAAACTAAATTCTGAATCAAAAAATAGACCAGATAGTAATGTAAGCAATGAATCATGAATAAGGATAGCATGAGGTACCCTTCTCAACCCGAGGCGAGTATTCGTTGAACGCTTGTCTATATGTTGCAGAGCGGTCAGACGAGAACTTCGCAGATTCTCTTACAAATTTGTCGCCTTGCACTGCAACAGTAATTGACCATTTTTGGCGACAAAAACGGGGAGAAAAATAATCGAGACTCCAACTACATATGTATGAAAAGCAAAAGAACATTAACTTAGCACGTCATCAGTCACGGTTCCCCACACTCTTTCGAGGAATCTTTGATAACCATTAATGGTAGAATGTGTTTTAGATGAGAATGTAGAAAGTTCTGTTGTTAATTTCTTTTACTTCCGTTATATGATTAAGAGCACAATGTAATATCTCCAAAGTACTAAAGAAGCCACCTGATATTACAATATTAGCTTTAGTGAGTGAAAGCAAAACCAACAGAAGATCACAATGAAACTGAAAAAGCCACAAAGCAAGGGGAAATTTCTACAGGGAATTCCATTGGATGTCCATGATGAATCGTAGCAACACCTGTAATCATACGGTTATTTCTATATATATATATAGAGAGAGAGAGAGAGAGAGAGAGAGAGAGAGAGAGAGAGTTGTGCTGGTATGCTTATGGAAGCACGGAGGCGGCCTCCGTGCTTCCAAGTTGTTTTCGGTGTTCGGACTTTCGAATCGACGATCGGCTCCGTTAGAGTTGATCTAGAGTATTTGAAGTATCTAGGAAATAAATTTTGCGATTTTTCGATATCATTTGCCTAGTGATCGAAGCGGCTCAAAATCAATAATTTTAACGGCCATGGTGAGCCGGTTGCAAGTTTAACGGTGTAGAAATATTCAAATCACATGAAATTTTGATAGAAAATTCTTTATACCATATAAAACAAGATCAATAACTTTGATCTAAAATTTTAATGTCTTACCATCATATTTTGTAAGATTTTTATTATCTGTCGTTGATTTTGGGCCACTTCGATTACTAGGCAAATGATATCAAAAAATCGCAAAATTTATTATCTAGATACTTCAAATACTTTAGATCAAGTCTAACGGAGCCGATCATCGATTCGAAAGTCCGAACATCGAAAACAAAGTGGAAGCACGGAGACCTCCGTGCTTCCATAAGCATCCTAGCCGCACTATATATATATATATATATATATATATATATATATATATATATATATATATATATATATATATATATATATAGAACTAGACTACTATGCTATTAATAGCACCAAATCATTGGTGCTACCAAGTTTTTAGCCATTGGATTAAGAGATATGCGGCTAGGATGATGTAGGCCTAGGGTTAAGTGGGTAGTTGGTTGAATAGTATGATCAAACGGGTGAAAATCATCGAGAGGTGGATCTAACGGCGGAAAACTTGGTAGCACTGCTATTAATAGCATAATGACTCTATATATATATATATATATATATATATATATATATATATAGTGTAGAACTATTATACTATCGGAAGCATAAAGTATATGATACTTTCAATATTTTGACCTTTGGATTAAGAATTATACGGTTGGGATGATTGCAGTCCCCCAGGGTTGAGTGGTTCCCACGGGATAATAATATTAATCCAAAGGTTAAAAATGATTAAAGGGATCGATCTAACGACCAAAAAGTCGAAGCACCGATCCTCTATGCTTCCGATAGCATAGTAACTCTAGTCTATATATATATATATATATATATATATATATATAGGCCATGGCTACTATACTATTATGAGTTTTGGAGCCCTACTACTCATAAGTTGTTTTCGATGATGGAGCTTTCAAATCGACGATCCACTGCATTAAATATGATCTAGAGTATTTGAAACTTCTAGAAAATAAATTTCGTAAATTTTCGAAATCATAATAAAGTCCATCAAGTGGGCATAAAATGAACGGTCAAAATCGAACGACGTTCTAAAAAAGGATGATCGGATCCTTCAATTCAAGATCGGAGTTATTGATCTTTATCTATGCAGTGAATAGAATTTTCTATCAAAAATTCAACAAATTCCAATTCTTTTTCACCGTTAAACTAGCAAGTATCCCATACCGGCCGTTAAAAATTGTCAAATTTGTGACCTCTTGATCGTAAGGTAAATGATGTCAAAAAATTATAAAATTTGATTTCTAGAAGTTTTAAATGCTGTAAATAACGTTTAACGGTTTCGATCATCGATTCGGAAGCTCTATCATCGAAAACGACTTATGAGTACGAGGGCGATCGTACTCATAATAGTATAGTAGCCGGACCCTATATATATATATATATATAGGGTCCGGCTGCTATACTATCAATAGCACGAAGCACTCAGTGGTACCAAGTTTTTCGCCGTTAGACTCACACCTTTGATGATTTTCATCCGTTAGATCATATTATTCAACCAACCACCCACTTAACTCTAGGGGGCCCACATCATCCTAACCGCACATCTCTCAATCCAATGGCCAAAGACTAATGACTTGGTGCTATTAATAGCATAGTAGCCTAGTTCTCTCTCTCTCTCTCTCTCTCTCTCTCTCTCTCTCTCTCTATATATATATATATAGAGTAAGTCTCCGTACTTTCGAAAGTACGGAGGCTTCCGTGCTTGTAAGTTGTTTTCGATGATAGAAAATCCGATTCGACGATCGGCTCCGTTAGGAATAATCTACCCTATTGGAACTGTCTAGAAATCAAATTTCATAATTTTTTGACATCGTTTACCAAGCGATCACAGGGTCTCAAAAATGACTATTTTAACGGCCGATGTGGCACGTTTTTAAGTTCAACAGTGTAGAAGTATCCAAATTACATGAAAGTTTAATAGAAAATTCTACTAACATCAATAGCAAGATCAATACTTCCGATTTGAAATTTGAGTCCTTTATCACTGTTTTTTATAAGATTTTCATTTTCGGCCATTCATTTTGAGGCTACTCGTTCACTACACAAACGAAGTCAAAAAATTATGAAATTTGGTTTCTAAATAGTTCCAATAGTGTAAATCAAGTTTAACGGAATCGATCGCCGAATCGGATGTCCCATCATCGAAAACAACTTACAAGCACGGAGGTTCCCGTACTTTCGAAAGCATAGGAGCCTAGCTCTATATATATATATATATATATATATATATATATATATATATATATATATATATATATATATATACCCTGTTTAATGAAGGTTCTGGTAGAAAGGTTTTCCCACAGATGACTTTACTATGACAATACATTGCACGCATATTCTAGAGTTTAGTAAAATTGCATTAGAATAAATAATGACATAAGCATGTTTAGTAAATTACTGGTAACTACAAAGAGAAATGGAAATCTCTCAACAGAAGATATTGTAATACCAGAGAAAGGTTGACTGCAAAATGGACAGAGTTGTGGACCATCATTCAGAAAGGACCTACAAGATATTAGATTGAAGTTCAATGCTTTCGAATATTTATCAAACTGTAAAGCGAAAAACATGACTATGTTAGACTTACTTGAGTATCTGGAAGTCATTTCCGCAGCTTGGGGCACTACAAAAAAGAGAGCAACAAGAAGATAAGAAGTGAATATTACAGGAATCAAGCATTTCAGAATATTGCTGTATTCACAATAAAAGTATACATGTTCATTCTCTTCCTTGAAAGTTAGAAATGAGAAAAAAGAAAATAGAAGGACCAATTTTAATTGGTGGTTTCTTCTTCTCTTTTTCTTCATTTCATAGCCGTCTTCTGGTCCCAAGATTTCTATCATTCAAACTCTCTAAGCAAAAAGTCTTTCAATTGAAGAATATAGCTTAGTTAATTCGCGATTAAAACGCGAATTATAAGCGAATTTTTAAAAATACGAATTAAACGGCCCGTTCCGTATTTTTTCGAAAAGTTCGAAAGAAAAATGCGATTTCTTCGTCGAAAAAAATTGTCCGCGAATGATTCGACCAAAAAAACGGAGCTCGCAGTCGCGGATTCGCGGCCGAGGGTCGCGTCGTCGCCGCTCTCGTCGCCGAACTCGTCTGGGTCGTCCTCCTCCTCCGCCGCCGGCGCCGAGAGCAAGAGCCGCGGCGCGCATATGCCGTCTTGCCCGAGGCCGTCCGCGGAAAAATATATATTCATTTATTTATTATATATAGTTTTTTTTTATAAATTTATAATCATTTATTAATATTTCTAAATACATAACTCATATATTATTAATATACTAGTTAAGTTCCCGTGCAATACACGTCAAACAAATACCAAAAAAATAAAATTTTTAGAAATAAATATTATAGATTCGATACATAATATTTAATCATAACCAAAATAAAATGAAAGAAATAAAAAATAAAATTATAGCGAAGATGTGAAAAAGATATACTAAAATAGTATAAAGGATTATTTAAAAAAAAATTTAGATGTTATTAAAATACCTTTTAATTATAGCGAAGATGGTGAACGCGACAATATACCGGCACCGGCAATGATGGTGAGTAGGACAATGTACCGCGGTGAGAAATGAGAAAAGATATTACTAAAAAAATATTTTAAAAAAATATTGATAAAAATAAAAAATGATATCGTTAAAAAAATATGGAACGTGAAAATGAGAAAATCTCAAAAGAGATATGCTAACAAAAAAAATATAGTATATATTAATTGTGCTAAAAATATTATGATAAGATAAGATTGGATAGTTTAGATATTATGTAACAACCCACTTTCTCGTAGAACGTGCCGAGTTCTGTCAAAATGAGCGGAACGCGGAGTGAGTCAAGTAACACAAGGTTCTAAGTGTTTTAGAACCTATGTGTAGTGAAAAAGGGGACCCAGAGTGTAAATCTGCAAATCTGGAAAATTTCGTATTTGCAAAGAGCAAGACCTGGCCCTCATGGATGGAGACCGGATACCACGGGAGCCCAACTGCACAGAGTGGAAATTTGGCTAAGTCCTGGATTTTCCCTCTGCGGGATCCGGACAATAAGCCAAGACCGGACATCCCAAGACCGGATCCTGCGGTCAGGACCGGACCTCCTCTGCGCAACAGCCAGAGAAATGGCTAAGTCCTAAAATTCCAGCGTGCAGGATCCGGACATTGAGCCGAGACCGGACCACACGAGACCGGTCCCTAGGACCAAGACCGATCTCAGAGCACGAAAAATGCCCAGTCTGGGCAGTTTGTAATTCTCGAGATTGGAGGGGTTTATTTGCATTGTTACAACACTATATGCACCCAACCCTCTCCTCTCTCACAGCCACTTCACTCCCAACACACTCCCTCTCATTTCTCTCTTTCTCTCTCTAGAAAGCATCTCCTAGAGCTTGGAGAAGTTGGAGAAGAAGCTTGGAGAAGGACTTTTGGAGGGTGTTGGAGCTTGAAGAAGACCTAGAAGCTCTCCTACAAGTTGGAGCTTGGGCCAAGGTAAGGTTTCATGATAAACCTAGGCTAGGGTTTGGGTTTTAAGCATGAAACTTAGAGTTTTGGTTCTCTCTTTGGAGTAAAGACCTAGTAGAGGCTTGAGCTCCATGAAAATCCATGGAAGCTCAAGGTCCTCTAATGGTGAACATCTAGGGTTTCAAGTAGAAGCCCTAGATATGGTTTAAATGGTTTTAGATGAGTTCCTAGAGATGTAACAAGCTCTCTTTTGCTTGTGTAAAAGATCAAAACCTAGGGTTTCACATAGGGCTTGGTGGAGCACCTAAATTTGGGGCTTTTGGCTATAGAGGTTCTAGGGTCAAATTGACCTTGTGGAAACCTAATTCGGAGTATCCCCGACGCGTGAGACAACTCTGTTTGTTTAAATGAAAAGCTCATCTATGAGCTACTATGTAAACTAGCCTGATTAAGGCTCTGTTTAACGCGCAGGTGGTAAACTAGGGATCGGTTGGGCACGAAACTTGAACCACAACTCATCTTGAATATTTAGAGCTGGGTGGTGCATTCCAAGGACATCGGACTTCTCTCTATGTCTAAGTGTTATATTTGAGCATATATATATATTGAACATGTTGCATAGTAGGGTTTAATATACATTTCTTATTGCTTTTGTGAATTCAAATGCATGAGGTAGAATTGTATGAGATTGTATGATAGAGAACAAGAACCCTATGTATGCATGCTAAAGAACCAGAACTTAGTGTACTTGATAAGTGAGTTGACATTGGTCATGAACATAGAGAACAAGTGTGGCAATAACAAGTCTAGAGTACTTAGACAACAAGTGTGGCATCAAAGAACAAGAACAAGTAGAGAACTTGACATTATGACTATATAACTTAGAGTTACGAGTTATATGAACATAGACTCCTTGAAGTCGAGGAATGGATTGAACTCGTAATCCTTAAAGTTAAGGATTGATCGTACTCACCATATAGTCCTTGCTCGAGGGCAGTAGCTCCCCATCGGGTGATGTGCTCCGGAGTTGTCATCACTAGGTCGTAGCGGTTTATCCTCCCCAGAGGACGGTCCCGTCGGGTTGTAGCGGTTTTCCTCCCCGATAGTAGGGATTTGGTTGGTCGAGTATTGTGAGGGCGGAACCTACGGGTTAGCCTAGAGATTGGGTATTTGGATTATGACTCTGCATTTATCATGAGTTTAATATCGAGCATGCTGTTATCTACTTTCAGACATATTAGCTGCATTTGCTATTTGGTTACCTTACTTACCTTTTTTCTATTTTGCCTGAGTTAGACCTAGTGGGAAAGTCGGCGTGGTTGGTTGCCAAACCCACTGGGAACTTCGTTGTAGTTCTCACCCCACTATCTCCGCAGGGCCAAGACCGAGCGAGCCGGCGGAGGATCGCGGTAAGGGCGTCGCGCCCTAGATAGAGACCGCCAAGTTATTTACTTTTTTTATAGTTGCATCCCCTTATATCATCTTTTGTATTTGATGATTTTAGTTGTTAACGTTAAATGTATTTAAGCTTTATTTTTACGATTAATGGGATGTGAAAAGAAATGATGCAAAGAATGTAAAAGCTTTTAAAGAGTTCAAAGATGTAAAGACATTTACATGTATGTGATTACGATTAATCATAGTACTTGTATGTTTCAATTTAGCACTTGCACTTTGGCTATTGCTTGTCTTCGTGCAAGCCGTTTTTTTATGCTTCCGCATGTCCAAAATTTATATAATATCTGTACTGTTGTAGAGCCTTGGACGGACAAAGGAAGCTCTGTCCGTTCGGCGTCTGTTCACGCGGTCGAATCGGTCAAAAGGATCGGGCCCGGGGCGTGACATATTATATGCTATGGTACTAAGATATACTACTAAGATATACTCTATATTTGAAAAATGCGAAGAATATTTTGGTGAGTATTATCTAAACATTAATTATTTTGCTAAAAAAAATTAAAATTATATTTAATTAATAATTTAGTTTTAATTGGGCAAGTATTAATTTTTTTTAGAATTATTCTACGCTTTTATGACGTGTTACTTAAATATTAAAAATATTTAATATTTAATATTTAAGTAACGATTTAGTTTGCTAAAAATATTTAAAATTATATTTAATTAACGATTTAGTTTTGATTTGGGGGTATTAAATATTTTTAGCAATATTTAACGTTTCTATGGCGCGTCAAATTTTAATACTTGTCAAAATTAAATCAACTATCTTATGTAAGAAAAAAATTTACTATTATGAATTAAAATTCAAATTATCAAATTCGCGGGTATTAAATTTTGGCGGGTACTATAAATTTAAATTTTAATTTTGAATATTATGTGATTGCCAGGTATTACGTTTGAAAAAAAAATACTTGAGAAAACGCGTGGATAGAAAATTATCGATTTAGTTTTGATTTGAGGTCTTAAAATATTTTTAGCAATATTTAACGCTTCTATGGCGTACCAAATTTTAATACTCGTCAAAATTAAATCTACTATCTTATGTAAGAAAAAAATTACTATCATGAGTTAAAATTCAAATTATCAAATTCGCGAGTATTAAATTTTGGCGGGCATTTTAAAATTAAAATTTAATTTTGAATATTACATGATTAACAGATATTACGTTTGAGAAAAAAAAAATTTGAGAAAACACGTGGATAGAAAATAAATTTAATGTTATGTATTACGTGCTTAGCAGAGATATTACGTGATTGATTGGTAGGTATTACGTTAGATATGAGATAAATTTAATTTTACGTATTACGTGATTGACGAATAAAAAGAAAATATTTGAGAAATGTGTAAATAAGAGATAACGGATATTAAGGGTATTTTTGTCAATAAAAATGACAGATACTTTTATTTTTACTTGTTGGATGAGATCCAATGGTAAAATCTTAAACTCTGTTTGGCAATGGGATAGCAGGGGATATCCTGCTATCCCATTGCTTATCCCCAAACAAAATCAAAAAGTTGGGGAACAGCTGTCCCCAACTTTTTGATTAAGCTTGGGGGGGGTGGGACCACCCCCTTTTTGTTGTTTGGCACTCTCCCATATTACCTCCGCCCCCTTCATCTTCCCCTTTGTGCAGGTGCTTGCAGCTTCTCCCCCTTTCTCACCGATCTTGTGTTGCCGGGGCTTCTCTCTCTCCGCCGCGCTTTCCGTTCGCTCCACCTCTCCCTCTCTTCAAGCGCCTGTCTCGCTGTGCCTCCGGCCATCATCCCTTGTGATTTTGCCAATTTTTGTGGGTTTGCGTCGGGTGTTCTTGCAGCCGCGCACCGGATTCCCGTCGTCTTTTCTTGCCACCGTGCTCCGCCCTCCCGTCGGCTTTTCTTGCGACGCGGTTACCGCCCTCTGTACCTGACGTGACCGACGTCCCTGTGGAGAACTTCACCGGGTCCCCACTCTCCACCTGTGACGCACTGAACTTTCGCAAATAGCAAGGTTCGAGTGTTGGATGCGAGTTCTGAGCTTTTCCAGATTTTCTGGAGGGTCGTTGACTGTGTTCCGACCCATGGCACGTGTACCGAGGTTTGTGGATGAATTCCAAGCACTAAAGTCCAAAAAGTTAGATTTTAGGTTGCTCTCGGTTTGCTTTACGGGAGTGCATGCGGTGCAGAAAAGTTGCGATGCAGTGCATACCATGGTTGCTATCTGGGGTACAAAGAAGGGATCTGTCTTAGGTATGGGACGGTGGAGGCGACCAACCGAGCCTCGGGTTTGGGTGTTTCGCGAGTGCATGCGGTACGGATACGCTTATCTGCGTGCGGACCTAACGGTTTCGAAAATCCGAGACTACAGGGACTGTTTGGCATTTTGTTGCTCTATACTTATGCTCCCTTCACCCCTAGGGCTCATTTTGAGCCCTTCACTGCAGGAAATAGAGGTAGAGAGCTCTCCCCTTTGCTCCTTTGATTTCTATGGTCTTGGGTGGATTTTTGGAGGATTAACCCCTCTCTTTTTCTCCTTCTTGCTTCTTGGTGCATTTCCACTATTGGAGAGCTTAGTGCTTGGACTTGGAGCTTGGTGTGGGGGAGATCTACGCTTCTAGTGGGTTTTGATCCGTGAATTGGAGCTCCTAGAAGGTAAGCATCAAGTTCTTTTCCTCTAATATAGGTTTTGGTTGCCTCTTTTGAGATGAAACCCTAGATTGTGATGTTAGGGTTTGTTTTTGGGGCTTTTTAATTTGATGCTTCTAGAGGCTAATTGATGATGTTAGAACCTTCCTTTAGGTTGGTTTGAGGAGACTCTAGCTTGCTTTTGGGGTCTCTAGAGGGATTGCTACCTTAGAGGTGAGTTTTACCCTTTCTATGTGAGTTTTGTGTTGGGTAATTTCTAAGGCTTTCTAAACCTATTAGTTTGGTTTAGAATTTTTGCTTAGGTTGCCTTAGAAGGGATTTAGCTTCCATTCGAAGCTTCGTGAGGGATTTCGCCCATAGGTGAGTTTTTCCCTGTTCTCCGGTTCTGTTACTCACTGTTTGAGTCGTGGGCTCGCCAGTTGACTTTGAAACTTCTTGCATGACCTTTCTAGGGTACAAGGAGTCTGAAAAGTGTCGGGGTTGGCGACCCGGAACGTGCGAGGATCATCGGTGGGTTTGACCTCCAAATTCAATAAAAATTCTCATTGGAATTATTTGAGCACCGTAAAATAGAAAATTATGTGTTTTCATGTTAGTTGCATCGTTGTTGAATTTTAGAATGCTTAAAACATATGCCTTATGTGTAATGAAATTTTTGACCTCTATATAGTAGAGAGTGGCTTGTGCACTTAGGCATAGTGTTGCATTCTACTTGTGGCTTGAGAGCATGTTGGATATAGTGAAAATGACATGAGAACAAGTGAACTTGAACTTAGACTATGTATAACTGTCACGCCCCGGGGTCGGCAGGACCTTCCCCAAAGCGTGCCCAGACCCGCCATATGTCAACACATACCAGGCGTCTAACTAAAAACAGCGGAATTTAAAACAATAAAAGGCTACAACTATGAATATCAGAGCCACAACTAAACAAGAACCAAACCACAAGTAAAAGAAAGTAAAGCGTCTAAAACACTAATATAGGAATAGAGAGTAGTACACAGTTAACATCAAAAGCTCTCAAAAACACAAAAGTGGTGGTCTCTATACAAGGTAAAAACACTCCTTCTCTCCAAAATAAAACAAGAGAAAAAGGAAACCACCTATCCAAAACCCTCTCACAAGCCGCTATCCCGAGGCAACTCCTTTGCCGCGGTCCCGAGCCTCCCCCGATGCAGAAGGCACTGAAACGAGTCAGAAACAGAGGGCGTGAGAACTATAAACATATAGTTCCCAGTGGGCAATTACTGACCTGCACAAAATTGCTCCACTAGGCCCAAAAAGAGTAATATACGAGTACTGAAGTAAATAACTGAAATAAAGGCATAACTGTAAAGCTGAATGAATAACCCAAGGTAAATAAATTACATGCTTTAAAGTACCCGATAGCCAACCTTAACAAGTTTATTCAAATAAGTTCACAAGTGTACTATAATAGAATTGAAGACCTATCAAGTATACTACTATGTCCAATACTATATCACAACACATATATCCAACTACTAATCTAAGTTAAGTAGTGATTATCCTTTATTATAGAAAGACAATGGTCAATCTCAATTTGGGATTTACACAAGTGCAATCCCGCTTGCGCTCCCTAAGTGTCGTAGTAGCCCCAACATCCCCGTAGGAATGAGTCTAACCAATTCGGCCCCATAGGTTTCTCAATACCGCACGTGCGAATACATCGCAAAGGCTAACTCCGGAGTCTTAGGCTTGTGAGCGACCCTCGCAAGCATGTGCGAAGAGCACAAATGGCAACAAGCAAGTCCAAGTCCCAAGTCCCACACATGGCAAATGTCACTAGCAACCCTAAGGTCTAGTACAACAAATTCTCATGACACTAGGATTTCTATGTCAAGTTCATTCACGAGCCTAATGCCGCTTGATGACATTAGCTCACTATTCTACACTTTTGATGCCAAGCCAATGCCGCTTAATGACAAGGGCTTTTCTCCTATATCATGTATAGTTCTATGTTCTCAAACACATGTCAAAGTCCTCTCAAACACTTAGTTTCAAGTTCCCAAAAAGAATGCTACAAGACTTCAGCTCTCACATGCATTCGTCTCTACTATATAGAGTAAAATTGCATTACACATAGCATATGTACCTTAAGCATTCTAAAATTCACAAATAAATCAAATAACATGAAAATGCACTAATTTTCATTTAACCATAAGCAAATAAGCACCAATGAGAATTTCTCATTGTGCTAGGTGAGGCCAAACCCACCGTCGCTCAAAGCGTCGCTCCGAACCGCTAACGAAGCTTCGATTCCTACTCCTAGTACCCTACAAAGGAGATCCTAGGAGTTACAACCTCAAGAGATAAGTCTTGAGTTCAAACTTTAAGCTTCTATGTAGAGAGTAAGGAAAAATTCACCTTAGAGTAAAAATCCTTCTCCAACCCTCAAATGGAGGTGAGATCTCTTCCAAGGCAACCTAAACAAAGGTTCTAAACCAATTAATTGGACTCTAAAAGCCCTAGGTTGCAAATCCCCAAAATAAACCCTAATCTACAAAAACTAGGATTTCAACAAGTAGAAAGCTCCAAAATCCCAAACTAGAGGAAATAGAGGTGATGCCTACCTTCAAGAAGCTCACAAACAAGTTCCAAGTCCACCAAACTTGAAGATCTTTCCCTCAACTTGCTCCCAAACCAAGCACCAAGCTTCATCCATGGTGGAGGATGCACCAAGAAGCAAAAAGGAGAAGAAGAGAGAAGGGTTAGACCACCAAAGAGCACCCTAGACCCAAGAAATCAAAGGGAAAGAAGGGTGAGAGCTCCCTACCTCTCTCTCGCAGTGAAGGGCTCAAAATGAGCCCTAGGGGTGAAGGGCATATGTATAAAGCAACAAAATGCCAAACGAGTCCCTGCGATTTCGGATTTTCGAAAGCGGTCTCTTGCGTACAAACCCGTTTTGTACCGGTATAAACCTCCTGAGACAACAAACCCGAGCCTCGGGTTTGCCCGGCCCTTTCATCTATACCTGGGTATAAATCTTGGCTTGTACCGGTATAGCCATCATTTTGTACCGGTATAGCAACAATTTTGTACCGGTACAAAAGCATGAAATTCCAACCCGAGAGCAACCTAAAATCCAGCTTTTTGGACTTTAGTGCTTGGAAATCATCCACTAACCTCGGTACTCGTGCCATAGGTCGGAACACAGTCAACGACCCTCCAGAAAATCTGGAAAAGCTCAGATCTCACATTTAACACTCGAACCTGGCAATTTGCAAAGTCCAGTGCGTCACATTCACCCCTCCTAAAAGGAGGTTTCGTCCGCGAAACTCAAAATTAAAGCTATACCTCATGACTCCATCTGAAAGAGATGGGGATAGCGCTCTCGAAGCGCACTCTCTAGCTCCCACGTGGCCTCCCGCTCCTCGTGGTTGCTCCACAGGACCTTCACATAAGGAAGCTCCGGTTCCTCAACTTCTTCACCTCGCGAGCTAAAATCTTCACGGGTTGCTCCTCGAAGCTCAAATCGTCCCTCAGCTCCAACGGTGTAGCATCCAAAACATGAGCTGGATCATGTACATACTTCCGAAGGACCGATACATGAAATACGTTGTGTACACCCGATAGGTTCGGCGGTAGAGCAAGTCTATACGCTACCGGGCCCACACGCTCCAAAATCTCATACGGTCCAATGAAACGGGGGCTTAACTTACCCCGAATCCCAAACCTCCTGACTCCTCTGGCCGGCGAGACTTTCAAAAAGACATGGTCTCCAATCCGAAACTCCAAGTCTCGTCGTCGTCTATCAGCATAGCTCTTCTGCCTACTCTGGGCTGTCAACAACCGCTCCCTAGCAATGCGAACCTTGTCCTCGGCTTCCTGGAGCACATCTGGGCCTAATGCCAAACTCTCGCCAACTTCACTCCAGTGAAGTGGCGATCTACACTTCCGTCCATAGAGTGCCTCAAATGGCGCCATCTTGATGCTTGCTTGTTAACTGTTGTTATAAGCAAACTCAGCCATCGGTAGATGCTGCGACCATCCTCCCTGGAAGTCGATCACGCAGGCTCGAAGCATGTCCTCGAGTGTCTGTATAGTACGCTCTGACTGCCCGTCACTCTGAGGGTGGAAAGCAGTGCTGAAGTCCAGTCGAGTACCCAAGGCGTCCTGCAGACTCCTCCAAAAGTGCGACACAAAGCGAGTGTCTCTATCCGATACTATAGAAGTGGGTACTCCGTGTAGTCGCACAACCTCGTCAAGGTAAACCTGTGCGAGTCTCTCGCCAGTCCAAGTAGTGTGGATAGGTATGAAATGTGCCGATTTCGTCAACCTATCCACGCTCACCCAAATAGCGTCATGCCCGGCACAGGAGCGAGGCAATCCCGTCACAAAGTCCATGGTGATCTTCTCCCACTTCCACACTGGAATCGGTAAGCTCTGTAATTTCCCGCGGGAACTCTATGCTCAGCTTTCACTTGTTGGCAAGTTAAACAACGAGCTACAAACTCGCCAACATCCTTTTTCATCCCGGCCACCAATAGTGTAGTTTCAAATCCTTATACATCTTGGTGCCTCCCGGATGTATAGCATACTGGCGCTCGGTGTGCTTTAGGAGAATCTCCTCTTTAAGTGTCGGTTCAGGTACACAAACCCGTCACGGAATCGCATCAAGTCGCCACCGTCCAAAGTAAAGTCCCCGGTGCAACCATCAGTCATCTTTGCTCGGATCTTTAGCAACTCCGCATCAAGAGCTTGCTTTTCCTTGATTCTTTCCAATAAAGTAGGTTGCACCACAAGTGTCATCAACCTCATGGGTGTGTCAGGAGCCACCACCTCCAACTCTAACCGCTTCAGCTGCTCAATCAAAGGCGGTTGAGTAACTATCATCATCGCTAAGTTTTCCGTCGACTTCCTACTTAGCGCATCAGCCACCACGTTAGCCTTGCACAGGTGGTAAAGTATCGTCAGATCATAATCCTTGAGGAGCTCCAACCATCTGCGCTGCCTCAGGTTCAATTCCTTCTGAGTGAACAGATACTTTAAACTCTTGTGATCCGTATACACTTCCCACCGCTCGCCATAAAGATAGTGGCGCCATAGCTTCAGTGCGAACACTACAGCCGCCAACTCCAAGTCGTGTGTAGGATAATTTCTTTCATACTCCTTCAACTGGCGAGAAGCATACGCGATCACCTTTCCGTCCTGCATTAACACGCAACCCAATCCGTTAAAGGAAGCATCGCTATAAATCACATACCCTGCTCCAGCCACTGGCAAGGTTAGGATTGGCGCGGTAGTCAATCGCAGCTTCAACTCTTGAAAGCTTTTCTCGCACGCATCATTCCAAATGAACTTGGTGCCTTTATGCGTGAGCCTCGTGAGGGGAGTAGATAACCTTGCAAATCCCTCAACAAACCGCCTGTAGTAGCCGGCCAAACCGATAAAGTCGCGTATCTCCGTGACACTCGTCGGTCTAGGCCACTCCCCGACGGCCTCAATCTTCTTAGGATCCACGGCTATACCCGAGCCCGAAACCACATGGCCCAAAAACGTCACCTCTCTGTGCCAAAACTCACACTTCTTCAACCTGGCAAAGAGTCTCTTTTCCCGAAGCACTTGAAGTACCAGCCTCAAATGTTCCTCGTGATCAACATCACTTCGGGAATAAACCAAAATGTCGTCTATAAACACCACGACGAATCTGTCCAAATATGGCTTAAAGACACGGATCATCAAATCCATAAAAGCTGCCGGGGCATTAGTAAGCCCAAACGGCATAACGGTGAACTCATAGTGTCCATACCGTGTCCTGAACGCCGTCTTTGACACATCCTCAGGCTTGATCTTCAGCTGATGATAACCCGACTGCAAGTCGATCTTGGAGTACACGCTAGATCCCTGAAGCTGATCAAACAGATCATCGATCCTCGGCAACGGATACTTATTCTTAATCGTGACTTTATTAAGTTCACGATAATCCATACATAAGCGAAGTGATCCGTCCTTTTTCCTCACAAAGAGAACCGGTGCTCCCCAAGGTGCCACACACGGCCTCACAAAACCTTTATCCAAAGATCCTGCCAGCTGTGCCCTCGGCTCCTTAAGTTACTGCTGGTGCCGTCCTATAGGCGCCTTTGAGATTGGAGTAGTCCCGGGGACGAGATCTACTACAAACTCAATCTCCCTATCGGGCGGCATTCCCGGTAGCTCACTGAAACACATCCTGAAACTCCCTCACCACGGGGATATCCTCAATCCTAGGAGAGTCCTCAAAATCTCGGGGTGCAATACTAGCCAAATAGGCTATGCACCCGCTACTAATCAACTGCCTAGCTCGAGAGGAGCTAATAGTCATCGCAAACAGCGAACTCTGGCAACCCTGAAACACCACCTCCTCGTGACCAGGCTCTCTAAAAGTCACAGTACGACTCACACAATCGATCGTAGCAAAGTATCGGGTCAACCAATCCATGCCCAAAACTATGTCAAACTCTCCAAGTTTGCGCACCACAAAAAGGTCCGCGGGCATGATCCAATCCCCAATCGAACCGGCAACTAGCACAACACTCCCGTACGTCTATATGATGTCCGGTATAATCACTCGCCCGAATGCAACAAGGAAGTCATAGGAATGCTATGCAACTCGGCAAACGTAGATCAATAAAAAAAGAACAAGATGCGCCGGTATCAAATAAAGCACGAACTCGAATGCGGGAAATCAAAATGATACACGCAACCACGTCCTCATTCTTGCCATTGCCTCGGTCGGGCGGCGTACAATCGTCCACTCGGGCCACTGTCGCGACCACTCGCTCTGCCTCTCGTGCGAGAAGATCTCCCGCTCAGTAAGATCTTTGCAGTGTCCCCGTGGAACACAGTGAGCCGGTCTTGTGTGTCGACGGTGTGGGGGCGGATCCTCGGACACTCGGCGAAATGGCCCTCGGACCGCAAGAAAGCATCGGCCCCGCCCTGCGGGCCTTGTCGGGGGTGGTGGGGGCGCTACAAATCACACACCGCGGCGCCGGTCGCCGCTCGGATCCTCGGCGCCGCGTGGGGTCCTCGTCCACGTGGCGGCTCGGTACTTTGGCGGCTTCCTAGAGTGCGCCCGCTCGCACCTCGCCTGAGGGCCTCTTCCCCTTGCCCCGATCCAAGCCTTCCCGCCTGTCCTTCAAGACCATCGCGCCCCGCCCCACAATGAGAGCGCGATTTACCCCCTCTCTATAGGTCTGCAACCCAGACGACTGCACGAGTCTAAAGATAGATGGCCGAAGTCCATTCTCGAAGATCCTGGCCTTGTCCTCGTCGTCCCGCACGACGAAAGGTACACAGTGTAGAAGCCTGGTGAACTCCCGCTCATACTCTGCCACTGTCCGCTCCCCCTGGCGCAAGTTGCGCAAATCAGTCTCCATCTGTCGTCGAACACTGTCGGGGAAGTAGTGCTCGAGTAGCAATCCCTTGAACCTCGTCCAAGTCATCTCTGCCAAGTCGGTGCTCGGGTTCTCCTGAATGTCCCGCCACCACTGATAGGCCTCGCCGTCCAGATGGTGAGTGGCGAGCCACACGCTCTGTCCTGCCATCGACAAAGGTATCCCGAAATAGCTTTTCCGTGTGCATAAGCCATTTCTCTACAATCGAGTGAGCTACGTCCTCGCCGTCGAATATACCTGGATGGCATCTCCTGAACTCATTGAGGCGGCCCGTCAGTCGGTCTCGCTCGAGCCCTCAACCATCGTAGGGAACACCGCTCCTCCCGGGCATCCGAGCGGCGGTGCCGTCGCTACCCTCTCCGGCGTGCCACGGACGGCCTGAGTGCAAAGATCCGGCGGAGTCGGCGCCTCGGTGCTACCACCTCGGGTGGGGGCGGTGGTACGGTGTCTCTGGCCTCACGCGGCGCCTGCTGCGGAAGAAGGCCCTCCGGTCGCTTCGTCCTCTCGTCCGTCGGCGCGCCGCCTCGGCGGGCCGCCGCCGTCTCTTGAGGTCGGTGAGGACCGCCACTGATCCTCGGCTCGCGGACCTCGGCTGGACTCGAAGTAGCGGAGGTCTCGACCTCCTCAAGATGTGCCGTGTCATTGCTCCGATAGGCGGGAGCGAGTGATAGGCATCAACACTGCAACAACATAAAGCGCAAGTTAATAAAACCCACGCTATCGCAATCCCCACTCAGAAACCCAAATTGTGCGAAAGTAAGGAAGTGTGCTTTCTACTAACTCCCGATGTTACGTTGTCGGCCGCCAACGTAACCCTCATAGAAGTTATACACTTCGATTAAACTCCAACTTTTTAGAGTTATCATAAAACCCAATCAAACACTTTCGCTTATAAGTCAAATAGATCACGTCTCTCACGAGTCTAATCCTTATAGTCCAACCAGCCTAAGGTTTACTAGGTCCTCTAAGACGTCACCCTAGGCTCTGATACCAAATTAATCATCACGCCCGGGTCGGCGGGACCTTCCCCAAAGCGTGCCCCGGACCCGCCATATGTCAACACATACCGGGCGTCTAACTAAAAACAATGAAATTAAAACAATAAAAGGCTACAACTATGAATATCAGAGCCACAACTAAGCAAGAACCAAACCACAAGTAAAAGAAAGTAAAGCGTCTAAAACACTAACATAGGAATAGAGAGTAGTACACAGTTAACATCCAAAGCTCTCAAAAACACAAAAGTGGTGGTCTCTATACAAGGTAAAAACACTCCTCTCCAAAATAAAACAAGAGAAAAAGGAAACCACCTATCCAAAACCCTCTCACAAGCCGCTATCCCGAGGCAACTCCTTTGCCGCGGTCCCGAGCCTCCCCGATGCGTAAGGCACCGAAACGAGTCGAAACGAGGCGTGAGAACTATAAACATATAGTTCCCGGTGGGCAGTGCGGCTTGCACAAAATTGCTCCACTAGGCCCAAAAAGAGTAATATACGATGCGAAGTAAATAATCGAAATAAAGGCATAACTGTAAAGCTGAATGAATAACCCAAGGTAAATAAATTACATGCTTTAAAGTACCCGATAGCCAACCTTAACAAGTTTATTCAAATAAGTTCACAAGTGTACTATAATAGAATTGAAGACCTATCAAGTATACTACTATGTCCAATACTATATCACAACACATATATCCAACTACTAATCTAAGTTAAGTAGTGATTATCCTTTATTATAGAAAGACAATGGTCAATCTCAATTTGGGATTTACACAAGTGCAATCCCGCTTGCGCCCCCTAAGTGTCGTGGTAGCCCCAACATCCCCGTAGGAATGAGTCTAACCAATTCGGCCCCATAGGCTTCTCAATACCGCACGTGCGAATACATCGCAAAGGCTAACTCTTGAGGCTTGTAGGGAGCGACCACAAGCATGTGCGAAGAGCACAAATGGCAACAAGCAAGTCCATGTCGCAAGTCCCACACATGGCAAATGTCACTAGCAACCCTAAGGTCTAGTACAACAAATTCTCATGACACTAGGATTTCTATGTCAAGTTCATTCACGAGCCTAATGCCGCTTGATGACATTAGCTCACTATTCTACACTTTTGATGCCAAGCCAATGCCGCTTAATGACAAGGGCTTTTCTCCTATATCATGTATAGTTCTATGTTCTCAAACACATGTCAAAGTCCTCTCAAACACTTAGTTTCAAGTTCCCAAAAAGAATGCTACATGACTTCAGCGCTCACATGCATTCGTCTCTACTATATAGAGTAAAATTGCATTACACATAGCATATGTACCTTAAGCATTCTAAAATTCACAAATAAATCAAATAACATGAAAATGCACTAATTTTCATTTAACCATAAGCAAATAAGCACCAATGAGAATTTCTCATTGTGCTAGGTGAGGCCAAACCCACCGTCGCTCAAAGCGTCGCTCCGAACCGCTAACGAAGCTTCGATTCCTACTCCTAGTACCCTACAAAGGAGATCCTAGGAGTTACAACCTCAAGAGATAAGTCTTGAGTTCAAACTTTAAGCTTCTATGTAGAGAGTAAGGAAAAATTCACCTTAGAGTAAAAATCCTTCTCCAACCCTCAAATGGAGGTGAGATCTCTTCCAAGGCAACCTAAACAAAGGTTCTAAACCAATTAATTGGACTCTAAAAGCCCTAGGTTGCAAATCCCCAAAATAAACCCTAATCTACAAAAACTAGGATTTCAACAAGTAGAAAGCTCCAAAATCCCAAACTAGAGGAAATAGAGGTGATGCCTACCTTCAAGAAGCTCACAAACAAGTTCCAAGTCCACCAAACTTGAAGATCTTTCCCTCAACTTGCTCCCAAACCAAGCACCAAGCTTCATCCATGGTGGAGGATGCACCAAGAAGCAAAAAGGAGAAGAAGAGAGAAGGGTTAGACCACCAAAGAGCACCCTAGACCCAAGAAATCAAAGGGGAAAGAAGGGTGAGAGCTCCCTACCTCTCTCTCCTGCAGTGAAGGGCTCAAAATGAGCCCTAGGGGTGAAGGGGCATATGTATAAAGCAACAAAATGCCAAACAGTCCCTGCAGTTTCGGATTTTCGAAAACTGCCAGTCTGTACCGGTACAAACCCGTTTTGTACCGGTATAAACCCTGCGAGACAGCAAACCCGAGCCTCGGGTTTGCCCAGCCGCTCATCTATACCGGTATAAATCTTGGCTTGTACCGGTATAGCCATCATTTTGTACCGGTATAGCAACAATTTTGTACCGGTACAAAAGCATGAAATTCCAACCCGAGAGCAACCTAAAATCCAGCTTTTTGGACTTTAGTGCTTGGAAATCATCCACTAACCTCGGTACTCGTGCCATAGGTCGGAACACAGTCAACGACCCTCCAGAAAATCGGGAAAAGCTCAGATCTCACATTTAACACTCGAACCTGGCAATTTGCAAAGTCCAGTGCGTCACAATAACATAGGAGAAAAGCTAATGTCATTAAGCGGCATTAGACTTGGCATCGGTTTGTGAACTAGTGAGCTAATGTCATCAAGCGGCATTAGGCTCGGATTCGAACTTTGACATAGAAATTCTAGTGTCATGTGAACTATTGTACTAGACCTTAGGGTTACTAGTGACATTTGCCATGAGAGTGACATGAGGTTTTGGACACTTGAGACTTGGACAGTACTTGTTGCCATTTGTGCTCTTCGCACATGCTTGTGAGGGTCGCTCCCTACAAGCCGGCACTCCGGAGTTGGCCTTCGCGATTCGTTCGCGCGTGCGGTGTTGAGAAGCCTACGGGACCGTTTGGGACAGACTCATTCCTCGCGGGGGATGTTGGGGCTACCACGGTACTTAGGCGGCACAAGCTGGATTACACTTGTGTAGATCCTAGAAAGAGAATTGAACAGTGACATATAATAGAAAATTGACATCACTACTAGATAGTACTTAGTAGTTGGATACTCGGATATATTGTGGCATAGTATTGGACACATGTAGTATACTTGATAGGTCAACATTTCCATTATAGTATACTCAAGAGATTAATAGAAAGTACTTGTTTAAAGTTGACATTTCGGGTTGAATAAAGCATGTACCATATTTATTTTGGGTTAATTATTTAGCATTTACAGTTATACTTTATTTACAGTTATTTACTTCAGTTCTTGTACTACTACTTCGTTTGGGCCTAGTGGTGCAACTTTGTGCGGTCGATGAACTATATTTTTATAGTTCTCACGCCCTCTGTTTTCTGACGTGTTTCAGCGCCTTCAGCGGGGGAGGCCAGGGATCGCGGCAAGGGTGTCGCTTCGGCTAGCGGCGGGGAGTCTCGCTAGGTGGTTCATCTCTCCCTTTGTTTTGGTTGGAGAGGATGAGTGTGTGTACCTGTATTTTTGGTAGAGGCTACCCTTTTGTACCTAGAGCTACACTGTTGTATTTACTCTTTACTTGTAGCAGTTTTAGTACTCTCTTTCCTTTCTACCTGTTTATTGATCCTACTTGTTGATAGGGATAGCTGTATGTGGCTCTGATATTCCTAGTGTAGCCTTATATTTGGTTTAATTCCGCTGTTTTTATTTAAACGCCTTGTATGTGTTGGCATATGGCGGGTCTGGGCACGCTTTGGGGAAGGTCCTGCCGACCTCGGGGCGTGACACCACCACTCCATCCCGTGGGTGCGACCCCACCCTTCGCCTCCGGCAAACGCTCCCCTCTTGTGTTGCCGGCGCTTGTGGGTTTGCGCAACCCCCCCCCTTTGTGCAGGTGCTTGCTGCTTCAAAACCCTTTCCCACCGATCTTGTGTTGTCGGGGCTGCTCTCACCGCCGCGCAAGGGTTTCGCTCCACCTCTCCCTCTCTTCGATCCCCTGTCTCTCAGTGCCTCCGGCCATCAACCCAGGTGTAATATATATTTTGCGACATTAGCGAAGCAACCGTGGTTTTATATTTTGCGACATTTATATTTTGCGACATTTTATATTATATTTTGCGACATTGTCGAAGTATCAACCATCATAGTCACAATCTAAATCAAAATAAAAGTATAAAAATTTTAGTCAAAATCAAAATCAAAATCAAAATCAAAATCAAAAGCATTATCAAATATCAAAATCAATATCATATTAAAAATAGAAATCAAAATCAAATTTAAAAAACACAGTCAAAATCAAATCCAATTTCATACATAAAAATCAAAATTAACAGCAAATTCTAATTGAAGATCAAAATCAAAATCTAAATCAAAATAAAAATATAAAAATCAATAAATTATTCAAATTCTCAATCAATATCGAAAAAAATTCATAGTCAAAATTAAAATCAAAATAAACGCCAAAAAAAAAATATCAATATAAAATTCGTATTCAAAATCCAAATCAAAATCAAAAAATCAATATCATTATCCAATTCGAAAAAAACAATTCAAAATCAAATTTAAGCCAAGTCAATTTTTTATTCAATTGAATAGACGAAATATAAAATTTAAAATGAGGTAATCAACTAATGTTAAAAAGCTACTCATATCAATCCTACAACTCACCCTTTACCTTTTCACATAGGGGTATTTTAGTAATTTTACCTTTTCACCACCTCACTATTCTCTTATCCCCAAATACCATCCAAACACTTTTTTTCATATATCCCTTTATCCCTATCCTTATATCTATTTTAATCCAAACACAAATTTACTCTTATCCCCATACTTGTATCTATCCCTGGAACAGCTAGTTCTTACTTATCCCCGAACCAAACGCTACCTTAAGATCTATTTTAGAGAATAAATTATTATTTGAATAATTATTTGAAATGATTGGCTGAGAATTATTGGAAAGTAAAAAGGATAGAGGTATTTTTGGAAAGAGAAAAAAAAATTTAAAACTCACACTTTTATAACTAGTATAGATATTTATTATAATTTTGAATATATTTAATTTATATAAAAAAGTATAAAAATATATATATATATATATATATATATATATATATATATATATATATATATATATATATATATATATATATATAGGGTCCGGCTACTATACTATTATGAGTACGATCGCCCTCGTACTCACAAGTCGTTTTCTATGATAGAGCTTGCGAATCGACGATCCACACCGTTAAACCTTATCTAGAGCATTTTAAACTTCTAGAAATCAAATTTTATAATTTTTTGACATCATTTACCTTACGATCAAGAGGTCACAAAATTGACAATTTTTAACGTTCGGTATGGGATACTTGCTAGTTTAACGGTGTAAAAGAATCAGAATTTGTTGAATTTTTTATAGAAAATTCTATTCACTATCTAGATAAAGATCAATAACTCCGATCTTGAATTGACGGGTCCGATCATCCATTTTAGGACGTCGTTCGATTTTGACCGTTCATTTTATGCCCGCTTGATCGACTTTATTATGATTTCGAAAATTAACGAAATTTATTTTCTGGAAGTTTCAAATACTCTAGATCATATTTAACGAAGTGGATCGTCCATTCGGAAGTTTCATCATTGAAAACAACTTATGAGTAGTAGGATTCCAATACTCATAATAGTATAGTAGCCATGGCCTATATATATATATATATATATATATAGTTGAGCTAGAATACTCTTAAAGTACCGAGCCCATTTTACTCTCGAGTTGTTTTCGATGTTAGAGCTTTCAAATTGACGATCGGCTCCGTTAAATATGATCTAAACCATTTAAACTACCTAGAAATCAAATTTCACGCATTTTCGATATTGTTCTTGTATCCATCTAGTGAACGAAAATGAATGGTTGAAAATGAATATTCTTTAAAAAATGATGATAGGAGTCTTGTAATCAAGATCAAGAGTATAGATCTTGTTTTAAATAGTTTAAAGAATTTTCTAACAAAAATTCAATTGATTTGGATATCTTTACACCGTTAAACGAGAAAACGTCTCTTATCCACCATTAAAATTACAAATTTTGAAACCCTTTGATCATTAGGCAAATGATGTCGAAAATATTTGAAATTTGATTTCTAAACACTTTAAGTGGTATAGATCATGTTCAACAGAGCCGATCATCAATTTGGAAGCTCTATCATCGAAAACAACTCGAGAGTAAAATGGGCTCGGTACTCTTAAGAGTATTCTAGCTCAACTCTATATATATATATATATATATATATATATATATATAGAACTAGGCTACTATGCTATTAATAGCACCAAGTCATTGGTGCTATCAAGTTTTTGACCGTTGGATTGAGAGATATGCGGTTAGGATGATTTGGACCCCCTCGGGTTAAGTGGGTGGTTGGTTGAATAGTATGATCTAACGGGTGAAAATTATCAAAGGGGTGGATCTAACGGTGGAAAACTTGGTAGCACCGAGTGCTTCGTGCTATTGATAGCATAGCAGCCGGACTCTATATATATATATATATATAGAGAGAGAGAGAGAGAGAGAATTGAGCTCCTATGCTTTTGAAAGTACCAAGTCTTTGGTGCTTGTAAGTTTTTAGCCCTTGGATTGATAGATGTGTGGTTAGGATAATATGGGCCCCCTTGGGGTAAGTGGGTGGTTGGTTGAATAGTATAATCTAACGGACGAAAATGATCCAAGTTCTAGATCTAACGGTAAAAAAATCACAAGCACCAAGTGCTTGGTGCTTTTACAAGCACCATAGCCGGACTATATATATATATAGAGAGAGAGAGAGAGAGAGAGAGAGAGGCTACTATACTATTATGAGTAGTGGCCCCTTCGTACTCATAAGTTGTTTTCGATGATGGAGCTTAGAATCGACGATCCACTCTGTTAAACATGATCTAGGGTATTTGAAACTTCTAGAAAATAAATTTCGTAATTTTTCGAAATCATAATAGAGTCCATCAAGCGAGCATAAAATGAACGGTCAAAATCGAACGATGTCTTAAAAATGGATGATCGGATCCTTCAATTTAAGATCGAATTATTGATCTTTATCTAGGTAATGAATAGAATTTTCTATCAAAAATTCAACCTATTTGGATTCTTTTGCACCGTTAAACTAGCAAGTATTCCATACCGGCCGTTAAAAATTGTCAATTTTGTGAGCTTTTGATCATAAGGTAAATGATGTCGAAAAATTATGAAATTTGATTTCTAGAAGTTTTAAATGCTCTAGATAACGTTTAACGGTGTGGATCGTCGATTCGAAAGCTCTACCATCGAAAACAACTTATGAGTACGAGGGCGATCGTACTCATAATAGTATAGTAGCCGGACTCTATATATATATATATATATATATATATATATATATATATATATATATATATATATATAGTATATTAATTATTATATATTTATTATATAGCCGAATTTTTTATTCCGAATTTTAAATTGGTAAACGTATAATATCCATATAAATCACGTATCCGTATAATTACCAAATCCATTTTTTAGCCGTATTTTTCAACGAATTTAAAAAGTAGAAGACGAATTATATCCGAATTATATCCGTACCGAATTTTTGCCGAATCCGAATTAACTATGGAATATAGGCTGCTGAAACATACAGAATGATGGAAAAATTTAATCATACTGAGTCATAATAGCTAATATCTTCAACTTGCAAAGATATACTTTTTTTGGGCGGAAAAACAAATTGTTTCAAGCCAGAAAATTCTTACACTGCTCTGTACTGTATCTCGTCCTGCAAACCAGAAGAAAGCTCCTAACCCTAGGATAGGTAGCAGCACTGCAACGAGCTGTTTAAGTAAGAATCGCAACAAATTAACAGAAATATAATAAGTGAATTAGACTGCAAACTTTTGGTCATCGTAATCTGATATCAATTGAAAATCATAAAAATATAAAAAGAACTTCTAGTCTCTTTGTGGATGAGAGGCACAACAATAAATCATAAAACAATATAACAAAAAGGCTCGTAGCCCATTTGCCAACGATTGTCCTTCTGCAAGTAAGACCTACTGCAAGAAAGATTGGATAACTAATTAACTATGTTTTAAGACCATTAGCCTCCGTTACAATACATGTGTTATCTTATCCACTGTTATCTAATTGTTTTGTTCGAATGATGATACTGTACTGATATTCTCAGCAGGGTGTAGATTTTCTAGCAAAGAAAGCCATATATGTTTGCATTGGAACTAATACATCATAGTCAGATGCCGACATAGCTCAATTTGTTATCTGAGAAAATAAGTACCAATAAAATCATGACAATAAAGAAAATCCTCAAACTCTTCCTTACACACCGTGCGGCTTTTTGTCTCCACTAAAAAAGGCTAAAAATCCATCTCTATCTGAGTAGATACAAATAGTAATTTATGGAACTGGGCAAATGCGGTAGCAACTAATACAAAGTTATATCTAAAAACCTGTAAGTTGTGTCATGTCGACGCTGTCACCAATCACCATTTTTTTACAGTTCAGTTGACCACAAAGCCCTATATATATATATATATATATATATATATATATATATATATATAATTCTTGATTGTTAAACTCTATTGAAGAAACAAAAGCATGCAGAGGAAAGGAAAAATAAAACTCATAAATTGGATGTTGCACTCCAATTAATAATAAGATAACAAGTTAACCACATAAGAACACCACTAAAAGTTTTCAATACAAGAAAAACCAAGATCCTAAGGCAAAGAGATTCAACAGTGGAAGGATAACAACGACCCCCTAAAATAGCCAATAAGTGCTCCAGTCCAGCAGTATAGGAAGAGGAAAATATCCATCATACGATCAAAATAAATACAAAAGAACTAAGAAAATAAAAAAAGATTTCTTCCTCAGAATTCAGATTAGCTAACAAAGCAAAAGACGGGAGATTCTTACCCAGATGGAGACAATGGCATCTAAGAGCCAACCGAGCTGGCCAGTCATAGTAAGATAAGTCAATCCAACAGCCAAAGCAAGATTACCCAAAACCCTAGCTGCGGTGTTCTTATCCCACTCCCACCCACCTCCTCCGCCGTTAAAATTATTAGCTCTCACCAACACCAACCTCCCCTTCCTCCTCCTCCTCCTCCTCCTCACCAGGGTCGCATCTTTCTCCAACCCATCTCCCCCGAAGAAGCACCATCTCTCCGGGGGAGAGGACCTAATCGCCCATCGATTTGGATCGAAGAAGCTGTTTCTTCTCCCGGGTAGTGTGGAACACTTTGTGGGTGGGAGGGAGACGAGCCCCGAGAATCCGCTCTGGCAGGGAGGAGGAGGAGGAGGAGGAGGAGAAGAGAGGGGAAGTGACAGACACGCCATACCAGAGCAGGAGGAAGATTAGAGGCGTGTCTGTACTCACTCACCCGAGATTTATTTTATTACTAGTTTGGGGTCGGCGGATCAACGGCAATCCAAAAAGCTCAGTATGATTTTTTAATTTAAAATCTAAATTTAAATTTAAATTTTATAATTAAAATTTAAACTATCGTTCAGATTTAAAATTCAAAACTAACGAATTTAAAATAAACATCTTTGAGACTTAGATTTTAAATATTCTTCTTAACTTTTAAATATCAAATATCAAATTTAAAATCTTAACTTTCAAATATTAGATTTTATATTTTATATTTTAAAATTCAAAATTTGAATATAGAGTGTAAAATTTAAAATTTAGGAACTGAAATTTAAAAAAAAAACATGTAAAATTGTAAAATTTAGTTTCAGTAATTAAGATAAAATATTAAATTTTTAAATTTTAAGTTTTAAATTTAAATTTCAGATTACAATATTTCAAATATTAAATTATAAATTTAATTTAAAATCTTTAAATATTAAATTTTTTAATATTTTAAAATTTAGTTTTAGTAATTAAGATAAAATATAAAATTTTTAAATTTTAAGTTTTAATTTTTAAATTTCAAAACTTTGATATTTTAAATATTAAATTATAAATTGAATTAAACAATTTCAAAAATTAAAATTTTATTTTCAAATTTTAAGATTTAAATTTTAAACTTCAAAAGTTTACATTTTAAATTTAAATTTAAATTTTAAATAATAAAAAAATTAAATTTAAAACTTTAAATTTTAAATTTAGATTTGAAATGTAAAATTTTTAAACTTAAATTTTAAAATTTTACATTTTAAGTTTACACTATGAGAGAGAGAGAAATGAAGAGAGAGAGAGAGGGGGCTCGAGAAGAGAGAGAGAGAGAGAGGGGGGGTAGAGAGAGAGGGAGGCGGCTCGAGGAGAGAGAGAGGGAGAGCGGCTCGAGGACGAGAGAGAGGGAGGGAGGGAGAGAGAAAGAGGGGGCAACTCGAGGAGAGAGAGAGAGAGAGGGAGGGCGAGGCCGCTCGAGGGTGAAAGAGAGACGGAGAGAGAGAGAGAGAGAGAGATGAAGGGGGAGGGCGCCGGTCGAGCCGCCCGCCGCGCCGTGCTAGGCTCGCACTCGCTTGCGGCGGCGCCGCGCCCGCCCGGCTCACTGCGGCCCTCGGCTCGCGCCCGCGCCGGTCTCGAGCCCGCCCGCGTTCGCGCTAGCGCCGAGCCCACGCCGCGGCAGCCGCTCGCTCTCCTCCTCCGTGGAACGTGTGCAAATAGAGGGGAGGGGGGCGCCCGGCGCCTGCTTGCGCCGCTTGCGCTAACGCGCGCGAGAGAGAGAGAGATAGAGAGATATGGGGAGGAGAAGAATAGGGGGGAGAAAGAGAGAGAGCCGAAGGGAGAGGGAGAAACAGAGAGGGAGGTAGAGAGATAGAGCCGGAGGGAAGGAAGAGAAAAAAAAGGGAGAAAGAGAGAGCCGGATGGGGGATGGGGAGAGGAAGAGTAGTAGAAAAAGAGACACACACAGAGCCGGAGGGGGGCGCCTTGACATGTGCGGGCGATCCGCGCACGGTGCGCGCGCTCAAGACAGAGAGAGAGGGAGCAGGGGGAGTGGGGAGTGGGGAGAGGGAGAGAGAAAGGGGGGAGCCTGCCATGTGCGGCCGACTCACGCCCCTCGCGCGCACGCACGCGAGAGAAAAAGAGAGAAAGGCCGACCCACGCCCTGAGCCCGCGTGTAACACACTGGACCTTTGCAAATTACAAGATTCGAGTGTTTCGTTTGAGTTTGGAACCTTTCCACATTTTCTGGAAGGTCGTTGACAGTGTTCCGACCTATGGTTCGAACCCCGAGAACAAAGGTTTAAAACTTAGCACCAAAGCCCGAAAAAGTAGGATTTTGGTAAGCACTCGAATTGCATTTTCGGGGCTTTGTACCGATACACTTGTGATGGTTGTACCGGTACACTTTGGCAGATTTTGAGCAGTTTGAACTGCAGGGGCGTTTTTACAATTGTTCCAACTCTATATCAGCGCCCACACCCCTAGGGCTGTTCTTTGAGCTTGGGAACAGCAAGGAAGAGGTAAGGGACCATCTCTCTCTCCCTCTTTGGTTTTCATCTCCCTTTTTTTGGGGATTTAAGTGTTTAATTCCTCTATTTTGCTATTTGGTTTCATTTCCACCATGATGGAAGACTTGAAGCTTGGTGAGGAGCTTGTTGGTGAGGTGATCATCAACCCTAGTAGACTTTGAGCCTAGTTTGGAGCTTCTAGGAGATTAGCATCTTATTCTTTCCCCTAGATTTGGTCTTTGACAATTTTTTCGGAGTAGAAACCCTAGAAATAGAATTTTATGGTTTATTTTCGGGATTTCGGATTTGGAGTTTCTAGAACCTAATTGATGGATTTGGAACTTTTGTTTAGGTTGGATTGGAAGGACTTTAACTCCCATTTAGAGATCGAGAGAGTTTCCTTCGCATTCGGTGAGTTTTTCACCCTTTTCTTGTGTTGTTTATTGATTGAACACACGATTGGTCGTTTCGACGTTGTAACTCTTCTAGTCTACATCTTAGGGTGCTAGGAGTGCAGATCGAAGCTTCGTTAAAGGTTCGGAAGACCGAGCGGAGCTTGTGGTAGGTTTGGCTTTATGAGAATAGGAGAAAATATCTCCTATGTGGTTAATTATTTTCGTTTAATCATTTCGCATCCATATTCATGCTGAATAGAATTTATATGAATTTTGGAATACTTAAAATGCATGTGTTATGTTTCATGAAAATTTACCTCTATATAGTAGAGCATCATATGTATTGTGCATGTATGTTTAAAGTATTCTCTATTCCAAGTTGGAAATTATGTTGCATGTGGAAAGATGGTTAGAATTATGTATTCTTGAACCTTAAACTGATATTGGAACTTAGAAAGATTAGGTAACATAAAGAGGCACTTAACTTAGAAAACTATGAAACTGCAATATAGAGACTTGACAATAGGCCTTTGACTTATGCAATATATTCCATGTTTTAGACATGATGACATAGAGATAGGCCTTGGATATAGTTGATATATATTCCACGTTTTAGACATGAAGACTTGATAGTTGAGACGGATCGGTTCGATTACTTGCCATTGTGCTCATTCGCACATTGTCACGCCCCGAGGCCGGCAGGGCCTTCCCCGAAGCGTGTCCAGACCCGCCATATGTCACCACATACAAGGCGTCTAACTAAAATCAGCGGAATTAAAACAATAATAGGCTATAACTAGAATATCAGAGCCACAACTAACAAGAACTAAACAACAAGTAGAGGAAAGGAAAGCTGAAATATAACTATAAAGCATCAAGTGGGTACAACAAGCTCTAGTACAATATACAAAAAGGTAGCCACTATATAGGGTACAAAACTCTCATCTCTTCAAATAAAACAAAAGGAGAAGATGAACCACCTAGCGAGACTCCTCAGTCGCTAATCCGAAGCGACACCCTTGCCGCGATCCTTGGCCACCCCAGATGCAGAAGGCACTGAAACGAGTCAGAAAACAGAGGGCGTGAGAACTATAATTTATAGTTCCCAATGGGCAATTACAGACCTGAACCATTGCACCACTAGGCCCAAAAGAAAGAGCGAGTAAGGTAAGCGATAAATAAACAACTGTATTCAAGCATAAAGGTAATGCTAATAACTACTATACCATAAGCATGATAAAAGAGCTATCACAATCCATAAACCGACATTATATAAGGAGAATAAGTTCTTCTATACTGAGCAAGTATACTAAGGTGTAATTAGAGATTTATCAAGTATACTACAAGTCCAAGTGATCCAACTACTAATCTATGTTAAGTAGTGATTATCATTTACTAAAACCGCATATGATGTATGCAGCAACAGAGACTCGACACTCAACTGTGTCAATTCGGTTCTAGTTCACGTCAATTTGACGTAAGGACTAGCTAAAGGTCAAAAGACCCGAATAGCTGATTCCATCAGCAAACTAGGAGTAGGCGTCACAACCCTACCCAAAGAACCGCGAAAGCAACACCAATGTTGCAGTCGTCTAGACCCTAGACTACACCCAAGTAGCCCCACAGAAGTCGCGACCGTAATAGGTCTAAGTGTCGTCTCCGTAGAGACACTCGCAACAGTCTCCGTAGAGACACTCGCAACAGCTCCCGTGTCCAAAGTAGGAAAAGTGGCCCGGGCGTCGGCAGTCAAGATACTCACCTAAGCCCGAAAATCACTGGCCCTTCAAGGCCCTAGCTGATATCAGGGGAACCTCGCCCCACACTCAATGTCCAAGTACACTGCCACTACTTCTTGACTGAGACACCAGCTTGTGCGAAAACTGTAGCACATATGGAAATAACCGTGCACTTCGAGTTTACTCTACTCGAATGCAACACAGGACACAAGTCCAACCCCGCATTCTCACGTGCCTATAAATCGTAGGTCTTCCTAGGGTCAACCTAACCAATGGTTCAGTTCTTTTCATTTTCAAAAACAACCTGTTAATGGTGTTGTGGTTGTAACTTGCTCTGATACCATTTTAATCTGTCACGCCCCGGGGTTAATTATAAAGTGAAAAATACAGCGGAATTTTTTTTTTTTTTAAATCTGACCCCAAGGTATGCCAGATCCGCCACAAATACAGGGAGTCCACTGTACACACGGACAGAGTCTCCCCTGTATTTGCACGGCGTCGCACATGTACAGAGTATAGTAAACTACCAGAAAACAACCACAATAATGAACATACAACATCCAACAGTTATATTAATTCATACACCATTCACCACAGGTTCACTTTCGAGATATAAATAAGTTTATAAAACCACCTGAAAGCCTTTCTTTTGAAACACGCTACCACGAGGGGTAAAAGACCATTTTATCACATAAAATCCACAATCTTTATTACATTATAAAACATCTCATATTCAAAAGTAAATACTGAACAGAACCATAATAAAAGTCTAAGTCAAGCAAAGGATAAGGTAAGAAATAACCAACGAAGGGACGGAGCTATGTCGCGTACTAGACTCGCTCCTCACCAGCTGTCCCACTAAGACCTGCAACGTCACCTGAAAAGAAGGCGAGGGGTGAGAACATGTAAACATGTCTCCCCCTCCCAGTGGATACCTCGCGGAGATAGACACAAGAGGAGATGATAGTAGTACAGTAGCTATGATAAACAAATAAACGGGAGAGATATATAGATATGAAACAACAGCTACTGTAAGTATGCGTCGAAAAGCTGATAAAGTAAAATACCCAATCCATAACCGCCAATATTGGTTCGCAGACCTCAGGCAATGCCCTCTGTCTCTCTAAGCCTGCATTCAACCCAAGGTCGCCTATGGGCTCACGGGTTGGCAAATCCAACCACTTTTCCGGAAAAGAACACCCTGGCACGGTGGATCAGACCGCCTGTGTTCGTGAAATGTGCTCGAGTCCTGGGCAATCGATGCTGTTATGCTAAAAAACCAGACGTCAGCAACTAGCTGACAATCCCGTCCCTAAAGGGACATCGACCCCTTTGGGTCATTAAGTAAACTCGCCGACCACGTAGGTCACAGAAAGCCGAAACAAGCAAGCCGACCGAACAGTCATCAAACAAAGCGGCCGAACAGGACACTGAGAAATTGAAACAAGCCGACCGAATAGGTCACTGAAAAACTCTAAGGAAGTAACAGAACCGACCAATCAGGTCAACTAGGATAGAACAACTCAACATCCTCTCAACTGTATGCAAGTACTACTGAAGGAAACACGAGAACTGACCAACCGAACAATATGGTCACTGAGTATACTGAAGTAAACTGACCGAACAGGTCACTGATGTCATAGGCTGACAAGAAGTAATCTATTCTACTCCTACACATGATACTAAACATGGAAACACTGAGTAGAGTAATACTGTAACATAAAGGTGCGGGCTCAATAGATATAACAACGATAAAAGATATGAACAGTAAGGTGGAAGGAACGTCACCAGCGTGTACCACTGTACGGACGTCGGATCGAAGTACCCACCTGTACGACTGTAGAAGATCAGATCTGTTGTCTGTGGAAACGAAAAAACTGGACCTACGAAAAGGTCCACTGGGTTAGTGTCTAACCCACCACTAATAAACACTAACTCCACATCCCACAAACTAATCCCACGGAGATTCGTTTTTTCCGAAACCAATTACCATAACTCGCCGGAAGTCCCGTAAACCGCATCGGGACTCCGCCGGGACCCACGAACTGTCCCGAAATGCACCGACTCGTGTCACGAGTCACCCGCTGTCATAAAACACTCTTATTTGGATATTTTGGCAGCAAACATAAGATAACACTACAATACAATTATCATCGGATAATTGTACAAACACGGGTTCCCGAAAGTGTCTTTTTCGACACCGGAACCAACCGTCGCTCATCCGTCGTTTTCGAACCTTCGAAACGACGCGGGTGACCAGCCAACAAGGCTCAGCGACACCGTAAATAACCACTAAGAGTTGTCGGAAGAAATCCGAACCGTAAACACGTTTCCGTCGGCGAATTTTGCCGAAAAACGCTCCGAAAATCACTTCTGATTTTTTGTAAATATTTAGGACCATGGACGATCAGTCCAGAGGTTACCCGCAACATTCCTACGCTGTCTACAGTGACCACGAAATTCTAAATTGTATAAAGGTCCCGAGCTCCATAAAATCGCATTATTTCATGCGATTTAGGGCTATTATGGGTCGTGCACGCAAACCAGTGCACCGTAAATTCTGAAATCGTACTCGCTGTAAGTCTTCAACATGCTGAAGACCGTGCTCGCCTTTCGGAGCACATTCGGTCACTGTAGAACTCGCACGAGCGACGCGAAGTTCTGTAAACAGCGCGCACAGCGCGAAAGGTACACTTTTTCCGCTAATCGAGGCATCAAATGCCTAAGCGGAGGTAAGCATCGCGTTCAGCACGAAAAGGCGATGACCGTGCTCACCTCACTTGGTCAAAAAGACCAATAGTAGCCTTGTAAATCGTGCCCAAAACCCTAGGTAGCATGCTGTGATATAAATCAAGCCCTTACCTTAACCGAGAGCTAGGGTTGGCCGGCGGCAACTTGGCGGCGGTCGGTCCGGCCGGTGAGGGGTGCATTCGGTCGGGAAGGTCTAGAGCAACCACTGGCCGGCGGCGGAGGGTGGCCGGAGGCGCGGCGGCGGCGATCAAAAGCCTCCTTGCTCTCGGGTTGGGTGGCCTCCCGGCGGCGCGGCGGCGGCCGGAGGCGGTCGGGACGGCCACGGGTCGGCGCCGGAGGTCAAGGGGACCACCGTGCTCCCTCCATTGGGCGGCGGCGACGCCTAGAAACCGAGAGGACTCGACCCGTGCACGGATACGGGCGGCGCGGGGGTGTTCATCGGCGGCCGGCGGTGTACGGGGAGGCCGGGGAAGGCGCGCACGAGGTGGCCCGAGGTCGGGGAAGGAGGATGCTACCCTCCAAAACCAACGGTGCCGCGCGGTTACTTCTCCCTTCCAAGCTCGGCCAGGCTGGACCAAGCTTGGCCGCAGCTTCCTCTGCGGCTCCGGCGACGGCCGTAGGGCACGGGGGTGGCCGGGCGGAAGAGACGACGCCGGAGGAGTCGAGGAAGGTGATGCTCCTTATCCCGAGCAGTGGAATCCTATGGAGGAGATGATCTCCTTCGCTCGGCCCCCCACAGCTTCCTGCCAGGCCGAGGCTTGCTTCGGTGGCTCCGGCGGCGCACGGCGACGGCGGTGTTGGCCGGAGAAGGGAGCCCCGGGCTGGATCTAGCCCCGGGATGCTTCTCCAAAGGTTGCTGGCCTTCCCGAGTGCCCTAGCCCAAGTTGTTGGTGGTGCGGGCTGTGGGGAGGAAGAAGAAGATGGAGAAGGGCTTTTCCGGCGACGGCGGCGGCTGCCGGCGGCTGGGGATGGCAGAGGCGCGCGCAGAGGGAGGCAGAGGAAAGGTCTGAGGCGGTTTGGTGGCTGGGGGAGGTGAAGGGCTATTAGGGTTAGGGTTTGGTGGAAGAAACCCTAAAATCCACTATTATTGTCACGCCCCGTGCCCGCCAATTTGGTCGGATCCGGACTCGCCGACAGACCGCCGAACGGACAGAGTTTCCCCTGTACGTTCAAGGCGTCGCAATCGATATAATTACAAGGATGTTCCAACCAGGAACAGATTATCACAATCAGATTGCATAAGGAAGTATCATAAACATAAAATAGCTACTTGCTATTACAACCATTCAACCCAGATTACAATCTTTACATTCATATTAAAGCTTCCTAACACAATCTAGTTATTACAAACTTGTTTACAATTTGTTTTACATCTTGATCTTTCTTTTCTTGCCATCCCCCTAGCTATGCCGACTGGGGTACTTCTATCTCAGTCTCCTGGTAGGGCGCTATCTATGGAGCTACGCCCTTGCCTCGCGCTGCTGCTGCGCCGCTCACGTGCATACCTGTACCCCCAAAACGCAACACGGGGGTGAGAACTATTGGCCATAGTTCTCGTGTGTACGGTCACCCAAGAGAACAGCTCGACCAATAGGTCCAAGGAGGCACTGCAGATATGTTAGTCCAAAAACATATATAGATATATAACTTGCAACTAACATAAAAACCTGCCTCACAAATGCAATATGCAACTTTCACTTAATTCTTAGCCTTTCATTATGTTCTTGCTATTCTTTACTTTAGCTTTTCCATTCCACTATTAGCTATCTACAAGATTTAGCTAATTTCATTCTTTACTCTATACTCATGGCACTTATGCTATTTAGCAAACATACCTAAGGTCACTTGGCCTCAGCTCACTATGCCACCCGACTCGGTCTTGAGTCAATCAGTTGCGGATAACCCGCGCTTTGTCAGGCTCGAGGCGAAGGACGTCTCACATGCACCTCAGCCTTAGATTCTCTCGACTATAGGTCCACGCACAGGGTGAGAACTATCATCAACCCCCGGACCACAAGTCGCTCAATGGACCCACGGGCGAGGAGAACCACACGTACCCGCGTCCACGAACTCATACTCATACCGGGCGAGGAGAACCACACGTACCCGATGAGTCACTGCCAGGCGAGGAGAACCACACGTACCTGCAGTTGCCATTCACTTACTCTGCTGCACTAGCAGCCGCTGCACTAGCAGCACTCATTCCTAGGGATTCCGGAATCCAATTCACATAACTCAAGGGTCGATCTTATAACCCTATAGTGTCGACCTATCTAGGTCCATTGTTCTTTGCATCCTAGGTCCACTTGACACTAGGGTTCATTCTTTGTCACATAACCTAGGTTGACTTAACTCTAGGTTCAATGTCATTCCAACTCGACCTATGTTTACTCACACTAGGTCCATTATCATCTTTAACCAACCTATGTCCTTGACACTAGGTTCACTGTTCTTTACCTAGATCCACATGACTCTAGGTTGCTAGAACCTATGTTCATTACACTAGGTTAGATGTCATTTCCTAGGTCCATTTGACTCTAGGTTTACTAGATCCTTGGGGCTTCCCCGTAACTCACAATTGGTATCAGAGCGGGATCTAGATATATTGCTATCTAATGGCCGAAGAGTTAGTAGGTGTGTTGCAAACTTATGAGATGACTTTTCCTACTAACCAATCTTCTTCCAAGTTTTTTTCCTAAAGGTACAGGGGTTGCGTTAAAAACATCAAAGGAAAAAGACGTGGACTCGGATTCCGGCGAGGAGGAATCAAACGACGAGGAATTAGCGGAATCGTATCATCAACTCCTCGTCGAATCCAAAAAGATGGCGAAGCACAATAAGAAATTAAGGAAGCGTCTACTTGAACTTGAAGAGGAAAACAACAAGTTGAAGAACACGAATAAAACTCTTGAGGAGGAAAGGGAATCAACATTGAAAAATAATACAATCCTCCAAGAGAAGCTTGATGAAGCGGATTCAACGATCAAATCCTATAAAGACAAGGTTGGATTTTTGGAGCATCAATTTAAGAAATCGCACACATCCAATCAAGTCTTAACAAATCATGTTCGTCAACTCAAATCCGATATTCAAAAATTTTCTTCCGGATCGAAGAAATTGGATCACATGCTTAGATTGGGTCAAACGAACAAGCTTGGTCTCGGATATGAACGCACACATGTTGAGAAGGATCGAACGTCAACATCTAATGTCTCAACAAATTCGAAGGAAAAGGTGTGTCACCGATGCGGCATCAAAGGACACATCAAAAAGTGTTGCCCGAATAAGGATAAGAAAAATCGATCGGCAACATCGAAACCTCAATCGGCATCATCTACTACTCGGCTTTCCCCTCGGAATCAAAAGAAAATTAATTTGAGCCGAGTGCCTCTTTCGGACCGGTTTTCTAAGGAGCAACGGCGAGTTCGACCGAACCCACAACCGAATTGGATCTCAAAACCGAACCATCAAGGGAACCGGATTTCTAATTCAAAGCCTCAACGACAACATCAACCGAAGCCTCAAGCAACGAAACGACCGACGGTTGATCCAAAATCAAAGCAACTCAAACCTAACGTCGACAAGCAAAGCCAACGAAAGATCCGACAAGTTTGGATCCGGAAAGGTGATATCTTTCCTTACTTTTCGTCTTAGTTTGTTTGTATTGTTTATGTAATGTTTTGATTGGTGCATATTGCATATTTTTCTTTCATTACATTACATGATTAGACGATGTTTGATCTTTAAAATTTGTTTTGAAAATCGTTTTTAAGGAAAGGTTTTTGGGGAGTTTTTAATTTGATTAAAAATTTTTGAGAAAGGAGATGATTGAAAATCATTAAATTAGAGAGATTAAAGGTTTTTAAAAGGGTCTTAACCGGTATCTAAAGTCAATTCAAATTGAATTAAATTCATATTAATTATTGGTTTTACTCCATTTTTTATTATTTTGACGATAATTTAATATGTGATTTCTTCTTACATACATTCATCAAAATTTTGAAATTAAATTTAAATCTCTTGGTAATTAATTCATCTTGATAGTGAATATTGAATATAATTGATGGATATTTGCTAATTGACTAAGATTCGTCAAAATTATTTTTTATTGTGAGATTGTCTAATTTAGGGGAAGTTTGAATATTTAAAAAAAAAGAGAAAAAACTCCTAAGTTTAAAAGATGTGGAAAGAGTTACATCCTAAAAGGGAGTGTGAAAACTACCACCACATGTAGGAAAGAGCTACCACCCCGGTCGTCCGGTATGTGTGTGAAGCTACCACATGGATAATTATATGAAAAATCGAAAAGGTTGAAAAAATATATATGAACATTTTAGAATTTTCGGTGATATAAGGTGATAGTTTGAAAAAGATGCCCAAAGAGCCACCCCCGGTGCCTTATTAGTTAAATCTCTATTTTGAACGAATTGCGACAAATTGGTGTCAATTTTGCCAAATTTCTAAAAATTATTTTTCATCAATTTGCATCTTGATGACTTTAAAACATTAGATTATTTTTAATATCAAATTTTGATGTTTTGATGTCTTTTGAAATCACTTAATATTTTATCTGCATCATAATAATTTTTAGAGTACAACTTTTAATTTTTATGAAATTAATCTAATTTTGAAGGATTTTTGAGAAAACAAGGCAAAATTTTTGATGAGGAGGACACGGAGTGATTTTACCTTTTTGAGCTTCATTATCTATATTTTATCTTTTCTCTCCTAGGACTATTTCTAGTTTGCTTATTTTTGGTATCAAGATTTGTAACTATGACATGACTACTTTCTTTTTGCTAGTTTGCTTTTCTCTCTATTTGTGTTTCTTTTTGACAATTTTTGACAAAAAGGGGGAGAATGAAGAACAAGGTATAGAGGGAGAAGATATTTGGTATTTGATGCATACACGAAGGGGGAGACATGATAAGATTATGGAGGGAGAAGGAGAGAATATGTTTGAAAAAAGAGAAGTTGGAGAAAAGAACAAAGAGGGAGAATATTTTTGAATATTTGTTGAAAATTTATTTTGCAGGAAATCAATTCTTCAAGACTCCTAGTTGCGTCTAAGTCATAGAGTTTGTTTAGGAGTTGCAAAATTATAATTTTGTATTTCTTTGGATCTTTCACGCGAGAAGTTCATTGTTTTGGTGATGGCAATGAATTTCATTTTTGGTGAGTTGAGCGTTGTGAGTATTTTTATGTAATTTTGGGTTTTGTCACGAAATTGCCAAAGGGGGAGATTGTTACGGATTTTATGTTGGCATATTTCGTGAAGGTTGTCGGAGTCTTGAAGGTTTAGAGAAGATGAGACGAAGATCGAAGACTCGCAGACTCAAAACATGAATCCATAATGCTCGGTAAGTTCAAATATTATTGATGATAATTTATAAATATTTAAAAATATTTGGAAGGCTTAGGATGTTTTTAAATTGAATATATGGACAAAATTGAGGTTTGCAAATCCTAGTCTATCTCTATGTTTTCTAATTGATTTTAAACAGATTTTCAAATCCTAGTCTATCTCTATGTTTTCTAATTGATTTTAAACAGGTTTTCAAATCCTACTCTATCTCTAATTTATTTCCAAAATTAGATTTTCACAATCCTAGTCTACTTCTAAGTCTTCTAAATCTATAAATAAGCGATGGGGGTTCCATTAATTCATATGCTTCATGAATATACATGTTTGAGAAACCCTAGAGGCTAGGAATTGATCTAAAACCTATTTTCTACTTCATAGCCTCTTTTAGGTCAAATCGAGATATCGTATTGAATATCTATATGTCGATTTGATCTACGATTCGCTTGGAGTTTTCTTCTTCGGTTTTCTACGATACTCCTAAGCGAAGGATCACCATATTCATGCTTCTCATGAACGGCGTCGTGGATTCGGCGCGTTGGAGGCGGTTCGTGGATTCGGATCGTTGCCTCGTGGATTCGAGTGGCGTCGTGGATTCGGCGTGATAGAAGCTTCGTGGATTCGAAGTGGTGGCGTTCGTGGACTCGAACGTGAGGGCGTGGACAACCCGAAGGAGGATTGCGCGGAGATCCATAGGAGAGTTAGAGAGGTCGAGTCCGTAGAGTTCGGTATCACCTTGTAATCTTTTCTCTTATTGATTGTTTATTCGCGTGTTGGTCCCGTGGGTTTTTTACTCCGAGTTTGGAGTTTTCCCATGTAAATCTCGGTGTGTTTTTTATTTTCCACATTTACTTTTTGAAGCATCGAGATTTGTGGTTTTTGGCCTTTACACCTATTCACTCCCCCCTCTAGGTGTGGGATAAGGTGTTAGATACAATCTAGATAGATCCTTGGGGCTACCCCTAAACTTACAAAAACGAAACCCTAAATCAAAACTTTGATGGTGACTTGTTTGATATATGATACATATCCTATTGTGAAACTTGCATGATTTGGAAGAGCTCGACACAAGCTTTCCATCGATATATTTCTTGCGAAAATCGGATCTCTAAATCTATAGATATGATTTTTTTTTAAAGTTAATCTATTTATTTAAAAAAAAAAAAAAATGCTATTCGGCATACCTCGTGGCTTGGAGCCGCGTGGGCGCGCACGGGAAAGAAGGCCGCTCCAGGGCCGCACGGGCCAGCAGGCCTTGCGCAGGCCGAACACGGGTCATCTAGCGTGGGCCGCGCTCAGGCCTTACGCGGGCTACGCAGGCCACAGCACGAGCGGGCCTTGCACAGGGTCTGCCTGTAGCATATCGAAAATTCGACGATAAGATCGGACTTTAGCCAAATTGACTAAAGTACGAAAATGAAATAGTTGGACATGTTCCAATTGCCATTCCAAATCTCTTGGAAAGGTTATAAGATGATCTAGAAGAGTTAAGAAGGTTTTGGCGTTGTTCGGCGCGAAGTAGAGTCGAAACAGCGCGGAAAACACAAGTACGGGCATTATCGTACGAGAAGTTCTTCTGCTCTTGTACTGACCTAGAGGGAAGAGCTCTCGGGTTTGAGAATTTTATGGCCCATGCGGTACGGCCGGGTGTGTGCATGCGTATAGCCATCACACCCGAAGGAGGAGCTCTCGGGTTTGGTAGTTTCTTTGGCCCATACCGTCTGGTCGCCCCATACCGTATAGATCTTTGCGAAACCGAGGGAGGTTGCTCTCGGGTTTACGCCACCGTAGCACCCCATACCGAGTCTGAGATCTCCCCATACCGGTATGGGATGGTCAACGACGGTTGTGAAGCTGCGAAATAAAAGAAGTTGAGGGGCTTTTTGGCTATTGTTACAACACAATAAGCCTTCCCACACCCCTCTCTCACAGCACACTCACCTCTCTCTCATTTCTTTCTTTTGTTCCCTTTCTCTCTCTAGAAAAACCCTAGAGTTGGGAAGAAGAAGGAGAAGGAGTTGGAGAAGGTGGCTTTGGAGCTTGTTGGAGGCTTGTTGGAGGATCTTGGAGCTCTCCTACAACAAGGGCTTGGGTTGAGCTTGCTACAAGAGGTAGGTTCTTGCAAGTTTAAGCTTATGGTTGTGGTTTTCTCTAAGTTTAGAGGTTTTCTAGCTTGTTGCTAGTGTTAGAGGCATGCTAGGGCTATGAACACCATGAAAGCTCCATGAGAGCTCAAGTGCTCTCATGGTGATTTCTTAGGGTTTGTTGTAAACCCCAAATGGATGGTTCTAATGGGTCAAGGATGGTTTTAGGGAGCTTCTAGGTTGATCTAAAGCTATATTTTGCTTGTGAATGAGATCAAAACCCTAGGTTTGACATAGGGCATTGTTGGAGCACCCAAATTTGGGGCTTTTGAACATAGGGGTTCTTGGGTCAAATTGACCTTGTAGAAACCTAATTGGGGGTATTCCTGGTGGGACAACTCCGTTTAATTAAACGAAAATCCGATATAGGGGCTACTATGTAAAATGGCCCGATTAGGTTCACTTTTAAACCTGAGGCTTTTACCTAGGCCTCGGTAGGTCGTGAAACTTCTTGGGCATCCTCACAAAATTATTTTAAGGTGGGGGGTGCATCTGAATCATCGAATTCCCTTCTATGTCTGTTTTCACCTTTTGAGCATATTCTATGTATAGCGTATTCATGCATGATAGGGTAGAGGTTAATTATGCTATGGTTGAACTTCAATTATTGTTCTAGTATGAAAATGAACTTAGAGATTGTAATGGAACTATAGAGGCATGAGAATTAGAACCCTACTTGTGTGAATATAGAATGGACTTGATCTTAGTCAACAAAGGTGATATTGAACATAGAGACAAGATTGGCATTGGGATAACCTTAGTTAAACATAGTTTAACTTAGTGGCATTATGGCAAGAATGATATACATGATTAGGTAGAAAACCTAACATTGACAATGGCATGGTAACTAGTGGCTATGAATCCTCAATGTGAGGATTAGATCGATACTCTTGACAAGTCTTGGCTTGAGGGAGGTCGCTCCTCCTCAAGCGGTGAGTTCGGAACGATCACCTAGGGGATCGTGGCCCCGACGGACGGTCCCTCGGGTCTTGTAGGCTTAGAGCCTCCCCGTTCGATGAGGGATTTTGGGTCTTGAGTTTGTTGGGGTTAACTACGTTAGCAGGCAAGATTGGGTAATGAGCCAAGTAAAGTAAAGTAAAGTAAAGTATGGTAAAGAGCATGCATGCAAACATATTTAAATTCAATTATCTATCTATCTGACTCTTTCTTGGAGGCATAGTATTAGCATATATAGTTTGGTTACTATTTCTTTTCCGTTGAAATACTTATGCCTGGATAGACCTAGTGGGTAAGTCGGCGGGGTCGGTTGCGTGAGCCAGGCAGGAACCGTTGTAGTTCTCACACCACTAACCCCACAGTCCTAGCACGAGCGGGCGGCGGAGGACCGGGGCAAGGGTTAGCGCCATAGCTAGTGGCCATAGGAGTCTTGCATCTAGTCATTTCCTTTTTGTTATACTTGTATCAACTTTATTTTGTTGAACTATAGATGTCAAGTTGTAAACATTCAAGTAATTTTTGGGAGATGACAAATGTAAAAAGAAATGATGTATTGAATGCTAAAAGAATGTAATAGACTAGTTTACTTGTATTTGGTTCAAATGTAATCAAGTTCATGTATGGTTTATATTCTAGCTTAGTGCTTACTCTTGTTGTGTTGTTGCTTACCTTCGTGTAAGCCTTGTATAATTGCAAATTCTCTTTGATTTGTTAAATTGTACTTGTTGTTAGAGCCTTGGGCGGGCGGGGGAGGCCCTGTCCGTTCGGCGTCTGGTGACGTGGCCCGAACCCGACCAAATAGGCGGGTTGCGGGGCGTGACACTGCCCGGGCCAACCCTCGCAGAACACCGCGCAGGCCACGCAGGCCTTGCGGGCCGGCGTGTGAAGGCCATTCGCGAGCCGGGGAACGCGGGCCGCTCGGGCCGCGCAAGCCGCTCACGGGCGCGGGGGCCACGCAAGCCGTGCTTAGAGCGAGCTCCGCAGCCGCGCACGAGTCGGTCGTGCGCCGCGCTCGGGCCCGTGCGGGCGGCGCGTAGGCGGACGCCGAGCGCATGCTGGCGGGCCGCGCCCGGCCAGCCGCCGCCACTCGGGGCACGCGCGAAGGCTGCACCCGCTGCGAGGCCACTCGGGGCACGCGCGCCGCACGCGAGAAGCGCGCGCCGCGTGCCGTCTGCGAGCCGCCGTGGCCTGCGCCCGGACCGAGCCACGCGGGCTCGCGAGCGCGAGGGTCGCCGCGCGCAGCCCGTGCACCGCGCAGCCACGCGGGCGCGCGCCGGGCGCGGCTCGTGCGCCGCGTAGGCAACGCGGGCCGTGCGTGCACACGGGCCGGCTCGGGGGCGACCACGCGGGCCGCGCGGGCGCGTGCAAGCAAGGCTGCGTGCCTCCGCAGCTGCGGGCGCGCTTGGAGCGCGTGCCGCGCGCGCGTGCGCCGAGCACGAGCGGACGCGACCGCAGCCGGGCGCCGCGCGGGCCACGGCGGCCGTGCGGGGCACTCGGGAACTGCGCCCGCGCCGCGAGCCACGGCCACTTGCGTCGCGAGCCGCGGGCCATGCGCGCCGCGAGCCACGGGCCACTTGCCTCGCGAGCCGCGGGCCACGCGCGCCGGGCCGCAGGGCCGCGTGCGCCGCGGGCCGCGCGAGGCAAGCGGGCGCGCGCGCCCCCGGCAATGCGGGCGAGCTTGTGCGGGCGGGCCGAGCGCAACCCGGCGCGCGGGCCGGCTCGCGTGGGCCGGGCGCGCGCGCCCTGCGCACGCGGGCCGCTGCGCGGGCCAACGCGCGCAGGCCGAGCCGCGTGCATGGCTTGCGCGTGCGAGCTGCGCATTCGGGCCACGACACGCGGGCCCACGCGCGCGCCATGCACATGCGAGCGGCCGTGCGGCGACACATCAACGTCATTGTCGCTCACCTTTTTTTTGTTTTTTTGCACCTTTTTCTTAAGAATTTTTTTTTCTGCATATTCGCTGATTAATATGTTATCATGAAAGATGATGCGTGTATTTAGCATATTAGACGGTTTAATATACTTTTGTGATATATGTTGCATGCATTTACTAAAATGATCAAATATATTATGCATAGTCTATGGTACTATATGCTTTTGTGACAGATTAGCATAAAAAAATTTGTTTAAGCGTATTTAATGTTAATGGGTGAATATCCTTTTCTGATAAATATAGCATGCATTTAAAATATTATGCTTTGTATGATGTATGAGATAAAATTGTTTTGGCATAATAAGAAAATTTTTTATGCATGTCTTGTTATGTGGGAATTTTATTTTAGTAGAGTAAAATATCTTTACTCCTAAATATTTATTTTGCGCAACTTAATTAAATAATTAAAAATTTAGACATAGTGTGTGATGTGATTATGAGCACAGCGAAGTTTTCCTTTACGCATTATGATCTAATTTTTAACTTATTTAATTAGAGATGCGGCAAAATAGAATACATGTATCGTGTGGATTTTTTTAAATATCTTCTTTTCTGCGCATTGTGTGAACTTGAGTAATGAAATGGACCGACCCACCCACAGAGAGCATCCATGCCTAGGCTCGCCGAGATATGGAAGCCTATAATAATTGGCTTAAGAAGGATCGCATTGCTCGCATTAAGTTGCTGAGCGGTATGCTGAATGATCTCTTGTGCGAGTATGAGCAGTATCCGACTGCTTTTGACCTGTGGGAGGCTCTCAAAACTAAATTTGGTGCAACTTCGGCTACAAGATTGCGCAGTCTGACTATGTGGTTTGACAGTTATAAGAAACGAGCCGATCAGATTATGAAACAGCACGTGAGAATAATGTCAAACATGATTCGTGAGTTACAGTCGGTTGGCGGCACCTTAACTGATGAGCAGCAGATCCAGGCTATGATTCGCTTACTTTCCAATTCGTGGGAACATATGCGAGTAAATTTGACCCATAATGAAAATATCAAATTTTTTGAGGATATTGCATCGCATTTGGAGTTGGAGGGGGAGCGCCTTGAGGCTGTTAAAACTCCAACTGCCAATGTTGCTGAGTCAAATTTTTTGCAGAACATCTGGGTTCAAGCGAAAGAGGACTACTGGGTCTTAAAATCGTAGCGGATCCGCACCTAAGAATGCGAAGAGCACTAAAAGAAAGCGAAGCAAACGAAGTGGCAAGAATGACAAGTCGAAAATGACCTGTTTTATTTGTAACCAGCAGGGACACTTCGCTCTTGATTGCACTGAGTCGAAGAAGGTATCACTCTACCCCGATTCTCGTTCTAACTCGTTTGTTGCTGAATCTCTCCCTGTGTGGATTGTAGAATCAGAAGCAACAGACCACGTAGCAAGGGATCGGATGGGATTAAATCGATCGTCGTGTACTGCTGGGAGCAAAAGAGTATACATGGGGAACGATTCTAGTGTCGATGTATTAGGCGTTGGCACGTACAAGTTGATCATGCAAGGTGGTCGAACTTTGTACCTTCATGATATACTTTATGCTCCAAGAATTCGGCAAACTTATTTTTCTGTTCTTGCTATGCTACCGTTAGGCTTTTTTTTTCGTTTTGAGAATGATGTTGTTAAGATTCATCTTGGAACCATTTAATAAAGCTTTTAGGGCAGTTTTTCCTTTACAATTGATCCATTCCAACTTTTGTGGCTCAATGAGTGTGAGGGCAAGCCATGATGCTTTTTACTTCATCACATTTATAGATGACCATACGCGCTTCGGCCATGTCTAACTAATCTCCCATAAGTCTGAAGCATTGGATTGTTTTAGACGTTATATTAATGAGGTTGAGAATTAGTTAAATTTGAAAATTACAACTTTTAAAACTGATCGAGGCCGCGAGTATCTATCTTGTGTGATGAAAAGGGAATAATCAGATAGCTGACAATTCCTGACACTCCGCAGCAAAATGGTGTAGCGGAGAGAAGAAATAGCACCTTGCTTGACATGGTTAGGTCAATGATGACGCAAGTAAATTTGCCTATCTCCTTTTGGGGAGACGCATTGTTAATTGCTGCCTACATTCTTAATCGTGTACCCTCCAAATCAGTACCTTCCGTCCCTTACGAATCATGGACAGGCAGCAAAGCAAATTTGGAGCACCTGCGTCCTTGGGATTCGGCAGCTTATGTACACAAGACTTCTCATAAGTATGGGAAGTTGGATCCTAGAGGAAAGAAGTGTATCTTTATAAGATACCCTGAACACTCTAGGGGACACGTGTTCATCGGAAAGCAGCCAGATGGAAGTTTGACTGAGATTGAGTCGCGAGATGTTGAATTCCTCGAGGAGGATTTTCCTTATAGAAGTGAGGTTCGAAATGAAATTGAGTTCCATGAGATGGATGACTCGGGTAATGAGGCTTCTATTCGCTCAGTCGAGGTAGAGGAGGCAACTCCGATACCTACTGGGGATAGTGGGAGCGACTTACTTTTTTTAAAAAAGGAACCTCAACTTCGTAGAAGCACACGTGTGGGAGTTCCCCGTCGTCGTTTTGAGATTGAGGGGGAAGCTTTCATAGTTGCTGCACATGACGATGATGAGCCTAGATCTTTTCAAGAGGCTTTCTCATCACCTACTCATAAGGAATGGATGGATGCAATGGTAGAGGAAATAGAATCGATGAAGTCAAATTAGGTCTGGGACTTGTTTGACTTGCTGCATGGCAGACGGTTCAATAGATAGGTACAAGGCTCGCCTGGTAGCAAAGGGTTTTACCCAACGAGAAGGCGTTGATTATGAGGAAACCTTCTCTCTTGTTGTAAGGTTTGCTTCGATCCGCCTAATCTTGGCCATTGTCGCATATTTGGATTTGGAACTTTACCAAATGGACGTTAAAACTGCATTTCTCAATGGAGAACTGGATGAGGGGATCTATATGGATTAGCCTACTGGCTTCTCTATAAAGGGTGAGGAGCATAAAGTTTGTAAGCTCCGACGATCCATTTATGGATTGAAGCGATCCTCAGAACGATGGTATATTCGATTTCATCGAGCCATCACTGAAGATGGGTTTACGATGATTGAAGGAGATCACTGTGTATGTTAAACGGTCCAAGGGATTTTTTTTTTAATCCTTTCCTTATATGTTGATGACATTCTATTGGCCGAGAATAATAAGGAGATGATTATCGCCACTCAGACGTGGCTGTCCTCTAATTTTTGAGATCAAGGACATGGGTGAAGCGAATTATGTGCTCGGAGTTAAGATCCTACGAGATCGTTCGAAGAACCTTTTATGTCTGTCTCAAGAAAATTATTTTAGAAACATTTTGGAACGATTTCAGATGCACAATTGCAAACCCATAGACACTCCTATTGCTAAAGGTGAGAGTCTGAACCTTAAACAGTGCCCTAAAACTTCTGAAGAGAAGGATAAGATGAATCGGATTCCATATGCTAGTGCGGTCGGGTGCCTGATGTATGCTAAGAGGTGTACTCGGCTTGATATATGCTAAGCTGTGGGATCGGTTAGCCATTTTCAGTCCAATCTGGGATTGGACCACTGCGAGGCAGTGGCGCAGAAGGAAATAATCCTGTAACACATTTATGTGAGTCGCATGGTTGCAAATTCTCTGAGTAAGCCTGTCGTTAGAGAATCTTTTTTTGTTCATGAACTCCGTAGGATTTAATTGTGTAGACAGTTGATTATTTCTTGGCCATTTCTTTTGTAATATTTTTGGCAAAGATATTTGGTAAAATTAGCACACGTATAGACCAGATTGATAGTATGTCGCAGGCTGATTGACCCTCTCACACCGGCAATCATACTTTTCGGCGCTGTAGAGAGCGAGCGAAAATTGAGGCATTTATGGAAGCCGCCTTGGCTGGCACCAAGATGAGGTCATTAATGAGACCGCATACGAATAGTCCCACGATTCGTATGGCCTGTATATTAGGAGCCGGATGTGAGCTCACCGTTTGGCGCTTGAGATAGCGAGCAAATGGAGAACTCAGGCTAGACACTCCGGGAGTGACTGAGCTAAGATCCGTATGACATTGAGAAAGACATACGCTCATTAAGATTCTCTGTCATAACATGTATTTCATACTACATGTGCTGGGCGATCAAGTAAAGAAGATGAGTGAATGGATCCCTGCTTCCTCATCGTGTGAGTTCTTATGGACATTATTTTGTGGAAATGTCCTATATATATGTTAGATGCCCTTAGTGACTTTTGACTATGTCATTAAGTGAAAGAATTGATGTTGCTACTTTGGCATTGTTTCCTACGGCTATGAGTGATGCGGCTTGACGGGGCATTGCTGGGAAAGCAATCAGTTCTCAACTCGGTGGCATGAGGGCTCAAGGAAGACTAGTTGAATTACATTCAGACACTTTGACTCATTGTCGACAGGTTGTGTCGCTTCAGTATAGCGAAACAATCATGAGTATAGTGTCATAATGTGCGCAATGGAGGTTAGCATGGCTCTTTGAGGGATTAGAGATGCTGAACCTGATGTAATTCAATGGTCTAGGACATCACGAGTCTAATATTTTCTTCTTTTTGAGGGTTGATGTCTCTATGCTGGCCGTATGCGGTTTCTAGTATAGAGCTCCCAAAATGCAGGTTGACTCGGCGGTCGCACTGTTCATTTCCCTGTATGAATAGAATTAATGGTGGTGTAATGTTGAGGAAGTGGTTACGATGGTATCGATCCTATCATGTGCGAGTGGGAGATGTTGGCATTCGGTTAAATCGAATCGGGTGCGCCCATGATCGGGCTCGATCCGACGGTTGTTACGTTGTCTAATTAGATTAGGATTAATCTCGCTTTTAATTGGAAAGCTATTTAGAGATAAATTCTAATCATGTTAGGATAACAATTTAATAACCGGTTTGGCCTTATCTCTTATGCGATTAGGATTCTGTAATTCGCTATAAATATACGGGCGATCCCACATTAATTAAGACACCGAAAAAACGAAAGTTTTCCACATCCTCCATTAACCTATTATTCTAGAGGGAGAGGGACTTGAACGGTGGATTTGCGATCGTGCTCGTTTGTAGTTCGATCCACCGCGAGTTCGGAGCGCGAGAAGTTTTTCAAGGACGATCCAAGGACACGTGAATCAACTTCGACGATCCGAGCGTTGTAACGCGAATCGCTTCCGCAATAAGGTACGAACGAATACTTCCGCTGCGTTCTACAATATATATAGGCTGGGGCTACTATACTATTATGAGTATAGAGCCCTTTGTACTCATAAATTTTTAGCCTTCGGATGAAAAAATGTGCGGTTAGGATGAGAGTGGTTATGGTTAGGTTGATAGTGGGGCCCCTAGGGTTGAGTGGGTGGTTGGTTGAATAGTATAATCTAACGGGTGAAAATGATTAAAGAGTAGATCTAACGGCAAAAAATTTATGAGTATAAGAGGCTCTATACTCATAAGAGTATAGTAGCCGGACTCTATATATATATATGTATATATATATATGTATGTATGTATGTAATTTTAATCAAATTCAAACCTCAAATTTTGAATATCTCTGATTTAAATGTCTCAGATATTACATGTATGCCAAATTTATCAACACGAGATTACCAATCGAGCAAATGTTCATTCAATTGATGAGTGCAAGAGTAAAGCTTATAATATACTGAAGTCTTGGCTGCATATGATGCATTAAAAGACGACAAGAATAGACAACTACTCGTGACCATGAATGACGAGCTTGCATTTATATAGGTGGACTGCCAAGTGGCAATGCAAAACATATCGTATAAGCAATATTTTTCTGGGCTATAGAACAATATCCTAATATTGGTTGATGTTTGTTTGTCTTGATTATGTATATGTTGTGTTCATGCAGGTCGGTTGTGTATTGGCACTCATTATCTATATATCCGGTTTAGGCTTGTGGTTTATCTAATTGTCACGCTTATCTATATGTTAGACTTAGAAATATTGTTTATCTATTTGTGGAAGTTATATATTTTATCTTATTATGTTTTGTGAAGTTTTCTATGTCATGGTAACTGCTTGTGTTATGATTCGTGAACTTTTCTATTGTATTATGTTGGGTTTAGAAATTTGCTTTATTTATCTCATGTCAACTGCTTGTGTTTTAATTTGCGATATCTATTCGATGTGACATTGTAATTCTTGCAGTAATGATGGGTGAGTTATGACAATCTTAGATACGAATGATAACTATTGGAATCAAGTATTCGTATTGCTCATTGACCAATGATACATGACAATTTATAATACATCGTACAAGCATTAATGTCGTACACGAAGAACGGCTACTACATTCATTCCGCTTTGCAATGAGCTAGCTAGAAGTGAGTTGATAAATAGTGCTAGGAATATGACTGTTGATGAGCAGTTAACAATTTTTTTATTTTGTATAGATCATGGTATGGCTAATAGTATGATCGTGGAAACATTCGAACATATATGAAAAATAATTAGTAGACATTTCAATAATTTGCTACGAGATATTGTGATGTTGAAGAGTGAATATCTAAATTTCCCACCAAATAATACTTCAATGCATCGAAGAATAAGGAATAATCTAAATTTTCATCCTTTCAAGATTGATTCTTATAAATATCATTTTCAGTCATTTGACGTTTCAAAACCACTAGGAAATTACAAACCGCTAGGAGATCAGAAGATACAGAATTAGTACAACTTCATGCCTTTTTTATGTCGAAAATGAGGACTAAAAAACGCAAAACGAAACTTTAGCGTCATTGCCTATTGCTTCCAGAATTGCCGCGTAAAAGATTCACTCACGGCAAGCTCGAAAGGAAGTTCCAATTAAGTATCTACATGAGATAATATCTAAAGCAACTAAAAAAACCAGATATGTCAAAGAAAAGAGGAAACGTTGGAATAAAAAGATGCATATATTTACAAGCCCAGTTTTTTTTTTTTTTTTTTTTTTTTTTTTTAAAAAAAACAGTTGGAAAAGAGTAGAGCATTTCTACAGCAAACCATTTCTGTTATAACTTGCTACAGTACATACTGACAAATTATTCTACAGCAGATGAAAGCTCAAAAGCAGTTCCTTGTCTGCACACAACTGGGTTTTTGCCTCACAAGAGCAAGATTTATCATTCTAGGAGCTTTGCAAGATAAACAATGTAAATGGCAATATAGATAACATTTGCTAGGATGACTTAGATCTGATGCCATGGGCCAGCTACGGGGACTGGTAACTTTTTTAAGTGACACTACTGCACCAACCTAAGGTAAAAACTAAAACCAAATTCTAGCTTACCTATGCATCGAAAAAGCTGGCTTAGATCAGCATTAGATATTAAGGCTTGCAAAAAGAAGCTCCAACTCCTCATCTTGGGTGACGGTCCTCTGCAAAGAAAGAAAAACAAAAGCATAAGAATAAGGCGTCATTGCATATAAATTAGATATTTCAATTTCCATGCAATTATCATAGAGATTTGCAGTGAGAATTATTTAGTGTATCCGGTCTGTTTTTGTTCTTCTTTTGGGGACAGCCAGTAAGCTCCCCCAGACCTCAAATACCACAAACTCTATTTAAAGGTGCCACGGTTTGGTTCAACGAGGAGAACAACATAACAAAGTAACTTAGCACTGTAGCTATGGTGGTTTAGTACTAACAGCCAAATAATTGTAGTTACCATAGTACAACATACCTAAAAGTAGAGACAGAAAGAAGTTGTCCCAGATTTGCCCGGTAGAACAGGTGGAGTGAAATATGCAGGGTCGACAGCCCGTTCACATTCATTTAGATCTCATGAAGTGCTTCTAATGTTTAGTGCGTATTTAATAGAAGGTTAATATTTATGGATTACATGTTCTCCGAGTAATATTTCATAATGTCATATTACCCTTCACGCTTTTCTCTTTATTTTCCATTGTTCCTTCAATCAAAAGTAACAATTAAGAACTACGGAGAGGTTAAGGTGTGTTTGGTATGGCACCAATAGTTGAACAGGCACCAGTCCATTATAAATTGACATTGTCATAAATTTCGCCTCTTTCAACCCAATATAAGAGGTACCCAGTAATAAACTAAGAATTTGAATGGTATTTCATCTAATTTTTAACTATTTGTATCATTATATCTGGCTTACTCTACTAGAATGCGCAACTTATGCCAACTATTTATATATCATAACGCCAAATCAAATCTGAACTGCACAACATGTGGATTGACGGCTAATTCATAATAAGGCAAACAATCATAATTGAAAAATGATTGTTTATAGAGCTTGTGTAAAGCATAATTGAAATATGAAAGCGCTGCGATAGATATTTGACAGATTTTCCCGAACAGCTATCTACATAGAGGTCAGCAGACTAGAAATCAGTGAAATCTCCTGAACAAAATCAGATTGAACAATAGAAAGAGGAATTTTTGAGTCATAAAGTGAGGTGGCACAATCAATCAGGAGCAAATGGGTGTTCAATTAGGTTACATGGTAGAAAGCTTAAGACAATTGTCCATCCAATTGGGAGAAATGAGGAGCTGTCTAACATGATATCGATTACCGACAGCTACCAAAACCAAAACAAGGTTGATGGAAAAGTGTGTATATGTTGGGCATTACTAACAGGATCTGAGCAAGGGGGTGAGAGCATAGCTAACAGCATCCACGAAATCACTACAAGCATGTGAGACAATCACTTTTCTCCACTTGTTTGCCACCAGTAATTAACTACCTACAACTAGAGATGTCATTGGTCGAATTCGGGGCGGTTTTTCAAAAATCCAAAACCAAACCCAGCAATCGAAACCGAACCTAAAACCGTCGGGTTTTGAAAAGTCATACCCAAAACCAAAATCGACAAAAAAGGGGAAACGTGAACCTGAAATAATTCAGCTTTTTTCATAATCAGTCAAGTTCCCCTATTTTCATAATGTTTCAAACTCGAACCATGAACTTGCATAAGAAACCAGATATAAAACAAAATTTGCACAAAACACATAATATCTATTTATTAGCAATCTATAGAACTAGGAATATGTGATTTTCCCATTCCTCAATGCCTACCAAAGAATAGCATTAATCCTACACAAAAACAACCTTTGTCTCTATTCAATTTTTTTTTCAAAAAAAATCAAACCAAATCAATTTAAATATAAGTAATTAAAAATGAGAGGACAAAGAGATAAGGATTAGGAAGGAGATGCTGTTGGACCGTACAAAGAAACTAACAGGCAGCAAGAGGAAGAAGCAATAGAGCAGGAAGGCAGACAGAAAGGGCCAAGGCGGGGTGAGTCGAAGTCAGAGCAGAAGGAGGTCACAACAGAAGAAGTCAGCAAGGTAGACGACAAAGCAAGAGACGTGAGTGTCATCAACGAAAAAGACGAGGTTACTAGCCGGGGGAGAGGGCGAGGCAGTAACAATGGAAAATGGGGATGAGGGGCGAGGTGCAATGGCATAGAAGAGGGGAATAAGGTGCCGGCACGGCGAAAAAAAGAGGAATGAAAGGCGAATAGGGCAGAAGGATTGTGGCAAGAGTTCATAGTAGGAAACTAGGAATTACAATCTCGGAAAAAGGTTCACAGCAGATTGGTTCATATAAGTGGATATATATATATATATATATATATATATATATATATATATATATATATATATATATATATATATATATATATATATATATATATATATAGAATTGAGCTCCTATGCTTCTAAAAGTACCAAGTCATTGGTGCTTGTAAGTTTTTAACCCTTAGATTAATAGATGTGCGGTTAGGATGATGTGGGCCCTCTTGGGTTAAGTGGGTGGTTGGTTGAATAGTATAATCTAACGGGTGAAAATGATCAAAGACGTAGATCTAACGGTAAAAAATTCACAAGCACCAAATGCTTGGTACTTTTACAAGCACCATAGCCGGACTCTATATATATATATATATATATATAGAGAGAGAGAGAGCGAGAGAGAGAGAGAGAGAGAGAGAGAGAGAGAGAGAGTTGAGGAATACTATTAGTAGCAAACGGGCTCCATTGCCACCCATTTGTTTTTGATGATGGAGCCTCTAAATCGATGATGCACCGTTGAACATGATATATACCGCTTGAAGTATCTAGAAACTAATTTTCATAATTTTCGATATTGTTCTCTTATCCATCGAGTTGACACAAAAAGAAACGATTTGAAAATGAATATTCTTTAAAAAATGATGATAGGAGTCTTGTAATCAAGATCAAAAGTAAAGATCTTGTTTTAAATAGTTTAAAGAATTTTCTAACAAAAATTCAATTGATTTGGATATCTTTACGTCGTTAAACGAGAAAACACCTCATATCGACCAATAAAATTACAAATTTTGAAATCCTTTGATCATTAGGCAAATGATGTCGAAAAGATTTGAAAATTGATTTCTAAACACTTCAAGTGGGATGATGTTCAACGGTGTCGATCGTCGGTTTGAAGGCACTATCATCGAAAACAAATGGATGGCAATGGAGCCCGTTTGCTATCGATAGTATTCTAGCTCAACTATATATATATATATATATATATATATATATATATATATATATATAGTCCGGCTATGGTGTTTGTAAAAGCACCAAGCACTTGGTGCTTGTTAATTTTTTACTGATAGATTTATGCCTTTGATCATTTTTACCCGTTAGATTATACTATTCAACCAACCACCCACTCAACCCAGGGGGGCCCACGTCATCCTAACCGCACATCCCTTAATCCAAAGACTAAAAACTTACCAGCACCAATAACTTGATACTTTTAAAAGCATAGGAGCTCAATTTTATATATATATATATATATATATATATATATATATATATATATATATATAGAGTCCGGCTGGTGTACTATCGATAGCACCAAGGATTTGGTGCTATCGAGTTTTCCACCGTTAGATTTAACCCTTAGATTATTTTTACCCGTTAGATTATACTATTCAACCAACCACCCACTCACTCAACCCTAGGGGTCCCACATGATCCTAACCACACATTTATCAATCCAAAGGCTAAAATCAATAGCACCAATAGCTTGGTGCTATTAATAGTATTCTAGCCTAGTTCTATATATATATATAGAGAGTCCGGCTATTATACTCTTATGAGTACGATCGCCCTCATACTCATAAGTCGTTTTCGATAATAGAGCTTCCGAATCGATGATCCATACCGTCAAACGTTATCTAGAGCATTTAAAACTTCTAGAAATCAAATTTTATAATTTTTTGACATTATTTAGCTTATGATCAAAAAGTCACAAAATTGACAATTTTTAACGACCGGTATGGGATACTTGCTAGTTTATCGGTGTAAAAGAATCGGAATCGATTGAATTTTTAATAGAAAATTCTATTCACTACCTAGATAAAGATCAATAACTCCGATCTTAAATTGAAGGATCTAATCATCCAATTTTAGGCCGTCGTTCGATTTCGACCGTTCATTTTATGCCCGCTTGATGGACTTTATTATGATTTTGAAAAATTATGAAATTTATTTTCTAGAAGTTTCAAATACTCTAGATCATATTTAACAAAGTGGATCGTCGATTCGGAAGCTCCATCATCGAAAACAACTTATGGGTACGAAACTCTCTATACTCATAAGAGTATAGTAGCCCTACTCTCTCTCTCTCTCTCTCTATATATATATATAGAGAGAGAGTACGTCTCCTGTCCTTTCGAAAGTACGGAGGCCTCCATGCTTGTAAGTTGTTTTCAATGATAGGACATCCGATTCGACGATTGGCTCCGTTAAGCATAATCTATGCTATTGGAACTATCTAGAAACCAAATTTTATAATTTTTCGACATTATTTACCAAGCGATTATAGTGTCTCAAAAATGACTATTTTAACGGTTGATGTAGCACGTTTTTAAGTTCAACAGTATAGAAGTATCCAAATTACATGAAACTTTAATAGAAAATTCTACTTAACATCAAGAGTAAGAACAATACTTCCGACTTGAAATTAGAGTCATTTATCACTGTTTTTTATGAGATTTTTATTTTCACCCGTTCATTTTGAGGCTACTCGTTCACTAGGCAAATGAAGTCAAAAACATATAAAATTTGGTTTCTAAATAGTTCCAATAGCGTAAATCATGTCTAACAGAACCAATCACCGAATCGGACACCCATCATCGAAAACAACTTACAAGCACGGAGACCTCCGTACTTTCGAAAGCATATGAGACTAGCTCTCTCCCTCTCTCTCTCTCTGTATATATATATATATATATATATATATATATATATATATATATATATATATATATATATATATATATATATATATATATATATATATATATATATATACGTAGAGAGAGAGAGTTTCTAGAATAAAACCGTAGTAAACCGAGCACTTACTACCGATTTGTTTTCTGATAGAGCTTTCAAATTGATGATCGGCACCGTTGAACATGATCTAAACTATTTAAATTATCTAGAAATCAAATTTCATGATTTTTTGGCATCAGAATCGAACGATCAAAGGTCACAAAATTTATAATTTTAATCGTTTGACTAGATAGAAGAGTTCAAATCAACTAAAATTTTGTTAGAAAATTCTTTAAACTATTTAAAATAAGATCTAGACTCTTAGATCTCAAATATAAAATTGTATCATCACTTTTTAAAGGATATTCATTTCCACTATTTATTTTTTTGTTCACTTGATGGTCAAGAGAACAATATCGAAATGTGTGAAATTTGATTTCCAAATAGTTTAAATAGTTTAGATCATATTTAATCTGCCGATCATCAATTTGGAAGCTTTATCATCGAAAACAAATCGTAGTAAACCGTCACTTTACTACCGATAGTATTCTAGCAAAGTTTATATATATATATATATATATATATATATATATATATATATATATATATATATATATATATATAGAGTCCGGCTGGGGTACTATTGATAGCACCAAGGATTTGGTGCTATCAAGTTTTCCACCGTTAGATTTAACACTTAGATTATTTTTACCCGTTAAATTATACTATTCAACCAACCACTTACTCAACCCTAGAGGCCCACATCATCCTAACCATTCATTTCTTAATGGTTTAAAAAATCAATACAGGTCTCTCTCTCTCTCTCTCTCTCTCTCTCTCTATATATATATATATATATATATATATATATAGAGTCTACATTATACTATTACGAGTACGATCGCTCGTACTCATAAGTTGTTTTGATGATAGAGCTTTCGAATCGACGATCCACACCGTTAAACGTTATTTACAAGATTTAAAACTTCTAGAAATAAAATTTTATAATTTTTCGACATCATTTACCTTACGATCAAGAGGTCACAAATTTGACAATTTTTAACTACTTTATGGAATTATTGCTAGTTTAACGGTATAAAAGAATCAAAATTTGTTGAATTTTTGATAGAAAATTCTATTTACTACATAGATAAAGATCAATAACTCCGATCTTGAATTGAAGGATCCGATCATCCTTTTTAGGATGTCGTTCGATTTTGGCCGTTCATTTTATGCCCGCTTGATGGACTTTATTATGATTTCGAAAATTTACGAAATTTATTTTCTAGAAGTTTCAAATACTCTAGATCATATTTAATCTGAGTGGATCGTCGATTCTAAGCTCTATCATCGAAAACAACTTATGAGTAGTAGGTCTCCAATACTCATAATATATATAGTATATATATATATATATATATATATATATATATATATATATATATATATATATATATATATATATATATCTATGCTATCAATAGCATGAAGCACTTGGTGCTACCAAATTTTTCACCGTTAGCTCCACCCCTTTGATGATTTTCACCCTTTAGATCATACTATTCAACTAATCACCCACTTAATCCTAGAGGGCCCACATCATCCTAACCGCATATCTCTCAATCCAATGGTCAAAAACTTGGTAGCACTAATAACTTAGTGCTATTAATAGCATAGTAGCCTAGTTATATATATATATATATATATATATATATATATATATATATATATATATATATATATATATATATATATGTATGTATGTATGTATGTATTTATGTAATTGAGCTCCTATGCTTTTAAAAGTACCCAGTTATTGATGCTTGTAGATTTTTTGCCATTGGATTAAGGAATGTGTGGTTAGGATGACATAAGCCCCCTAGGGTCAAGCGTGGTTGGTTGAATAGTATAATCTAACAGGTGAAAATGATCAAATGCGTAGATCTAACAGTAAAATATTTACAAGCACCAAGTGCTTGGTGCTTTTACAAGCACCATAACCGGACTCTCTCTCTCTCTCTCTCTCTCCATCTATATATATATATATATATATATATATATATATATATATATATATATAGAGTAAGTCTCCCGTACTTTCGAAAGTACGGAGGCTTTAGTACTTGTAAGTTGTTTTCGATGATAGGACATCCGGTTTGACAATCGGCTCCGTTTGTCACGCCCCGAGACCCGCTACCAATTTGGTCCGGCTCGGGCGCGTCGAACAGACGCCAGACGGACAGCACCTTCCCTGTCCGCCTAAGGCTAGCAACAAGATTGTGTACAACAAGTGCCCAGAACAAACTTGAAACAACATACACAATCACAACCAAGCTAATCGCACGAGCAAGCGTCACGAGTAGTCAACAAGTGAAAATGAGAGATAACTTATCTATTACATTCATTCACAAGTTTGTATTACATTGAACCCTCATAATACACAAGTGGCGTATATACAACAAAACCTCACCACCTATACAAATATCTACTCTCAAAAGGTAAAAGCGAGGTACTCTAGTGCATTAGGAAAGGTAAACTAGTAATACCACTAGGGCGCCAAGCCCTTGCCGCGATCCTCACCCGGCGTCGACGCACTAGGACCTGAAATAGAGTGGGGTGAGAACTATCTTCCATAGTTCCCAGTGGGTTCGGCCTCCGACTCCGCCGGTCTCCCCACTAGGTCCAAGGAGGCAAAGAGTAGACGATATGTAGATATGAAAATATCTGAAAGCGATAAGATACTGTAAAAGTAAATGCATAAATCTACTATGCCTCAAATCTGAATTATATGCATGAAACTCATAGTGGAAGGTAACTATTACTCTATTATGCTCAATGAGTTCACAATTCCCTTGAATACCCAATCCACTTGGCTTGCCCAAGGGCTTGCCACACTCTCGCGTCCCTTGCCTCGACGACGAGGAGTCTAAACTGCTCAACTCGCCCGAGGCCGTCTGCGGATAGCTAGTCGCACGGCCAAGCCGCTACTACCATAGCCTCGTGCCTAGTACTCCGAGTGCACGTCTCGTGTGGAGCGACCGCTACGAGAATGAAACAGGCAACGCTAGCACGGTCCAATCCTCGCCCTCTGAGGATACCCTAGCTAATATGGATGTCATCACACTTGTTTTCGACTCTATAGTGTTCACACTAATTAATGCCACTCATTCATGTTTACTAGGTGCCACTCGTCCATATTCAAACCACTCTGCTATATCACATACTAGTAGCGCTCATCTCACACTGCACCTAATTCTCATGCATACTAAGTTGAAAGCATAAAGTAAGCTAGGTTAATCAACATATTAATTAGACCTTCCAACTAGCACCCAATTCACACTTTGTGCACAATATGCAAGGTTGTTCATTATTCTACACTTGGACATATGGAGTAGCCCGGCGACTTCGGGATGGACACCACCCACCTTTTGACGTAGCAACACGGTGGAAAGTCTTGTTCTCACGTTCGCTTGTCGCCGCTTAGCACTTGAGCAACGTCGAAGTAGCGACGCACCTCACTTGGCGATATCTTTACTTAGACTTGACGGATCACAAAACGGTCGTCGCCAACGCGTTCAAACACCTATTAATTAGGTTTACCAATGATCAAAAGAGATCAAAACCCTACATCTAGTAAAACCCCATTTTTGATGCTCTAGGGCTTCACACATGGAGATCATGCACTAGAAACCCTAGAAGCATGCATTTAGTGCTTCTTAGCACCCCTAGGCTCCATCTAACCACTCCCAAAAGCTCAAAACCCAAAACCCTAGAAATCACCATTAGAGGGTTTGAGGCCTACCTTGAGCTTGCTCCAATGGAGAGGAAGAAGAGATGGAGAAGATGATGAAGCTCCTCTCCTTTGTCTTCTCCTTCTTCTTCTACTTCTTCTCCTCCTCCTCCTTCTCCTTCTGCTTCTTCTTCTTTCTAGAGAGAGAGAGGGAGTGAGATGTGTGTGTGTGTGAGAGGAATTGAGGGAAAGAGTAAGGGAAAATCCCTCTTTCACCCTCAATTGTAACAAGATGCAAGGATGAGTTCCCCTCAACTTTGCAACCGCCCAAATCCGGGCATTTTTCGGCTCGTGGACCGTCTCCCTAACCCAGACCGGTCCCGCAGAGCCTTGCTCCACTCGCGCTGGGACCTGCCTCCCCTTAAGAGACCGGTCCTGCAGAGCTCGCTCTCGCGGACACCTTCCGAGACCGGTCTCCTTTTCGTGGACCGGTCCTCCTGTGGACCATCAGCCTACTCCAAGGACTTAGCCAAATTTTCAGCTTTTCGTCGTTTCTTCTCCGTTTTCGCTCGTTTGGCCTCTGATTCTTTTCAAATTAAACCGAGACTTTCCAAACATGTTTTCGAACACGTTTTCATTATCTTTTCATCCACGCTAACACCGGATTTAGCTCGCGACCCGACGTAGCTTTTCGGGTTCCGTTTTCGCGCCTACGCGCACAAAAACGCCCAAAGACTTCCGAACTTCACCGGGAGCAACTCCGGTGCACTTTTTGCCTTCGATCAACTTCGAACTTTCCGAAGTCCATCCAATCGACAATCACCGATTCGAACACGGTGAAACTCGATTTCGAGAATTCACTTCGTTACATTCTCTCCACCTTAAAAGAGTTTCGTCCGCGAAACGAACTCAACTTAGCTAAGTGCTTACATACTCAAAGCCCATACCTTATTCAACTTTCGAATAGGTGAGGACGGTTCTTTCTCATCTCGTCCTCGAGCTCCCACGTCGCTTCGCGATCGCTATGATTACTCCATCGGATCTTGACATAGGAAATCTCGCGGTTTCTCAATTTGCGCACTTCCCGGGCCAAGATCATAGTCGGAAACTCTTCATAGCTTAAATCCTTATGGAGTTCCGGGGGTTCATACAACATGGTATGCTCGGGGTCGTGAACATATTTGCGGAGGTTAGAAACGTGGAATACGTTATGCACGTCCGCTAGATTCGAGGTAGCGCAAGCTGCAAGCAACCGTTCCAATCCTTTCTAGTACCTCATACGGGCCAATAAATCGGGGACTTAGCTTTCCCCGCAACCCGAACCTCTTCACACCTTTCATGGGCGATACCTTTAAGAAGACACGATCGCCCACGTGAACTCCGCATCTCGACGCGCCTATCGGAGTAACTTTTCTCGCCGCGATTGCGCCGTGAGCAACCTTTTACGGCAAGATGCACTTTTTCTTCTCGTTTCGCAAGATATCCGGCCGAACTCCGTGCGTTCACCCACTTCACTCCAATAGACGGGAGACGGCATTTTCGCCCATAGAGCCTCAAAGCGGTGCCATCTTCACACCGGCGTGATAACTATTATTATAGGCGACCCGGCCATCGCAAATATTTGCACCAATTGCCCTTATAATCGATGACACACGCCCGCAAAGATATCCTCCAATGTCTCGTACGGTTCTCTCCGTCCGACCGTCCGATCGAGGACGGAATGCGTGTCAAGTCGAGTCGTGTGCCCAACGCCTCGGTGTTCTTCCGTGTTGCGAGGTAAATCGGGGTCTCGGCCGATACAATAGATTTCAAGACCCCGTGTAATCTCACCACTTCGTCAAGGTATACCTGCGCCAACTTGTCGCCTCCCCAAGTAACGTGGATCGGCAAGAAATGCGGTGATGCAGGCAGGCGATCCACAATTACCCAGACCGCGTCGTGGCCGCCCGTCGAACGAGGTAAGCCGACAATGAAATCTATCGAGATATCCTCCCACTTCCATTCGGAATGTAGGCTTTGGAGTTTTCCCGCCGGAAATCGATGCTCGCTTTCACCGCCGGTGTGTCAAACACCTCGCCACGAAGTCGCCCCACATCCGCTTTCATTCCGGCCACCAATAAAGTGTCTTCAACTCTTTGTAAGTCTTGGTGCCACCAGGGTGATCATTATAGGGTGACCAATGTGCTTCCTGCAAGATCAATTTGCCAAGCTCCTCGTTCTCGTGTACACACCATCGGTTTCGAAACCGAAGTGCACCACTAGTATCGATACCAAATTCTCCGCCGCGACCCTCTTCAATGTCACGCCGTATCTTCGGAGATTCGGGTCCGCGGATCGCAACTCCTTGATCCTTTCCCAAGGCTTGTTGTACAACAAGCATCATCAACCTTGACTAACTTCCTGGGCTACAACCTCCAAGTCCATTCGCCCCACCTCCTTCCACAGGGTCTCTTGATTGGTAACCCATAGTGCTAGATTCTCCGCCGACTTCCTACTCAGTGCGTCGGCGACTACATTCGCCTTCCCCGGGTGGTATAGGATGTCAACATCATAATCTTTCAACAATTCTAACCACCGCCGCTGACGCATGTTCAGCTCCTTCTGGGTAAACAAATACTTCAAGCTTTTGTGGTCGGTGTAGATCTCACAGTGTGCACCATACAAATAGTGCCTCCACAGCTTCAGTGCAAAGATCACCGCCGCTAGCTCTAAGTCATGAATGGGGTAATTTTCCTCGTGACTCTTCAACTGGCGGGACGCATAAGCAATCACCTTCCCACCTTGCATCAAGACACACCCCAAACCCAGACAGGATGCATCGCTATAAACTACATAATCTTCGCCTTGCACCGTAGGCGAGTATTGGAGTCGACGTCAATCTCTCCTTTAGCTCCCGAAAGCTTCGCTCACAATCGTCACTCCAAACAAACCTGGTGCACTATTGCGTCACGCGAGTAAGTGGGATTACACTCTTCGAGAATCCTTCCACAAACCGCCGATAATAGCCCGCTAGACCGACGAAGCTACGGACTTCCGTCACATTGGTCGGCGCGGCCAATCCTTTATCGCTTCCACTTTCCTCGGTCACCGTAAACACCACCTCTAAATCACGTGGCCTAGAAAAGCGACCTCACGAGCCGAAGTCACACTTCTTTAACTGCGCGTATAGCTTCTCCTCCCGAAGGATTTGAAGCACAGTACGCAAATGCTCCGCGTGCTCCTCATCATTGCGCGAATAGACCAAGATGTCGTCTATGAAGACCACGACAAATCGGTCCAAATATGCCCTGAAGACACGGTTCATTAGGTCCATGAATGCTGCCGGGGCATTGGTAAGCCCAAACGGCATGACCGTGAATTCATAATGACCGTATCGCGTACGAAATGCGGTCTTCTGTACGTCTTCCGGCTTAATCTTTAACTGGTGGTAGCCGGATTGAAGGTCTATCTTAGAGTACACACGTGACCCCTGTAGCTGATCAAACAAGTCGTCAATTCGGGGCAACGGGTATCTATTCTTGATAGTAACCTTGTTCAACTCGCGATAGTCGACGCAGAGTCGAAAGGATCCATCCTTCTTGCGCACAAACAGACTGCTCCCACGGGGATACACTCGCTTAACGAACCCCTTATCAAGGTGTCCCGTAATTGATCTCTTAACTCCCTCAATTCTACGGTGCCATACGCACGGGCCTTAGAGATCGGCGCGGTCCCGGAATCAAGTCTATCACGAACTCGATCTCCCCGTCCGAGGCATACCCGCAATTCTCGCAGGAAAACATCCGGGAATTCCTTTACTACGGACGCTTCTTCGAGCGCCGGCCACTTTGGTCCACTTCTACAATCTGCCGCCAACAAGCCGCGCAACCGTTGCGGACCAACTTCCTAGCTCTCGTCGCGACACCGCGCGGCGAAGCACGAGCTATGACAAGCCTTATACCTGAACTCCTCTTGCCCCGGCTCCCGAAATGTAACCACCTTGCTCTTGCAATCGATGGACACATAATACTTCGAAAGCCAGTCCATGCCCAAGATTACATCATACACCTTCAACCTCTTAATCACTAACATGCGGATCGGCATTATCCGCTTTTCAATCCGCACCGGATGCGACAAACACTCCTTGCGAATAAGAAAATCGCGTCCTGGCCCCGACACCGTCCAGGTACTATCGCTAAACTGATACTCTATCCCATGCATGTCGGCAAAAATGCGACTAAGAAACGAGCGAGTAGCGCCGTGTCGAACATAGCTCTAGCGCGAATGCCATCTATTAAAATTATACCGCTACCACATTGCGCTCCTCGCTCCGAGGTTCTTCGACTGAGCGGCGAATACCCGTCCGCTCGGAGTCGACCGTGCTACTTCAAAGCGGACGCGGCACCATTGCCCGCCCGCCGATGTCGCGGCAGTGAGCTCCATATCGAGCCGGAACGGCCGGAGCCGATGCCACGTACGGGACAGTGAAGCTCTCTCTCGAGGACAATCGCGTATAATACGCCCCCGCCCGCCCGCATCCGAAGCACTTCCCGTGGCGCCGTCGTCGCAGACCGTAGGCCGGTGGTCACCGCCGCAGAACAGGCATCGCTGTGGCCCACGCGTCCACGACTTCGCCTTCGCATACTTCGGGGGCCGCTTAGAACTAGATTGCCCCGCCGAACAGCCGCTTGGTCATTTCCTTCCCTTGTCTTTTCGAACGTCTCGCGATCCTCTCGCTCGCAAGCGTTCCCGTGCTCAATCCACGTGGCGCGGTCTAGCACTTCAAAGAAAAAGTTTGGAACTTGAAGGAATGCACGAACGGAACACCCCAGCCGAAGTCCCCGCACAAAGCACTCCGCCCGCTCTTGCTCCGTCCCGTTACTTCGGACACAACTCAGAGATGTGTGAACTCCCGCTCATACTCCCGAACAAAGGCGGTTTCCTTGCTTCAATCTCCCGAAGTCTTCCCGCATTCTTCGCTTCTCACTATCCGGAAGTACTCCGCAACCATCAACCCTCGTAACTCCTCCCAAGTGATCTATAAGATCCGGATCGATTCAGCCTTCGTCTGTCTCCACCACACTCGGCCCGCTTGTCGAAACAGAAGGGCCAAGTGCACCTTGTCCCGCTCTTCCGCATACATGTTCTCGAACAAGGACTCGTGCGAGTAGCCACGTCTCCACCACATACGGGTCAACCACTTCACCGTCGAAGGTAGGAGGGCGAAGCTTCATAAACCTCGTGAGAGCGGTGTAACCTCGCTCTCGTTCCGCTTCTCCAACCGCCGCATCAGGTGTAGATGCACTTGACAGCGCGGGAGGAATAACCACCGGTGGGGGTTGCGCCACCACCGAACCGCCGTCGTACCCTCGCCTCGCAAAGACAGGCCGCGTGCCGGGCGCGGGCGGATCGCAGCTCCGATTTGCCGCCGCGGCCGCCGCCGCACTTCACGCTCCATCGCCTCCTAGAGCCGATCGAAGCGACTCGTCAATGCGGTCATCCGGGCCCGTAATCGCGCACTCGCTAGGCCCGGCCCGCCGGCGCCACCGTGGCCTCGCTCGCTCCGGCGCCACGGGAGGCGCGACACTCCCAGACCTCGTGAGTGCGCGGGGCGTAGTTCTTTCGGGGCGTCCTCTAGGTGCCATAGATCCTGAAACGCAAACATTTGGTTAACAACTTAACCTTTCATAACGTCGTCGCAATTACGAGACTCAACGACTTAACCACTTAAATCGGGCGAAAGCTTCTAAGCGTACTAGCCTCGACTCTGCGTGGTGTTGTCGCCGCCAACACTACTTCCCGAGTCGCAAACTAGTATCACTTCGAGTCCATCTCTAGTAACTACTAGAGATTCAACTTCGACCTAATCCATAACTTCCGCCACCGTCATAGGTTCACGTCGCACTCACGCACCTATACCTTAAGGTTTACTGTCCTAAGGTCTCCTAAGTCAGTCCTAGACTCTCTCTTTTTGCTTGCTCCCACTAGCTCTGATACCATAAATTATCTGTCACGCCCCGAGACCCGCTACCTCTTTGGTCCGCCGGCGCCGAACAGACGCCGACGGACAAAGACCTTTCCCTGTCCGCCTAAGGCTAGCAACAAGATTGTGTACAACAAGTGCCCAGAACAAACTTGAAACAACATACACAATCGATAACAAAAAGTGGCACAACCGTGCCAATCGCACGAGAGCAAGCGTCACGAGTAGTCAACAAGTGAAAAAGAGAGATAACTTATCTATTACATTCATTCACAAGTTTGTATTACATTGAACCCTCATAATACACAAGTGGCGTATATACAACAAAACCTCACCACCTATACAAATATCTACTCTCAAAAGGTAAAAGCGAGGTACTCTAGTGCATTAGGAAAGGTAAACTAGTAATACCACTAGTGCGCCAAGCCCTTGCCGCGATCCTCACCCGGCCGACGCACTAGGACCCGAAATAGAGCGAGAACTATCTTCCATAGTTCCCAGCTGGTTCGGCTCCGACTCCGCCTGGCCTCCCCACTAGGTCCAAGCGAGGCAAAGAGTAGACGATATGTAGATATGAAAATATCCGAAAGCGATAAGATATCGTAAAAGTAAATGCATAAATCTACTATGCCTCAAATCAATTATATGCATGAAACTCATAGTGAAGGTAACTATTACTCTATTATGCTCAATGAGTTCACAATTCCCTTGAATACCCAATCCACTTGGCTTGCCCAAGGGCTTGCCACACTCTCGCGTCCCTTGCCTCGACGACGAGGAGTCTAAACTGCTCAACTCGCCCGAGGCCGTCTGCGGATAGCTAGCCGTCACGGCCAAGCCGCTACTACCATAGCTCGTGCCTAGTACTCCGGAGTGCACGTCTCGTGTGGAGCGACCACCACGAGGATAAAACAGACAACGCGAGCACGGTCCAATCCTCGCCCACGGAGGATACCCTAGCTAATAGGGATGTCATCACACTTGTTTTCGACTCTATAGTGTTCACTCTAATTAATGCCACTCATTCATGTTTACTAGGTGCCACTCGTCCATATTCAAACCACTCTGCTATATCACATACTAGTAGCTCTCATCTCACACTGCACCTAATTCTCATGCATACTAAGTTGAAAGCATAAAGTAAGCTAGGTTAATCAACATATTAATTAGACCTTCCAACTAGCACCCAATTCACACTTTGTGCACAATATGCAAGGTTGTTCATTATTCTACACTTGGACATAAGGAGTAGCCCGGCGACGTCGGGATGGACACCACCCACCTTTTGACGTAGCAACACGGTGGAAAGTCTTGTTCTCACGTTCGCTTGTCGCCGCTTAGCACTTGAGCAACGTCGAAGTAGCGACGCACCTCACTTGGCGATATCTTTACTTAGACTTGACGGATCACAAAACGGTCGCCGCCAACGCGTTCAAACACCTATTAATTAGGTTTACCAATGATCAAAAGAGATCAAAACCCTACATCTAGTAAAACCCCATTTTTGATGCTCTAGGGCTTCACACATGGAGATCATGCACTAGAAACCCTAGAAGCATGCATTTAGTGCTTCTTAGCACCCCTAGGCTCCATCTAACCACTCCCAAAAGCTCAAAACCCAAAACCCTAGAAATCACCATTAGAGGGTTTGAGGCCTACCTTGAGCTTGCTCCAATGGAGAGGAAGAAGAGATGGAGAAGATGATGAAGCTCCTCTCCTTTGTCTTCTCCTTCTTCTTCTACTTCTTCTCCTCCTCCTCCTTCTCCTTCTGCTTCTTCTTCTTTCGAGAGAGAGAGAGGGAGAGAGATGTGTGTGTGTGTGAGAGGAAATGAGGGAAAGAGTACGGGAAAATCCCTCTTTAACCCTCAATTGTAACAAGATGCAAGGAGTTCCCTCAACTTTGCAACCGCCCAACCGGGCATTTTTCGGCTCGTGGACCTCTCCTAACCCAGACCGGTCCCCAGAGCCTTGCTCCACTGGCACTGGGTACCGGTCTCCCCCTTAAGAGACCGGTCCCAGAGAGCCTGCTCTCGCGGGATAGCCTTCCGAGACCGGTCTCCCTTTTCAGGGACCGGTCCTCCCAGGGACCATCAGCCTACTCCAGGACTTAGCCAAATTTTCAGCTTTTCGTCGTTTCTTCTCCGTTTTCGCTCGTTTGGCCTCTGATTCTTTTCAAATTAAACCGAGACTTTCCAAACATGTTTTCGAACACGTTTTCATTATCTTTTCATCCACGCTAACACCGGATTTAGCTCGCGACCCGACGTAGCTTTTCGGGTTCCGTTTTCGCGCCTACGCGCACAAAAACGCCCAAAGACTTCCGAACTTCACCGGGAGCAACTCCGGTGCACTTTTCGCCTTCGGATCAACTTCGAACTTTCCGAAGTCCATCCAATCGACAATCAGTCGATTCTGAACATGGTGAAACTCTCGGATTTCGAGAATTCACTTCGTTACACCGTTAGAAACCAAATTTTATAATTTTTTGACATCATTTACCGAGCGATCACAGGGTCTCTCAAAAATGACTATTTTAACGGCCGATGTGTCACGCTTTTAAGTTCAACGGTGTAGAAGTATCCAAATTATATGAAAATTGAATAGAAAATTCTACTTAACATCAAGAGTAAGAACAATACTTCCGATTTGAAATTTGAGCCATTTATCACTATTTTTTATGAGATTTTTATTTTCAGCCGTTCATTTTGAGACTACTCGTTCACTAGGCAAACGAAGTCAAAAAATTATGAAAATTGGTTTCTAGATAGTTTCAATAGCATAGATCATGTCTAACGGAACCGATCGCTAAATCGGATGTCCCATCATCGAAAACAACTTACAAGCATGGAAACCTCCGTACTTTCGAAAGCATAGGAGCCTAGCGCTCTCTCTCTCTCTCTCTCTCTCTCTCTCTCTCTCTATATATATATATATATATATATATATATATATATATAACTGCTTTCGTATTCGTGAGACGCGACTCAACAATTTGCAAAAAAATCAGGACATGGACATAAATAATAAAATATAATATTATTAATGTAATGATATATAATTATTATATATAAAATATTAATTTTTTTGAAAAAAAGTGGCTATATTTCTCATACGAATAAAAGTCAACAAATATCTCATTGATAGTTCACATATTTTAAGAAAAGACATTTTCCACCGTACAATTTATTTGTATCGCCCAAAAAATGCTTGCATGCATTCATCAAAAAACAAAAACATTTATCATCTTCCATTATATATGCAGAAAAAAATACATATATATTTTAATGGGATGTGCCGTGAATGCGCATCCATGGCGCATGAGTCCAACTTGAACACGTGAGTGTCCGACACAGACAAGCGAGACCTATAGCCGTGTCCATTGTATATAGACCATAACTAAACCCGAAATCTTCGAGTTTTCGTTTTCTTATATCCATAACCAAAGCCATTCTTGCTTAGCATCAGTTAAACACACCCCATTCGCGATAGAAGAAGCTAGCAACATAGACCCAATATGAGAAGCATGTGTCATTGTCGAAGACCCAATATGAGAAGCAAGTGTCATTATCGATGAGGAAGACAGTGTTACCGTCCAGGAGAGGAAGGCCGAGACAGCAATGGTAGAAGAAGTGGATGAATGGCAGGGCGCAACGGTGGCAAAAGAGGGGGATAAGGTCGGAGCACGACAAAAGAGGTGAATAAAGGGAGAGGAGGGAGTGGGATTTTGGGAGGGAGAGGAATTTTGGGAATTAGGATTTGTAAAAAAGGAATTGCTATAGGTCGGTTCATATAAGTGGAATAATGAATATACATATATACTATAAAATTGGTTTCCAGTTTGGGTTTGGGTTTGGGTTTGGATTTGGGTTAGGGTTTAGGTTCGGTTCAAGTACAAGCAAAAACCGTAACCAAACCCAAAGCTGTCAAGTTTTAGTTTTCTTGTACCCATAACCAAAGCCATCCCTGTTTAACATCAATTAAATGCACCCCGTTCGGGTACGGATTTGGGTAAAATTTTTGGTATTTGTATCCATTGATATCCCGACTTATAGCTAATAGTCAAAGTTGTGATAGCTAGGAGAATATAGGGAAGAGAGGAAGAATACAAGAATCTAAAACGTCAAACTCATTAAAAGTTGATATTAATTATTAGAACAAATTCTATCAGAACAAATTCTATCATCCACAATTTCTATAATGTGGAAAAGAAAAATTAAAATACTTGGGACTTGTATCAATTTTCCAGTTACAAGTTGGATATTTTTCTTGTTATTGATTGATGGAGACTCACGTAAAAGTTAACATGGCATAAAAGCTGCAATGGACAAACACAAGAAAAGCAAGAAAGAAGAATGGTTTGTCCGGATTGAAAGGAAAAAAAAATAAACATTTGACTTCAGTTTTCATTTACCAAACAGCTAAAAAGTACCCCAAAATTAGACCAGAGTTTCCTATAACACGAGATATTCTGCAGCAGCATACTTCTTTTTGAACGATATAGCAATACGCATGTAAAATTTGAAAGTTTTGAACAGCATCAGAACATAATTGTCAGCCAAATTTAAAGCATGAAATATTTCTTCCTACTAGATTTGACTCCTGAAGATCATTTTTGCCAACCAATGCACAAATATCAGATTAAAACTGGCTTAATCTATGTGATATAATATTAAACGCCTAATGATCCTAATGATAAGAAAGTATTGACATAAACAGATTGGAAATCTGATTTGGCAGGATTACAATCATATGTTTATGCACCAAAGAAATATTGTGAGTTTAAGAATGAAAAAATATTTTTTTTTCCTTACTTGGATCGACATCAGATGTAGAAGCTTGTTTAGCACCCTCATGCGGTGTACCGCATAGTTACTGTTGGATGGTAGCTGGTTGACTCTTGCTATTTCGTCATGAACAGCAGCTCTCTTGTCCTCATTTTGAGTTTTAGCCCATCTGCTCAAATTTTTAGGCTTTCTAAGTTCACCTTCGGTCAGATTGAGGTTATTATGACCCTCATCTTGATCCATCTGATCCATATTTGGCAGGACCTGCGTACAGTCAACCAAAAGATGTTACAATATCTGAAGCCTCATTAAAAACAATATAGTGGTAGAACCATTATTAGCACTGCATTTCCCAATATTCATATCAATCCCAAAGAAATGGAGATAACATCATTCTTTTGTGTAAAGTCATAATTATTATTAGCATTTCACATGTTCTGCCATTTGTATGTCAAGTGCACCAATTAAGCACTCCAGATTTTTGAGACAGCTCTAGGAAATAAATAAATAAATAAATAAAAGTCTGGCACTTAGTGAGTAAAATGTTTAGACCTTTCAGTTGGATTTGAAAAGTTAATGAGTTTCTAGGCCCCAAATAGAAAAGAATTTGAAGTTTCTGCTTCTAACTTCAGCCAAAAGCTGTTCAGGAAATTTAATTAGAAAAAAAAAAAAGACTGCTACAGCTTTCTTGGACAGCATTTCTGTAATATGTCCAGTGTGGTTAGACTGAACTTAGGACAAGTTACCATGCAAAAAGGTTAGATATCATAAATGGAAAATCTTCTCTAATGGTGGACTTGAGAGAATAAAAAAGCCAAGAATAAAACTCTGCAAGAGGTAGAAAAACACCATTATACACTTCTGTCAAAGAATTTAGGGCTTGATTGGATTCATGAAAATCTTGTTTGACACGCCTCTTTTGTTTATTCAAGGAAATGCAGTAATTTTTATATTAGTGCTCAAGGTCCTTCTTCCCAGATATTATAAATCATCTTCCAGATGGAATATATCATCCTCACAAAATCATGATTGGCGTACCTTGCAAAGAACTAAAAAAAGCTAACTACTAAATTACAATAAAAAAGAAAATCCTCATAGTGCACAAGTTAATACCAAATAACTTGTTATGAGATCCAAACAAAGAATCAAGAAACACATTTCAAACTGTAATAAAGAAAAAAGAGGTTCATAGCTTTACTAGCTTCAGGTTTTAATAGCAACGATTTAGTGATGAACCTCTTCCTTCCCTTCATACTCGGAGATAAAGCCATGAGATGCCACTTGATACTCACAGTTCGTGATCATATATGTCAGCATAAAAGCACAGATGCTGCCTAATGAATTCCAAGCATTTTTGAAGTGAAGCTATGTTGACTAGTATCAACATAACTACGATTGAATCAACTTTTAGAAACTACTTCCAGCATACTGTAATAAGTACTTCAAGCAGATCATGATACCAAAGTTGTGACCAGGTATAACCATGCAACAATATATCTTTCCACCAATAGCTTATACAACAGTATATTTGCTTATCTGATTATTCATAGTTGTTTTTTGTTGCATTTGTTTGCTTCGTCAGCTTGTTGGGCGTATGTTGTTCACTAAAGAGTAATACAATCCATCTGGATTTATAACTTTATACTAGTATTTCCAAATCCACATCCACTTTACTAGGCCAATAGACAGCATCCTAGGCAATTAATCATCAATTAGCAACAGAAAGTAGCATAGATGAAATAATGATGCCACTTGTTGAGCCTTTTTTTTATCATAATAAGACCCTTTTACTGTCATTCAAACTCAAATAATTGACCTAAAATTATGAAGTCAGTGTCTGACTTAGAATTGTAATTCATGGTAACATTAAAGAAGCCAACAAGAAAAAGGAGAAAGCTTTCCAAACTTGCTAAAGGAATACCCAACCCAACAATTCACAACTTCCTTCCGAGAAAAAAAAAAAAAAGAGCTAAGGATAGCACTAGGCAGTTCTAGGAGAGATGCTTGAGTTGATTTAGGCATGCAGGTGGTTGCCTAGTGTGGTGGCTAACTAGTAGTCGGAAATTTGAAGGATCGAATAAAGGGACAAATTGATGTTGGAAATCTAGTTAGAAATGACCTATGTCTTTTCTTTTGGATCGAAGATGGCCCTGATTTAAATTCGATTTCGGAAAAGGAATTCTTTGATTAACCATCTGTCTCTACTGACCAACTCGGATGCTGAATTTGAAAAAGAGTCCAGAGAAATGGTTTTATCTTCTTTCATCTTAAAATATCATCATAAATTACCAAAGAATGCATTCGTGGTTCATAAAATATTCAGCTAGAGCAGCTCCTACATAAATAGCAACGGAATTGTAATGCACTAGGATCCCAAGGTGGTTCAACTAATCTTATGGGGTACTAGCAGTCTATTCTAGTAGAGAGTTTGGTGCGTCTAAGTCAGAAAAATTACTGCCCAGTGCCTAGACTAGTCTAGCATGTTATCTAAAAGCAGCAACAATTTAAAACCGAATCACATACTCCTCGACGAGGCACTTGTGGTTTATATCTGCTCCAGTACAAACCAACAGCTATTTTCAACCAGTACAAGGATTTCCTGCATTGGTTAGTCTATAGGCCAGGTTCAGGTACTGATTTCTCCATATGCGTGAAACAATGTGTTACATTCTGTGTATGGAGATTATGACCTCCTGGAATAATAGTGAAAGAGTTCATGATTTGGGAAAAGCACAGAAATTACAAATGGCTTTCTTTTCTATTTTTGCCATTTTTTTTCATTTTATTTTCGATAAACACAAATTTTACGCAATAGAGTGTGCAGGTGGATGCCTTGCTGATTGCAAACCATACATCTACTGGCATTTTCTGCACCAAGAGGGAGAACCAAAAAAAAAAAAAAAAATAGCAGTAACTTCTTTTCTTTTTTTCTTTTTAATAACCACGCTGAATTGCAAGCTACTAAATGATGAGAGAGAGACATCCAATCACACGAAATTTTTGTTTATAAAAATAAGGAAACGGCAAGAATATCAAAGAAGCCCTAACTTTGTTGTTTCCCTGACTTGTTTCCAGGGTAATTTAATAACATATCATCAAAACAACTAAAAAGAACTTATTCTACCAGCCGAAATTTTGTCATTCCTCAGTGATAACTCCGAAAAGAAAAAGGGACCTTGCTCTAGGATTGAGCCCTAAGAAGCCCTAATGGACTGACCCTAGAGATCTCCGCAATTGTGCCATAAATCGATTAGATGATGGTAGGAACTGAACCAAAAAAACATGAAGCCAGGCAATCAAGCGGCTTGCATTCGAAATCCCAAAGCCAGATATCATAAAAGAGTTTTCTCCCAACAAGTAAACGTACGATGGATTCTTGGAACAAAAATCACTAACGAAACCGAGAAAAATAAAAAGAAAGAGGAAAAGAGAAAGAGAAAAGTGGCACGCAGGGAGAAAAGAACTCACGGGCGTGCTGTCTCGTCGAACTTGATCTCCTCTGGCTCTTTCTCCAAGTCTCTCCACCAGAATTGTTTGGAAACGATACATATCGGGCTTTTTCTAAAAATGAACATGTAGAATTTCGTATTTAGCAAAATAATTCTTTCAAAATTTTATTTATAAAATTAATTCTTCTTTCGTCAAGCACGATGAATTGTTCACCGTCTTTGTAATGGTGAATCATTCACCGCCTTCTCAAGACACTAAAGGTGGTGAATGCGGTGAACCATTCACCGCCTTCACCACAGAATTACAAAGACGGTGAATGATGCGGAGCTCACGTGGCGCCACGTGGGCGCCTTCACCACATAATCACAAATTCAGCGTCTTTGTGAGGAAAATCAGACGTGACACCCACGTGCCAAAAGAAGTGTTAGTTTAAAAAAAACAAATTTACGGGGTCATTTTGCTAATTACAAAATTGTTCAGAATTATTTGATAAAAAAGCCCTACATATTCATCAGTTCATGCAGTTTCGATGTTTGCAGTTTGGAAAGTGTTCAATAGTCCCCACAGAATGGTTCCTAGTGATGAAAATAGCAACGTTATAAATGCACCCTATGAATGGATTGTATATTTATACACTACTTTAGAAGGTTAAAATTTTGGGCTCCCATTTAGATTCGGATGCAAAAATTATCATCTACTGGTTAAGGGCCCCCTGCGATGAAGTGAGAAAGTATTATTACAATAAATTATTATAATTAAAAATTTTAATTACAAAAAAAAAATTAAGGATCAAAATAAAAAAGTAAAAAGGTTGGGACAAATGTGCGATTAATTTTTTAAAAAATTATATGTGGGCCCACAATCCTTCAAATCAATGGGAGGTTTGATATATGAGTGAAGGGCCCGCAATACATACGGCGGGAAAGTATTATTACAGTAAATTATTATTATTAAAATATATATATATATATAGGGTCCGGCTATAATACTATTATGAGTACGATCGCCCTCGTACTTATAAATCGTTTTCGATGATAGAGCTTTCGAATCGACGATCCATACCGTTAAACGTATTTACAGCATTTAAAATTTCTAGAAATCAAATTTTATAATTTTTCGATATCATTTATGTAACATCCCGGATTTTAAGAATAAAAATAGTGTGAGATATTATTTTTATTGGATTTAGAGAAGTAAAACATGAGTTAGAAATGACATGTACTGAAATTGGATCAAAACAGAAAATTTAGAATTTTCTGTGTGGGATCGGGCAGATAAATTAGCGAAAAATGCACAGTGTCAGAAAATTATAAAAATTGGAGAGTATGTCAGGATTATTTTTATGATGCTAGATTTAAAGTTTCGTGCCATTCTGACACCCAGAAGATGAGAAATAAAATTCGAATGCTATCTGATAAAGATTACAGTTCGGTAGAGTTTGCAGTGACCGAACGGGGTCCAAACTGAAAAGTTAAAATTTTTCTAAACTCGTTAAGTAAAATTGAACCTGACTGTCAAATTTGAGCGTAAACGGACATTCAAAAGGGCTCCAACGAGACCTAACTGCTAAACTGAAAGTTCTGTGTGAATAGTGTTAAGTTGAGGGGTTAATTTGTAAAAAAGGGTTTCACCCCTTTTCTTTTCCTCCCTCAACCCGAGCACACACCCTCACACACACGCATACATGAGAGAGAAAGATACCTCTATTTCCTTCTCTAAATCTCTCCCAAAATTGGTGGAATCGGTGGAGATTGAAGCTTCGAAGTGAATCGTCTTCGTCTTCTTCACCTTCTCCTTGGTTTGGAGCACGTTTTGAAGTGAGCTTCTTGAGCCCTCTCATCATAAATCTTTAGAGCTTCAATTATATGTTCTAAAAATGAATTTAGAGGAATCCTAGCATGCCAATTAGAGGATTAATGCATGAATCCAAAGCTCTAATGGTGAATTTTTCATCTAGTAGCAAACCTATGGTTAGAAATGCTAGTTTTGTAAGTATAAGGGTTTGATCTAATTTAACCCTCCATAAACCTAATTGATAGGTAACGAAACATGTTGGCGAAGTCGGTTCGGCAATCCGTCGTGCCGTTGCGAAGTTATGGAGGATTGAAGACTTTAACGTAAAGATGGCTGCAGCTTGCAGCGAAAGCTTCCAAAAATCATGAAAATGGAATCGTGGGCTCGTGGCAACAAACCGAGGACCTTTAATTTTCGGATCGCGAATCGGAGGTCATTGGGTGGTCGCGCATGGATTAGGCCGAGTAGTGCGGTGTGCGCCGCGGGAGGCCGTTTGCAAGTGAAGACGAGCAATCGGAACGCTATTAAAAGATGGGGGGTGCTTTCCACTAATATCGAACATCTCTTTATGTCTATGTGTCGCTTATTGAGCATTCATGTATATTGCTTCTTTCGTGCATAGTAGGGTGTATGAGTGTACTTATTGCATGCTTAGAGTTAAGGTGCAAATGTGAGAATTGTGAACAAAAAAAATGAGCAAAATCCTATATATGCATGTATCGAGATTAATGACCTAGTTGGTTAAAGAACATAGTGACATTATAACGAGTAGATCGAGTGGCATCTATGATTGTAAAGAACACTAAAGTTAGTGTGATATTGAGAATAAGAACAAAAAAAATAAAGGACACTAGAGTTAGTGTAATGATATGGTCAAGAACAAGTATGCATGTGAATAAAAAATACTAGAGTTAGTGTGTGGCATTGACAAGAGTTATGTATGCATTGAACACTAGAGTGTGTGTGGCATTAATAAATGTGTGTAAAGAACCATAGTGTATATGACACTAGAACAAGTCAAAGAATCTAAGTAAAGAACATGAAAGATATTGTGACAAAGAAACCTTAGAGTTAAGGGTCATTTGATCATAATTCTCCTTGAAGTTAAGGAATGGATTGAATTGGAATCCTTAAAGTTAAGGATTGATCGTACTCACCATATAGTCCTTGCTCGAGGGCGGTAGCTCCCCCTCGGGCTATGTGCTCCGGAGTTGTCATCACTCGGTCGTAGCGATTTGTCTCCCCAGAGGACGGTCCCATCGGGTCGTAGCGGTTTGTCTCCCCGACAATAGGGATTTGGGTTGGTTGAGTCTTGTTGAGGGCGAAACCTACGGTTTAGCCAAGAGATTGGGTTATGAAATTATGATCTTGCATTCATCATGAGCATTCTATCGAGCATATGATTGTTTACTTTTCAGGCATATTAGTTGTATGCATTATAGTTTGGTTACTATCTGTTTATTCTTTCAAATTATGTCTGAGATAGACCTAGTGGGAAAGTTAGTGTAATTGGAGGCCGAGCCCACTGGGAGCTTTGTTGTAGTTCTCATCCCACTAACCATGCAGGTTCTAGCGCGAGCGGGGCGATCGTGGCCCGAGGCATGGTTATCGTGCTCTAGGTAGTGTTCTACCATTGTGTATAGAGGCACCCTTTATATATTTCATCTATTATGTTGAGGAATGAAAATGTAATAAAATCATGTGAGAGATGAAAATATATTAAGTTTATTCGAGAGATGGAATTGTAAATTGGGATGAATGAATGTAAAGAATTTGCATGAACTTTGTATTTGATTTCAAATGATCAAGTTACAGTGTATGAATAAAATAGTTAGATTACTTTCACTTGGCTGCTGCTGGCCCTCGTGTAAGCCGTTGTGTATGTCTTCCGCTTGTGCATTTCATATTCTTGAATTGTACCTTTGTTGAGCCTTGGACGGACAGGGGAGATGCTGTCCGTTCGGCGTCTGTTGGCGTGCCCGAACCGACCAAATTGGCGGTCCGGGGCGTGACAATTTACCTTACGATCAAGAGGTCACAAATTTGACAATTTTTAATAGTCGGTATGGGATACTTGCTAGTTTAACGGTGTAAAAGAATCGGAATTTGTTGAATTTTTGATAGAAAATTCTATTCACTACCTAGATAAAAATCAATAACTCCGATCCTGAATTGAAGGATCCTATCATCATTTTTTATGATGTCATTCGATTTTGACCGTTCATTTTATGCCCGCTTGATGGATTTTATTATGATTTCAAAAATTTACGAAATTTATTTTCTAGAAGTTTCAAATACTCTAGATCTTATTTAACGGAGTGGATCGTCGATTCGGAAGCTCCATCATCGAAAACAACTTATAAGTACGAGGGCTCCAATACTCATAATAGTATAGTAGCCATGGCCTATATATATATATATATATATATATATATATATATATATATATATATATATATATATATATATATATATATATATATATATATATATATATATATATATATAATTGAGCTCCTATGCTTTTAAAAGTACCAAGTCATTGGTGCTTGTTAGCTTTAGCCCTTGGATTTATAGACGTGAGGTTAGGATGATGTGGGCCCCTTGGGTTAAGTGGGTGGTTGGTTGATTAGCATAATCTAATGGATGAAAATGATCAAAGGTGTAGATCTAACGGTAAAAAAATCACAAGCACCAAGTGCTTGGTGCTTTCTAAGCACCACGATGGGACTCTCTCTCTCTCTCTCTCTATATATATATATATATATATATATATATATATATATATATAATTAGTGGAATACGATTGATAGCAAAACGCTCTTTTCAAGTTTTTAACCCTTGGATGAAAAATTATAGAATTAGGATGATATTAATTAGTTAGAGTTGAGTGGTCCTCTAGGGTTGAGTGGTCCTGACTGTGTTATAGTATTTAATCCAATAATTAGAAATGATGAAAAGAGTTGATCTAAAAGCTAAAAAAGCGGTAACAACAATGGAATTTTGCTACTAATAGTAGCCCGGTCCAACTCTCTCTCTCTCTCTCTCTCTATATATATATATATATATATATATATATAGAGAGAGAGAGAGAGAGAGAGAGAGAGAGAGAGAGAGAGAGAGCTATCGGTAGTACGGAGGATACTATCGGTTGTTTTCTATAATGCGACTTCCAAATCGATGATCAGCTCCGTTAGATTTGATCTACACTATTGAAAGTATTTGAAAACTAAATTTCATAAGTTTTCGACATCATTTGGCTAGCGATCAAAAGGTCTCAAAATTGACAATTTTAATGGTAGATTTGATGTGTTTGTGAATTTAACGGTGTAAAGCAATCCAAATTTGATGAAATTTTTATAGAAAATTCTTTTCACTATTTAGAGTAAGATCAGTATCTCTGATCTTAAATTCAAGTATTTTATCATAATTTTTTATTTGATTTTTATTTTTTGTCATTCATTTTTAGACTACTCGTTTGATAGATAAATGATGCTGAAAAATTATAAAATTTAGTTTCCAAATATTTTCAATAGTGTAGATCAAGTCTAGCGGAGCCGATCGTTGATTTGGAAACCGCATCATTGAAAACAACTTGGTAGCACGGAGGCCTCCGTGCTACCGATAGTATATCAGCCTATCTCTCTCTCTCTCTCTCTCTCTCTCTCTCTCTCTATATATATATATATATAGTCCGACTATGGTGCTTGTAAAAGCACCAAGCACTTGGTGCTTGTGAATATTTTACCGTTAGATCTACTGTCACGCCCCGGGGTCTCTTTGTAGTAAAACACAGTAGAATTTTTTTTTTTTTTAAACCTGACCCCCAGGGTATGCCAGATTCGCCACAAATACAGGGAGTCCACTTTTCACACGGACAGAGCCTCCCCTATATTCGCACGGCGTCGCACAAGTACAGAGTATAATCAGGATACAACCACAACAATGAATATGCAACATCTATCATTTATACATTCATACACCATTCACCATAGATTCACATTCGATGTTTAATCATAAAGCCACATAAAAACCTTTTAAAACTGTTTTCCACATGAAAATTTTTATCTTTTAAAAACGCTACCACGAGGGGTAGAAAACCTTTTATTTACAAGAATCCATAAATCTTTATCTCATTCGGAAAACCAACTGAAATCTTAAATAATTAAACATAATGAAATACTGAACCATATAGATGTCTAAGTCATATCAACAGAAATAACGAAGGTAGTAACTAAACTACACAAACCGGGTCAGAAGCTCTATCGACCGCTACGAACGTGTCTCACGTCTCGTCTCAACCCTCACAGCCCGCAATACCTGAAAAATGGTGGAGGGGTGAGAACATGTAAACATGTCTCCCCTCCCAGTGGGTACCGCAAGCCGATGAAGGTGAGGAGTACTCACCGGATCAGGAAGAGATAAACAATAATATGGGTAAGTGAAATACTAAATACAGTAGCAACAATAATATATGAACAAGATGTATAAGAACAACTACCGCTACTGTACAGAAGAACTGAAAGTATATATGCAACAAAACTATAGTAGCAAGACAAGTGTAAAGAAAGAGCTGAAAATGTACAAGCAACAACCGCTACTATAGCTATATGCGTCAACCGGACAAGAAGTCCAAATATACCCAATCTGAAATCGCCTTATTGGTCCGCAAACCTCAGGCCGTGCCCACTGCCACTCTACCTGCATATAACCCAAAATAGCCTATGGGCTCACGAGTTGACACCTGCAACCACTTTTTCGAAAAAGAACACCCTCTTGCGGTGGCCAAACCGCTGGTGTTCGTAAAATGCGAACGAGTCGGGCGATCGATACTGATATGCTCAAAGGTCAACCGTCGGCAACCAGCCGACAATCCCGCCCCTCAGGGCTCACCGACCGTATAGGTCATCAACTGTATGGAAGCACAAGAACCGACCACTCAGGTCAACTAGGATGGAACAACTCAACATCCTCTCAATTGTATGCAAATACTGCTCAATAGGTCAACAAAAGTATAAATGCAAGAACTGACCAAAAAATCGCAAGTGTATCAACATAATCTGGAACTACCATCAGCCACTAGCCGACAATCCAACCCCTCAGAGTACACCGCCCATATAGGTCATCAAGCAATAGAAGCCAAGGAACCAACCGAAAAGTTCACAGATATGAGATACGAGAACTGACCAACTAGGTCACTGATACAAAGTACGATCTCACCAACCAACCAGGTCATAGGTATCATATATAGATGAACTACTCTACTCCTATACCTGATACTAAGCATGAAAATATCTGAGTAGAGCATAACGAAAGCAACATGGGTGCAAGGCTCACTATATGCTAAGCAATAATAATAGCAGGAGAACAAAGGTAAGAAACCATCACCGAGCGTGCACCACTGTACCGACGTCGGATCGAAGTACCCACCTGTATGACTGTCGCGTCTGTCTCCTGACTGCAAAAGAACGTCAACCGGACCTAAGGAAGGTCCACCAGGTTAGTGTTTAACCCACAACTAATAACCACTAAAATCACAACCCTATAAACGAACCTATGGGAATCGATTTTCCAAAACCGATTGCCGAACTCACCGTGTTAAGGATTTTATAGGTTGACTAATTTCGTGAACTTGTCGGAGTCTTGAAGAGATCAAGAGTATTAAGATGAAGTTGGATGATCCAGGACTCGTCAGAGAAGCTCGACACCTCAGGTATATATTAAAGATCATTTATGATGATTTACAATAAGAATATAATAGTTAGAAGACTTTAAAAAGCCTTGGTCTTTGTCCGGATCCCGTAAGCATGATTACTTCGGGGTGACTTGCTCAATGTCTGGACCTTCCTCTATGTCCGGACCCCGTAAGCTTGGTAGCTGCGGGTTCTTAATTCATGTCCGGACCATCTGTCAATGTCCGGATCCAGTGAGCTTCACATTGCATAACTTTTAATTAAGTCCGGACATCCTGTCTATGTCCGGTCTCAGTGCCATGAGATACAAAGTTACGCAAGGTAAGACCAAACATCCTCAGGTATTGTCCGGACCTAGCTCATTGCGAAAATATTGACGACAGTGTGGACCGGTCTAGGGGCTGAGACCGGACAGAGTCAAGACCGGACATCATTCTAAGACCGGACATTGGACACGAAAATTTTCCAAAAAAGGCTGATTTCAATCCTACTCTATTTCAAAGTCTTCTAACTCTATATATAGACCATGGGAGGTCCAAGGACGAAATATCTCAGATCTCAGATCAATTCTAAACCCTAGAAACTCTCTTTTAAGCTTGATGACCTAATTTTAAGAGAGGGTTTCGTTTTTGTTGATCGTCGAGTTGATTCTAGGTTTTCTCTTTGATTATTTCCTTGAGAATCAACTTGATGATTAACTAGAAGGGATTTCCCATAGTCTATGGTATTACAAAGTTGAAATCACCATAAACCATCTTTGTTCTTCTCCGGACGGAGAGTTTGCGCGGGGATCGCGTGTGGAGGCCAAGGATTCGGTGGACGCTTTGAGGATTCGAGGCGTTGGCGCGGCAAGGAGTTGCGGCGTGATCGTTTGGAGGATTTCAAGCGATCGAGGACCGGTGAAGGAAATCCACGTCAAAAATTCGGTAAATTGGGTAGGGTAATTGGTATATCACCTTATACTTGATTGTTTCTTAGTGGATATTTTCGCGTGATCGGTTCCGTGGATTTTTTACTCCTTTTGGAGTTTTCCCATGTAAAAATCTTGGTGTGTTGATTTTATTTTCCACATTTACTTTAAAATCGCATCGAGATTTTTAATTAGCCATTGTACACCTAGTCACCCCCCTCTAGGTGTTGATTATCTTTTAGATCCTAGGGTTCCATAACTTACACACCGGAAATCCCGAAACCGTACCGGGACTCCGTCGGGACCCACTAAGTGTCCTGAAACTCACCGACTCGTGTCACAAGTCACCCGCTGCCACAAAACACACCGATTTGGATGTCTTGGTAGCAAACACAAGTTAGCACAACTACACAATTATCGGCATGAGTGACGCAAAATTCAATGAAACAGCGCGCACAGAGTCTAAATTGCATCTAACGCGCAAACTGAAGCATCTCAGACCCTAACAGAGGTGGCCACGATGATCGGCATTGATCCCGTATCATCGTGCTCACCTTCGGAAGACTCAGGGTGGCCTCGGGTCACGGGAACAGTGACCGGAACCCCAAGACAAGGTGCAGAAAACAGTCAATAACCTTACCGGAGCAAGATAAGGCATAGGGCGGCCGGACGACGGTCTAGCCGGCCAGAGTATGGTGCGACCGGTGTGGGACGATCGGGGCTCACGTTTTCCGGCGACGGAATGTGTCACGCCCCGAGCCCGCCAATTCGGTCGGATTCGGCGCGCCGGCAGACCGCCGAACGGACAGAGTTTCCCCTGTACGTCCAAGGCGTCGCAATCGATAAAATTACAAGAAGGTTCCAACTAGGAACAGTATTCAACATACAACGATTGCATAAGGAAGCTAGGTATCAAACAACATAAACACATCTTATGTTATTACATTCATTCCACATTGATTTTACATCACCGATTAATTTACATTAGACTTCCAAATACAATCTACTCATTATTACATCATTTCACCAGTTAGTTACATTTTGCTCACTACCCTCTAGTCCCCGCTATTAAAACGGCCTCAGGGTACTGCTACCTCTGGTCTCCTGGTAGGGCGCTATCTACAGATCTACGCCCTTGCCTCGCGCGCTGCTGCCGCTCACGTGTATACACTGCCCCAGAACCACAACACGGGGGTGAGAACTATTGTCCATAGTTCTCGTGGGTACGGTCACCCAAGAGAACAGCTCGACCAATAGGTCCAAGGAGGCACTGCAAATATGTTAGTCCAAAAACATATATAGGTATATAACTTGCGACTAACATAAAAACATGCCTCACAAATGCAACATGCAAATTATTACTTTAGCTCTTAGCTTTTCTTTACCTTTTCGCTATTCTGTACTTTAGCTATTTCATTCTTACTTAGCTATTCATAACTCATACCCGTTGTAACTCTAAGGTTTCTACTTACCTTAGCTCATGTCATTAACTTCCAAGGTTTCTATAACCCTAGGTTTCCATCTCAAGTCCAACTTGCTTCTAAGGTGTCTATTACCTTAGGTTCACCATACATATCACTAGCCCTCAAGGTTCTTTCTACCTGATTCCAGCTAGCCACCCGACTCGCCACGAGTCAATCAATAGCGGATAATCCGCACTTTGCACGGCTCGAGGTGAAGGACCCTGTCACATACACCTCAGCCTGCAAGCCAAGAACCACATCGCCCAACGGTCCGCCCGAAGGTCCGTGCACCGTGGTCAGGGATCCGCCAGTGGGAGAGGAACATGCCGCATACACCCATAGCCAAGATTCCCCGATAGGAGAGGAACATGCCGCATACACCCTAGCGCTCACTTTGTTCTTGCTTAGTCAAAATCCTCGAAGTTCTTTCGGTGGGAGAGGAACATGCCGCATACACCCGCGGAACCAGAACTATCGAGCTCACAATTACTGGGAGTCCGGAATCCATTCCACTTTGCTTGAGGGTTGGCCTTAACCCTCAAGAGTCGACCCACTAGGTCCATTGTTCTTTACATCCTAGGTCCACTTGACTCTAGGGTTCATTCCTTGTCACATAACCTAGATTGTCTTAACTCTAGGTTCAATGTCATTCTAGCTCGACCTAGGTTTACTCACACTAGGTCCATTGCCATCGTTGTTCAACCTATGTCCTTGACACTAGGTTCAATGCCACTCACCTAGATCCATTGACTCTAGGTTTGCTATAACCCATGTTCATTATGTTACGGATTTTATGTTGGCATATTTCGTGAAGTTAGTTCGGAGTCTTGAAGGTTTAGAGAAGATGAGACGAAGATCGAAGACTCGCAGACTCGAAACGTAAATCCACAATGCTCGGTAAGTTCAAATACTGATGATGATGATTTATATACTTTAACAAGTGTTTAGAAGACATTAGGATTGTTGAAATTGAGTTTTAACTAATTTGGTTCTTCACTCTGCATATCTGGTTGAGAGGACCGGTCTCCACATTGAGAGGACCGGTCCCAGTAAGCACCCTCTGCGCACCTTTGCACAGAGGACCGGTCTCCACAACTGGAAGACCGGTCCCAGGGAGCTCCCTATGCAAAACTTTGCACAGAGGACCGGACTCCACAAAGGGAGGACTGGTCCGAGAGGCTGGAAATTCACATATCGTCGAATAAGACCGGTCCCTGGCATGTGAGACCGGTCCCTCGGTGATTAATATTTTATTGCGCAAGGGAGGGCCAGGTCTACGATCCGGAGGACCGGTCCTCGATACGAAATCTGTTTTAAAGATTTATTTTTTCTAATCCAAATCTATCTAGAAGTCTTCTAAACCTATAAATAAGATGTAGGGGTGTTTCTAAAAGATGATTAAGCCTAGATTATTTATGAAAAACCCTAGAAGCTTGTAGGTAGCCGTTTTCCTCATCTTCTACATCAAGCTTCTCCCAAATTGATTCTCGGTGCCCTAATTCTTAATGTTTTTCTAGAATCAATTTGAGAATTGCTTAGAGATTATTCCCATAGATCTTTAATGAGAATCTAAGCAATAAATCATCATCGATCGTATTGTTTTTGCTCCGGACGGAGTGCGCTCGTGGATTCGAGTGGGCGTCGTGGATTCGGCGTGATCAAGGCTTCGTGGATTCGAAGTGGAGGCGTTTCGTGGATTCGGGACGTGGCGTTCGTGGACTCGGACGTGAGGGAGTGGACAACCCGAAGGAGGATTGCGCGGAGATCCATAGGAGAGTTAGAGAGGTCGAGTCCGTGGAGTTCGGTATCACCTTGTAATCTTTTCTCTTATTGATTGTTTATTCGCGTGTTGGTCCCGTGGGTTTTTTACTCCGAGTTTGGAGTTTTCCCACGTAAATCTCGGTGTGCTTTTTATTTTCCGCATTTACTTTTATCGCATCGAGAATTTGTGGTTTTTGGCCGATACACCTATTCACCCCCCTCTAGGTGTTGTTTGATACAATCTAGATAGATCCTTGGGGCTTCCCCGTAACTCACAATTGGTATCAGAGCGGGATCTAGATATATTGATATCAAATGGCCGAAGGCGGTAACATTAATCGACCCCCGCTTTTCGACGGCACGAATTATGCCTATTGGAAAGTTCGCATGAGAGCTTTTCTAATTGCAATCGAAGAGCGGGTGTGGAAATCAATTGAGTTCGGATGGAAACCTCCAACCGAAAAGGTCGATAATGTTGAGAAGCCTAAACCACGAGACAAGTGGACGAAAGATGAAAACGAGGCATCTTCGTTTAACGGCAAGGGCATAAACGCTTTATTTAATGCCTTGTCGCAAACGGAGTTTACTCGCGTGTCGGCTTGTGAAACCGCGAAAGAGATTTGGGATACTCTACAAGTTACGCATGAAGGAACAAGCTTAGTAAAGGTCCAAAAATTACAAATGCTTACAAGCAAATTTGATTCGATTTTCATAGATGAAAACGAGACCTTTACCGAGTACTATACGCGTCTACAAGACATAGTAAATACATGCGCTAACTTGGGAGAGAAAATCCCGAGTCAAAAGTTGTTAGAAAAATTCTTCGAACTCTTAGGAACGTTTTCGGGCAAAGGTTGCGCGATTGAAACGGTTAAGCATCGGATGAGATGAAAGTCGAAGAATTAGTAGGCGCTTTACAAACGTATGAGATGAGTTTTCCTACTAATCAATCTTCTTCCAATTTTTTTTCTAAAAGCACAGTGATGGCACTCAAATCATCAAAGGAAGAAGACGACGACACGGATTCCGACGAAAATATTACGCTTGCGGATTTTGAACAACAATTGGCGCTCCTCACGAAGAAGTTTCGCCGGAATTTTCGAAAGAAGAACGATGCTTCATCTTCGAAGCGAAAATCCTTTTCTAAACCTTCTTCTAATTCTAAATTGAAAGATAAAAAACTTGTAAAGTCTTCAAATGAAAAAGATGAATTCGAAGGGGAAATCCAATGCTTCAAGTGTAGAGGCTACGGCCATATCGCAACGGATTGTCCTTCGAAGAAGACGTATAAACCGAAGGCTTTGCAAGCTAAAACGAAAACTTGGGATGACTCTTCTTCAAACGGATCATCATCAAGTGATGAAGAAAAGGATCATACGGCTTTAATCGCTAATTCTACATCTTTTCCTCCGTCTTATAATGTTGCTTGTTTATCATCTATTGTTTCTAACTCAAATCTTTCTCTCTCTTCGCATGGGTCTTCGAGCGAGAATGGCGAAAGTGAGGAGGAATCGAATGACGAGGATATAGCCGAAGCATACAACCAACTTCTTATCGAATCGAAAAAGATGGCTAAATTCAATAAGAAGTTGGAAAGTCGTTTGTTGGAGATTGAAGAAGATAACAACAATATGAGGATCATGAATGAAGCTCTTGAGGAGGAACGGGAATCAACTTTGAATATCAATTCGGTCCTCCAAAAGAAGCTAGAAGAAGCGGAATTAACAATGAAATCTTATAGGGATAAGATTGGATTTTTGGAGCAACAATTTAAGGAAACCTACACATCCAATCAAGTGTTAACCAAGCAAGTTCATCAACTCAAATCGGATCTTCAACAATTTTCCTCGGGTTCGAAAAAGTTGGATAACATGCTCGGGTTAGGTCAAACGAACAAGTTGGGCCTCGGATACGAAAGGACATATGTTGAGAATGATCAAAAGACGACATCGAAAGTCTCAACAAATTTAAAAGCAAAGGTATGTCACCGATGCGGAGTCAAGGGACATATCAAAAAGAGTTGCCCGAACAAGACAACGAAATCTCAATCGGCACCTTCTTCTATTCGGTATCTCCCACGGAATCAAATAGGAAATCAAGTTAGTCGAGTACCTCGTGCAAACCGAATCTCAAAACCGAACCATCAAGGGAGTTCTAATTCTAAGCCTCAACGAAAATATCAACCGAAGGTTCAAGCATCGAAACGACTAACGGTTGATCCCAATACAAGGCAAATCAAACCGAACGTCGACAAGCAAAGACAACGAAAGATCCAACAAGTGTGGATTCGGAAAGGTGATATCTTTCCTTGTTATTCTTCTTAGCTTGTTTTTCGGTTATGTAATGCTTTGATAGGTGTATATTTCCTACTTTTATTCATTGCATTACATGCTTAGGCGATTTTTGGTACTTAGTGAATATCTTTGATGCTTGAGTTTCTTGTGTTTGAAAATCGTCTTTGAGGAAAGGTAAAGGGAGTTTTTAAAATTTTTGAGAGTGGCAATGATTGAAAATCATAAATGTAGAGAGATTAAAGGTTTTTCAAAAAGCCTTAACCGGTATTTAAAGTCAATTCAAATTGGACTAAATTCATATTAATTATCGGCTTTACTTCACTTGTTATTATTTTGACGATAATTTAATATGTGATTTCTTCTTACATACATTCATCAAAATGTTGAAATTAATTTTAATCTTTTAGTAATTAATTCATCTTGGTAGTGAATGATTGAATATAATTGATGGATATTTGCTAATTGACTAAGATTCGTCAAAATTATTTTCAATTATGAGATTGTCTAATTTAGGGGAGTTTGAATATTTAAAAAAAAAGAGAAACTCCTAAGTATAAAAGATGTGGAAAGAGTTACATCTGAAAGGAGCGTGAAAACTACCACCACATGTAGGAAAGAGCTACCACCCCGGTCGTCCGGTACGTGTGTGAAGCTACCACATGAGAAATTATATGAAAAACCGAAAAGGTTAAAAAAAAAAATATGTATATATGAATATTTTAATATTTTCGGCGATATAAGGTGATAGTTTGAAAAAGATGCTCAAAGAGCCACTCCCGGTGCTTTATTAGTTAAATCTCTATTTTGAACGAGTTGCGACAAATTGGTGTCAATTTGTCAAATTTCTAAAAATTATTTTTCATCAATTTCCATCTTGATGACTTTAAATCATTAGATTTTTCTTAATATCAAATTTTGATGAATTGATGTCTTTTGAAATCAAATAATATTTTATTTTCATCATAGTAATTTTTGAAGTGAAATCATTAATTTTATGAAATTAATCTAATTTTGAAGGATTTTTGAGAAAACAAGGCAAATTTTTTTTAATGAGGAGGACACGAAGTGATTTTACCTTTTTTAGTCTCATTATCTATGTTTTATCTTTTTCTCTACTTTTAAACGTGACGTGACTACTTTCTATTTGCTAGTTTGTTTTTCTCTCCATTTGTGTTTCTTTTTGGCAATTTTTGACAAAATGGGGGAGAAGAAATGGAATCTTGAATTGAATTTCAAGCGGGGAGAGATTTTCATGAACAAAGGGGAGAGATTGTTATTTTCATATATTAGATTTTCATGAACAAAGGGGAGAGATTGTTATTGTCATATATTTTCTTTACTGACCTTGTTTATGAACTTTGTTCGTGGAGAAAATTGTCTTTTTGCAGGTTTTTGAAATCAAAACATCAAGACTCCTTGTGTCTAAGTCATAGAGTTTGTTTAGGAGTTGCAAAATTATAATTTTGTATTTCTTTGGATCTTTCACGCGAGAAGTTCATTGTTTTGGTGATGGCAATGAATTTCATTTTTTTGTGAGTTGAGCGTTGTGAGTATTTTAATGTAATTTTGGGTTTTGTCACGAAATTGCCAAAGGGGAGATTGTTACGGATTTTATGTTGGCATATTTCGTGAAGTTAGTTCGGAGTCTTGAAGGTTTAGAGAAGATGAGACGAAGATCGAAGACTCGCAGACTCGAAACGTAAATCCACAATGCTCGGTAAGTTCAAATGCGATGATGATGATTTATATACTTTAACAAGTGTTTAGAAGACATTAGGATTGTTGAAATTGAGTTTTAACTAATTTGGTTCTTCACTCTGCATATCGGTTGAGAGGACCGGTCTCCACATTGAGAGGACCGGTCCCGATGCACCCTCTGCGCACCTTTGCACGGAGGACCGGTCTCCACAAGCTGGAAGACCGGTCCCGGAGAAACTCCCTATGCGCAACTTTGCACGGAAGGACCGGTCTCCACAAAGGGAGGACCGGTCCCGAGAGTGAAATTCACATATCGGCGAATAAGACCGGTCCCCTTGCATGTGGGACCGGTCCCTCGGTGATTAATATTTTATTGCGCAAGGGAGGACCGGGCTCTGATCTGGAGGACCGGTCCCTCGATACGAAATCTGTTTTAAAGATTTATTTTTTCTAATCCAAATCTATCTAGAAGTCTTCTAAACCTATAAATAAGATGTAGGGGTGTTTCTAAAAGATGATTAAGCCTAGATTATTTATGAAAAACCCTAGAAGCTTGTAGGTAGCCGTTTTCCTCATCTTCTACATCAAGCTTCTCCCAAATTGATTCTCGGTGCCCTAATTCTTAATGTTTTTCTAGAATCAATTTGAGAATTGCTTAGAGATTATTCCCATAGATCTTTAATGAGAATCTAAGCAATAAATCATCATCGATCGTATTGTTTTTGCTCCGGACGGAGTGCGCTCGTGGATTCGAGTGGGCGTCGTGGATTCGGCGTGATCAAGGCTTCGTGGATTCGAAGTGGAGGCGTTTCGTGGATTCGGGACGTGGCGTTCGTGGACTCGGACGTGAGGGAGTGGACAACCCGAAGGAGGATTGCGCGGAGATCCATAGGAGAGTTAGAGAGGTCGAGTCCGTGGAGTTCGGTATCACCTTGTAATCTTTTCTCTTATTGATTGTTTATTCGCGTGTTGGTCCCGTGGGTTTTTTACTCCGAGTTTGGAGTTTTCCCACGTAAATCTCGGTGTGCTTTTTATTTTCCGCATTTACTTTTATCGCATCGAGAATTTGTGGTTTTTGGCCGATACACCTATTCACCCCCCTCTAGGTGTTGTTTGATACAATCTAGATAGATCCTTGGGGCTTCCCCGTAACTAACACATTACACTAGGTTAGATGCCACACTCCTAGGTCCATTGACTCTAGGTTTACTATAACCTATGTTCTTTACACTAGGTTAGATGCCACTCGATCTATATGTGCATTTAGTCCATGACTCACATTCTTTACTTGGCATTCTTTACTTGGCTCTCTTATGTCTATCAATCCACTCATATGCATGTTTCTATTATGCTAAGCATGCATTCTTTTACTCTTCTAGCATCGTACTTTATGCTATTATCATGCATTTCATTCATTTACTTGCAACTACTTAGCATTTTACTCTATATCACTAACATGCATTTCTACTTATGCGTTATTGAACATGCATCAACAAGAGTTAAATGACTCTTAGACATACAGGCGACCTAGTCGCTTCGGTAAACGCACCCACCTGTTTTGCTCTCCGATTGCTCGTCGACACTTGCAATCGGCCGCCCGCGGCACCCGTGACCCGATTCGGCTCGACTCGTGCGCGACCAACCGAACGATCTCCGAATCTCGATCTGAGACTTCGTGTCGTTGCCCCACGTCTTCAAGTTGCCCCAGTTCCGTTTTCGTGAATTTAGGGCTCCTATCTTGCGTGCTGTAGACATCTGGTATGAATATATTAAAATATTAATATCTTTGCAACCGCTCGTCGGATCACCGAACCGAGCGCGCCAACGCGTTCGTTGTACCCCCAATTAGGTTTCTATGGGGTCAAATAAGATCAATCTCATCTATTTCTAAAATCCCCATTTGGATGCCCTAGATGCTACTATAGCCAAATTCACCAAATCGATCTACGAAATGGGGAATACTCATCTTGCTAGCATGCTAGGGTTCCATAAATCCCAACTCTAGGGTTTAAGACCCACTACAAGGGGATCTACCATGAGAGAGAGAGAGAGAGAGCTCAAGCTTACCTCTCAAGAGCTTGCCCACTTGAGGGAGGAGGAGGGGATGGTCATCATCATCATCACCATCATCTTCTTCTCCATCTCCTTCTTCCTTTTCTTCTTCTCTTCTTCTTCTTCTTTTCTTTCCTTCTTCTCTTCTTCTTGCTGTCGAACAGAGAAGAGAGGGAGAGAGGGAGGGAGCGATCAGAGTGAGGGAGAGAGAGAGAGAGAGGAGGTTTTATCCCTCTCTTTACAACTAACCCCCTGCACAATTGCTATAAGGCCCCTCAACTTTACAATATTTGAAACAGCCCAAACTGGGCATTTTCGGGCTCAGAGACCGGTCTCCCTAACCCAGGACCGGTCCCAGAGAGCCTTGCTCCACTCTGTGTTGGAGACCGGTCTCCCCGAGACCGGTCCCCGAGCTGCTCTCATGAGACGACCTTCCGGGACCGGTCTCCTTTTCGAGGACCGGTCCCCCAGTGGACCATCAAACTACTCCAACTTAGCCAAATTTTCGACTTTTTTTAGTTTCTTCTCCGTTCCAACTCACTTTTGGCTCGTTTGACCTCCGATTCTTTTCAAATTGAACCGAGCCTCTCCACACATGATTTAAATCATGTCCACATCGTCATTTCATCCGCGCAAGTGCCGGATTTGGCTCACGGCCCAAAGTAGCCTTTCGGGCTCGGTCATCGGACCTCGTGCACCGAAAACACCTGAAAGCTTCCAGACTTCACCGGAACCACTCTTATGGCCTTCTAAGCCAACATACCTCGTAACTTCAAGACTTTAGAAGTTCGATATGTCACACTCTCCCCTCCTTAAAAGAGTTTCGTCCGCGAAACTTACTCATTTCCATCAACTCACAATCCAATTCAATTTATCGAGTAATTTAGGAGATTCCAATGCCTTTTTGTCTTCGGAGCGGCCTTTCACTAAATAGAATCATTTACAGGCCCATCACGAAGAATGTGAGAGTAGTTTCATTCACATTTGCTAAGCACAACTTCAAAAGTGCATTACAACTCCGATAAACATTAGTGGAAGCGCAAGTCGACATTCAACGACCTCTCACGCTCCAACATCACTCGCAAACAGTTTGCAAGAAACTTCACCTTGCGTTTACTCATCTCATCTCTGAGCGCACTCAGATCCAATCACCCACATTGCCTAAAGCAACATCTTAGGAGCATCACATAGTGGTGAGTGCTTCAATATCAACCGAATCTTGCTCCATCGTGAGATGGTACACTTCGGCGCATCTCGCCTCCATTCCGTAAAAGAGCATTATCCTCAATTGTCATGTGGCTTCTTCTATCGAAGTGTCTCCTAGAGACCACTTGCTTCAATTTCAATTGCCACGACTTATTCGGCTCCTTAGATCACTTACACGAACACTTCGCTCGCGAATCCTAGCCAACTCTTCGTTAGAGTTATCAACTCACCGCTTACCTCGGTCTCTACGGTGGACCAATGGTCGCCAACTCTACGTCAGTCTATCGCTTAGACGTGTCTCAACTACGCTTAGCGTTCTCTCGTTAATAGCGTAGACCCAATCAGCACTTTCGGCGAAATTCTCACTTGGGAATTCGCACACACTCCAATCAGGAGCAATCAAGACCCCAAACCACACTCAACTCTCGGATTGGGTCACAACCGCACTCTCGGCGCATTATCGATCTTAAGATCCAACACGTGGCATTTTCACGTTCTCGGGTCCAAGCTCGGACTACCGTCCTGACCAAAACTCTCGCCCTACCAACGCAGTGCGGGCCGCCGCCTCTCGCGGTGTGCCTTTGCCCAATGGGCCCAGGCTCCACAGTCCACAAATGGTCCAGGCACGGGTCGTCCCAAGCACTACCCGCTAACGTCGTCCTACACGACATGCTCTGCAGAGCTACACAATCTGACGACTCCTAAGCACCTAGTGCAAGCCACGAGCCCTACGAGTGATCCATGGCCTGCTTCACACTTAGCAATGCGGAAGTGCTACTGCCAATCCACTCCCTCGGCTGAATCGAAACCGCACTCTACGAGTACCTGTACTTAGGCGCCATACGCCTCTGTAGCGTTCTACGCTAAGTCTCAGCTTTGGGGCAGGACTGCGCCCCACGCACCGCCTACTAAGCAACTTTTCTAACCCCACATGGAGGTATCGCTAGGCCCACAGGCCAAATTCAGCGCTAACCAACTATTTCCTCAATAGTGGTTCTAACTATGCCAGGCATCTGGCCGCTCGGTCTATGCACTCCAACTACACGAGCACCACTCGCCCACCTCAATTGGAGGTATCACTTGGCCTCACACGCGCGTACTCGGCAACTAGTCGATCATGCTCTCAACAGCGGTTCTACTTCCACCGTCGGTCTATCGGTACTACATCCGAAACATTCGGATTACTCGGGTATCCTCAAGTATCACGGCTTAACTCTCGCAATCTACTACTCGTTGCCTTGAGAGTCGCCGCACCACTTCGTCTCTACCACGAGTCTTATCTCTCGCCGCCCACGAATCACAACTAGCCATTTGCTAGTGCCACTTGGCTTTCTACCTGCTCTAGCAGGCGCCACACTTTCACCGCAAGCATGCCGGGTATCTCCTCTCACCGTCACTAGGTCCCTACTATAATGATGTATCAATAGTAGCAGACCATTCAATGAATACATGCAATGCATTAACTTAAAATCATGCGAAATTCTCGCTTGATTTAATTAACTCATACCTTGCCCGAAGTCATCGGCAGATTCCACAACACAGGTCGTAGGTGCGCGGCCGCTTGACGCTCGCCGCGAACCTTCCGGTTGCTTGATCACCACACCCCGCTCTCCGGACCGTGCCAAAGGCTGCACGTCCACAGGTTGTCCGGGAGAGGAGAACATCGTCGCCATCATCAGGGTATGACTCTCGCCTTGCGGGCACTCATCCCGCATATGGCCCGGCTGCCCACAACGGATACACCTTCCATCACGCAGCGCACACCGCCGCGCCTGGTGGGAGCCACCACGGATCACACATCCGAGAGGAGGATCGGGTAGAGGACGACCTTGAGTGGTGTCTAGAACTTGACTGACCACCCAAATTGCTCAACGATGGCCTCGCCCATCCTCGCTCATGCCTACGAGATTCGCGCTCCTCACGCACGAAAGCCTCGCCATGTTCGGCCCACAATGCCCGGTCCAACACCTCCGCAAAAGTTGTGAGCTTAAGGATTTGCACCTTCTTGTAAATCCCCGGTCGAAGTCCATGCAGGAACCATTCGGCCCTTTCCTTGTCGTCCTGCACCACATCCGGGACACAATTCACGATACGAGAAAATTCTCGCTCGTACTCTCTCACAGAGCGGTCTCCTTGTTGCAGCTTCCTGAACTTGTCCTGAAGCTTTCTCTTTTCAGTGTCGGGGAAGTACGTAGAAAACACCAACCCCCGAAACTCATCCCACGCCATAGGAGGGAGACTAGGCGCTCGATCTCGTCGAATGCCGTTCCGCCACGCCTTCGCTGACCGCTTCAAGCAATGAACAGCGAAAGGTACCTTGTCCCGCTCCAAGGTGTGTAGCTCCTCAAAGAGCGTTTCCATAGAGTCAATCCACATCTCTACGATCCATGGATCGACGTTCTCTCCATCGAAGATAGGCGGATCGAACTCCTTGAAGGCCATAAGGGCCGCCAAAGCCCGTTCCTACTCTGCCTCCATTTCCACAGAACCAGGAGCTGCTCCCGAATCCGTCGCCATTCCCGTCGGCACACGGCGCACTGCTACCGGCGCGGCCGCCGCAGCCTGTCGTGCCAACAACTCATGGAGCTCCTTGATCTGCTCCTCCTGTCGCAGCACTACGCCCATGAGCGTACTCATCTGCTCGCGGAGCACCGGGTCTCCACTCGCCTCGGGTTGCTCAGGAACACTACTTGTTCCCTCCCGCGCCGATCTGGGTGAAGATCGCCTACGCGGTGCCATCTTTTTCTGAAACAGGACAACTCGATTAACTCTCAACCTTGTAGGTCAAGCACGAAACAACTTAACATTGACTCAAATCGGGCGAAAGTCATGCAAGGGCATCTATTCTCATCACTCGGTTTCATGTTGTGTATACCCAACATGAACATCCTCGGTTGAGAATAAACCACACCTCGAGTCTACCTCTAATATCCGTCTTAGAGGTTTCTAACTCTTGACCCAATCGATTAACCTTTCGCCAATAGTCACAAGTCCTCGTCTCTCACGAGCCTTATTCTCCTATGGTTTACTATCCTAGGGTCTCCTAGGTTCACCTAAACCATTGTCCCATTCTCTAATTATGCTCTGATACCAACTAATCTGTCACGCCCCGAGCCCGCCAATTCGGTCGGATTCGGCGCGCCGGCAGACCGCCGAACGGACAGAGTTTCCCCTGTACGTCCAAGGCGTCGCAATCGATAAAATTACAAGAAGGTTCCAACTAGGAACAGTATTCAACATACAACGATTGCATAAGGAAGCTAGGTATCAAACAACATAAACACATCTTATGTTATTACATTCATTCCACATTGATTTTACATCACCGATTAATTTACATTAGACTTCCAAATACAATCTACTCATTATTACATCTTTTCACCAGTTAGTTACATTTTGCTCACTACCCTCTAGTCCCCGCTATTAAAACGGCCTCGAAGTCTGCTACCTGCGGTCTCCTGGTAGGGCGCTATCTACGAGATCTACGCCGCTTGCCTCGCGCCGCTGCGCCGCTCACGTGTATACTGTACCCCAAAACCACAACACGGGGGTGAGAACTATTGTCCATAGTTCTCGTGGGTACGGTCACCCAAGAGAACAGCTCGACCAATAGGTCCAAGGAGGCACTGCAAATATGTTAGTCCAAAAACATATATAGGTATATAACTTGCGACTAACATAAAAACATGCCTCACAAATGCAACATGCAAATTATTACTTTAGCTCTTAGCTTTTCTTTACCTTTTCGCTATTACACTTTAGCTATTTCATTCTTACTTAGCTATTCATAACTCATACCCGTTGTAACTCTAAGGTTTCTACTTACCTTAGCTCATGTCATTAACTTCCAAGGTTTCTATAACCCTAGGTTTCCATCTCAAGTCCAACTTGCTTCTAAGGTGTCTATTACCTTAGGTTCACCATACATATCACTAGCCCTCAAGGTTCTTTCTACCTGATTCCAGCTAGCCACCCGACTCGGCCACGAGTCAATCAATAGCGGATAATCCGCACTTTGCCTGGCTCGAGGTGAAGGACCTGTCACATACACCTCGGCCTGCCAAGCCAAGAACCACATCGCCCAACGGTCGCCCGAAGGTCCGTGCACCGTGGTCGAGGATCCGCCGGTGGGAGAGGAACATGCCGCATACACCCATAGCCAAGATTCCCGATAGGAGAGGAACATGCCGCATACACCCTAGCGCTCACTTTGTTCTTGCTTAGTCACAATCCTCGAAGTTCTTCGGTGGGAGAGGAACATGCCGCATACACCGCGGAACCGGAACTATCGAGCTCACAATTCTTGGGATTAGGAATCCATTCCACTTTGCTTGAGGGTTGGCCTTAACCCTCAAGAGTCGACCCACTAGGTCCATTGTTCTTTACATCCTAGGTCCACTTGACTCTAGGGTTCATTCCTTGTCACATAACCTAGATTGTCTTAACTCTAGGTTCAATGTCATTCTAGCTCGACCTAGGTTTACTCACACTAGGTCCATTGCCATCGTTGTTCAACCTATGTCCTTGACACTAGGTTCAATGCCACTCACCTAGATCCATTGACTCTAGGTTTGCTATAACCCATGTTCATTACACTAGGTTAGATGCCACACTCCTAGGTCCATTGACTCTAGGTTTACTATAACCTATGTTCTTTACACTAGGTTAGATGCCACTCGATCTATATGTGCATTTAGTCCATGACTCACATTCTTTACTTGGCATTCTTTACTTGGCTCTCTTATGTCTATCAATCCACTCATATGCATGTTTCTATTATGCTAAGCATGCATTCTTTTACTCTTCTAGCATCGTACTTTATGCTATTATCATGCATTTCATTCATTTACTTGCAACTACTTAGCATTTTACTCTATATCACTAACATGCATTTCTACTTATGCGTTATTGAACATGCATCAACAAGAGTTAAATGACTCTTAGACATACAGGCGACCTAGTCGCTTCTGTAAACACACCCTCCTTGGTTCTGCTCTCCGATTGCTCGTCGCCACTTGCAATCGGCCGCCGCGGCACCGTGACCCGATTCGGCTCGACTCGTGCGCGACCAACCGAACGATCTCCGAATCTCGATCCGAGACTTCGTGTCGTTGCCCCACGTCTTCAAGTTGCCCCAGGTTCCGTTTCGTGAATTTAGGGCTCCTATCTTGCGTCTTGTAGACATACGGTATGAATATATTAAAATATTAATATCTTTGCAACCGCTCGTCGGATCACCGAACCGAGCGCGCCAACGCGTTCGTTGTACCCCCAATTAGGTTTCTATGGGGTCAAATAAGATCAATCTCATCTATTTCTAAAATCCCCATTTGGATGCCCTAGATGCTACTATAGCCAAATTCACCAAATCGATCTACGAAATGGGGAATACTCATCTTGCTAGCATGCTAGGGTTCCATAAATCCCAACTCTAGGGTTTAAGACCCACTACAAGGGGATCTACCATGAGAGAGAGAGAGAGCTCAAGCTTACCTCTCAAGAGCTTGCCCACTTGAGGGAGGAGGAGGGGATGGTCATCATCATCATCACCATCATCTTCTTCTCCATCTCCTTCTTCCTTTTCTTCTTCTTCTTCTTCTTCTTTTCTTTCCTTCTTCTCTTCTTCTTGCTGTCGAACAGAGAAGAGAGGGAGAGAGGAGGAGCGATCGAGTGAGGGAGAGAGAGAGAGAGAGGAGGTTTTATCCCTCTCTTTACAACTAACCCCCGCACAATTGCTATAAGGCCCTCAACTTTACAATATTTGAAACATTAAATCGGGCATTTTCGAACTCGAGAGACCGTCTCCTAACCCCGGGACCGGTCCCGAGAGAGCCTTGCTCCACTCTGCGCAGTGGAGACCGTCTCCCCTTAGAGACCGGTCCCGAGCTCTCTCGCGGGACGACCTTAGGGACCGGTCTCCCTTTTCGAGGACCGGTCCCCCGAACCGTCGGCTACTCCGAGGACTTAGCCAAATTTTATTTTAGTTTCGTTTCTTCTCAGATTCCAACTCACTTTTGGCTCGTTTGACCTCGATTCTTTTCAAATTGAACCGAGCCTCTCCACACATGATTTAAATCATGTCCACATCGTCATTTCATCCGCGCAAGTGCCGGATTTGGCTCACGGCCCAAAGTAGCCTTTCGGGCTCCGTTTCGCACCTAGTGCACCGAAAACACCCGAAAGCTTCCAGACTTCACCGGAACCACTCTTATGGCCTTCTAAGCCAACATACCTCGTAACTTCAAGACTTTAGAAGTTCGATATGTCACAGAATGCGACCGCGGCGGTGGGCAATGATGCCCTAACCGCGCGAGATGGCGGGGAGCTCGTCTCCAACCCGGCCGGCAGAGACCTCCGGTGGCGGGAACGCCGGCGGCGAGCGCATGCGGCCGGTCGAGAGCCGGGGCTCACCACGTCGAGCGGCGGTGACGCGAGGGCAGCGGGCGTGCGCCTCGACTCGTGTCTGTGTTGGGCGGCCGCATAAAGCGGAGCGGCGGTCGGGACACCTCGGGAACGACGTCGGAGAGATGCGGGAGGCCGAGAGGGTGCCTCGGGTGTGGCCGGCGGCGGCGGCGCAAGGGAGAGGTCGCACACGGGCCTCGGCCTAGGGTCGGCCCGGAGCCACGGCGGGCGGCTACGGCGCGGCGCGGCGGCGCTCGGGGTGGCGGTAGGGGTGTCAAACGGGTGAGAGTGGGCGGGCCGGGCACGGCACGAAATCTTGTAGCGTGCGTCTTGGCCCGGCCGACGATCAAATCGGGCCGTCTTTGGGCCTTGCTGCGGCCCGATGGCCGGCACGGCCGGCACGACATAGGCACAGGCCGTGCGGGCCTAGAGAGTTCCGAGCCGGCGGGGCCTCCGAGTCGGCCCAGGCGGGAAGGCTTGCGCCGCCCAACTCCCAACACTTTGGGAGTTGGGGCTGCCTGGGACTCCCAACGATAAAGTGGAGTTGGCCTTGGACTAAAATACCCTCCCAACGAGTCAAATTTTTTATTTGTTGGGAAGAACATTTTAGTCCAAAAATTTTAAAAATTTAAAATAATTTTAAATTTTAATATTTTTATAACTATATTTTAAAATTTTAAATTTTTTTTGATATATTATTTTTTAAAAAATTAATATTTTTATTTTTATTTTTAAAAAATTTAAATATTTTTAAATAAAATTAATAAAATAATAAAAAGAGTGGCCGAAGCCGGCCGGCCGCACGGCCGTGCGATTCGGAACGAGGGGGCGTCTTGGCCGGGTTCAAGATATTTGGCCGGCACGGCACGGCTCGATTTTGGGGCCGGCGTGCCGCTCTGCGGCTCATTCGGCACTGGAAAATGTGGGCCGTGCCGGCCCGGCACGGCCCACATTACATCCCTAGGTGGCGGCGGCCGGCGGGGAAGATGTGATGGGTCTCGGCCCAGAGGTGATGATTCCCAGGGTTTAGTTGCATCCAAGATGTCAACGGTCGAGAGGGTGGTGGCTAGGTGGAGGGAGGAGTTAGGAGGGATATTGGGGTGGCTTTTTCGGCGGTCGGGAGTGGTCGCAGGCGGCCGAGGCGTGCGCGCGAGCAGCGTAGAAGGTGCTACGATGGCTAGGGCTCAGTTTGGCTGAGGAGAGGGTCTCGGATCTAGGGTTTCATCACGAAACCCTAGTTGCACTTCTTATACATCATTTGAACAATTGTAGAAAGGTCCCTCATAGCCAAATATTTTTAGTTCAGTCCACTCCAGTAAGTGTATTATGCACACAAGCCCCTTGATGCTCGAACTCACGCGAAATGACGCATAAAATAATAGGCCTTTCACGAATTTTCCGATTTGTCACCTTCGACCCCTTCGCGATCATCATTTAATAACCGGCGATCCGTTCGTCGAATTTTTGAACGGACTGCACCAGTGCGTTCAGCACAATGGAGACAACAAACTCATCATTTTGGTTCACCTCCATCGATCACGGATTGGCGAAGAAAACCGTTCCACTCTCCAAAGTTCCCTATATTACACATATACCAATGTGTAAACCCACGAAACTTAATTTCGCATCTGAATTTGACTTCCCTACTTCTAGTAGGGACCCGAAACATCCATCACCCTACTCTAGGTCACAAGCACGGAGCCCGAGGAGTTTCACAATGCAATAAAAGCAAAAAGCGAAAACCTTTATTTCGATAAAACTCTTTTTTCTCAAAAATCGTGCCTCAGATCCAAAATTCGACAGTGCCATTGGTTCCAAAATAGCTGAACCGGTCGAAACGAGCTATTGGATCACCATGAACAGGGTCCGATACGCGTCGAAATTAAGCCAACTCTACTCCGTGGCTTCTCCAGAAAACCGGAGTTACTATTCACTTAAGTGAAAACTAATAATCGCGTATCTTCTCCATTTTAACTCATTTTCTCCTGAAACTTGACGAGTGCTTATGTAATTAAATTACACACAGGAACATTATCAACAGAGAGTCAAATTGCACTGCCAAAATCTCAGTCCTTATATCTACGTCTTTGATCATTTTCACCCGTTAGATTATACTATTCAACCAACCACCCACTTAACCCAAGGGGGCCTACATCATCCTAACCGCACATCTATTAATCCAAAGGTTAAAAACTTACAAGCACAAATGACATGGTACTTTTAAAAGCATAGGAGCTCAATTCTCTAATATATATATATATATATATAATAATAATAATAATAATAATAATAATAATTATTATTATTACTGACGACTTATCCAAAAAAACCGTCGAGACGGGCCTTACAGCAAACGGCGGCTACAACTCGAAATCTAATCTTGTCCAATTTAGGGTTCAGTGTTTAGTAATATTCGAATACATCCCAAGTTGCGTATGCAATATATATATATATATATATATATATATATATATATATATATATATATATATATATATATATATATATATATATATATAGAGAGAGAGAGAGAGAGAGAGAGAGAGAGAGAGAGAGAGAGAGAGAGAGAGAGAGAGAGAGTTGTCTTTGGTATGCTTTTATAAGCCGAGGCTTAGTGCTTCTACTTTGTTTCGATGTTCGGACTTTCGAAACAACAATCGGCTCCGTTAGACTTGATCTAGAGTATTTGAAGTACCTAGAAAATAAATTTTGTGATTTTTCGATATCATTTGCCTAGTGATCGAAGGGGCTCAAAATCACTAATTTTAATGGTCGTGGTGAGCCGGTTGCAAGTTTAACGGTGTAGAAATATCCAAATCACATGAAATTTTGATAGAAAATTCTTTATACCATATAGAACAAGATCAATAACTTTGATCTAAAATTTTAATGTCATATCATCATATTTTGTAAGATTTTTATTTTTAGTAGTTGATTTTGAGCCACTTCGATCACTAGGCAAATGATAGCGAAAAATCGCAAAATTTATTTTCTAAACACTACAAATACTCTAGATCAACTCTAGCGGAGCCGATCGTCGATTCGAAAGTCCGAACATCGAAAACAAAGTGGAAGCACGGAGGCCTCGTGCTTCCATAAGCACCCCGGACACACTCTATATATATATATATATATATATATATATATATATATATATATATATATATATATATCTATAGAGTCGGCTATGATACTTGTAAAAGCACCAAGTATTTGGTACTTGTGAATTTTTTAGTTAGATCTACACCTTTGATCGTTTTCATACATTAGATTATACTATTCAACCAACCACCAACTTAACCCAAAGGGGCCCACTAACCCCACATCTATTAATCCAAGGGCTAAAAACTTACAAGCACCAATGTTTTGATACTTTTAAAAGCATAGGAGCTCAATTCTATATATATATATATATATATATATATATATATATATATAGAGTAGGGCTACTATACTATTATGAGTAGTAGAGCCCTACTACTCATAAGTTGTTTTCGATGATAGAGCTTCCGAATCGACGATCCACTCCGTTAAATATGATCTAGAGTATTTAAAACTTCTAGAAAATAAATTTCGTAATTTTTCGAAATCATTTACCTTACGATCAAAAGCTCACAAAATTGACAATTTTTAACGGATATGGGATACTTGGTAGTTTAACGGTGTAAAAGAATTGAAATAGGTTGAATTTTTTATAGAAAATTCTATTCACTATCTAGATAAAGATCAATAACTCCGATCTTAAATTGAAGGATCCGATCTTCTATTTTTAGGACATCGTTCGATTTCGTAGTTCATATTATGCCCATTTGATGCACCTTATTATGATTTTGAAAAATTACGAAATTAATTTTCTACAAGTTTTAAATACTCTAGATCATATTTAACGGAGTGGATCGTCGATTCGGAAGCTCTATCATCGAAAACAACTTATGAGTAGTAGGGCTCTACTACTCATAATAGTATAGTAGCCCTACTATATATATATATATATATATATATATATATATATATATATATATATATATATATATATATATATATATATATATATATATAATTAGGCTTGAAAACTATTAATAAAAAAACGCTCTTTTTGCTATCAAGTTTTTAACCCTTGATGAAAAATTGTAGGGTTAGGATGATATTAGTCGGTTAGAGTTGAGTGGTCCCCACTGGGTTATAGTATTTAATCCAATGATTAGAAATGATGAAAAAAGTTGATCCAAAGTCAAAAAAACTAGTAGCGACAATGGAATTTTGCTACTAATAGTAGCCCAATTCAACTCTATATATATATATATATATATATATATAGAGAGAGAGAGAGAGAGAGAGAGAGAGAGAGAGAGAGAGCTAGACTCCTATGTTTTCGAAAGTACGGAGACCTCCGTGCTTGTAAATTGTTTTCGATGATGGGACATCCGATTCGGCGATTGGTTCCGTTAAACTTGATCTAGGCTATTGGAACTATTTAGAAACCAAATTTCATAATTTTTTGACCTAATTTGTCTAGTGAACGAGTAGCCTCAAAATGAACAGCCGAAAATAAAAATCTCATAAAAAATAGTGATAAAGGACTTAAATTTCAAATCAGAAGTATTGATCTTGCTATTGATGTTAAGTAGAATTTTCTATTAAATTTTTATGTAATTTGAATACTTGTACACCGTTGAACTTAAAAACATGTCACGTCGGTCATTAAAATAGTTATTTTTTTGACCTTTTGATCGCTTGGTAAATGATGTTACCTTAATGAGTTCAGGAGGTGAAATCCCTCCCCAAATTTTTGATAGAGAGAAGGCTAACCACTGGATTGTAGAGAAGTGGTTGATGCATATGCAGAAGCTTTTCCGCGACACCTGTGGAGGAGAGAGACTGAGTATGGCTCGCCACACATAACTTGGACGGCGAGGCCTACCGTTGGTGGTTGGATATACAAGATAGCCCCAACACCGACCTTGCAGCCATTACCTAGAGGAGGTTTAAGGAGCTTTTGTTGGAGCATTACTTCCCCGACAGTGTCAAGAGGCAAATTGAGAAGGATTTTCGCGTCTTGCGCCAGGTAGAGCGGAGTGTGGCCGAGAATGAGAGGGACTTTTCTCGGCTTCTGCATTGTGCGCCCTTCGTCGTGCGGGACGACGAGGGTAAGGCCTGCATTTTTTAGAGTGGACTTCGACCGTCTATCTTCCGGTTCGTGCAATTGTCAAATCTGCAGATCTACCGGGAAGTAGTGAACCGCGCCCTCATTGTGGAGGGGCGCGGCAGATGTACAAGAAAGGAGAGAGGACTTGGATAAGGGTAAGGGTAAAAGGCCCACGACTGAGGGTGCGAGTCAGGCGCACTCTAGGAGGCCACCGAAACACCCTAGGAGCCAGTCGCGCGGGCGTGGCTCATTGGCGCAGCGAGGAGGTTTTGATCGATGCCGGTCACCCTAGTGTGTGATCTGTGGTGGTCCTCACCTTCCAATGCAGTGTCCGCAGCGGGCAGTGAAAGAAAGTGAATTCTTGAAATTCGAGGATTTGACTTCATCTGGAATCGACTACTTGTCGATTGGGTACGCTTCGGAAAGACCGAAGGCGTTAGAAACCCAAAAAGTGCGTTGGCGAGGGTCTCGGAGAGCAAATTGGAGGAAATATGCTAAGTTGCAGATTTTACTCTTGGAGACCGGTCTCTCTGGAGGGAGACCGGTTCCCGTACGTGGTTATTTGGCAAGAAATTCTTGCGCGCAGAGTTTGCTCTCGGGGACCGATTTCGGGTTGGAGAGACCGGTTCCCGTACGCGTCCCATGAGAGAAAGCTCTCGGGGATCGGTCTCAGAGGGAGGGACCGGTCTCTGTGGTGAAGACCGGTTCCCGTACGCGTAATTTCTAGACAGAAGGGTTGTCCTGCAGGAGACTGTTCCCGGGGACCGGTCTTCGCATGGAGAGATCGGTCTCCGCACTCAAAAACTGCAGGAGACTGAGGCAGTGCACAGTATGTAAAGTGGAGGGGGCTATTCGCATTTTGTTATAAATGAAGGGCTATAGAGGGATTTCCCCTCTCTCTTTCTCTCATTTTCCTCTCACCCATACACAATCTCTCCCTCTCTCTCTCTAGAAAGAAGAAGAAGAAGGAGAAGGAGGAGAAAAGGAAGAGGGCTTGGTGGAGGATCAAGCAAGGAGAAAGATCTAGGGCATCATCTTCTTCCTCTCCATCATTTTGGCTAGCTCCTTGAGGTAAGCTTTGAGAGCTTCCATGGTAGAGTTTTCTAGATAGGTTTTTATCTTCTAGAAACAATTTTGTTGGAACCCTAGCTTCTCTATAAGAGGGTATGCACAAGAGTTTTTGGCTCTAATGTGGGTTTTTACATTGGGTAAAATCTAGAGCTCGAAATTAGGGTTTTCAAAATTGTTCGGTATTGATCTAATCTTACCCCATGTCAACCTAATTGATAGGTATCTAAACGTGCGGAAAGCGATGGTTCGTCGATCCGACGAGCGGATTTAAAGCTACGGTCTAAACAACGATCTGAAACGTCGGGCGGACCCAAAGAGTAAAATCGGTGTTCTAAGAGCACGAGGCCGACGTCGTAGCTTCCCAAAAGGTGGGGGGTGCCATTCCGAAGCAGTCGAACTACCTTTTATGTCTAAGTACTCGTATTGGTCATATTTCATATGTAAGGAAGTGAATTCTCGAAATACGAGGGTTAGACTTCATTTGGAATCGACTAATTGTCGATTGGGTGCGCTTCGGAAAGACCGGAGGCATTAGAAACCCAAAAAGTGCATTGGCGAGGGCCTTGGAGAGCAACTGGAAGAAGTCTGCTAGTCGCAGAATTTTTGCTCTCGGGGACCAGTCTCTAGTGATGGAGACCGGTTCCTGTAAGTGGTGTTGCGTAGAGAAAGCCCTTGCGCAGAAGTGTTGCTATCGGGGATCGGTCTCGGGTGGGGAGACCGGTTCCCGTACGCGTCCCGCGAGAGAAGAGCTCTTGGGGACCGGTCTCAAAGGGAGAGACCGGTCTCCAGGGGACCGGTCTCGAAGATGGAGACCGGTTCCCGTACGTTGGGTAATTGGCAGAAGGTGCTGCCAGTGAGAAATAACGCTCGGGGACCGGTCTTGAGGACGGGATCCGGTCTCTGGGGGATCGGTCTCGAGGATGGAGACCAGTTTCCGTACGCGAAAGATCCAAGCTGAAGGGTGTCCTACGGGAGACTATTCCCGGGGACCGGTCTCCAAATGGAGAGACCGGTCTCCGCACCCGAAAACTGCCCAGACTTAGACAGTGTGCAGTATGCAAAGTTGAGGGTTTTTATTGCAATTGTAGCATGTGAAGGGTTGTGTAGGTCACCTGAGACCTCATTTCTCTCACCCCTTTATTTCTAACCCTAAAAACAAAACACTCTCTCTCTAGAAAGAAGAAGAAGAAGGAGAAAGAAGAAGAAGTAGAGAAGGAGTGGTGGAGAAGCAAGCAAGGAGAAGGAACCTTGGCATCTTTTTCCTCTTCTCTACTCTTGGGGCTTCCTATAGAGGTAAGCTCATGAGAGCTTTTATAGTAGAACCTCTTAGATTGTTTTTTATCTTCTAGAATTGGTTTTGGTGAAACCCTAACTTCTCTATGAGATGATTAATACAAGAGTTTTGAGCTCTAGAGGGGTTTTTTGTATAGGGCAAAACCTAGGGCTCGAAATTAGGGTTTTTGAAAGTATTGGGTATTGATCTAATTTGATCGCATATCTAACATATTGTTAGGTGCCTGAACGCGTTGGAGGCGACGTTTCGTCAATCCGACGAGCGGTTTGAGTGATCCGAGCAAAACGAAGGCTCGAAGCTGTAAATTGACCCGAAGAGCCAAAGTGGTATTCTTGAAGCACGAAACCGAAGTCGCAACCTCTCAAAAGGTGGGGGTGCCAACCCGAAGCAGCCGAGCTGCCTTTTATGTCTGAGTATTCATGTCGGTCATATTTCATATATCCATGTATATATATATATATATATATATATATATATATATATATATATATATATATATATATATATATATATATATATATATATATATATATGTAGCATCATGCATGATAGGGTTATGTAGTCGCTTTTACTATTCATGCATGCTCCCTTTTTATGCGGCAAACTAGGCTTGGCATGTGAACATAGGGTGCATGAGAAGGAGGTTTGTGACATTAGAACCTTAGAAAGATAAGTTGGGTAATAACTTGATCTTGCATGAGCATGATGACTAGTGGCATGTGAACCAAGTAGATAACTTGATGAATGACATTATGACGTAGTGTAAAGAACACTAGAGGCATGTGAAACAAGTAGATAACTTGATGAATGACATTATGACTTAGTGTAAAGAACACTAGAGGCATGTGAACCAAGTAGATAACTTGATGAATGACATTATGACTTAGTGTAAAGAACACTAGAGGCATGTGAACCAAGTAGATAACTTGATGAATGACATTATGACTTAGTGTAAAGAACACTAGAGGCATGTGAACCAAGTATAGAACTTGATGATTGGCAATGGAATATAGTGTTAGAGAACACTGGTGCATGACGACCCTTGTGATAGGATGCCCTCTTTGGTGGAGAATGAGATCATACTCACACAGTCTGTTCAGCGCTCGTGGTGGTCGCTCCACATAGGTAGTGCGAGTCTCCGGAGTCTTGGCACGTGAAACGATTGGGATAACGTGAAACGATTGGGATAACCTATGTGGGGTCCCAAGGGATAGCCTATGTGGGGTCCCGCAGACAACCTCTCGGGTGGTTTGAGTCCCCCTTCATAGACGGGTTTGAGTTGTGAGTCGAGGGGGCGCACCTTTGGGCCAGCCATATTATTGGGTAACAACTCAAAGGAGTTATGAAAGTAGGCACCAAGTGCATATTGGACATAATAGAATTGCAAGCATACTTGATAGAGTTATACTAGCATGTTAGTGGTTACATGGCTATGACATTTACTCTTGTTGTTACAGGCATAGTAGATTATTGCAGTTCTTTATTATGCATCATTTACAGTTTTAAGATATCTATCTATCTATCTATCTGCTTATGCCTGCTTAGACCTAGTTGGGAGATTGGCGGAGTCGGCGGTCGAGCCCAGTGGGAACTATGGAAGATAGTTCTCACCCCACTCTATTACAGGTTCTAGCACGCGTGCAGTCGGTGAGGACCGTGGTTAGGGCGTGCCCTAGTTGATAGCAGCCTCCTTGTGCACTAGAGCCTCTCGTGGTATATTTTGGATATAGTTGTATTGTTTGAAAGGAACAATATGTACATTTACTTTTGAGGTTACAAAGTATAAACTAAATGTAAATGGAATGGTGAATAATGTAATAGATAGACTTATCTCTCTCTATATTACTTGTATGTCTACTTGTATCTTGCTCTTATTGCTTATCGGCACCTTTAGGTGCGTCGTCTTGTCATGTATATTATAGAATTTAAATTCCTGGCAATTCTTGTACATGACTTGGTTGTTGAGCCTTGGGCGGACAGAAGAGATGATGTTCGTTCGGCGCCTTATCGGCGTGCCCGAACGGGACCAAATTGGTAGCGGTCTCGGGGCGTGACAGGTTTAGTTGGTATCAGAGCAAGCTAAGGGCAAGTAAAGAGAGAGTCTAGGATGGACCTAGGAAACCCTAGGATGGTGAACCTTAAGGCTATAGGTACGTGAGCGGAACGTGAACCTATGCCGAGTGGCGGAAGTTGATTCGATTGGGTCGAAATGGTTAAAGCGTCTCTAGTTGGGAATAGAGACGGATTCAAGTAGTATTAGTTCTTGACTTAAAGTGTTTGTGTTGGGCGGCCGACAACATGACACCGAGAGTCTAGAATGAGTACACTTGCGTGCTTCCGCCTAATTTTAATGTTGAGTCGTGTGGACTAACGGTTGCGAGTAAGTTGATGGGTTAAGTTAATTGACCCGATTATTGCGTTTCCGGAACTAATGTCTCCAAGACGCTACACGGGTAGGACGGGTCCGGCATCGTCTTCAGGAGGGTCGGAGCAGGCTGAACCTCCTTTGATGCCAGAGTCATCCGGTCCTAGCGAGGTGCAGGAGATACGGACGCAGATGACTATGTTGACCAGTCGGTTCGATAGGCTCCAGGAGCTTATGGAGCGACAAATAGCGGTAACGACTGCGGTGGCGGCTGAGAATCGTACTCCACCCGCGCCCCCGGCTCATGTACCTGAGGCGGCTGAGGGCTGGGGTGTGGCGGCAGCTCCGGCGGCGGCGTGTCCTCTACCGGCGAGTGTACTTCCGGCGGCGTCGGGTTCGGCAACCCCCGATGCATCGGCCGAAGAGGCGGAACAAGGGCGGTTGTTGACAGCTCTTATTAAGTTTATGAAGTTCCACCCGCCAATCTTCGAAGGAGAGAAAGTAGAGCCGGCGATGGTCGAGTCGTGGGTTGACTTGATGGAGACGATGTTCGAGGACTTCCACACCTTGGAGAAAGACAAAGTTTACTTCGCCACGCATTGTCTCGAGAAGACGGCGAAAGTGTTGTGGAAGTGACTGAAACGAGACCGACCTACGGATCTTTCACCTATGACTTGGGAGGAATTCAAGATGGCGATGTACGCCAACTACTTTCCTGATACAGTGAAGCGAAAACTGCCGGAGAAGTTCAGGACATTGAGGCAGGGAGACCGCTCTATAGCGGAGTATGAGCAGGAATTCTCCCACATCATAGACTGTGTTCCGGAGGTGGTTCGAGATGACCGGGACAGAGCAGACTAGTTCGTGCGAGGACTCAAGCTGACTATCTATCGAGCCGTACAAATATTGAAGCTCACGACCTATGCGGAGATGTTCGATCGTGCACTATGGGCAGAGCATGGTGATGCACATGTGCGGGAGGAGCGTGAGCTGATAGCGGCGTCCAAAGATAAAGGAAAGAAGCGATCGGGCGATCCTTCGGGGGGACAGTCGGGTTTTAAGAAGCCCCCGAAGAACCCACGGATGCAGTCGTGGAGTCGCGAGCCGCAGCGGTGTACTATATGCGGTAGCGGGGGTCATCGAGCGCCGCAGTGTAGGCAGCAGCGTCAAGGCAAGTGCATCAATTGTGGACGAGAAGGGCATATGAGCCGTGATTGCCCAGCGAGGGCCCCGCCTACCCAGTCAGTGGCATCGACTCCAGCGACTCCAGTTTATTATGGAGGACCTCCACCTGCTGCTATGTCGGCTGGACGAGCGATGGCTCCGCACCAGCCTGAGATGACTTGATCAGCGCCGAGCAGATGGGTATTCGCCGCTCAGGTCCAAGTTAAGGAACCTACCGAAGTTGAGCAGCACGAGCTTGTGGCAGGTATGGTTTTAATTAACGGAGTTTGCTCTAGAGCTATGCTTGATACAGGCTCCACTCATTCATTCATAAGTAGGTCACTTGCACGAACTCATGACATAGACATACAAGCGTGTGAAAACATGTGGTGAGTGGAAAGCCCTGGTCCGGCACTTCATATTTACACGGGAAGGTCTTATTCAGGATTGGGGTGTGTTCTGATGCAAGGCGGGAAGGTGATCGCGTACGCGTCCCGTCAGTTGAAAAGTTATGAGAAAAACTACCCTATCCATGACTTAGAGCTAGCCACGGTGGTATTTGCTCTCAAGTTGTGGAGGCATTATTTGTATGGTGCGCGTTGCGAAATATATACGGACCACAAAAGTCTAAAATATCTGTTCACACAAAAAGAGCTAAACATGAGCCAACGACGGTGGTTGGAGCTATTGAAGGATTATGATGTCTCGATCCTTTACCACCCCGGGAAGGCAAATGTAGTCGCCGATGCTCTTAGTAGAAAGTCGGTAGAGAAACTTGCGTTGAAGGTTACGGCTCAAGACCTTCTATGCTTGGAAATGAAGCGGCTAGATCTTGAGGTAGTAGCTCCAGGAGTTCCGGCTATATTATCGGCTCTTATTGTTCGACTGACCTTGTTGGAGCAGACCAAGAGTCTTCAACCTGCGGACCCTAATCTCCAAAAGGTGCGGCATGACATTGAGAGCGGACGTAGTGGCGACTTCACCATTGATGCCGACGGTGCACTCCGGTTTTGCAACCGGTGGTGTGTACCCGAAAATGAAGAAGTCCGAATATTGATCTTGGAAGAAGCTCATCGGGCTCCTTACAGTATTCACCCGGGCGGCACCAAAATGTGCAAGGACCTAAAAATGCAGTACTGGTGGCCGGGGATGAAAGCGGATATTGGGCGCTACGTGGCACAATGTTTAGTATGTTAGCAAGTGAAAGCGGAGTGCCGATACCCAGCGGGGAAGCTACAGAGCCTGCCCATTCCAGTTTGGAAGTGAGAGGACATCGCGATGGATTTCGTGGTCGGATTACCTCGTTCGATGGGTGGCCACGACGCGATATGGGTTATTGTGGACCGTATGTCAAAGTCAGCACACTTTTTACCGATCCACACTACCTGGTCGGGCGAGAAGTTGGCGCAAGTGTATTTGGATGAGGTGGTGAGATTGCACGGGGTACCAAAATCATCGTATCGGATCGAGATCCCCAATTCACCTCACATTTCTGGAGGAGCCTACAGGAGGCACTTGGCACGTGACTCGAATTTAGCACCACGTTTCACCCTCAGACGAATGGGCAGTCAGAGAGGACTATCCAGATTTTGGAGGATATGCTGCGGGCGTGTGTCATTGATTATAAGGGAAGTTGGGCGAAGCATTTGGCGATGGCCGAGTTCGCCTAAAATAATAGTTACCAAGCTAGCGTGGAGATGGCACCATTTGAGGTCTTTTATGGGCGAAAGTGCAGATCTCCCGTACATTGGGGTGATGTAGGTGAGCGTGCGGTGATAGGCCTCGACGTATTGCGGGAAGCAGAAGAGAAGGTTCGCCTCGCTCACCAAAGAATGCTTACGGCGGAGTCTAGACAGCGGAGTTATGCAAACAAGCGCCGGAGAGATTTGGAATTCGCGATAGGAGATCACGTATTTCTAAAGGTCTCACCTATGAGGGGTGTAAAGCGGTTTGGGCTTCGAGGGAAGTTGAGTCCTCGATATAGAGGACCTTATGAAGTGTTGGAACGCATTGGAGCGGTGGCTTATCGGGTCGCATTGCCGCCGCAGTTAGCCGACGTTCATAATGTATTCCATGCCTCCAACCTTCGAAAGTATGTTCACAACCCCGATCACGCCATGATGTATGAACCGCCGAAACTTTGAGAAGACTTGAGCTATGAAGAGTTTCCGGTGGCGATTATCACTCGAGAGGTGCGGAAATTGCGGAATCGCGAGATTCCCTATGTTAAGGTCCGGTGGAGTAGTCACGACAACCGTGAAGCCACCTGGGAGCTCGAGAGAGAGATGAAACGCACCACTCTCATCTGTTCGAGGAGTGAGGTATGAATTAGAGTTTTAAGTTGAGTATAAGGGTTCGTTTCGAGAACGAAACTCTTTTAAGACGGGGAGGATGTAAGAAAGTGAATTCTCGAAATACGAGGGTTAGACTTCATTTGGAATAGACTAATTGTCGATTGGGTGCGCTTCGGAAAGACCAGAGGCGTTAGAAACCCAAAAAGTGCATTGGCGAGGGCCTCAGAGAGCAATTGGAAAAAATCTGCTAGTTGCAAAATTTCTGCCCTCGGGGACCGGTCTCTAGTGATGGAGATCGGTTCTCGTAAGTGGTGTTGCGGTTAGAAAGCCCTTGCGCACAAGTGTTGCTCTCGGGGGCCGGTCTCGGGTGGGGAGACCGGTTCCCGTACGCGTCCCGTGAGAGAAGAGCTCTCGGGACTGGTCTCAAAGGGAGAGACCGGTCTCCGGGGGACCGGTCTCGAAGATGGAGACCGGTTCCCGTACGTTGGGTAATTAGCAGAAGGTGCTGCCAGTGAGAAATGGCGCTCGGGGACCGGTCTTGAGGACGGGGTCCGGTCTCCGAGGGACCGGTCTCGAGGATGGAGACCGGTTCCCGTACGCGAAAGATCCAAGCTGAAGGGTGTCCTACGGGAGATTGTTCCCGAGGACCGGTCTCCAAATGGAGAGACCGGTCTACGCACCCGAAAACTGCCCAGACTGAGGCAGTGTGCAGTATGCAAAGTTGAGGGTTTTTATTGCAATTGTAGCATGTGAAGGGTTATGTAGGTCACCTGAGACCTCATTTCTCTCACCCCTTCACTTCTAACCCTAAAAACAAAATACTCTCTCTCCCTCTTTCTCTAGAAAGAAGAAGAAGAAGGAGAAAGAAGAAGAAGTAGAGAAGGAATGGTAGAGAAGCAAGCAAGGAGAAGGAACCTTGGCATCTTCTTCCTCTTCTCTACTGTTGGAGCTTCCTACAGAGGTAAGCTCATGAGAGCTTTTATAGTAGAACCTCTTAGATGGATTTTTATCTTCTAGAATTGGTTTGGTGAAACCCTAACTTCTCTATGAGATGATTAATACAAGAGTTTTGAGCTCTAGTGGGGGTTTTTGTATAGGGCGAAACCTAGGGCTCGAAATTAGGGTTTTTGAAAGTATTGGGTATTGATCTAATTTGATCGCATATCTAACATATTGTTAGGTGCTTGAACGCGTTGGAGGTGACGGTTCGTCGATCCGACGAGCGGTTTGAGTGATCCGAGCAAAACGAAGGCTCAAAACTGTAAATTGACCCGAAGAGCCAAAGTGGTATTCTTGAAGCACGAAACCGAAGTCGCAACCTCACAAAAGGTGGGGGGGGGTTGGGGGTGCCATCCCGGCAGTAAACGACCTTTTATGTCTGAGTATTCCTGTCGGTCATATTTCATATATCCATGTATATATATATATATGTAGCATCATGCATGATAGGGTTATGTAGTCGCTTTTACTATTCTTGCATGCTCCCTTTTTATGCGGCAAAGTAGGCTTGACAAGTGAACATAGGGTGCATGAGAAGGAGGTTTGTGACGTTAGAACCCTAGAAAGATAAGTTGGATAATAACTTGATCTTGCATGAGCATGATGACTAGTGGCATGTGAACCAAGTAGATAACTTGATGAATGACATTATGACTTAGTGTAAAGAACACTAGAGGCATGTGAACCAAGTAGATAACTTGATGAATGACATTATTACTTAGTGTAAAGAACACTAGAGGCATGTGAACCAAGTATAGAACTTGATGATTGGCAATGGAATATAGTGTTGAGAACACTAGTGCATGATGACCCTTGTGACAGGATGCCCTCTATGGTGGAGGATGAGATCATACTCACACAGTCTGTTCAGCGCTCGTTGTCGTCGCTCCACACGGGTAGTGCGAGTCTCCGGAATCTTGGCACGTGAAACGATTGGTATAGCCTATGTGGGGTCCCAAGGAATAGCCTATGTGGGGTCCCGCAGACAACCCCTCGGGTGGTTCGAGTCCCCCTTCATAGACGGGTTTGAGGTGTGAGTCAAGGGCGCCCCTTTGGGCCAGCCATATAATTGGGTAACAACTCAAAGGAGTTATGAAAGTGGGCACCAAGTGCATATTAGGCACAATAGAATTGCAAGCATACTTGATAGAGTTATACTAGCATATTAGTGGTTACATGACTATGACATTTACTCTTGTTGTTACATGCATAGTAGATTATTGCAGTTCTTTATTATGCATCATTTACAGCTTTAAGATATCTATCTATCTATCTATCTGCTTATGCCTGCTTAGACCTAGTGGGGAGATCGGCGGAGTCGGCGGCCGAGCCCACTGGAAACTCTGGAAGATAGTTCTCACCCCACTCTATTACAGGTTCTAGCACGGGGCCGGCCGGTGAGGATCGTTGTAAGGGCGTTGTGCCCTAGTTGATAGCAGCCTCCTTGTGCACTAGAGCCTCCCGTGGTATATTTTGGATATGGTTGTATTGTTGGAAAGGAACAATATGTACATTTACTTTTCAGGTTACAAAATGTAAACTGAATGTAAATGGAATGGTGAATGATGTAATAGATAGACTAGTTTGTTGGGGTTAACTATGTTAACCGGCAAGATTGGGTAAAGAGCCAAAGAGAAATAAAGCAAAGTAGAGTAAAGGCATGCATGCATAGTTAATTTCAGATTACTTGATTATCCATCACTGACTCTTTCTTGCAGGCATAGTATTAGCATATATATATAGTTTGGTTACTACTTCGTTTCCGTTGAAATACTTATGCCTGATTTAGACCTAGTGGGTAAGTCGGCGGGGTCGGTTGCCGAGCCCACTGGGAACTTCGTTGTAGTTCTCACACCACTAACCCTACAGGTCCTAGCACGAGCGGGGCGGCGGAGGACTGGGACAAAGGGTTAGCGCCATAGCTAGTGGCCACCGGAGTACTTCATAGGCATTCCATTTTGGGTATACTTGTATCAACTATATTTTGTTGGTCTTAGTTGTCAAGTTGTAATCAGTCATATATTTTGGTGGAATGGCAAATATAAAAAGATATGATGTATTGAATGAAAAAGAATGTAATAGTTTTAGTTTACTCGTATTTGGTTGAAATGAAATCAAATATCTTGTATGTGGTACCTACTAGCTTAGAGCTTTTACTTCCGCTGTGTTTGTTGCTTGCCCTCGTGCAAGCCTTGTATAATAGCAAATATCTATTGATTGCCTTATTATACTCGTAGTTGGAGCCTTGGGCGGGCAGAGGAGGCTCTGTCCGTTCGGCGTCTGTTGACGTGGCCCGAACCCGACCAAATAGGCGGGTAGCGGGGCGTGACAGAATTTTAGTCAAAGTGAGATTAATCCAAGTCTTCTAACTACTAATTCTTTTATATAATCACCATAAATTATCTTAGATTCATACCTGAGGTGCTGAGCTTCTCCGCTGAGTCTTGGATGTCTGTTTGCATCTTCTTTGTCCAAGTATGCTCCTGACTCCTTCAAGACTCCAATAACTTCATGAAATTTGCCAACTTATAAAATCCTTAACAGAGTTCTCGACTGCCGTTATCTCTGCTGGTTTTCGTCAAAGTGAAAATGACCATGCATTATTCATTCACTCTTCTGCTCGTGATATTATTGTTTTACTTCTCCATGTTGATAATATGATTATCACTGGTGATGATCCCGATTTTATATATTTTATCAAATCTTTCTTTCAACGTCAATTTGAAATGAAGGATCTCGGACTTCTCCATTATTTTCTAGGTATCAAAGTAGCCTACGGTTCTAAAGGCTATTTGCTATCTCAACGGAGGTATACAGTGTAACAACCCACTTCCCCGTAAAGCGTGTCGAGTTCCGTCAAAATGAGCGGGACCCAAAGTGGATGCGAGTAGGTGTGGGTTCTATGTGCTTTGGAGCATGCGCACAGCGAAGTGGGGTCGTGGGAAAGCTAAACTGCAAGTCTGGTGGAATTCCCAGACTTGGAGCAGCCGAGACCGGACATCCAGGGGATGTCCGGATGCCACCAAGTGCCCCAGCTGCGCAGTGAGGAAATTGGCTAAGTCTTGGAAAACCAGCGTACTGAGACCGGACAACCAGCCAAGACCGGACAATCCGAGACCGGACATCCAGCCAAGACCGGACATTGGCTGCGTAACATGCAGAAAAATGGCTAAGTCCCGAAAGGAGGGCTTACTGAGACCGGACAACCGGCCGAGACCGGACATTGGGCCCGAAAACTGCCCAGTCTGGCAGAATGTAAATACTTGGGTTTGGGGGGCTTAGTTGTAAATGTTACAACATGTTATTAGCCCTAACCCCTCTCCCTCACAGCACACACTCTCTTTTCATCCCTCTCACTCTCTTTTGCTCACTTTCTCTCTCTAAAAGTGCTCTAGGGTTTGGAGGAGAAGAAGAAGGAGAGGAAGAAGAAGATGATATTGGAGCTTTTGGAGGACTTTGAAGCTCTCCTACACCAAGGGCTTGGAGAGGCTTTGCACTAGAGGGAAGTTCTCACAAGTAAACTTCTAGGGTTTTGATTTTCTCCTAAGTTTTGGAGCTTTCTAGCTTTTTGATAGTATTAGAGGACTTGTATGGCTATGAACACCATGAAACCTCATGAGAGCTTCAAGTGCTCTCATGGTGGTTGGCTAGGGTTTGTAGTAAACCCCAAATAGATGGTTCTAATGGCTTAGGAATGGTTCTAAAGAGCTTCTCATGGGTCTACAAGCTTTCTTTTGCTTGTGGTTGAGATCAATCCCATGGGAATGCCAAAATGGCATTGTTAGGGTTTGGAAATTGGGGCTTTTGCCCTAGGGTGTTTCCAAGATAAATTGACCTTGTGAAAACCTAATTGGGGGTATCCCCGACGCGTGGGGCAACTTCGTTTATTTTTACGAAAAGCCGATCATAGAGTTGCTATGTAAAATGGCCTGATTGGGTCAACTTTTAACGTAACAGGTTTCAACCTAGGCACCGGTTGGCCGTGAGATTTCTTGGGCAACTCCACAAAAATATTCTAAGGCGGGTGGTGCATTCCAAGGACATCGGACTTCTCTCTATGTCTAAGTGTCACTTCTATTGAGCATATTTAATATTGAGCATGTTGTATTGTAGGGTTTAATATGCATTTCTTATTGCTTTGAGAGTTCAAATGCATAAGGTAGAATGTTATGAGATTGTATGATAAAGAAATAGAACCCTATATATATGCATGATAAGAATAAGAATAAGAACTTAGTGTGAATGACAAGTAAATGTGACATTGGACATGTACTTAGAGAATGTGATAACGACGAGTCTAGAATACTTAGACAACAGTTGTGGCATCAAAGAACAAGAACAAGTAGTGTATATAACACTAGTAGAGTTTTGAGATTGACATTATGACAACAACCTTAGAGTTAAGGGTCATGTGAACATAGTCTCCTTGAAGTCAAGGAATGAATTGAAATTGGAATCCTTAGAGTTAAGGATTGATCGCACTCACCATATAGTCCTTGCTCGAGGGCGGTAGCTCCCCCTCGGGCGATGTGCTCCGGAGTTGTCATCACTGGGTTGTAGTGTTTCCCCAGAGGACGGTCCCGTCGGGTTGTAGTGTTTCCTCGACAATAGGGATTTGAGCTGGTTGAGTCTTGTTGAGGGCGAAACCTACGGGTTAGCCAAGAGATTGGGTATTGAACTATGATCCTTCAATCATTATGAGTTATTATTCGATCATCTTATTGTTTACTTTCAAGCGTATTAGCCGCATTTATTAGTTGGTTATTATCTTACCTTTCTTTCTATTACGCTTGAATTAGACCTAGTGGGAAAGTCGGCGTGGTTGGTTGCCGAACCCACTGGGAACTTCGTTGTAGTTCTCACCCCACTATCTCCACAGGGCCGGGACCGAGCGAGCCGGCCGAGGAGCGCGGTAAGGGCATCGCGCCCTAGATAGAGACGCCAAGTTATTACTTTTTGGTAGTTGCATCCCCTTTATATCATCTTTTGTATTTGATGATCATAGTTGCTTAACTTTGAATGTAATCAAGTTTTATTTTGAGTAAAGTGATGTAAGAAAGAAGTGATGCAATTGAATGTAAGGACTTTAGAGAACTCAGAGTTGTAAAGATATTTACATGTACGTGATTGAAATTAATCATGTTACTTGTATGTTTACATTAGTACTTTCACTCTGGCTATGTTGCTTACCCTCGTGTAAGCCTTTTGTGTATGCTTCCGCATGTGTAAAATTTATACTCTATCTGTACTTGTTGAGCCTTGGGCGGACAGGGGAAGCTTCGTCCGTTCGGCGTCTGTTGACGTGGCCCGAACCCGACCAAATAGGCGGGTTGCGGGGCGTGACAGATAAAATGGTATCAGAGCGGGTATAAAGCCAAAAAGTGAAAGCTTAGGATGGACCTAGGGGCCATAGGATTGGAAAGAACCTAAGGACCTAAGGAAACGTGAGTGACGTGAACGAGTATAGCGAAAGCATGTGATTGGGTTTATGTCTCATGTCTCTAAGATGATTAGAGACTAACTTTAAGTTGCTATTTGTTTTCTATTCCTTGTTTTGTGATCGACGGCCGACGACATGATACTATGGAATGTTAATGAATGCGCTTATTCGCTTTCGCCGGATTGGGTATATCCGAGTACGTGTTTAAGTATTAACGTGAGTTGCTTCATTTCAGGAAGCAATGGCATCTCGTGGTCGACCCCGAACAAGGTCGATGCCTGAGGAACCGAGTTCGGCTCCTGTGCAACCCGCAGCCGGCAGCGGCGGGGGGCTTGAGGAGCAAATGGCCGCGCTTATTGGCGCAGTGCGGCAACAGGCTGAGTCCGTGAGGGCTCAAGGCGAGCAGATCCGACGGCTCGAGGAGACGTTGGAGCAGCAGCAAGCGGCAACGCAGGCAGGGGCCGAGCACCCTACACCTCCTGCTAGGATGCCGACCGTAGCCGAGGGTGCGGCGGCGGCAGATCCAGTTGCGGCCGTGCCAGTTACGGCGATTCAGGCCGGATCGGGGACTTCAGACCCCGGTAATGCGGCGAGTGACGAGGAGCGAGAGCGCGGGTTGGCGGCACTCATCAAGTTTATGAAGTTTAAACCACCTATCTTCGAGGGTGGAGTGGTGGAGCCGGAAGTGGTGGAGTCTTGGGTCGACTCCTTAGAAACAATCTTCGAGGACTTCAACACCCCGGAGAAAGACAAGGTGAATTTCGCCTCGCACTGCCTCGACAAGGCGGCGAAGGCATGGTGGAAACGGATCAAGCGGGATAGGTCACCCGACCTACCGCCTATGATGTGGGAGGAGTTCAAGAGAGCGGTGTACACGAACTATTTCCCCAACTCGGTGAAGCGGAAGATGCAGGAGAGATTTCGCAAGCTGAGGCAGGGAGACCGCTCTGTAGCGGACTATGAGCAGGAGTTCTCCCACATCATTGACTGTGTCCCGGACGTTGTACGGGATGATCGTGGCCGGGCCGATTGGTTCTTGCGAGGACTCCGGCCGAGAATCTACGAGGCGGTGCAACTTTTCCACCTCGAGACCTTTGCGGAGGTCTTTGATCGCGCGTTAAGTGCGGAGCACGGCAGCGCTTACGCGCGAGAGGAGCGCGAGTCCATGGCGGAGTCCAAGGAGAAAGGCAAGAAACGGGCGGCGGGTGGTGCCGGGGCCGCCTAATGCAAAGAAACCCCTCGGTATCCCCGACAACAGGGCGAAGGGCGGGATGCCCTCCCGTTGCGTCATTTGCGGCGGGGATCATCGACCGAACTTATGCCCGCAGCGAGAAGGAAAGTGCTTCAAGTGTGGCCAACCGGGGCACATGATAAGAGAGTGCCCTAGTTGGGGGTCGTCCGCTCAGACGGCGGCGTCATCCCCTTCTACACCGAGGCAGCTGATGGGGTTGCCACCCCCTATGGCGGCTGGACGCTCATCATCATCGCGTCAGCCGGAGGCAACGAGGGCACCGAGTGGGCGGGTTTTTGCCACTCAGGTGGAGGAGCAGACTCCAGCGTCCGACGACATTGTGGCAGGTATTATCTCTATCAATGGCACTAGAGGGCAAGCTATTTTTGTTACGGGTGTATCGCATTCATTTATAAGTGCATCGTTTGCTAGAACACATGACCTAGAGATTATACATGATGAGGAAGGTTGGGATATTAAATCCCCCGGCATGCCTATAGCGTCTATGACGAGTGTCCGGCGTGTCCAGTCCGGATAGGCGATTGGGTCATGCCGATCGATATGTTAGTACTGACACAGTTGTGGTCGTTTGATGTAATCTTGGGGCTAGACTGGCTTACCAAGTATTATGCGGTCATCGACTGTGAGAGAAGGGTAATCACTTTTCGGGAGCCAAATCAAGAGGTAATGGTGTATCGGGCGTGTAAGGGTGCACGCTTTGCTGCGACCATATCCACGGTTAGGGCAAGAAAAATGATAAAGGGTGGTTGCAAAGCCTACTTGGCGACCATCATGGACAGCCACAAGGAACACCCAGACCTTGAGGGTATTCGGGTGGTGTGTGAGTACCCGGATGTATTTCCGGCGGAGTTACCGGGATTGCCCCCAGACCGGGAAGTTGAATTCGTTATCGACTTGATTCCCGGGGCGGCGCCAGTTTCGAAGGCTCCGTATAGGATGGCACTGGTGGAGCTAAAGGAGCTTAAAGCACAACTGGAAGACTTGCTCGATAAAGGCTTTGTGAGGCCGAGCGTGTCTCCGTGGGGAGCCCCGGTGCTATTCGTCAAAAAGAAAGACGGCACACTTCGACTCTGCGTGGATTACCGCGAGTTGAACAAGGTCACAGTGAAGAACAAGTATCCATTGCCGAGGATCGATGACTTGTTCGATCAGTTGAAAGGGTCAAAGGTGTATTCAAAGATAGACCTACAGTCGGGGTATCATCAATTGAAGATACGGCCCAAGGATGTGCACAAAACGGCGTACCGTACGCGGTATGGCTATTATGAGTTCACGGTAATGCCATTCGGGCTTACTAATGCCCCGGCAGCATTCATGGACTTAATGAATCGTGTTTTCCGTCCGCTATTGGACCGATGCGTCGTGGTCTTCATTGACGACGTATTGGTATATTCTCGGACCGAGGAAGAACACGAGGAGCACTTGAAGCTCTTTTTGGAAATACTCCGAAAGGAGAAGTTATATGCCAAGTTGAAGAAATATGAATTTTGGCTTTCGGAGGTCACTTTCTTAGGACATGTGATTTCGGGCGAGGGGATCTCGGTGGATCCAAAGAAAGTTGAGGCGATTAAAGATTGGCCTCGCCCGACGAGCGCAACGGAAATCCGCAGTTTTCTCGGACTTGCGGGTTATTATCGGCGGTTCGTGGAGGGGCTCTCCAAAATAACCACTCCACTAACGCGCCTTACACACAAAGGCGTCAAGTATGTTTGGAGCGAAGATTGCGATCGAAGCTTCAAGGAGCTAAAAGAAAGGTTGACGACGACCCCGGTACTTGCTATACCGACGCCGGGGGAGACATATGTCGTGTACAGTGATGCTTCCTACATCGGGCTAGGGTGTGTGTTGATGCAAAATGGGCGAGTCATAGCATATGCGTCGCGCCAATTGAAGCCCTATGAAAAGAACTACCCAGTTCATGACTTGGAGTTAGCCGCGATGATTTTCGCGCTAAAATTATGGAGGCATTACTTGTACGGGGAACATTGTGAGATCTACACGGATCACAAGAGTTTAAAGTACTTGTTCACCCAAAAGGAGCTTAATATGCGACAACGGCGGTGGTTGGAATTACTAAAAGACTATGATGTCACGATACTATACCACCCCGGTAAGGCGAATGTCGTAGCCGACGCGCTAAGTAGGAAATCGGGAGAAAACTTAGCCTCGGAAATTACACCCCAACCGTTGTTGCAAAAGGAGATGCAACGGTTTGGATTGGAAGTAGTGGCGCCGGGAGTGCCGGCCACACTTGCTACCTTAGTGGTACAGCCGACCCTATTGGAGAGAATCAAAGAATTGCAAAATGCCGATGAATATCTCCAGAAGGTGCGGGGTCAAGTAGAAAGCGGTAGTGCCGATGACTTTGGCATTGGGACCGATGGCACCCTTCGGTATCGGAACCGTTGGTGTGTGCCTAAGGACAAGGATCTCCGCAAGGCGATTATGCAAGAAGCGCATCAATCTCCTTATAGCATCCACCCGGGCGGCACCAAAATGTACCAAGATTTAAAGTTGCAATATTGGTGGCCGAGCATGAAGAAAGACATTGGGGACTTTGTTGCGCAATGTCTTACTTGCCAACAAGTAAAGGCGGAGCAGCGGTTTCCGGCGGGAAAGTTACAAAGCTTACCTGTACCCGTTTAGAAATGGGAAAATATCGCTATGGACTTTGTGACCGGATTGCCTCGATCTCAAGGGGGACACGATGCAATTTGGGTGGTCGTGGACCGGTTAACGAAGTCAGCACATTTCCTTCCGATTCATATCACTTGGTCGGGGGACAAATTGGCTCAAGTCTATATTGACGAGATTGTGAGACTCCACGGGGTTCCGGCGTCTATCGTATCGGATCGGGACCCGAGGTTCACCTTTCACTTTTGGAGGAGCCCACAGGAGGCATTGGGTACACGGCTCGATTTTAGCACGGCATTTCATCCTCAAAGTGATGGTCAATCGGAGAGAACGATACAAATACTTGAGGATATGCTCCGAGCGTGTGTACTTGATTATAAGGGCAATTGGCATGACCATCTACCAATGGCGGAATTCGCGTACAATAACAGTTATCAGGAAAGTATCGCGAAGGCGCCATTTGAGGCCCTGTACGGAAGAAAGTGTCGCTCTCCAATTCATTGGAGCGACGTGGGCGAGAAAGCTGTTCTTGGCCCCGATGTAGTGCGGGAGGCAGAGGAGAAAGTTCGCCTTGCCCGCCAACGACTTGCGACGGCGCAATCTCGGCACAAGAGTTATGCCGACAAGCGAAGAAAGGACATAGAGTTCGAAGTTGGCGACCATGTGTGCTTAATGATATCGCCGACGCGAGGAATCAAACGTTTTGGAGTACGGGGAAAGCTAAGTCCTCGATACCTCGGACCATTTGAGGTTTTGGAGCGAGTTGGAGCGGTGGCCTACAGAGTAGCACTACCACCAAGGCTTGCGGGGGTACACGATGTATTCCATGTATCTAACCTTCGCAAGTATGTTCATGATCCCGACCATATCCTTGCGTTTGAACCGTCGGAGATTCAAGAGGATATGACCTACGACGAGTTCCCGGCGTATATTATCGATCGGGAAGAAAGAAAACTACGGAGCCGAAGAATTCCGTATGTTAAAGTCCGTTGGAGTAACCACAACGACCGGGAGGCTACGTGGGAGCTTGAAAGCGTGATGCGGGAGCGTTACCCCCATCTATTTGACAATCTGGATTGAGGTATGAATCTAGATTATAAGTTTCGCGGACGAAACTAAATTTAAGGGGTGGAGAATGTAACAACCCACTTCCCCGTAAAGCGTGTCGAGTTCCGTCAAAATGAGCGGGACCCGAAGTGGATGCGAGTAGGTGTGGGTTCTATGTGCTTTGGAGCATGCGCACAGCGAAGTGGGGTCGTGGGAAAGCTAAACTGCAAGTCTGGTGGAATTCCCAGACTTTGAGGCGAGACAGGACATCCGGGGATGTCCTGGATGCCACCAAGTGCCCCACTGCAAGATGAGGAAATTGGCTAAGTCCTGGAAAACCGGCGTCGAGACCGGGACAACCACCAAGACCGGACAATCCGAGACCTGGACATCCGGCCAAGACCGGACATTGGTCGCGTAACATGCGTAAAAATGGCTAAGTCCCGAAAGGAGGGCTTGCGAGACCGGACAACCGCCGAGACCAGGACATTGGGCCCGAAACCGCGATGCGCGTAATGTAAATACTTGGGTTTGGGGGCTTAGTTGTAAAGGTTACAACATGTTATTAGCCCTATCCCCTCTCCCTCTCCGCACACTCTCTCTTTTCATCCCTCTCACTCTCTTTTGCTCACTTTCTCTCTCTAGAAGTGCTCTAGGGTTTGGAGGAGAAGAAGAAGGAGAGGAAGAAGAAGGTGATATTGGAGCTTTTGGAGGACTTTGAAGCTCTCCTACACCAAGGGCTTGGAGAGGCTTTGCACTAGAGGTAAGTTCTCACAAGTAAACTTCTAGGGTTTTGATTTTCTCCCAAGTTTTGGAGCTTTCTAGCTTTTTGCTAGTATTAGAGGACTTGTATGGCTATGAACACCATGAAACCTCATGAGAGCTTCAAGTGCTCTCATGGTGGTTGGCTAGAGTTTGTAGTAAACCCCAAATAGATGGTTCTAATGGCTTAGGAATGGTTCTAAAGAGCTTCTCATGAGTCTACAAGCTTTCTTTTGCTTGTGGTTGAGATCAATCCCATGGGAATGCCAAAATGGCATTGTTAGGGTTTGGAAATTGGGGCTTTTGCCCTAGGGTGTTTCCAAGGTAAATTGACCTTGTGAAAACCTAATTGGGGGTATCCCCGACGCGTGGGGCAACTTCGTTTATTTTTACGAAAAGCCGATCATAGAGTTGCTATGTAAAATGGCCTGATTGGGTCAACTTTTAACGTAACAGGTTTCAACCTAGGCACCGGTTGGCCGTGAGATTTCTTGGGCAACTCCACAAAAATATTCTAAGGTGGGTGGTGCATTCCAAGGACATCGGACTTCTCTCTATGTCTAAGTGTCACTTCTATTGAGCATATTTAATATTGAGCATGTTGTATTGTAGGGTTTAATATGCATTTCTTATTGCTTTGAGAGTTCAAATGCATAAGGTAGAATGTTATGAGATTGTATGATAAAGAAATAGAACCCTATATATATGCATGATAAGAATAAGAATAAGAACTTAGTGTGAATGACAAGTAAATGTGACATTGGACATGTACTTAGAGAATGTGATAACGACGAGTCTAGAATACTTAGACAACAGTTGTGGCATCAAAGAACAAGAACAAGTAGTGTATATAACACTAGTAGAGTTTTGAGATTGACATTATGACAACAACCTTAGAGTTAAGGGTCATGTGAACATAGTCTCCTTGAAGTCAAGGAATGAATTGAAATTGGAATCCTTAGAGTTAAGGATTGATCGCACTCACCATATAGTCCTTGCTCGAGGGCGGTAGCTCCCCCTCGGGCGATGTGCTCCGGAGTTGTCATCACTGGGTTGTAGTGTTTCCCCAGAGGACGGTCCCGTCGGGTTGTAGTGTTTCCTCGACAATAGGGATTTGAGTTGGTTGAGTCTTGTTGAGGGCGAAACCTACGGGTTAGCCAAGAGATTGGGTATTGAACTATGATCCTTCAATCATTATGAGTTATTATTCGATCATCTTATTGTTTACTTTCAAGCGTATTAGCTGCATTTGTTAGTTGGTTATTATCTTACCTTTCTTTCTATTACGCTTGAATTAGACCTAGTGGGAAAGTCGGCGTGGTTGGTTGCCGAACCCACTGGGAACTTCGTTGTAGTTCTCACCCCACTATCTCCACAGGGCCGGGACCGAGCGAGCCGGCCGAGGAGCGCGGTAAGGGCATCGCGCCCTAGATAGAGACCGCCAAGTTATTACTTTTTGGTAGTTGCATCCCCTTTATATCATCTTTTGTATTTGATGATCATAGTTGCTTAACTTTGAATGTAATCAAGTTTTATTTTGAGTAAAGTGATGTAAGAAAGAAGTGATGCAATTGAATGTAAGGACTTTAGAGAACTCAGAGTTGTAAAGATATTTACATGTACGTGATTGAAATTAATCATGTTACTTGTATGTTTACATTAGTACTTTCACTCTGGCTATGTTGCTTACCCTCGTGTAAGCCTTTTGTGTATGCTTCCGCATGTGTAAAATTTATACTCTATCTGTACTTGTTGAGCCTTGGGCGGACAGGGGAAGCTCCGTCCGTTCGGCGTCTGTTGACGTGGCCCGAACCCGACCAAATAGGCGGGTTGCGGGGCGTGACAGATAAAATGGTATCAGAGCGGGTATAAAGCCAAAAAGTGAAAGAACGAAGCCCGAAAGGCTATCTTGGGCCACGAGCTAAATCCGACGCTTGTGCGGATGAGATAATGATGTGGACGTGATCCAAATCATGTGTGGGGAGTCTCGGTGCGATTTCAAGTGAATCGGAGACCCACAGGTCCAAAAGTGAGTTGGAACGGAGAAGAAATGGAACTCGAAAGACTACTTTGGGCCGTGAGCCAAATCCGGCACTTACGCGGGTGAACTGATGATGTGGACATGATCTAAATCATGTTTGGAGAGTCTCGGTTCGATTTGAAACGAATCGGATGTCAAACGGGCCAAAAGTGAGTTGGAACGGAGAAGAATCGGAAAAAGCTGAAAATTTGGCTAAGTCCTTTGAGTGGGCTGAGGGGACCTGCGGGGTCGGGACATTGATCCAATGTCCGGACATCCAATGTCCGGATAATGGTGGATGTCCAGACCCCGTGAGCTGGAAAATGGGCAAAAGGGCCCTGCGCAGGCCAGGTCGGGACGTTGATGAATGTCCGGACATCCAAGGTCCGGACATTGATGAATGTCCGATCTCAGCAGCCCGAAAATGCCCAGTTTGGGCTGTTTCAAATATTGCAAAGTTGAGGGGTTTGTTTGCAATTATGCAGGGGGTTAAGTGAATAGAGGGTAATAAAACCCTTTCTCTCCCTCTCTCCCTCACAGAACTCTCTCCCTCTCTCTCTCTCTGTTCGACCGAAGGGAAGAAAGAAAGAAAGAAGAAGAAGAAGAAGAAGAAGAAGAGGAAGAAGGAGATGGAGAAGAAGATGATGGTGATGATGATGATGACCATCTCCTCCTTCTCCCTCAAGCGGGCAAGCTCTTGAGAGGTAAGCTTGAGTTCTTCCTCTCTCTCTCTTTCATGGTAGATCCCCTTGTAGTGGGTCTTAAACCCTAGAGTTAGGATTTATGGAACCCTAGCATGCTAGCAAGATGAGTATTCCCCATTTCGTAGATCGATTTGGTGAATTTGGCTATAGTAGCATCTAGGGCATCCAAATGGGATTTTTGGAAATAGATGGGATTGATCTCATTTGACCCCATGTAAACCTAATTGAGGGCCTAACGAACGCGTTGGCGCGCTCGGTTCGGTGATCCGACGAGCGAGTACAAAGATATTAATTATTTAATATATTCTTACCGTATGTCCGCAAAGACGCAAGATATAGCTCCTAAATTCATGAAAACTGATCTGGGGCATCGTGAAGACGTGAGTTAACGCGGGGAAGTCTCAGATCGAGATTCGGAGATCGTTCGGTTGATCGCGCAAGAGTCGAGCCGAACCGGGTCATGGGTGCCGCGGGCGGCCGATTGCGAGTGTCGACGAGCAAGCGGAGAGCAAAACCAAGGTGGGTGTGTTTACCGAAGCGACTAGGTCGCCTGTATGTCTAAGAGTCATATCACTCTTATTGAAGCATGTTCATACTAAATAAGTAGAAATGCATGTTAGCGACATAAAGTAAAACGCTAAGTAGATGCAAGTGAATGAGTGAAATGCATGATAGGGTTGGTATGGTCAGATGACTTTCCTTGTATGCTTTCTTATCGTGCGGAGCTATGGGCGTCGCATTAGGACATAGGGTGTCTGCTTGCACACTTCCCTTATCGTGCGGCACCATAGGCTTGCATTTGGACATAGGAAGCATCAGGATGAATATTGCGACACTGAACCCTAGAGATGACTTAATCTTGCATGAATAACAACATGATAATAGCATGAAGTGTAATGCTAGAAGAGTAAATGAATGCATGCTTAGCATAGTGAACAATCGATGAACGTGACCATAGCATGATATAGAGATGCTAATGAACAAGTAAGCATAAGGTAAATGAAGTGCCAAGTAGATAATGTGAGTGGTAGACTTAGTAACCTTATCGGCGCAACTAGCCTTTAGCTATGAAACACCGGGGTAGGTGTTGAGCTCTAGAACACCGGGGTAGGTGTTGGGCTTGGATCGCCGAGGAAGGTGTGGGTTAGAGAGACTTGGCTTGGACAAATAGGCGTATAACCTAGATCGAGAGGCATCTAACCTAGTGTAATGAACATAGGTTATAGTAAACCTAGAGTCAATGGACCTAGGAGTGTGGCATCTAACCTAGTGTTATTAATGAACATAGGTTATATTAAACCTAGAGTCAATGGATCTAGGTGAGTGGCATTGAACCTAGTGTCAAGGACATAGGTTGAACAACGATGGCAGTGGACCTAGTGTGAGTAGACATAGGTCGGGCTAGAATGACATTGAACCTAGAGTTAAGACAACCTAGGTTAGGTGACAAGGAATGAACCCTAGAGTCAAGTGGACCTAGGATGTAAAGAACAATGGACCCAGTGGGTTGACTGTTGAGGGTTAAGGCCAACCCTCAAGCAAAGTGGAATGGATTCCGGAATCCTAGTAATTGTGAGCTCGATAGTTCTGGTTTCGCGGGTGTATGCGGCATGTTCCTCTCCCACCGGAAGAACTTCGAGGATTATGATTGAGCAAGAACAAAGTGAGCGCTAGGGTGTACGCGGCATGTTCCTCTCCCTATCAGGGAATCTTGGCTATGGGTGTATGCGGCATGTTCCTCTCCCACCGGCGGATCCCTAACCACGGTGCACGGACCTTCGGGCGGACCGTTGGGCGATGTGGTTCTTGGCTTGCAGGCTGAGGTGCAAGTGATAGGGTCCTTCACCTCGAGCCAGGAAAAGTGCGGATTATCCGCTATTGATTGACTCGTGACCGAGTCGGGTGGCTAGCTGAAATCAGGTAGAAAGAACCTTGAGGGCTAGTGATATGTATGGTGAACCTAAGGTAATAGACAGCTTAGAAGCAAGTTGGACTTGAGATGGAACCTAGGGTTATAGAAACCTTGGAAGTTAATGACGTGAGCTAAGGTAAGTAGAAACCTTAGAGTTACAACTGGTATAAGTTATGAATAGCTAAATTAATGAATAGCTAAGTAAGAATGAAATAGCTAAAGTACAGAATAGCGAAAAGGTAAAGAAAAGCTAAGAGCTAAAGTAATAATTTGCATGTTGCATTTGTGAGGCATGTTTTTATGTTAGTTGCAAGTTATATACCTATATATATTTTTGGACTAACATATTTGCAGTGCCTCCTTAGACCTATTGGTCGAGCTGTTCTCTTGGGTGACCGTACCCACGAGAACTATGGACAATAGTTCTCACCCCCGTGTTGTGGTTTTGGGGGTACAGGTATACACGTGAGCGGCGCAGCAGCGGCGCGAGGCAAGGGCGTAGATCTGTAGATAGCGCCCTACCAGGAGACCAGAGGTAGCAGTACCCTGAGGCCGTTTTAATAGCGGGGACCAGAGGGTAGTGAGCAAAATGTAACTAACTTGTGAAATGATGTAATAATAAGTAGATTGTATTTGGAAGTCTAATGTAAATTAATCGGTGATGTAAAATGAATGTGGAATGAATGTAATAACATAGCATGTGTTTATGTTGTTTGATACCTAGCTTCCTTATGCAATCGTTGTATGTTGAATACTGTTCCTAGTTGGAACCTTCTTGTAATTGTATCGATTGCGACGCCTTGGACGTACAGGGGAAACTCTGTCCGTTCGGCGGTCTGCCGGCGCGCCGAATCCGACCGAATTGGCGGGCTCGGGGCGTGACAGCTTTAACCAAGGGCATACCCTCGGTGTACATAAATGAAGCATAAAAAGAAAAGAAAAGTTTAATTTGACAATATGATGATCAATTAAACTTAATTTTGATTGCACCTTAGTTATATGTCCTAAGATGCTCAAAGTATGTGATCAAATTAAATTTGTTGGGCCCTATATATTTGGAGCTCAACATGGTTCACCCTAAGATGAAGAATTGATTAAATTCCATGTGTATACATTGGGATTTAATCGAATTCGATTCAAATTAAACTCTAATTATATGTATTAGAGTTTGATTTGGCTAATTGAACTTTAAGTGTATGTGATAAAGTCCAATAGAATTTGATTTGATATTTAATTTGAGCTTTCATCCTAAATGTATGTGTTAGGATTAGCCCAAATATTTTGAATTAGACTCTAATTTTATATCTTAGAGTCTGACATAATTTGGCTCTAAGCTTATGTGTTAGAGCTTAATCATATCTGTTTTGGATTCATCATAGGGTGAAAGGTTAACTAAATCCTAATTATATGTATTAGGATTAGTCAAATTCAAATTAAACTCAAGTATATGTATTGGAGTCTAACTTAATTTCGTTTGTTTGAACTCCAAGTAGATATATTAGAGCCTAATAAATTTAATTTGATTAGGTGAAACATAATCCATTATTTTTTATCTTAGTCATATGTACTAAGATAAATGGATGGTTTAATCAATTCTAAGCATGTATTTAGAATTTGATCGAGTTTGAATATGGTTAGGATTTGACTCTAGTTTTATATGCTAGAGAATTGGATGATTGAAATTGGGAATTGGGTTCATTTGGTTTTGATTTGGTTGTGGATTGGGTAAATGGGTCAAATGTTTGATTGGGTTTTGATTGTAGATTGGGTAAGTGGGTATGGGCTTGGATAAATGGGTTTAGGTTAATGGGTTTGGGCATATGGGTTTAGGTTAAATGGGTTTGGCTAATGGGTTTAGGTTAAATGGGTTTGGGCATATGGGTTTAGGTTAAATGGGTTTGGATAATGGTTTTAGGTTAAATGGATTTGAGCATATGGGCTTGGGTTAAATGGATTTGAGCATATGGGATTGGTTAAATAGGTTAAGGTTAATGGGTTTAGATAGATGGGCTCAATGTAGGCCCATGGATTTAGTCAAATGAATGGATTGAGGTTAGGCTCAATTCAGGCCCATATGAATTAGGTTCATATTTTCTTTGGACTCAGATTTAGATTTGGGCTAGTCCAAATGAGATTTTGAGATGGTTAATTTAAAATTATTTATTTTGATCGAAATCAAGATGTCAATATTCAGAATCTCATATGCATTTTTTTTTATTTTCAAATTCTCAGTCTGAATAATGTAAATTCAATTTCAATTTGATATGGAGTATGAAGCGTCCAATGTGATGCAAATCTCAATTTGGTCTAATTTGACCAAATCGAGAGGTTCAATTTTGACTAGAGTTAACAAAGCTCTCTCTTTGATTGAGTAATCTCTCTCTTTTGGTGACATTTTTTTTTTTTGCAAAGAAAAGAGCACCGCTCTCTCTTTTATCTTTGCCGTCGACACCCGCCTTGGGCATTCCGTCAAACAGATGGCGGGCACGTCGTGTGGCATGGGCTTTAGAGAAGAGCACCGCTCTCTCTCTCTTTTAACTTCGCCGTCGACACCCGTCTTGGGCGTTTCGTCGAACAGGTGGCGGGCACGTCGGGTTGACGTGGGCTTTAGAGGAGAGCATCGCTCTCTCTCTTTTAACTTCGCCGTCGACACCCGTCTTGGGCGTTTCGTCGAACAGGTGGCGGGCACGTCGGGTTGACGTGGGCTTTAGAGGAGAGCATCGCCCTCTCTCTTTTAACTTCGCCGTCGACACTGTCTTGGGCATTTCGTCGAATGGGTAACGGGCACGTCGTGCGGCATGGGCTTTAGAGAAGAGCATCGCTCTCTCTCTTTTAGCTTCGCCGTCGACACCCGTCTTGGGCATTCCGTCGAACAGGTGGCGGGCACATCTTGCGGCATGGGCTTTAGAGAAGAGCACCGCTCTCTCTCTTTTAGCTTCGTCGTCGACACCGTCTTGGGCATTTCGTCGAATGGTTGGTAGGCACGTCGTGGTCGCCGGTGCGCCGTTACTTCCGTCGACGGCTAAGCGCCAAACGGAAGTTTGTCGGCTTCGTCGTCTCCGTCGTGGTCGTCGGTGCGCCGTTACTTCCGTCGACGGCTAAGCGCCAAACGGAACTTCGTCGACTTCGTCATCTCCGTCGTGGTCGCCGGTGCTGTAACACCCCGAACTTCTAAAGTCATGAAGTCACGAGGTATGTTGGCTTAGAAGGCCATAAGAATGGTTCCCGTGAAGTTTGGAAGCTTTCGGGTGTTTTCGGTGCACTAGGTGCGTGAACGAAGCCCGAAAGGCTATCTTGGGCCACGAGCTAAATCCGACGCTTGCGCGGGTGAAATGATGATGTGGACATGATCTAAATCATGTTTGGAGAGTCTCGGTTCGATTTGAAACGAATCGGAGGTCAAACGGGCCAAAAGTGAGTTGAAACGGAGAAGAAACAGTGAAAAAGCTGAAAATTTGGCTAAGTCCTGAAAAAGCTGCCTTCGGGATCCGGATCCCATTGGTGAGGTCCGAATCCCACGCGCGATAGGACTCTGGTGAAGACACTTGGAGTCCGGACCCCATACATGAGGTCCGACTCAGCTCGAAAATGCCTGGGCTGCAAAGAGGAGTTTTGTTGAGGGGTTTATATGCAAATTTGGCATGAGATGAGTGTATAGAGTGGATTAAACACTCTCTTTCTCTCTCTCTCTCACTCAGCTCCCTCCCTCTCTCTCTCTCTGTTCGACAGCAAGAAGAAAGGAAAGAAAGAGAAGGAAAAGAAGAGAAAGAAGAAGAAGAAGATGGAGATGATGAAGAAGATGATGATGGAGATCCTCTTGGTCATCTTCTTCCTCTCCCACAAGCTCGGGGCAAGCTTGTAGAGGTAAGCTTTAGCCTCCTCTCATGGTAGATCCTTAGATAATGGGTTTCTAAACCCTAGATTTAGAGTTTTGAGCTTCTTGTAAGCTTTAGAACTCTGTGGAGACCATGAACTCCATGAAATCCATGGTTTTCATTATGGTGCTCTAATGGTGGATTTCTATGGTTTGCTCTAAGCACCCTATGGATGGCTCTAATGCTCTTAGATGAGTTCCTAGAGGTTAGACAAGCTCTCTATTGCTTGTTCTAGAGATCAAAACGGTGGGATTGCATAGATGCAAACCTAGGGCTCTAAAATGGGGTTTTTAGAAATAGATGAGATTGATCTCATTTGACCCCATAGAAACCTAATTGGGGGTGCAACGAACGCGTTGGCGCGCTCGGTTCGGTGATCCGACGAGCGAATACAAAGATATTAATTATTTAATATATTCATACCAGATGTCCGCAGCACGCAAGATAGGAGCCATAAATTCATGAAAACGGAACTGGGGCAACTTAAAGGCGTGGGGCAACGGCACAAAGTCTCGGATTTCAATTCGGAGACCGTTTGGTTGGTCGTGCAAGAGTTCGAGCCGAACCGGGTCAAGAGTGCCGCGGGCGGCCGATTGCAAGTGTCGACGAGCAGCCGGAGTGCGAATTGAGGTGGGTTGTGTTTACCGAAGCGACTAGGTCGCCTAAATATGTCTAAGAGTAATGGTTTCAAGTTGATGCATATAATTGACATATGTTGCAAGTATAGTGTCACGCCCCGGAGTCGGCAGGACCTTCCCCAAAGCGTGCCCAGACCCGCCATATGCCAATACATACAAGGCGTCTAAATAAAAACAGCGGAATTAAAACAACCATAAGGCAACAACTATGAATATCAGAGCCACATACAGCTATCGCTATCAACAAGTAGGATCAATAAACAGGTAGGAAGGAAAGAGAGTACTAAAACTACTACAAGTAAAAGTAAATACAACAGTACAGCTCTAGGTACAAAAGGGTAGCCTCTACCAAAATACAGGTACACACACTCATCCTCTCCAACTAAAACAAAAGGAGAGACGAACCACCTAGCGAGACTCCCCGCCGCTAGCCAAAGCGACACCTTTACCGCGATCCCTGGCCTCCCCCGCTGAAGGCGCTGAAACACGTCAGAAAACAGAGGGCGTGAGAACTAAAAAAATATAGTTCCCAGTGGGCAATTACTGACCTGCACAGACTGCTCCACTAGGCCCAACAGGAGTAATATTACAGAAGTAAAATAACTGTAAATAAAGCATAACTGAAATGCTAAATAATTAACCCAAGGTAAATGTGTTACACGCTTTATTTTACCCGAAATGCCAACTTAAACAAGTACATTCAAATAAGCTCTCAAGTATACTATAAAGGAGATGTTAACCTATCAAGTATACTACATGTGTCCAATACTATGTCACAATGTATCCGAGTATCCAACTACTAAGTCTTATCTAGTAGTGATGTCATTTCTATTACCAGTCAGGCAGTCACTGTTCAATTCTCTTTTCTCGGATCCACACAAGTGTAATCCAGCTTGTGCCGCCTAAGTACCGTGGTAGCCCCAACATCCCCCGCAAGGAATGAGTCTGTCCCAAACGGTCCCGTAGGCTTCTCACACCGCACACGCGAACGAATCGCAAAGGCTAACTCCGGAGTGCCGGCTTGTAGGGAGCGACCCTCACAAGCATGTGCGAAGAGCACAAATGGCAACAAGCACAGTCCAAGTCTCAAGTGTCCAAAACCTCATGTCACTCTCAAAGCAAATGTCACTAGTATCCCTAAGGTCTAGTACAATAGTTCACATGACACTAGAATTTCTATGTCAAAGTTCAAATCCGAGCCTAATGCCGCTTGATGACATTAGCTCACTAGTTCTCAAACCGATGCCAAGTCTAATGCCGCTTAATGACATTAGCTTTTCTCCTATGTTATACATAGATCTAAGTTCAAGTTCACTTGTTCTCATGTCATTTCACTATATCCAACATGCTCTCAAGCCCCAAGTAGAATGCAACACTATGCCTAAGTCCACAAGCCACTCTCTACTATATAGAGGTCAATATTTTATCACACATAAGGCATATGTTTTAAGCATTCTAAAATTCAACAACGATGCAACTAACATGAAAACACATAATTTACTATTTTACGGTGCTCAAATAATTTCAATGAGAATTTTCATTGAATTTCGAGGTCAAACCCACCGATGGTCCTCGCACGCTCCGGGTCGCCAACCCCGACACTTTTCAGACTCCTTGTACCCTAGAAAGTGTTAAGGATTTTGTATTGGCAAGTTTCGTGATTTGAGTCGGAGTCTTGAAGGATCGGAGCGGATCGCAGAACGTCGAAGAATCAAAGACTTCGAAGAAAATGGAATGAGCTCACAATGTGAATCACGACGTCCAGGTAAAGTTCTTAAATCATAATATGGTGATTCATACTTAGTTATAGGCATTAGAATCATAAATCATTGTTTAACGGATTAGAAATTATGTTGGAACTTTGTAATTTTCGGAAATTGAAAAATTTACAAAGTTTACTCCGACACACTGAACCCGTACGGCACAACCATCATACCCATTACCGTGTAAACAAACTTGTACGGTACGTTTTGAAAGTGTACGGTACAATTTACAAAGTGTACTGCATCGTACCGTAGAAGTCTGTACAAGCATGGTTGCTATACCGGTATAGCCATCAATCCCATTACCGGTAATGGGGCTTCGAAAAATAATCTTCCGTCCTTGTGGAACCGGTAACCAGTTCATTTTTGTACCGGTACAGAAGGGTAAAAAATCTGAAATTTCTCTAATCCCAGTCTAATTGATTCTAAAGTCTATAAATAAGATAGTAGGGTTCTCTAACTTCGTGTGCTTCATGAATATACATGTTTGAGAAACCCTAGAGGCTAGGAATTGATCTAAAACCTATTTTCTACTTCATAGCCTCTTCTAGGTCAAATCGAGATATTGTAATTTCTTATCTATATGTCGATTTGATCTACGCTTCGCTTGGAGTTTTCTTTTTCGGTTTTCTACGATACTCCTAAGCGAAGGATCACCATACTCATGATGCTTCTCATGAACGGCGTCGTGGATTCGGCGTGAGGCGTCGTGGATTCGACGCGATTGAAGGCGGTTCGTGGATTCGGATCGTTGGCTCGTGGATTCGAGTGGCGTCGTGGATTCGGCGTGATAGAAGCTTCGTGGATTCGAAGTGGTGGCGTTTCGTGGATTCGAGACGTGGCGTTCGTGGACTCGGACGTGAGGCGTGGACAACCCGAAGGAGGATTGCGCGGAGATCCATAAGAGAGTTAGAGAGGTTAAGTTGGAGTCGGTAATCACCTTGTAATCTTTTCTTTTAGTGGATTGTTATTCGCGTGTTGGTCCCGTGGGTTTTTTACTCCGAGTTGGAGTTTTCCCACGTAAATCTCGGTGTGTTTTTAATTTCCGCATTTACTTTTAAAGCATCGATTATTTGTGGTTTTTGGCCGGTACACCTATTCACCCCCCTCTAGGTGTCGGATACAATCTAGATAGATCCTTGGGGCTTCCCCGTAACTCACAGAAAGGTCACACAAGAGGTTTCAAAGTCAACTGGCAAGCCCACGACTCAAACTGCGAGGATCAAAACTAGCGAACAGGAAAAAATTCACCTATGAGTGAAATCCCTCTCTAAGCTTCAAATGGAAGCTAGATCCCATCTAAGGCAACCTAAGTAAGGATTCTAAACCACATAAATAGGTTCAAAAGCCTTAGAAAATACCCAACTCCAAAACCACATAGAAAGGGTAAAACTCACCTCTAAGGTAGCAATCCCCCTAGAGATCCCAAAAGCAAGCTAGAGTCTCCTCAAACCAACCTAGAGGAAGGTTCTAACATCATCAATTAAGCTCTAGATGCACCAAATCAAAAAGCCCCAAAAACAAACCCTAACATCAACATCTAGGGTTTCATCTATTGTAACGCAAAAGGAGCTTAATCTAGAGGATTAGAAGTAATCCATACCACTTAGGAGCCTCCTCTCAAGGATCAAAACCTTCTAGAAGCAAAGATCTCCCTCACACCAAGCTCCAAGTCCAAGCTCTAAGCTCTCCAATGGTGGAAAATGCACCAAGAAGCAAAAGGGGAAAAAGAGAAGATCAATCTCTTAAAAACAACCAACCAAAATCAAGAAATAGAGAGGGAAGGGTTTGAGAAGCTCCTACCTCTCTCTCTCTCTGGTCTCAGCACAAAAAGACCCTAAGGGGGCTGGGGGGGTTACAAATAAAAATAACAAAATGCTAACAAGCCCCTGCAGTTTCGAATTTTCGAAAACTGCCACGTTGTACCGGTACAAGCCAATTTTGTACCGGTACAAACGCCACGAAACAGCCAAACCCGAGGCTCGGTTAGCTCGGTCTGCACTTCTATACCGGTATAAATCTCGGTCTGTACCGATATAGCCATCAAGGCTATACCGGTATAGCAACAATTTTGTACCGGTACAAGAGCACAGAAATTCAACCCGAGAGCAACCTAAAATCCAACTTTTTGGACTTTAGAGTTTGGAACTCCTCCACCAACCTCGGTACTCGTGCCATAGGTCGGAATACAGTCAACGACCCTCCAGAAAATCTGGAAAAGCTCAGATCTCACATCCAACACTCGAACCTTGCTATTTGCAAAGTTCAGTGCGTCACATATAGAAATGCATGTCAAAGAGCATAGTGTTAGATGCTAAATGAAATGTATGAATAAATGCATGCTTAGCATAATGAGTACATGCTAGATATAATTATGTGCATGTAAATGGAATGGTTAATATAAGAATGTTAAGTATATGAATGCCAAGTATAAGAATGTGAATCATGGACTAAATACACATATAGATCGAGTGGCATCTAACCTAGTGTTAATAAACATAGGTTATAGTAAACCTAGAGTCAATGGACCTAAGAGTGTGGCATCCAACCTAGTGTTAATAAACATAGGTTATAGTAAACCTAGAGTCAATGGACCTAGGAGTGTGGCATCAAACCTAGTGTAAAGAACATAGGTTGTAGTGAACCTAGAGTCATATGGATCTAGGTAAAGGACAGTGAACCTAGTGTCGAGGACATAGGTTGGATAAAGAGGATCATGGACCTAGTGTTAGAAAACATAGGTCGAATTGGCATGACATTGAACCTAGAGTTAAGTCAACCTAGGTTATGTGACAAGAACGAACCCTAGTGTCAAGTGGACCTAGGAGGTAAAGACAATGGACCTAGAGGGTCGTCTCTTGAAGGGCTAGCTAACCCTCAAGCTAAGTGGAACGGATTCATGGAATCCCGAGTTGGGACACCTAAGTTGGTGTCGGGCGTGTGCGACGATTTCGCCGTCCAGGGCTATACCACTGACGTGGCGTTGTGCGACGATTTCGCCGCCGGGTGGGTGAGCCGAAATGAGTTCGATACCTGGTTAAGCGGGTGAGGATCAGACCGCCATGAGTGTTGACACCATGAGTTTGGAAATCATTGCTGGGTAAGTACGATACGTGCGCCGCCAGGTGGCTGGGAAGTGACTCGATCCATTGTTGGGTGTGATGCGATAGTTCGCCGCCAGATGGTAAGGTCACGACTTTAGTCCACGAGTAAGTACGCCGTGTTCGCCACCGTAATGGTTATGTCAGGTGACTCCAGTCGTTCCAGAGTTGGGACACCACTGAGGGTGACGAGCGTGTGCGACGATTTCGCCGCTCCGAGGCTGAGTCACGGAGGGTGGCAGGCTGTTGACAGCTGAGGTAGTTGTGAGACGTCCAACACCTCGGGCTAGGACAAAGAGCGGATTATCCGCATTTGATTGACTCAAGACCGAGTCGGGTGGCATAGTGAGCTAAGGTAGAGTGGACCTTAGAAGTATTTGCTAAATAGCATATGTGCCAAGAGTAAAGAGTAATAATATAAATAGCTAACTTAATCAATAGCTAAGTAAGGATGGAAAAGCTAAAATAAAGAATAGCAATAAAGTAAAGAAAAGCTAAGAGCTAAGTAATGATTTGCATTTTGCATATTACGAGGCAGGTTTTTATGTTAGTTGCAAATTATATATCTATATATGCTTTTGGACTAACATATCTGCAGTGCCTCCTTGGACCTATTGGTCGAGCTTTTCTCTTGGGTGACCGTACCCACGAGAACTATGGACAATAGTTCTCACCCCGTGTTGTGGTTTTGGGGGTACAGTACACACGTGAGCGGCACGAATGGGCGGCGAGGCAAGGGCGTAGCTCGGTAGATAGCGCCCTACCAGAAACCAGAGATAGAAGTACCTAACTAGGGGTTTGAAAGTGAAAAGAATATGTTGTAATAAAATTGTAATAACTAGATTGTATTAGGAAGTTTAAAATTTAAAGTTAATGTAAAATTCTAAATTGAGACGAATGGTTGTAATAGTAAGTAGCTGTTTTATGTTTATGATACTTCCTTATGCAATCTGTTTGAAATATCTGTTCCTGTTTGGAACCTTCTTGTAATTGTATTGATTGCGACGCCTTGAACGTACAGGGGAAACTCTGTCCGTTCGGCGGTCTGTCGGCGCGCCCGAATCCGACCGAATTGGCGGGCTCGGGGCGTGACAGGTGCGCCGTTACTTCCGTCGACGGCTAAGCGGCAAACGGAAGTTCGTCAGCTTCGTCATCTCCGTCGTGGTCGTTGGTGCGCCGTTACTTCCGTCGACGGCTAAGCGCCAGACGGAAGTTCGTCGGTTTCGTCATGGTGAGGAGGAGATCGACGGTGAAGGCCGCGGCGGAGAAGCTTGGCGACGACGGGGCCACGAGCCGAGGAGCGCTGCGACGGGGCTGCGGCTCTGCGATGACAGAGCAGCGACAGAGGATGCGCGAGTCGGGGCTGCGGCTCTACGACGAGGGAATCATGACAGAGGAGGCGCGAGTCGGGTCGCGGCTCGCGACGACGGAGCGGATCGTATCGGCGGCGCCGTTCGGCGATGGTGCGGATCGACCAGGGGGTGCTATGCACCGCCGCCGACGTTGAAGTCGAGGATGCGACGAGGAGCTCCGCGAGCAAAATCGCAGACGAGCGGCGACGGTCGAGGCGCAGCAGAGCAGACCGCAAAGCACGAGCGGCGGCGCGTCGAGGCGCGGTGCGGGCGGCGGAGTCGAGCCGTAGTGGGTGGCCGAGGGCGGCACGAGCGGCGCGCGTCGAGGCGCGCGCGGCGGCGAGTCGGGCCGGGTGGGTGGCCGAGGGCGCAGCGCGGGCTTCCCTCTGCCCGAGCCAGGCCGAAGTGGGTGGCCGTGTCACGCCCCGAGCCCGCTACCAATTTGGTCCGGTTCGGGCGCGTCGAACAGACGCCGGACGGACAGCACCTCCCCTGTCCGCCCAAGGCTAAAGCAACGAGATCATGTACAACAAGTTTCCAGGAAACAACTTGAATACGTACAAGATCAAACAACAACGACGAGAGCACAACCAGTGCTAAACATACAAGAGCAAGCATCACAAGTAATATACAAGTGAACAAAAGAGAGAGATACTAATCTATTACATCCATACAACCGCTTAATACAAACTGATTGCCATACAGCTTCCAAATATAACATAAGATGTACAATCACTCAAAATACCTCGCCACCTATACATCATCTACTCTCCAATATATACATATGGAAACTCTAATGCAAGTAGGAAGCATCTACTCACTAGCACTAGGGCGCTAAGCCCCTACCACGATCCTCAGCTGGCGCACTCGTACATGTACCTGTAATAGTACCCCAACCACACGGGGTGAGAACTATATAAATATAGTTCCCAGTGGGCTCGGCCGCCGACCCCGCCGATCTTCCCACTAGGTCCAAGGAGGCACAGAAAGACAGATAGATAGATAGGTCGATATAATAGAAATCGGCAGCTATACTGTAAATAAAGATGCAAATATCCTGCTATGCCTCAGATCAATGCAATGCATAAACTCATAGTGAAAGCTAGCTACTATACCACTATGTTCAATGTCATCTTGCAACAACTTACTATCATGCTAGTGTATTTCAACGAAATAATGAATACAACTACAATATATCTATACTGTCTACTATGTCTAAACACGGTATGAATGCAATCCTCTTATGCTATTCAGGTTATGACCCAATTCACGACCCAATCCGTTAGGCTACCCCGCCTAAGACTTCAAGTCCTATGACCCAATCCCTTAGGCTACCCCGCCTAAGATTTTACATCCTGTGGTCATCTCACTCTACTAATCCTAACACATAATCTCACTCTACTAATCTCAACCCATGTCTCAAAGGTCCTTGGCAAAGAGCTACCCCGCTCCTTACCCGACACAATCTCACTCTGCTAAGTACAGGGCTACCCCACTCAAATCTCATAGGTGAAGGAATAGTATGTCCACTCACGGTCTGAAGCTAAATCCATTAGGCTCTCTACTAGGCGACTATGCTCAACGACAATGCCACTCATAGCAAAGGCTAACCACCATACCACTATGCTCAATAGGTTTACCATGTTCTTTAAGTCACCCAATCTTGCTGGGAACCCGAGGGTTCGTCTTTCTGTCACACGTTCCGTGGTCTCATAGGGGCGGAGTCACACTGCTCAACTAACCCCCGTGACTGCCTGCGGACCGCTACCGGTCCAAGGGCGACTACTCAAACCCTCCTCTAGTGACACTCCGGAGTTCACAGCCTGTGTGGAGCGACCAACCCCAGGCGCAGACAGGCAACGTGTGCACGATCCAAATCCTGTAAGCTGGAAATACCCTACCAACTAGAGGGTTCATCATATCTTTACACTCAACTTTCTAGTGTCTCAACTATACTAAGCTCTCATGCCGCTTACCTAGATCCAACTAACTCTAGGTTCACTGTCAACCTATGTTCCATAACACTAGGTTCTTTGTCATTTTTATCCATTCTAGGTTCATGACACTAGGTTAATGCCCGACCTATGTTTAATAACACTAGGTTTGATGTCAATCCACCTAGATCCTGATTCTAGGTTCACTTGTTCAACCTATGTTCCATAACACTAGGTTAATGCCACTCGATCTATCCTAGGTTCACAACACTAGGTTTAAATGCCCGTTTATCCACCCAAATCTTGAAATACTAAATGCGCCTAGCATATCTTTACTACGCATGTATATCAACGTGAAGTCAATTATATCACTTAGCATTTCTTTATCATGTCATCATCTAGCATATAGTTCTCAACACACTACTTGCATGTATTTACTAAGTTGTCATTCAATTAGAGTTTAATCCATAATAGTCATGTCATTATAGGGTTTCACAACACTATGTCCCAATCTCATGCATATTAAGTTCTTCTTCTATTTAGCATCATAGGTTTCCAATGTCATCTCCTAATCCTATGTCCATCACATTAAGTATTCATATCATAATGCTATATTAATCATAGATATCATACAAGGAGTAGGAAGGCATATATCATTACCCTATATATCATTACACTATATAACATGCTATATGTAATCAATAAAGCACTAAGACATAGAAGGAAGCTCAGTGGCCTCAGACGACACCCCCCACCTTTGGGATGTTCCACAAAGCTACAACGTCAATCTCAAAGCCTCCAACCACCACTTTGTCTCTTTGGGCTCTACCAAGCCTTCGGGCGTTTTGCTCGGATCACCCAAACCCTCGTCGGATCGTCGAACCGTCGCTTCCTGCGCGTTCAAATACCTAACAATATGTCAGATATGCGGCTAATTTAGATCAATATCATCGATTCATAAAACCCTAATTTGGAGCCCTAAATTTCGCCCGATGCAAAACTCCACATTAGAGCTCCAATTTCTCGCACCATTCATCTTTTAGGGAAGCTAGGGCTCCTCTAAAATTATTTCTAGAAGATAAAACCCATTCTAGAATAATCTACCATGAAAGCCCATCTTAACCCTAGATTTGCTATTATTGCAAAATCCACCATTAGAGCCTTAGATTCAAGCTCTAATCATGTATTTAGCATGCTAGGGTACATCTAAATCCATCCTTAGAGCTTAAAACCCAAACTAGAGAGATATGCCATTAAAGCTCTTAAAGCTTACCTTCAAAAGCTTGCTCTCCAATGGCTCAAAGAGGAAGAAGAAGAAGTAGAGCTCCTTCTTCAAGCTTTCTCCTCCAAAGCCCTCCTCTAGATCCACCCTTGTAGAGAGAGAGAAGAGAGTTTAGAGAGAGAGAGAGCCCCCCTTGGGTTCATGCGGTTGAGGGAGAAAAGAGAAATGAGCAATGCCTACTTCTATACACTCTCTTAATGCCCTAAGTGCAAATAGGCCCCTCAACTTTATGTTTATTGCACTGCCCCCGCGGAGCCATTTTCTGTATAAGGGACCGGTCCCTGGACTTGAGGGACCGGTCCCCGTAGGTCCAGAATTTTAGCATTTTTTGGACTTAGCCAAATTTTCAGCTTTTTCACCTACGAGGTCCGTTCTCGCTCGTTTGACCTCCGATTCTCTTCAAATCGAATCGAAACTCCCTAAACATGTTTTCAAGCATGTTTTCATCATCTTCTCATCCATGCTAATACCGGATTTAGTTCACGGCCCAACAATAGCCTTTCAGGTTCCGTTCTCGCGCCTACGCGCGCCGAAACGCCCGAATGCTCCCAAACCTCACCGAACTCCACCGGAACCATTCAAATGGCCTTCCGACCAAATGTACACCATAAGTTCACGATTTTAGAAGTCCGGTACCTTACAGGCCGAGGGTACGGCGCGGGGTTCCCTCTACCCGAGCCAGGCCGATGTGGATGGCGGAGGCGCGGCGCGGCCGCGGCGGAGAAGGTGTGGGCTGGGGCGGTCGTCAGAGCGGACGGTAGCGGCGAGGGCGACGAGGCGGACGGCGGTGACGAGGCGCGAGCCGGCGCCGTCGTGGTCGTAGCGGAGGAGGCGCGGACCGAGGCATCGACGAGGGCGCCGAGGTCAACGAGGATGTCGGCCGATGGCGGCGACGAGCGCGACGAGGTGCGACGGCGGCGACAAGGGCGTCTAAGACGACGCGGTTGTCGGGCGGACGGCGACGACGTGGGTGCCGAGGTCGACGACACCGTCGAGGCCGATGGCGGCGCGATGACGCATCTCGTGTCGCGGATGAGGAGGCGCGCCGAGGCGAGTTTCGAGAGTGGCCTCGGCTCGAGCGCCAAGGGGCTCTTCGCGACGACGAGCACCGAGCGGCTCGTCGGGATGACGAGCGCCGAGGGCTCGTTGCGGCCGGGGAGAGGAGCGACGGCAGTGGTCGCGACGGAGAAGAAAGGGAAAGAGAGCTTCGATTTTTTTTTAACGAGAGAGAGAGAGAGAGAGAGAGAGAGAGAGAGAGAGAGAGAGAGAGAGAGAGAGAGCTCGATGTTTGCAACAATGGAGAAAAGAAATTACCTTCTTTTTTTTTTTTCTGAACAGAAAACGAGATCTTTTTGTGGAGGATTTCTAAGTTCAAAAAAATGCAAATTTTATTTTTTTTTCGAGTTGATTCCAACTTGGTTTTTAATGGCCTTCTTCTCTCTTTCTCTTTTTTTTTCTTTTTTTCTTTTTTTTTTTTTTTTTTTGATCGTGCAAGGTGGGGTTATGGAGGTGTGGGATGATCATGCGTGTAATGAGGGAAGTGGGAAGTTGTAATGGCGGATAACGGGTAGTTAGATTCCATTTTGTCCATGCACCTGCAATGGACCATCTCATACACCACATTCTCTCTCTATTTATTTATTTTTGTTTATATATATATATATATATATATATATATATATATATATATATATATATATATATATATATATATATATATATATATATATATATATATATATATATATATATATTATGCCTCAGCATATATGTTACCATATATAATATATATATACTACCATTTATAATATTACTATGTATATTATTTTCTTATTAGGATAGTATTATTTTCTTTTGATTATTTCTTTGTATTACAGGATACAATCCTGTACTTCCATGTAAAGCCGTTTTCATTCTCTATATAAGAAAATGGATTTAGATGAATAATATACAGAAAATTTCTCAATTCTCGTGTTTCAACTCGCATCATATTCGAGGGTTCAAAAATGACGGGTGAGCAATGAAGGGTTCCGGTGTCAAAATTGACACTTTCGGAAATCCGGATCTGAACAATTATTCGGTGATAGTTGTTTGGTCGTGTATTCTTGTGTTTGCTGGCAAGACATCCAATTTGATGTGTTTTGTGGCAGCGAGTGACTCGAGGTACGAGTCGGTGTGTTCCGGGACAGTTCGTGGGTCCCGGCAAAGTCCTAGTGCAATTTTCGGGACTTCCAACGTATTACGGCAATCGGTTTTGGAAAACCGATTCCCGTAGGTATAGTGGTGGGATTCTATGAGTTCATGTTTTGTGTTGGTAGGTTAGATACTAACCTGGTGGACCCCCTTAGGTCCGGTTGTTGTTCTTTCGCAGTCAGGAGATAGACGCGACAGTTGTACAGGTGGGTACTTCGATCCGAAATCGGTACAGTGGTGCACACTCGGTGATGGTTTCTTTCCCTTACTCTCTCGTGGTTATTATTGCCTATATATATTGAGCCTTGCACCAATATTGTTCCATTATACTCTACTCAGATGTTTCCATGCTTAGTATCATGTGTAGGAGTAGAGTAATTTATCTATTTGTGATACCTATGACCTGATTGGTCGATTCTCGTACTTTATATCAGTGACCTGGTTGGTCAGTTCTCGTACTTCGTATCAGTGACCTAGTTGGTCAGTTCTTGTATCTTATATTTGTGAACCTTTCGGTCGGTTCCTTGATTTATATCGTTCGATGACCGTTGAGGTTGATGAACCCTGAGAGGTTGGATTGTCGGCTAGTGGCTGACGGTAGTCCTGGACTCGGCCTAATTGTTTGAACATTCAAAATCCAATTCAAACGAGAATTCAAAGGTCCTCCATTTGTGTAAGGCACTAGACTTTTGCAAATACTGAGATGTTAGTGAGAAATAGTAATTAAAACTATGTAGACCACCCCAATGATGTTGGGATACGTTTGAGTGTTTTGGGTGTAAATAGTAGATTAGGACGCAAATGTGAGGGTTTATGGTTAGTGCTTTGTTAGACCCAGGTTTGGCCTCTACTGTTAGTTGCCAATTAGCTACGTAGCGTGGACCTTGTCAGTAGTGGACATGTGTGTGATGGTTGAGTTTACTCTTTACCAAAGACTCTGTGATGTTTGATTTATTTTGATAGTTATATACTGGATCAATAGGATAGTTTATTTTCATTGCTCTTTCTATATTTTGATGACCGATTTTAGCTGATGAAACTCAATAATAGATTTCTACTTAATCAAATTGTAGTGTTCCAAAAAAAAAATTTCTATCAGAATGACTATAGTTTCAGCAGATGGATGACACTTCTCTATAGTATTGGGACGAGTTGGAATCGTTTTGACGCGAAATGGGCGTCATAAATGATCTCTATAGTATTAGGACGAGTTGGAATCGTTTTGACGCGAAATGGACGTCACAAATGATTCCTATGTGGAGCAAATTTCAACTAGAATGAGATAATTCTTGCTTGAGTATAGAGAGCATCAGAACCTTCACTAACTTCCTTGATTGGAGATTTTGGCATGTAGCAAAAACCAGCTGAAACCCCAAATTCTCTTCATTTCTTATCCTTCTTCCATTCTTCTCCGTCTCTTCCCCTTCCGTACTCTCTCTCTGTCCTCTTCCGTCTCCTCACTCTCTCCCTGCCCTTCCTCCTGCGCATTGCTGACAGCAGCCAGCATAACAACAGCAGATTAGCAATAGCATAGCAGGCAACAGCAATAAGAAGTCTACACCTCCATCTTCATCGTCATGATCTTCTTCTTCCCCTACTCTGCTGACAGGAACAACAAGTAGTGGCTGGTAGCAGCAGCAGGAGCAATGGCTGGCAGCAACATAGAATCCCCTATCTTTCTCCTCTTTCTCTACATGCTGAAGATCAACACAGGACCAACAGCAGTTGCAATAACCATAGCGGGCACAACAGCAATAATAGCCTACTGCAGCAGCAATTCTAGGAGTAATTGAGCTAAATTGGAGTTAGGGATTACTCAATTGGACTTTGCTCAAGCTTTAGTTGATGGAGTAGAGCTTGAGGTAATCTATTCCAGCTGGAACTAAGGTAAGGTTGAATGGAATTGAGGTAATTTGATTGTTGAGATGAAATTGTGAAAATTATTGAATTTCGTTAAATTTCTTCTTCCAGTTTCTCTAGCTGAACAATTGGTGGATTTTTTATGGATTTTCCTTCAATTCCTACTAATTTGAAAATGCTCCTAGCTGAATTGTGCAATTGTGGCACCCCAATAGTTCCACAACAGATAGGAATAGAATTGTGTTTGGTATATAAGAGACCATGGACACCAATAATAAGAATTGAGGTTAAGCATTTTGGGCCAGTGGTTTGGGTCCAACGAATTATTGTTGCTACTGGGTCGAATTGTTATATTTAGTATCAGAGCCAATCGCTAGCTAGAAGTGTGTAACGAGTCTCCGCTGAGCCAGGGTCTGAATGAGAAGATGACAAGCTATGTCAGGGTCTGAGAATGACAAGATGATAGGTTATGCTAGGGTTTGGATGACAAGGTGTCACGCCCCGAGCCCGCCTATTTGGTCGGACTCGGGCACGTCGACAGACCGCCGAATGGACAGGATTTCCCCTGTACCACGGACAGAGTCTCCCCTGTACGTCTAAGGCGTCGCAATCAATACATTACAATAGGTTCCAACCAGGAACAATATTCAACATATAGATTGCATAAGGAAGTATCAAAAATATAAACGACTAGCTATTACAAGCATTCAACTCACTTGCATTCTTACATCACATTTTACATTTTGATTAACTAGATTCTTACTTCCGATTTCCAAATACAATCAAGTTCTTAACACAATTATTACAACATTGTACTTTTCATTTTCTTTTACATCCCTAAGTAGCCGACTCAGGGTACTACTATCTCTGGTCTCGGTGGTAGGGCGCTATCTACGAAGCTACGCCCTTTCCTCGCGCCGCCGCGCCGCTCATGTTTGAACCTGTACCCCCAAAAACAACACAAGGGTGAGAACTATTGTCCATAGTTCCTAGTAGGTATGGCCACCCAAAGGAAAAGCTCGACCCACCAAGTCCAAGGAGGCACTGCAACATGTTAGTCTAACAAATATCCACATGCAACTAACAATTATCATGTTCATACCTCACAATATACAATATGCAAGTCATTCAACTCAGGTAAGTAGATTAATTGATTCTACTCTCTATCATTTATCATTCTTTGTTATTAGCCATTCTTTATTCTTAGCTAATCTTTATTCTTAGCCATTCTTTACTATTCGCTATTCTTTAACATTAGTCGTTCTTTATTCTCTTTATTCTATACTAAGGGTACTCACACCTTAGCCATATCATACACATTTGCCACTCTCTTCTAAGGTTCATTTACTTTAACCAACTATGCCACTCGACTCGGTCTTGAGTTAAATCAACTGCGGATAATCCGCGCTCTATCGGGCTCGAGGCGAAGGACGTCTCACATGCACCTCAGCCTTAAATCCTCCTGACTTGTAACATACTGGACTTGCACAAATTGCGGAGTTCGAGTATTTGACTTAAGTTCGAAATCTTTCCACATTTTCTGGAAGGTCGTTGACAGTGTTCCGACCTATGGTTCGAACCCCGAGAATGATGGTTTGCATCTTGGCACTAAAACCGAAAAGTCGAATTTTTGGTCAGCTCTCGGATTGAGTTTTTTTGGGCTTTATACCGGTACAGGTTGATGGTTGTACCGGTACAGCCATGATGGCTATACCGGTAGACTTTGGATTTTGTACCGGTATATTTGGGCAGAATGTCGCAAACCCAAGGCTCGGGTTTGGCTGTTTCGTAGGATTTGTACCGGTACACTTTGGGTCTGTACCGGTACACTTTGACAGATTTCGTGCAGTTTGAACTGCATGGGGTTTTCTACATTTGTGCACCTCTATATGTGTACCCCACGCCCCTAGGGCATCCCTCTGAGTTCAAAGCAGCAAGAGAAGAGGTAAGGGAGCCCTCCACTCCACTTCTTTCTTCTCCATGAGTTTTGATAGGTTTTTAAAGGATTAAAACCCTCATTTTACTCCTTTTTGCTTGGTAGAGGCTTTGCTACCATTGTTGCAGGCTTGGAGCTTACGGTTGGAGCTTCGTGGAGGATCAAACTTCAAGTCTAGGGCACTTTGAGCTTGGATTGGAGCTTCTTAGAGGTAAGTTGTTAGTTTCCTTCCTCTAGATTTGAATTTTGGTGGTTTCTTTGAGTAGAAACCCTAGAATGGGATTCTATGGTTAGAATTTGGGGATTTTCGATTTGAGGGCTTTGGGACCTAATTAATGGGTTTAGAACCTTTGTTTAAGTTGGATTGGAAGGACTCTAACTTCCATTTGGAGATCGAGTGAGTTTCCTTCACATCCGGTGAGTTTTCTTCACCCTTTTGTAGAATTTCTTAAAGATTGAACTCACGGTTCGTCGTATGAGGTTGTAACTCCTATGGTTTGCTTCTTACGGCACTAGGAGCAACAATATAAACTTTGTTAGCGTTTCGGAACAACGCTCGGAGCATTCGGTGGGTTTGGCTTCACAAGCATAGGAGAAAATGTCTCCTATGTGGTTATTTGTTATCAATAAATTATTTGGCATTCATATTCATGCTAGATAGAATTTATATGAATTTTAGAATACTTAAAATGTATGCCTTATGTATCATAAAAATTTCACTCTATGTGGGAGAGCATTATGGGTTATTTTGCATGCATGTGAGGGTGGTTCTCGTGGGCGCTTGGGAATGTGCCTCTTATGTTTGATATAGCTCAAATAGTGTATTTATCAACATTAAACTCATGTTGGGACTTAGAAAGATTAAGTGTCATCAAGGGGCACTTAACTTAGAAAACTATGAAACTGCAACATAGAGACATTGACATAGGCCATTGGACATCTATTATATTCCATGTTAGAGACATGATGACATAGAGATAGACCTTGGACACAGTAGCTTTAATTTCCATATTTTAGACATGACGACTTGATACTTGAGACGGATCTATGATTACATTGCCATTGTGCTCATTCGCGCATGCTTGTGAGGGTCGCTCCCTACAAGCCGGCACTCTGGAGTTGGCCAACGCGATACTTATTCGACGTGCGGGATTGGGCGCCGAAGTGGATTGCCGTGGGATAGGCTCATTCCTAGGGTGGGGATGTTGACTACCACGGGGCCATTAGGCTCGGCATCGGCTAGACAACATTCGGGTGGGTCTTCCGGCCAGACAGCCTTCGGGCGGGTCTTATGAGATTTAAACTAAAGTAGTTTAATTGACATTGGACATTGACTAGAGTAGTAAAACTTGACACTTTACTATTGCATTATGGACATTAGACTAGTTGGTTATATTTACTATTCATGTTTAGAATAGTTGCTTACTTATGCAAGTTCATGCTAAGTAGAGACATCATGTTTAGTGGTTTACATATTCTACTTGTCGCTTTTACAGTTTACTTACCCACTTACTAGTTTACCTTCTTTTTGGGCCTAGTGAGGCATGTTACTGGAGTCAGTAATTGTCCACTGGGAACTATTATTTAATAGTTCTCAAGCCCTCTGTTTCTTATGTGTTACAGAGCCTTCGGGATCGGCGGAGGCACGGGATCGCGGCAAGGGAGTCGCCTAGCTAGCTAGCTACAGTTTCTGTTTCCTTAGGTGGTTTTTTTGCTCTCTTTATGTTTTGGTGAGAGAGAGATTTTGTATATCCATGTATAGAGACCACCATGTACTCTTTTAGTTTTACTATGGGATCTTTTGTTGTACTCTCTTTATAGTTTCATAGTGGAGGTTGGTACTTTTATTTGTTAGCTTTTCTTATGCTTACTAGTTTAAATATCTAGTTATTTTATTGCTCTGATACTTCTAGATATTTCTATCCTGTGGTTTTATTTATCGTTTTTCGTAGATGCCTTGTATGTTGTAGACGTATGGCGGGTCTGGGCACGTGCCGGGCGGGCTTCCGCTGGGTCCCGGGTCGCGGCACGACTACAGGTCTACTCACAGGGTGAGGATATACCGCCGAACCTAGACTACAAGTCGCTCAATGGACCTACGGGCGAGGAGAACCACACATACCCGTGCCCACAATCTTAATCTCATACCGGGCGAGGAGAACCACACATACCCGTAGTTATCATTCACTTGCGCTCGGTTGCAAGTCTCTTTCGTTGCACTAGCAGCCGCTGCACTAGCAACCGCTGCACTAACAGCACTCATTCCTAGGGATTCCGGAATCCACACTCACAACTCTAGGGTTGGTCTTAAACCCTATAGTGTCGATCTATCTAGGTCCAAACCATTATTTAACCTAAGTTTAATACATTAGGTTCATTGCCACTATGCTCATAGCCTAGGTTCATTAACACTAGGTTCCATGTTCTCTACTACCTAGGTTCATTCGACTCTAGGTTCAATGTCACTATATTCATAACCTAGATTTACTTGACTCTAGGTTTAATGCCACTCGTCATTCACCTATTGTAGCATATCGCTTTCCCGTAGAACGTGCCGAGTTCTGTCAAAATGAGCAGAACCCGAGTAGAGTGATTATGGGTGGGTTCTATGAGTACTAAAACCCATGTGAAGTGAAAACGGAATCCGGAGAAGCTAAACCGCAAGTCTGGAAAAGTTAAGACTTGGAGCCTGCCGAGACCGGTCCCCATGCATGGAGACCGGATGCCACAGGCGCAGCAGCGAGCAGGGTGGAAATTTGGCTAAGTCCTGGATTCCATCGTACGGGATTCGGATTTGAGGGTGAAGACCGGACCCCAGAGACCGGTCCCCACGACCGAGACCGGTCTTGGTCTGCGAAAATTGCCGAAAAACGGCTAAGTCCCAAAATACCTGCTCTCGAGATCCGGACTTGGAGGGCAAGACCGGTCTTCAAGCGCGCAAAGTGCCCAGTCTGGCAGATTGCAAATATTGCAATTTGGAGGGCCTGGGTGCAATTGTTACAACATGTAATATACCCAATGCTCCCTCTTTCGCATCACACTTTCCCTCACTCCCTTTTCTCTCATTTTCTCTCTCTAGAGGAGCTCTAGGGCAAGGATAAGAAGAATGAGGAGATCAAGGAGAAGGCTTTGGAGCTTGTTGGAGGGTTCTTGGTGGATTTAGGAGCTCTCCCATCACAAGACCTTGGTTGAGCTTGCTACTAGAGGTAAGGTTTTGCAAGTTTGTCTCTAGGGTTTGAGTTTTCTCTTGAGTTTTTGAGGTTTCTAGCTTTTTGCTAGTGATAGAATCATACTAGAGCAAAGAACACCATGGAAACACATGAAAGCTTCAAGTGCTCTCATGATGGTTAACTAGGGATTGTACTAGAGGCCAAATAAATGGTTCAAATAGCTTTAGGATGGTACTAGAGTGCTTCCTAGTTGATTCTAAGCTATTCTTTGATTAGGGTTGAGATCAATCTAGGAGCAACAACAAAATGACATTGTTAGGGTTTGGAAATTGGGGCTTTTGCCCTAGGGTGTTCCCAAGGCTAATTGACTTTGTGAAAACCTAATTGAGGGTATTCCCGACGCGTGGGACAACTCCGTTCGTTTAAATGAAAAGACCACATATGAGCTACCATGTAAATTAGCCTGATTTAGGCTCTGTTTAACGCGCAGGTCGCAATCTAGGGATCAGATAGCTACGAAGTTCGAACCACAACTCCACCATAATTTTTAGAGGTGGGGGGTGCATTCCGGAATCGTTGGATTCCCTTCTATGTCTATTTTACCTTATTGAGCATTTTATATTATAGTATATTCATGCATGATAGGGTAGTGAGTAATTACAAGTATGGTTGTTCCTTTATGCATTGCTATAATGTAGATGGACTTAGTGATTGAAATGGAACATAGAAACGAAGACTAGAACCCTATACATGTGTGAATATGAAAATGAACTGTGATCTTAGTAAACAAAGGTGACTTTGAACATAGAGACAAGATTGCCATCGAGTTGACATTGTAAAACATAGAGAGTGACATGAACATGTAGGTAGGAACCTATTATGACATTGGCATTGAAACTAGAGATTATGGTTTCCCAAGTTGGGAAATGGATCGATACTCACACTTGACTTGTGGGAGGTAGCTCCTCCACAAGTGGTGTACTCCGGAGTGAAGACAACACGGGGATAGTACCCTGTCGACGAACCCTCGGGAGTAGTGCCTTGAGCCTTCCCCGGTAGATGGGTAATGAAACGTGAGTCTTTGGGGTTAACATAGTTAACCGGTAAGATTGGGTAAAGAGACAAGTAAAGTAATGTAAAGAACATGTATGCATATCATTATCACTTTGATTATATATCGACTGACCTCTTTCTTGTAGGCATAGTATTAGTATCTAGTTTGGTTACTATTTCCTTTCCATTGAAATAATTATGTCTAAATGGACCTAGTGGGTAAGTCGGTGAGGTCGGTTGCCGAGCCCACTGGGAACTTCGTTGTAGTTCTCACACCTCTAACCCTACAGGTCCTGGCACGAGCAGCGCAGCGGAGGACCGGGGCGAGGGGTTAGCGCCATAGCTAGTGGCCTCCAGAGTTGTTCTAGACATTCCTTTTGTTATACATATATCAACTTTATTTTATTGATTATGAATCTTTAAGTTGTAAACCCTTATGTGTATTTTTGGTGGAATGTAAATGTAAAGAAAATGATGTTGAATGAAAAGATTGTAATAGTTGTAGTTATATGTATTTGGTTAAAATGAAATCAAATAGCATGTATGGTTTACTTTATAGTTTAGAGCTTTTACTTCCGCTGTGATTGTTGCTTGTCTTCGTGCAAGCCTGGTATAATAGCATATATCTCTTTGATTGCTTTATTATACTTGTTGTTTGAGCCTTGGGCGGGCAGGGGAGGCCCTGTCCGTTCGGCGTCTGTTGACGTGACCCGAACCCGACCAAAGAGGCGGGTAACGGGGCGTGACACCTATGTTTATTAACACTAGGTTTCATTGCCACTCATATTCTTGTTTTTCTAGTTGTCCATACTTAGGAATCATACTTGACATGCCACACTTGTTGAGTTCTCTATCAACCTCGAGTTATCGACCCAAGTTCACATTCATGTCATTCTAACATATTCTTACAATATGAATCATGCATATATTCCTTGGCATCTCATACATTCATGTAGCATACATCATGCATACCCAACTAGTACATAGTTTATACATTCACTTTGCATCTAGCTCATGTATGTATTTATTTAGTACTTACTCTATGCATTCATTTAGCATCTAGTTCATATACCAACTTAGCATGCATCTTATGTACATACAACTAGAATGTAACTCACGCATTTATCTAGCATCTAGCCATTGCTACTATATGCATCAACAATACAACTATACTCCACTTCGACATGGAAGTGAGCTTAACATTTCGGTGAGCACAACCCACCTTGAATCGCTCTCCGATTGCTTGTCGTCACTTGCAATCGGCCTCCCGCAGAACCCGTTACCCGGTTCGGCCCGAACTCGCATTTGACCACCAAACGGCCACCAATCCACAATCCAAAAATTAAAGGTCTATAACTTGATGCCACGATGCTCCGGATCCGTTCTCGTGATTTTTGGACGTCGCTTCGACCCTTCAGGCGGAAATGAAGCCAAAATGTTCGTTTCTTCAATATCTTCGCGTAGGCTCGACGAATCGCCAAACCGACTTCGGCAACGTATTGAAAACACCTTCAATTAGATTTACATAGTGTCAATTTACATTTAAACCCATCTATGACAAAAGCCCCAATTTTTGTGCCCTAACAATGTGTCATATGCTTAATACCTCGTTTTGATCTCTAAAACAAGCAAAAGAGAGCTTGTTCAACATCTAGAAACTCATCTAGAACCATTTAAACCTTTCTTAGGGCATTTGAAACAAACCCTAGAAATCCACCATGAGAGCACTATGAAGAAACATGAGTTTTCATGTGTTCTTTGGCTTCTACAAGATTTCTATACATGTAAGAAGATCAAAACCAAGTGTTCTAGGGTATACAATCAAACCCTAACATCAATCTTACAAGAAACTTTACCTTAGCCTATGAACTCAACAAGCTCTTCCTTGTAGGTGAGCTCCCAAGCCTTCAAAAGCTCCAAAACCTTCAAATCCTTCTCTAATCTCCACCAAAACCACCTTGGGAGAGAGTTTCTAGAGAGAGAGAGGGAGAGAAATGAGGTTGGGAGGTGTTCTCATCTGAGAATAAGAGAAAAGAGGGGTTGGGGTATTTTATAGGTTGTTACAATAGCAAATAAGCCCTTTTTCTTTTTATATTTGCAGCAGACCAACCTGCTGTTTTCGCAGTACTGCGTACCGGTACCCCGAGAATTTGTCACCGGTTAACAGCCTTGACAGAGGCTAACCAAAGAGCTATTTTCTCGGGTAACAGTACTGGTACCGGTACTCTAGGATTTAGTCACCGGTTAATAGCCCTTTTTAGGACTTAGCCAAATTTTCAGCTTTTCTCCGATTTCGCTCATTTTCGCTCGTTAGGCCTCCGATTCATCTCAAATCGCACCGAGACATCCAAAACATATTTTTGAGCATGTTTCAACCATCTTTTCACCCATGCTTATGCCCGATTTAGTTCATGGTCCAACATAGTCTTTCGGGTTTCGTTCTCGCGCCCAACGCACACCGAAACACCCGAATGCTCCCGAACTTCAATCTTGCATTGTTTCGACTCCAATTCGCGCCGAGCAATGCTAAAACCTTTCCAACTTCTTTGGAACTCAACTTTAACCCTTCCAAAATTGTTGGAATGTTAAATGGACTTTGTCCAATTATTCCTTTCGCACACTCTAGTCAATTCGACTAAAGTCTAATATAGCTTACCGAAGTTTCGGTATGTTACACAAGGCTAGCGAGACAAGTCTCACATCGCTTGGTAATCTTGCCTGTGTGTGTGGCAGGGCTGACGAGGACATCAGGGATAAACAGAGACACCCCCAATAGTCCCACAACGGATAGGAATAGAATTATGTTTGGTATATAAGAGACCTTGGACACTAGGGGCCGATGGTTTAGGCCCAACGAGTTATTGTTACTAGTAGGCCGGGTCGTTGTCGTTGTAGTGGTAGATGGACTCAATTTGGGTTGTCAGAGTTTCGAATGTCGAAATGGATTTTCAATAAGATTTTGACTTCGAATGTTGCTAGCAAGATTTTTGCTACATTTTCGACGATTTGGTTGAATTTCCTACTAGTTTGGAGCAGCGAGAGGGCGTATGTTGACTTCTACATCTTTTCGTAGTTGGATTAGATACCTAAGTGGGTTTAATTTACTGAATGCATCGAATTTCTTTCTATGTTTGAAATTCCTGCATGTTGGTTGTTAGTGTGGATACTTCTAGAGTTTTGTGATGTTTTACTCATGTCATCATGCTTGTAAAGATTGGCATTCGATAGTAGAACAATAAATTTGTAAATGTGAGTTCGCCCAAGTACAACACATTAGTAGTGTTGGTTTTGAATCGGGTTTTGGGTCGCCCATGATGGGCAAATCCGACCCGACCTATTAAGAGGTGGTTTCCTTAGTTGGTTAGGAAACCACCTAGTACGTACAGTTAACAAAGACGTGCAGAGAGAAAAAGGGAATGAGGAGTGGAAAAAAAAAAAAAAAAGAAATCCTTTTTTTCTGATTCTTCTTCTTCTGCTAATGAGTTTTCTCTCCCCAATTACTGATTCCTAAAAGTTTACTCTCTACTTGGAGGATTTGACATTTGGGTTGTGGAAACTAGTGCAATTTCCATCTTGTGATCTTGCATTTGATCCGTTGGAGCGAGTGGTTTGGTTTGATCATGTTTTATCGCGATCTTCGAATCGGAATTGATGTATTTGATAAATTACTTTTAGGGTAAATTGCACTGTTGCTCCCTGAACTTTTGGCGGAGTTTCACTTTACCCCCCAAACTCTTAAAACGGTCATTCACCCCCCTATACTTTAATATTGCATCTTGTTGCTCCTTCCGTCAGTTCTAGTTAACGAAGCTGAACGGGAGTTGACGGAAGGGTTAGATTTTGGCGGGAAATCTACCGCCAAAACTGTCCCTTGTTCCAACCAACTCACTTTTATTCCTTAAAAACTCTTTTTTCTCTATTTCTATGCCCTCCAACTCTTCTTCTCCAACTTTTTCCTCCAAAGCTCTCTTTTCCAAAGCTCATCACCTCTTTAAAATCTCTTCTTCTCCTCCAACTCCTTCAAAATTCTTATTTTCTTATAAACTACGCCATGGATGCCTCACAATTCGTGATCCCGAGATGTTTTTGCGGTGAATCTGCACAAATTAAGACATCTTGGACTGATTCAAATCCAGGGAGGCGATTTTTGGGATGCAAAAACTAGAAGAAGAAGAGTTGGAGGGCATAGAAATGGAGAAAAAAGAGTTTTTAAGGAATAAAAGTGAGTTGGTTGAACAGTGGACGCTTTGGCGTAGATTTCCCGCCAAAACCTAACCCTTCCGTCAACTCCCGTTCACCTCCGTTAACTAGAACGACTAAGGGGCAACAAGATACAATATTAAAGTATAGGGGGGTAAATGACCGTTTTAAGAGTTTCCGCCAAAAGTTTAGGGGGCAACAGTGCAATTTACCCATTAATTTTACTTTCATTGGTATCAAAGCATGTTGAAACCAAATCCTTGACTCTTAATTATTTCTATGATGGAATTTATGATGAATGATTTTTTTATGCATGAGAAATTTGTATGAAATTGTTTCTCTTGAGATTGAATACATAATTTAACTATAAAGTGAGAATTTATTTTTAAATTCTTTGAATTATATTGTCAATCTTATAATAAGAAGTAATAATATGTAGATTACTCAATTTTTTTTGTTTCGGGAAAAGAAAGTACGATGAATTGAACACGGACTTAATGGGTTCGTAATATTCTGTTAATGGATCTCTTTTTTCGAGATCTAATCCAATATAAACGGGTTATTGGATTGTAATAATATGGTACGACAGAAACTGTATATATATATATATATATATATATATATATATATATATATATTAAAGTTTGTATATATATGTAACATTCAGACACTTTACTTGTTGGCTGGCAGCAGCAATGTTAAGTTTTTGTTATAGATGAGGTTCAAGGTTCAATTCCTGCTACATCATAATGTATTGATGATTGATGATGATTGATGATTGATGATTGATGATTGATGATTGATGATTGATGCCATAATATTATAGATAAAATATTTACATTGAAAATTTTACATGCTATTGATTGTTAAATATGATATGGCATGTTCATGAATGTCAAATTTTTGTTAGAAATGGCACGTACTATTCGGACTAAGAGAGTCTTGAGGGGAAGATGTGGTGATAGATTATTGCGCCCCATCATGACTTATAAGATGAATCCGTCACACTCCATGGAACAACATATATCATTTTTAGACGACTTGTTCAATGTGCTTGAAAATGACGATTATATCATTCAAGATTTTCAGAGAGCACTTGCATTGAAAAACTCAATACCAAATTATTGGGCTAAAACTTGGTGGAATATATTTAAAAATGAGTATGATTTCATAATATCTTATGGTGAACTGATATCGAAATTCAGGGATGCATATAATCGTCATTACATTACAAGTGCTATAAGAAGGACAAATATTTTGGCTCTATCTCCTAATCTTCGAAATGGTAGGCGCACTGCTCTTGGCGGATCTGATGGAGGCCTATTCTTAGAGAAGGCAATACTTGACATTGTGGAACGAGTATCATATGATATTGTTCCAGAACCATGGTGTAGAGTATTTAACGGTAAAAATTAAGTTAGTTCGAATTGTATTTGTATCCACGGAGGATATTTTTTTTGTTTTATGTTGTTGTTGTTATGCATTTTAATCAACACTATATAGTTGTAGTGTTTTCTTGTGTTAATGAAAACATGCATGACGTTTGATACTTAAAGTTATAAATGGTATGACATAACTTTTTTTATGGATGCTAATGATAGTATTTCATTTGTTTGATAACTGTTTAGTTGAGTGGGAGTTCTTAGATTTGGAGAAATCTTGAACTTTTATTATTATCTAGAACTTATCTCTTTATATGGTAAATGTCAAGTTTGTGATGATGTAATATTTGAATATAGAAGATGATTCGAAACATCGTAAACTTTCCATTCTATTTCTTATATTATATCATGATTAACTTAGTACATTAAATAGCATAAAGTGATATATGTGTTTTAGATAATTTTTGTAAGTGCTAGTATTTAATTTTACAATGTCTCTACGTAGCTTTGAAATACCATGGCATCAAAGAATATCATAGCAGATCTTAATAAGGGTGAGAAATTGGATGGAGATAATTACAATATTTGGCAAACAAAGATTCAATATGTTCTCGAGGAACAACAAGCATTAGAAACTATTCATCATACCATGACTGACCCTGGTGAAGGAAATACTGCTCAGCATAGAAGAGATCAAGAAGCTTATCGTGCTTGGAAAGCAAAGGATTCCTCTTCTCGTGGAATTCTGATATATGGTTGATGATCTCATTGGTGAGTGCGAGCAACTTCCTACTGCTCATGCAATGTGGGTTCATCTAAAGGAGAATTTTGGCGGTACAACTGTAATCAAATTGAGACAGTTGACCATCAAATTTGATACTTATAAGAAACGCCCTAATCATACCATCAAACAACATCTACGAGAGATGTCAAACATGATAAGGGAATTGAAGTCAGCAGGACACACCCTCACTGATGAGCAGCAAGTTCAAGCAGTAATCCGCTCTCTTCCTGATAGTTGGGAGCACATGAAAGTGAATTTAACTCACAACGAAAGCATCAAAACTTTTGCTGATGTGGCTCGCCATGTGGAACTGGAAGATGAGCGTCTTGGGGCTACAAGAGGTCCCGTGCATGCTTATATGACTGAATCCGGTTCACATAGGGCTTCAAGCTCTAGGTATAAGAAATTTAAAAACAAAAAGGGCAAGGGAGTGGAGACTGGACAGGGGCCTAAAAAGAACAAGTTCAAAGGAAATCAGAAAGGCAAACGGTTCTGGAAGGAAAAGAAAGATAAGAGTAAGATGAAGTGCTATAATTGTGGCAAGTTGGGTAACTTTGCTCATGAGTGTACCGAGCAGAAAAAGGTAGCATTTCATTCTATTTTTCTTAATACTGTTTGTGTTTCTAGTACGGTGTTGCTCACAGATTCTTATCCTTTATGGATTGTAGACTCAGGAGCCACAGATCATGTAGCAGGAGACCGAGGTGCATTCGTAGAGTATCGTCGAGTCCAAGCTGGAACTAAATAGATATATGTAGGAAACAATGCAAAAGTTGACGTAAAAGGGATAGGCACGTGCAAATTGGTGTTGCGTGGTGGCCGAACCTTATTCCTACATAATGTTCTATATGCTCCAAAGATTCGACGAAACTTGGTCTCTGTATCTGTTCTTTTAGGTTTAGGTTATGGTTTAAATTTCTGCAACAATCGTGTGGATATATTTTATGACTCTATTTGTTATGGTTGTGGCTACTTATTAAATGGTTTCTTTGTATTGGATTGTGAACATAATATTTATAAGTATTGGTAGTTGTTTTTCTTCAATTGCTTCTTGTAGCCATACAAATGTGAATACAAATGTTTGGCATGCTAGACTAGGACATTTTGGTCAAGAAAGGATGAATAGGCTTGCTAAACATGATCTATTAGGTTCACTCAATGCAATTGATTTGCCTAGATGTGAACACTGTCTAGCTAGAAAAACAACTAGAAAACCATTTGGTAAAGGAACAAGAGCTGAATATCCATTGCAATTAATTCATTCTAATATATGTGGTCCAATGAATGTTAGGGCAAGACATGGTGCATCATATTTCATTACTTTTATAGATGACTTCATCCGTTTTGGTTACATCTATCTGATTGCTCACAAGTCAGAAGCATTGGATTGCTTCAAGCGTTATGTTAACCTTGTAGAGAATCAGTTAGACAGAAGGATTAAAGCCTTAAGAACTGATAGGGGTAGGGAGTATCTATCTGAACAGTTCAAAGAATTGTGTAATGAAAAAGGTATTGAAAGACAACTAACCATTCCTGGAACTCCGCAACAAAATGGTGTTGTAGAGAGAAGAAATAGGATCTTACTAGAAATGGTTAGATCCATGATGGCACAAGCAAATCTTTCCATTTCGTTTTGGGGAGATGCTTTATTAACAGCGGCTTATATATTAAATCGTGTACCTTCTAAATCAGTTGCATCTACTCCCTATGAGTTATGGACAGGTAGAAAGCCTGATTTAACTTATTTGCGGCCATGGGGGTCAGCAACCTATGTTCATGATTCTTCCCACAAGTATGGAAAACTAGGTCCTAGAGGGAATTAAGAAATGTTATAAGATACTCAGAACAATCAAAAGATTATGTGTTCTTAGGTGAACATTCCGAGGGAGGTTTAACTGAAATAGAATCACGTGATGCCACATTTATTGAGGACGAGTTTCCCAGTAAAGGTGAAATTGACAAGGAATTTCAATTATGTGAAATTGAAGATTTTGTTGATGACGACACACATGAACCGAGTGGGAGTGAATATGATCCACATGGTTCAAAATTGCGAAGAAGCAATCGTCAAATCATTCCTCGACGACGATTTGAGATTGAGGGTGAAGCCTTCATGGCGGCTTCACATGATGAAGCTGAACCTAAGAATGTACGAGAGGCTTTATCTTGCCTAGAAAAAGAATAGTGGAAAATTGCAATGGAAGAAGAAATGGAATCAATGAAATCCAACCATGTCTGGGACTTGGTTGATTTGCCCCCAGAGCGCAAGACTATAGGGAATAAATGGGTTCTCAAAATCAAGCGGAAGGCAGATGGATCCATTGAAAGGTATAAGGCTCGCCTAGTGGTGAAAGGTTATACTCAACAAGAGGGTATTGATTACGAGGAAACCTTTTCACCGGTAGTACGTTTTACCTCAATCCGTCTAATTCTTGCCATAGTAACTCATTTAGATTTGGTGTTACATCAAATGGATGTTAAAAGAGCTTTTCTCAATGGAGAGTTGGATGAAGAAATTTATATGGATCAACCATGGGGTTTTGAAGTTGGTGGCCAAGAAAATAAAGTTTGTAAACTAAAAAATCATTATACGGCCTAAAACAATCATCCAGACAATGGTATTTGAGATTCCATAGAGCTGTAACATCTTATGGTTTTAATATGATCAATGAGGATCATTGTGTATATATTAAACGTGAAGAGTGTAAATTTACAATTTTATCTCTATACGTTGATGATATACTGTTGGCAGGAAATGATAAGGAGTTCATGAATATCATTAAAGAGTGGTTACACTCTAATTTCGAAATGAAGGATATGGGGGACGCTGCATATATTCTTGGAGTAAAAATTTACAGAGATCGTTCTAGAAAATTGTTGGGTCTTTCACAAGAGCCTTATATCAAGAAAATCTTAGAACGATTTAATATGCAGAATTATAATCCCATTGATACTCCTATAGCAAAAGGTGAAAGCCTAAGCCTTGACATGTGTCCTAAAACTGCAGAAGAAAGAAAAGAAATGGCTAAAGTTCCTTACTCTAGTGCTGTTGAAAGTCTAATGTATGCCACTATGTGTACGAGGCCAGATATATGTTATGCTGTGGGTTTAGTAAGTCGTTGTCAATCAAACCCTGGCATGAAACACTAGAAAGGTGTTAAAAGGATCCTCAGATATCTCAAAGGAACTGCAGATTATTCATTGTGTTATCAAGGAAAAGATTTGCGTTTGGTGGGATATTCACATGCAGATTGGGCAGGAGATCTGGATGAGCGCAAATCCACTTCTGGTTATGTATTCTTACTGAGCAATGGCGCCATCTCTTGGAATAGCAAGAAATAAAATTATACTGCATTATCAACCATGGAAGTTGAATCTGTAGCATGTTCAGCAGCAGTACAAGAGGCAGTTTGGTTGAGAAGATTTTTATAGAGTTTGGGAATAATAAAAGATAACTTTAACTCTGTGAAAATTCAGTGTGACAATCAAGCTGCAATTGCTTTTGTAAAGGATCCGAAATATCATGGAAGAACAAAGCACATAGATATAAAGAATAATTTTATAAGAGACATTCTGGCACAAAAGGATGTGTTTCTATAGTATATATCTACGCATCTGATGGTTGCTGATCCATTCACGAAACCTCTGACAAGAGATGTGTTCAGATCACATGTTGAATCGTTAGGATTGCGTAGAATATGATGTACTGTACTTTAAGATTGACCATACAATGTTGTATTAGTACATTGTATTAATGAAGTTTGCACTCTACTCTATTTTCTATGTGAAGAGTATTCATTGATACTAGCATAAACTATGTAATAGGTAAAAGGTATGTCACCAGGCTGAAGTCGGCTTTCTCACACGAGCGACTGCCTCAGACGTAAAGAAGGCGTGCTGAGATGAGACAAATGTACATTCATTTTTTAAGAAAACCAGAGACTTATTATAAGAGAGTTTAAAAGTGTACATATATATGTCGCCTTAACTAAAGTCAAGATGAGGTCCGTATTTGAATTGTTTGTATTTTTTTTTGGACCGAACATGATGACCCCACAATCATGTTAGCCTGAGTTACCAGATGTGAGATCTCTAATAGACAGTATGATAAAATTGTTGTATAGAGAACTCAAGTTAGATACTATGAGGTGTTTAACCGAAATCTGTACGGTGTTTATGATTTTATATGACATACGCTCCTTGGAGGAAAAATTACACCGTAACACGCGTTTCATATTGCGTGTGTAATAGTGACTATAGAGAAAATGAGATTAAATAAATAGAATCCCTGCATTCTCATTGTGTGAGTTTCTCGAGACCTTAATTAAACAATGGTCTCTTAAGTGCCCTTAGTAACTTATGTCTATATTCTGATGTGATAGATCAATATTCGCTATTTTAGCATGTTTCCAGCGGTGATAAAATAATTAGCCTTATGGAACATGTCTAGGAGAGCGGTTGGTCTGATAAGTATGAAAACAAAAGGAAGACATTTTAGATTATGTCAAGCATATGTATTCACCGGTCGACCAGTTATGTAGCTTTTGAAGAAAAGTTCGAACATAATTTTGAATACATAGTGAGAAAAGAAAGATTAAGTGTAGCCATTTTGAGCGATTAGGTACACTTAATTTGACATAACTAAATTTGTCTAGGGCATAGCGAGTCATGATGTGGGTAAGAATAAAATATCGTCTTTGGTTTTCACGGCTATTATGTATTCCTAACAGGTGCATAGATAGACTTATGAGTTGGCTTGCGGGTCACACGACCCATTTGTCAGTCTGAAAATCACCAAGATAATGGGAATTGTTTGCCCATCACATGCGAGTGGGAGATGTTGGTTTTGAATCGGGTTTTGGGTCGCCCATGACGGGCAAATCCGACCCGACCCATTAAGAGGTGGTTTCCTTAGTTGGTTAGGAAACCACCCAGTACGTACAGTTAACAAAGACGTGCAGAGAGAAAAAGGGAATGAGGAGTGGAAAAAAAAAGAAATCCTTTTTTTCTGATTCTTCTTCTTCTGCTAATGAGTTTTCTCTCCCCAATTACTGATTCCTAAAAGTTTACTCTCTACTTGGAGGATTTGACATTTGGGTTGTGGAAACTAGTGTAATTTCCATCTTGTGATCTTGCATTTGATCCGTTGGAGCGAGTGGTTTGGTTTGATCCTGTTTTATCGCGATCTTCGAATCGGAATTGAGGTATTTGATAGATTAATTTTACTTTCAAGTAGTAAACAGCATGTGATTCGGAAATTGATTCATGGATATATATTAGATACTGAAATTAGCAAGAAAACTAAATTAATTCTTGGCTACTACTGTTTAGTGTCTATCTTATTTTGTCCTTAACATGTTATAGAGGATCTATAAATGCTGAATTTTGACTATAATTATATCGAAATCTGCAGTTGATATTTTAATACTCCGTTGTTACTATTTAGCTTTCTGTCTTTACTTGTTTTTTACCCTTATTAGAGGGTACCGAGTAGTCAGATTAGTGTAGAATGACTTTATATTCGTGCTGAGGGACCGAGAGAATTTTTTACAGTAGTTGGTAGACTGAGTTGTATTTTACGATACCGTCTAGGTCGATGGTGGTTCTAGATCACTGGGTTAAATATCGGATTGTGTTGCAAGCACGTGGATTCTACTTGTATGATTTGATTCATATCATTTGCATTGACTATAGTATGCATGAAATGGATTTGAGCTCGACAGAGACTTACCTTTTAATTGGTGGGGCCGCTCCCCTTGGGTGCTACTCCGGAGCTTGGCTTTTGATAGGCCACCCTCGAGGGTGGTGCTGTGGTAGTAGGTAGGTGCAGACTTGACCAAGCCCTGAAGGCGGTTGTTTGAATTGGGTTATGATTAAGAGCATCCGATAGTTAATTGATGTATATATCCATTACATTCAGCAATTTACTCTTGGCATATATAGTATAAGACATAGCAGCTGTAGAGTTTCGTTCCAGCTATCATTTCTTTGCTATTATAGTAAATCCTTATTTTATGGCTCTAGTAGACCTAGTGGGTAGATCGTTGTCATAAGTGACGTTTAGTTGTTCTCACGTCCTTTGTTGCCACTTTTTTCTACAATGCCCTTCATTCCTATGGCCGCATCTGATTGAGAGAGTCGTGAACTTCTAATTTTCTTACCCGAGCTGTTGAGATAGTGGAGCACCCATTAGATGCTGTTTTTGGATAGTGCATTGTACATACTAGATTGGCTTAGCCAGCTTTGCTTGTATTTTATTTCAGCTGAGATAGGTGGTTTATGGTTACATTTATAGAGATGCTATACTTGTTGGAAGATGATGAATGCACAGTGTTTGTTGCCTCTTTTATGTTAGTCACTTGATTTTTCACTCTGATGAATGAAATGTGTTGTTGGGGGAATAAGGTAAATTTATGTAATCAATATAAGTATGGTGTGGTTTAATTTATAATAAAATCATCTGTTAATTGTTCTTGATGGTAGGATGTACGTATTCCTTTATTTATTTGACGGTTGATATTCTTATTGATAGATGGTACACGTTTTTTATTCTGACACCGTGCATGCACAGAAAAGATTCTATCCATAAGGATAAAAAAAAATAAAAAATTCTGTGCATATAGTTGGTCTATTCATGTTTTGGGTCAGGACCTGTTTGTTATACTCATTTTGTTTAAAGGAATTCTAGTGTTTTCAAAAACATGCTTTCTAAATTAGGCCAGGGTGGTCACAGCTCCGATTGATAAATCAAGTTGCACGGTGCTTTGATGAATTTAATGGTTTGGAATTTTTTGACATATTTGATATCCATCAAATGATCTGGTAACCCAACCAATTTGGCGATTTTCCGGTGCTCGTAATTCTGCACAAGGTAATCTCACCATCCTACCGACAAGATCTACATATGATATGAGACATTCATCCATATGCGCGCCCTAACACATTAGACAAATTATAGTTGTAGGACTCTCAACTGCATACAGATTTTTTGTAATATTGCATATCCAACTTATATATCCAGTAATACAACTTTTACAATTACATCAAAACCAAGAGGTTTACAAGTACATCAAACCAAGAGGTCCCTTTTAGTGAATAGACATAAACACAATTGCTCTACTAGTGATCAGCAACTGTGGCTTAAACGGAAATAATGATTAGACATGATACATGGCATTTACAATTACATCAAACCAAGCAGCTCCTAATGAACACATGTAAATACAGTTGCTCCAGTAACTAACAACAATGGCTTAAGCAAAAAACAACGCAGAGGAGAGCGAGCAAGCACACATGCGTGTATGCCTCTGAGAGAGAGAGAGAGAGAGAGAGAGAGAGAGAGAGAGAGAGAGAGAGAGAGAGAGAGAGAGAATGTTGTTTAGCTGGTATTTCAAGTAATAATAAATTTATAATTATGATCGTAATATATAACATTACTCCACTGCAGTGACAAGAAAGGACAATAAATCCAGAAAAAAGAAAAAAAAAAAAAAAGCTTCAGATGTCCATTTGCCATTTTTGCAGCAAATCCACAAAAACTGCTTTGGATGTTGTAACTGCTGGGCCTGTAAGCTGAGCCCACAGGTTAGGAAATTTTGACACGAACTCAACCCGGAAATAACAAGAGGCAAAACTAATACAGTAAGACAGCAATTATAGATAAACTAATTGAGACCAATAAGTTATGAGATGAATCATTTGGTGAATATGTGAAAAGAAAAGCTGTTGCACTCACTTCAATCATACAAGGATTTGGCAGCTTGAACTCTAAGCAGCTTGCGCTTTCTTTTCGAGATCTTTTCCTCCGATTTTTCGTTCTTGGAGACTGCTCTAGCAACGGCTTTTAGCTTTCTGGCGTTTTTAGATCTCTTTACAGGTTCCTTTTTTATTTTTCTGTGCCAATGCAAAGAGAATATTGTCAAATTCAAGATGCTTTTCAAGTACAGTGCATGAGAATTTCCAATGACCTAATAATTCATTAGGCACAAAAAAGCATTATTAACCAATATCCAAGTCAGCCAACCAAAAAATGTACGATACTAGATGAAATATTTAAACAGTAACGGCGAAAATAATTTCACGCTTCTAGTAGAAAAAACATGAATCACACACAATCTCTGGCACATGAGAATGAAAACCTAGAATTGGTTTGCTTACAGAACTACCTCAAAGTTGTCACAGTGAGAGAGACCAAAGTAAAGTGCAAAATAGAGTAACTAGCCAAATAAGAGATCTTCTACAAAGAATAATAATCTATGGGCTCAATGTAAAAGCAATGGAAATACACAGCTCTCTAAACTTTAGTACATATGCCCTACTCTGTTCAACAGCAAGTAAATAACTATATAAATTAATAATTTGATCATAATTCCTCAGCATAAATAACATTCTTCTTGGTTGTGGTTTTGCCTTTACAATGAAACCAAATGTAACAGACCATTCAACTAGCAGATTCTTCTATAATGAAACGGTCCCACTCTTCACTATACCAACAGGTTAATCTATATATCAGTCAACACCTATGTTGCAAAGATAGGTATACTGGATAAATATCAGGAAATTTTAGGTAATGATATGTGGGAAATATGGTAAAAAGAATTAATTATAGTATATATGCTATTATTATATATGATAATAATATACATTAAAAAGAAGTTAAGAATCGTTGGATGATTAGCTAATGTAAAGCAATAAACTAACTTATGTAAAAATATAAGCATTGTTGACTTTTGTTCATCAAGAAACAAAATTAATTGAACCAATGGTAATCTTCAGTATTTATCAACCATGAATTCATGGTGCTATGTGCTATCCCAATGCAAAAATAAGCTAACTTATATAACTAGTTTTTGAATCTAGCACTTGAGAATCATTTCGTCCTCAATTAGTGCCAAAATAACTCTGCCCCCTATCTTGAGTATCCTTTGCATATCCATCAAATATACGGTAAGAATGTCAAATATTTTTGTGAAGTATCTGACGTACATTGGGTGTATGTCGCGCGATTATCGATAACCAATACATATTTGACACAGACACGAAAGGTAAAATGAAGTATCCATACATCATTGGTCAATAGAAGCAAGTTACAACAAAGCAAGAAGTACTAGAAAACATTAATTACATAACTATATGCACTTAATCTCCTCCAACCCAACCATCTAGCAGATCAACTTATCAAAAATGTTTGGGTTTATAAAATCTACCTCATTTTGCAGTGCAGTTTCTTAACTTGTTAACCTGAGAGACCATTTTGGGCATAACCAGAACCAATGCGTTCATAAAATTGGTCAAGTACGTATCACCAAAACTTCAAATGTATTTGGGTTCAATACAAGATTAGGTCAAGTCAACATCGCCATCATACTAGTCGTTGCAATATAGACAAATATAAAGAAAACTGCCATAGCCCTTGAAAGAAGAAACTTGCGTATATGAATTTGATTTATAACATTAAGGGGCCATGTTTACTATTTCGCTGAACAAGTTTATATCCGAAATTTTATGAAGCAGGATAACTACACATAAATAGCATTCCATCAATTAGAAATTTAGGTAGCAGCACAGCTGCAGTTATCAAATATAACCTATGTCATGTAAAAACCTTGAACTTACGACTTACAACTGCTTCAACATAGCATCAGCTTATCAGATCCCACGTAATAATCCTAATCCGACACTATTTATTATCTCTAAACTGGTTTCATTGTCGAATACATTATTAGTGACACAAAAAATTGCCTTCTAAATAGCACATCAGCTCTGCAACCGAAACCCACTAACAGAAACAGAATTTAATCTTGTTAATGGCCTAATGCTATTGAACTAAACCTGCATATTCACACTTCTATATAAGTTTTACAATCTTGAAAAGAACAAAACAAATACAGCGAACCCACATCCTGCAATTATGATAATCATGCAAGTTAAACCACTTAATTTATGTTGCAAGATTCTATGTTAGTCTGACAGCTAAAATCCTACTATTCATTGACTTTTTCGAGAAGAAACAGCTGCTTCTTTGGCTTGGCTTCTCAAGGCAACTACTCTGCTCTAACAAGTAGCAATTATTGCATTAGGTGAACAGAAAGCCAATAGCTTTTATGATAGCAAAAAGTCTAAGATGAGTTTAAAGGCCCAAAGAGCAAAATAGTTCAAACAACAGCTTCTGATTCTATGTTTGTACTAAGCTATTGACCAAAAAAAAAAAGTGCAGCTTCCATTAGACTCACGCAAACAGAGCAATTCTACAACAGCTCTAGCTAGTCAAAACAAACTTAAGATTCAATTCTTCATGCAACACATGAAATAAATTCTTTAATTTGGCTAACATCAAATCTAACTTAATAGACTCCAATTAACCTAGTTGGCTAAGATTAACTTACATTACAATTGGGTTTAATTAAAATTCTAGCCTACATATCTGTAGAGTCGGACCATATTATGAGTCATCCTGATTTTTAGTCTACACAAAGGCCAACTTCATTGTGTAAAGGGATTTTGGAATTTGCGCTGTAAGAACCACTCTACAGGAAGTAAATCATACTTGATATAATATATGTCACAGGATTTAAGCCCATTTTTGAAAATAAGAAGCATGCTACATTTTCATTAGGAGCCAAGCAAGTTATACGTGATAATTAGATACATCAATCCATTACAGTGCTTACATAGTGGTCGCTTTTCATGATCAAGGAACAAAATAATAACCTTATCCTTCTTTCCCTTTCTAAAGGCCTAGCCTTTCAAATTTATGAGGTCATTCCCCATTTACATTAACCACATCAATAGTCCGAAATTTCCAATGTACATTACATTGAGGTTAAGCAAATAGATCGAAGTTTCAGGACAATCTACCCAATTCAATATTAGCTTTGTATTTACTTTCTTTTTAATTTTGTTAAGAAAGTATAAATAGCATGTTGAACAACAAGAGAAGACACTTCTTTTTAGACAAGTAGTGGAAGGAAAAATGATTTGTCATTAGATCTCTTTCATTGAATCTCAACTTTTGTAATTTCTCTTATTTAGCTTACATTAAATACTGGCACATGCATAATATCCTTCTGTGCTAGAATTTCAACTTAATGCAAGAGAATAATGCCAAAGACCGACTCCCAATTCAACTTCCTTTTAAACTTCCTTTTAAGAAACATCACCAACCAAAAATAGACTTAAGATCAATCATGATGCATCTGCAAGTGATCAACAAGATTTTCTCCTCTTTTTTTTCGTGGGGTAAAGAGATCAACAAGAATTCACCTTTGTACCATAGTACACATAATTCTTTCCAACCATTATGCAACGAACTTGATGCCATTCAGAGTATAATATGAGAAGCAAGCGTTGATGTCAGTACAGGTTATACAAAGAAGTACCAAGAGTTGAGCTAGAATAGTATTAAAATTATGAGTCCTCGGCAGTTCCACATTGCGTCCAATAATGGGGCATTCGAATCGAAGGCCAGCGCCATTACACACAATCTATGGCACATGAACTTCCTAGAAACCCAACTTCGTCGATTTTATTTACCTATTGTTCACACACTCTCAAACTTAGTGTATTTGCGATCACATGACCACCACGTAAATAATGTTAAAATATCGTGCAAATTTGCTTCTTTCGAAGTTTAACTACCATATATGATGTTAAATGGAGTCAAATGTTGATTCGGATGTTCCAACATGAGAGCCCACATGAAAATTACCGAGTGCTTGGTACTGTACTTCTTAAAGTATTCTAGCCCAATTCGAAATGTCAATATAGAATCACTAGGCCATTTCACTTATATATGGATCGATAGAATAAAACTCATATACATGCTCATGATACTTCGAAAAACTCCCAAACCCTAAAAAAATTCCCATTATATTTTTGTATCAAGATTTTCTTAACCTAAACATAATGAGAATGACCAAACGAGATAAATTGAGGAACAAAAATCCAATATTCACAGCTAATTAGCGAATTTCTCCAATAAATTCTCACTAAATATTACAAATAAACCAAATATTAAACCAGAAGTTCGAAAAAAACACAAAATAAAAGGGTTTTGGAAAAACGGACCTATTAATTGCAAGAAGAGACGTATTCGTCGCTTTCCCTTCTGATGTATCCATAGCTGCAAAAAAAAATTGTAGTAGTAAAAAAAGACCGACAATTTTTTTTTTTTAAAAAAAAAAGAAAAACGGCATGAAAAAAGAAAAAGGTTTTGTACGTTGAGGAGCATCACGAGCGCCTTCCTCGGAGACGTCCATGGCGACGGCTCCGCCGTTGTTGTTCTTCTTCTTGTTCCTGTTCTTCGCCATGGCCGAGCTTACTAGGGTTTCTCCTGACGCGGCTTTACTGGAGAGAGCGTTCGCATAAACCCCTCTTATTAAGTCTATTAATTATTATTGGGATATTTCCATGTGGGCTACGAACGTGATTGGGCCTATTTTGGGCTGCGTCCACCTAATTAACTGGGTCAACCTTTCAAGGGGTAGTTAATATCGCTAGAATATGGAACAGGCATCTGGTCTTTCTTTAGGCAACAGCAATTTTTCTCTAAAATCTTTAAAGTTGGAAGTAGGAATGTTATTAATTGGTACAGATACTCAAATAAAGCGGATTTTATCTGATGTAAATGCATATGGACATGGATTCCAACAAATTCGGAATCAGGTATAGATATTTAAAAGACAAATCTAAACTCAAAACCGAACCTGAATCCGAACAAACTTAATATAATGTAATATATAAAAATATTTAAATCATTAGATCTGAATGAATCTAAAAAAAAAAAAACTCATAATTTTATAATCCAAACCTCAATAGTCAAAACCTTAGCCTGAAAAGAAGGGTTCTTGTACCTCCCCGTTAATTCCTTTCCATTCCCCGGCATCCTCTTGTTGGCTATTTGGCTTGTTGTTTCCTTCCTAAGAACTACAAACTCAAATCTAAGAAGAAAAAAAAAGTAAGAATATTTTTTAAACATAAAAAATGATGTAGGTTTCTTACTTTCCTAGATTCTTAATATCTATGGGTCTTTTTTTCTCATTTTTTAACTTTCATCTCTTAGTTCTTATGGATTGTTGAATAATGGAACTATCTTTTTCCTTTTTTTCCTTTTAACTTTAAAAAAAATAATTTTTTTGTTTTTTATCTTAATTAGTATTTTTAACTTTAGTCTCTTAGTTTTTATAGGTTGTTGGACAATGGAACTATCTTCTTCTTCTTTTTTTTTTTACTTTTTAGAAATTTTTATTAGACATTTGAAAATTATATTGTTGTTTTCAACTATTTGAGTTTAGACTTTTCATATATGGATATTGCTATTATTATATGGCATGAATGGTTAATGCTGTATTTGTATATTTATTTTGGAATTTCAGTTTTTTGTATAATATGTTTCGAAATTTTGAAACTTGGAGACTCGGGTTTTGGGTTTTTAGTTGAGTTCGATTTGTTCCGAATTCGGATTCGGGTTTCACTTTTTGGTTGGGTTCGGATTTTTATAGGGATTTTTAAAATATTTTAGATTCGGCTTCGGTTTGGGTTTCGAATTTGAAGTCTAGTTCGGTTTCGGACTTTTGAAAACTCGCTCCAAATCCGACCTGTTGATATCCCTATCCCTAATTGGAAGTGAGAGGCCGAAGTCATCAGTGTGACCAAGTGATAATTATATACTAGTGTAGGGCCCGTGTTTCATAGTGGATCGATAGTATTTTAGGCAATCAACATCTATAATTATTAAAATTTAAAAATTAAAAAAATTGTAACAAAAAAAATACAAAAAAACCTCATATAGCCTTTTATATATTAATTATAAAAACTAATATTTTTTATTTATATTTTTAAATTTTTAGTATTTGTAGAGTTAAAATATTATAATAACCTTACTTAAAATTTATTCAAACTAAATAGTTTTTATAGTTATTCTATAAATAAATTTTTTAATTAAAAAGTTAAAATTGAAGGATTTATTTTAAATTGCCAAATATATGAGGTTATTTTTTCCTTCTCAACACTGATCGGAGAAAGAAGAAATATTATATGCATTTGGTGTATATTAACACACGAGACACCACAACTTATGTTAGAGGATTATTTTTTATTTGAAAACTTAATTAAATATATCTGATTTACAAAATCTAATAATTTAAATATATGTACAAAGTCTAATAATTTAAATATATTTTACAAGTTAAAATTTAAAATCTATATTAAAGGGTTTAAAGTATATGATGTATATATTTATGTACATTCCGTGTAGAAAATATTTAATAGAGTGCACCCATAATTTCAAGAATAAGAGAGTGATAATTCCAAGAACAAGACAAAGAGGAGAAATCTTTACTTACACCTAATGGAGTAATATTTTATACACTGCAAATATATTAGATGATTAATAAAATATTTGATAATTAGTATTATAAAATAAAAAATAATATAATATATGTGATATAAAATATTTAAATAATTTATTGTACTATGTAAATTTATCTTTGTTATATATATGTTTTATTATTCTTTTACGGTGCAATGAGTGTGTTCAAAATTTGTATTAGATACGTGGGATGCTCTCCTTCGTTGTTGCCTTAAGGATGTTGCTCTTTGAGAAGCTATTTTTTATAATTTTAAGAAAAAAGGGAGAAATTTTTGCTCACATCTGATGTATACTAATATTTTATACACCGCAAAATATATCAGATGTAGAGGTGGCAATCTAGCTCGCTTTTCGCGAGCTAGGTTCGGCTCGAAATGAACTCGAGATTGAATCGCTCGTTTAATAAATAAGACGAACACAAGTTGAATTTTTCAGCTCGTTTAATAAACGAGCTAAACACGAGCTGGAGTGAGCTCACTCATGTTCGGCTCGATAACAGCTCGAATACATATATTTATATTTATATAATTTATTTAATAAATAATTATATATAATATATATTTTTATTATTTTATTTCTAGCAAAATAAAAATATAAAGTCGTGCTCAATTACAAAAAGACTCATATATATATATGTAAAGCTTCAACCATTTGATCAAAGTCTAATGGGTAAGACTTTATAAATTTAATTTTTATATATATCCAATCTAATTTTTTTAACTTACTGTTCATCGGCCAATTCGTGAGCCAGCTCGTGTTCGACTCGTTTATTAATTAGCTAAACACGAGCTGATTTTTTCACCTCGATACTTTGATGAGCCGATCCCAGCTCGCTCGTGTTCAGCTCGTTGAAACCCTTATTTAGATGATTAATAGATATCTGATAATCAGTATTATAAAATTAAAAATAATATAATATATGTAATATAACATATTTAAATAATTTATTGTACTATACAAATTTATAATTGATACTGTTGAGCCGATTTAGCACGGCTAAGTTATACACTGGGTTTTTTGATAAACACGACAATCGAGCTGTGCACCAGGAGTACGAAAAGAACATGAACCGCAGGAGTTATAATAACTGCAGGCGGTTTCCAAGGTAGTAACTGATCGGTCGAAGGTGGTCCACAATATCAGGAGACGTGGGATGGTGGCCGATCATACTAAGACCATAACTAATTCAGGGAGGCTCTATAAATAGGCACTCAATATACTGAAAAAAGGTCTTTTCCTCCCCTGCGAACAGAAGACCACCTTATTTTTCTCGCATTTTCTTACTCGCACTTACTGCTTTTTCTTAGGAGTAGCCTCTAATTTAAACTTTCGGAGTCTGTCTGCCTTCAGTGGCATCACTCCGCTCTTTGTTTTGTAATTCTTAGAGTCTGTCTGCTCTTTGGGCATCACTCTATAGGGTTGCGGTCCAATCCTTTGTACTTCCCCGTGTTTCTTATTAATATAATCGCATTTCGGCTGATCCGGGCCGATTATTTAAGTCCTCTTTTGGCTATTCGGCTCCTCCCTTGCTTAATCTATTACTTGTGCTGACCATTCGGCTCTTTCGGCCGAACTAAAGTGAGAATAGGATTTCGAACCCGATCGGTTTGATCCCTCGTCGATCGAATCGTTTGAAGATCAGAAGGGCGCATTTCTCGAGGGTCATCAATCTGAACCACTTTTTATCCCGACGCGCCTCCCGAGGAGGATTTAGTACCAGTTCTGGGATCGGGAGACTTTCAGAGACAAACAATTTTGGCACGCCCGGTGGGACCACTTTTTGAGGTAACATTTGTATTAGTTGTATAAAATGGCTGATGATAACGCCATGAACCTCCGTAACAGAGCCGTTCCCAGGAATTCTGGGAATGAGCATCTTAGTAATTCGGATAATGATGTAGATCAAAGAGCAGTTTTGCCTGCAGAAGGTGAGACCAGTGAACAATCTAGCCGGCAAGAGCCGAATCTTGCCCAAACGCTTGGGCAAATAACTCGAGTCTTGCAAACGCTAGATCAGAACAGTCATGCTAGTACTGCACGATTGGACGCAGTATTAGCCGCACTCACAGCTTCGAATGAGAGTATCGCCCGAATTGGGCAAATTCTAACTCGAAATGAACAGCCGACAGCAGGTATACAAGTACCTGCAATGATGCCAGTGTTGCAAAATCCAGCAACACCGGTAGGTGTATTGCCTCAATACCAGGGGGCACCATATCAAGCGGTGTATAGGCCAGCAAATACTAATGTTGGCCAACAACCAGAGGTAGCATGGGGGTTACCACCTCCTCCTCCATTGGCAGCACATCAGCCCCAAAATGTAGGGGTTGGGGGGCAAGCTCCTAATATACAAGGAATCAATCCAATAGCACCAAATATTGGCCGGGCGAACAGACCAATCGGAGTCCAAGCGCCAGCTCCAATACAAGGAGTAAATAATGAAATTTATGCTCAAATAGAAGAGGCCATCCGAAATACATTCGGAGTTGAGGCAAGGCCGGCAATGCGGCCTGTATTTAGATCACCATATCCTGCAGCTGTAGATATGGAACATCCTTATCCGGCAAATTGGAAAATGCCGAAATTTGACAAATTTTCAGGCGATGAGACCAAAAATACGGTCGAACATGTTGCTCGGTTTACAGCTCAATGTAGGGAAGCCGCAGCCGACCCATTTTTAAAAATGAGGTTATTTAATACTTCATTAACTAAAACAGCTTTCACGTGGTATACAAGCTTGCCAGTTAATTCCATCCGTGATTGGGACGAGTTAGAAGGAAAGTTTCATGAACAATTTTATAGGACTGAGCCGGAACTATCAATCGTAGACTTGGCTCAGTTTAGACAAAGAACGGGAGAATCGGTTGATGAGTATCTGAACCGATTTAAAATTGCTCGGAGCCGTTGTTTTATAAGAATGCCGGAGTCTGAGTTCGCGAAGATGGCATTCAATGGCATGCATTTTAAAATCAAAGATCATTTTGAAGACAAGTTCTTTCCGAATCTTTTCGATTTGGGAATCCGAGTCGCTCAATATGAGCAATTTCGGAAAGGTAATAATGAGGATCGGCTTAAATGGAGCCGAAATAAAGATTGGACCAAGGGAAAAGAGAAAAATGTCTCTTTTCTCGAAGAGTCTTCGGTTCATGAAGAGCCGAATTCATCTGAAGAAACAGATGATTCGGCTAATGAAGCTGAGATTTGTGCGGCTGAGATGGTTAGAAATAGTCAGCCGTATAAATGTGTTTTACTGAAACCCGTTAAATCAAGCGAAGCTAAAGCACATGTATCAGCCTTTAATTATTCGTTTGATATTTCAAAGACCGATTCGATTTTTGATCGGCTTTTGAAAGATGGCCGAATTAAACTACAGGAAGGGCAAACGATTCCTCCTGTAGAAGAATTAAAACGACGGAGATATTGTAAGTGGCACCATTCATGGAGCCATAAAACAAATGAATGCACGGCTTTTAAAAGGCAGGTGCAAAAAGAGATCAATGAAGGTCGGCTCATATTTGCCGATCAAGAAAACAAAAATATGGAGATTGATAAAAACCCTTTTCCACCACAGGTCAACGTGGTGGGTATGAAAGGAAAAGCCACCATTAATAGGCGAATACAAGAAGAGATAGAGGAGGGTCGGCTCATCTTGGCTGACCAGCAAGGTCAGAATGCAAAATCTTACAGAGACATGTTTCATTTACAGGGTAAAGTGATGGATGCTCGAGGTAAGGCAATTGTGGCCGCAGACGATAGTGCGCACGCAAAAAGAAGCCTTCGGCTTTGCATAAAATGCAAGGCCGAAATGACAAAGAAAGATTGGGAAGCCATAATTACTGATAAAAAGAAAAGTAATGAGTGGAAAGAATTGATGGCTTTCCCACAGGAATGGGATGATATTCCTGATGGTGATGACTGTGAAGAAGAAGGATCGGAAGAAGCCTCTAATGAAACAGAGCCGGAAGAAGGTCCGGTTCAAAGTAAACAAGGTGTGTTGATGCAGAATATTTTACATAACTATTACAACAGCCGACAAGATGAACGACAGAATCGACGGTGTCATCAAGAGGGATCGTCGTTCATTTCCAAGCAACGATTTCCTGGGTATCGGCCACGGTGGCAAAACCAAGCCAGGCCGAGACCGGAACCTGAATTTGAAGGAATGACTGAGGGTGATATTGAATTCCTCGGTCGAAGACTTGTAAATGAGCTCGGCATTCAGCCGTGGCCGAGACCGTGGGAAAGAAGGGAAATATTAAAAAATCACTTGAGAATGATAGAGGTACCTGTAAACGAATCAATTAGTAACAGGATGATTAAGGTATCGGCTGATGTACCAATCAACAAATGGCACGAAGTAGAAGTAAAACCATCGGCCAGATGGCAAGGGCCGATGTTGACTAAAACGCAAAAGCGTCGGCAGCAGAGGATGCAAGCCGAATCTAAACAACATTATGAAGAGGCGAAAGGAATGAGACTTAATGTGTGGAGACGTCCTGATGAGCATCCACAATATCCAATTCGCCCAATGCCAGATGATCATGAGGCAGGAGGATTAAAACTTGCCCCGTGGTTGAAGTCAAAAGTAGAACAGCCAATTAAGGCCGAAACTGAAGAAAAGATGACTAGGAAGGAGTTAGAAGACAAAATAGTTTCTTTGGAGACGATCATCAAAAGAGAACGGTGGCCTCCTAAGGAGAGAGAGGCCCGAATGGAAATCGATTCCTCAAATGAATCAGCTAAGGAATCAGAGGAGAAAAAACAGAGGATTAAAGATGGATCGGCTGAAGGGTCATCGGCCGATGTGAATATGGTATACGCTTTGCCGCGATCGTTCAAGGCAGAACTTGTGGAATATGAGGAATATGAAGATTTCAAAGAGGAAGAAGAGGTTGAGCTCAAAGTAGCCCAATTGCAGTTGGAGGATGTGCAATCAGCCAATGCAGTGGTGTTCGAAAAGCCATCAGTCATGCAAATGAAGTTCATAAGACCTCTATTCATTCGGGCTTTGATCGAGGGTCGGCCAGTAGGCCGAGTCATGGTAGATGGAGGAGCGATGGTTAATGTGATGCCCACTTCTTTCTTCAAGAAGTTAGGCAAGGACGAGGATGATTTGAAGCCCACAGATTCCATCATGACTGATTTCACTGGAAACGGTCAACAAGCTCGAGGAGTGCTTACCACCGAGGTAACAGTAGGTTCTAAAACATTGAAAACTGCATTTTTTGTAGTAGATGCGGATAGTCATTACAACCTCTTACTCGGACGTGATTGGATACACGCGAATGAATGTGTACCATCTACACTACATGGAAAATTATTCCAATGGATCGGAAACAAGGTAGAAGAAATCCGGGCCGAAGGGCGGCCCCAAATGGTGGATGTTAACATGGAGGAGATCGGCCATATCAATTGGGCCGATACGGATCCTGATCGGATATCTTTTGTAAGAGTGACAGAGGAAGGTGTACAACTAATCCTCTCTAAAGACATAGGAGCTATGGTGGCTGAAGAGCCACCAAAATGGTTAAAATGGAATTGTCAAGGGCAAGAATAGAGGCTTCTAATAAGCCTCAAGAAGAGCTGATCGAAAAGGTCGGTTATGAAGAGAATTCGGCTTTTGAGGCCGATATTGCAGCATTTAGTAAATCAGCTCAAACAGTTGAAGAGGATGTAATTGATTCGGTTAGTTCAGCCGAAATCAAGAAGAAATTAAATTCGGTCGATGAGGCCGATAAGTTAATGGATAGGCTGAAGTTGGAAGAATCGCCTATTAAAGTCAGTGAGAAGAAGTTGGAAACTCAGGATCCACTTATAGAAGTAAATTTAGGATCTGAAGAAGAAAGAAGACCGACTTATATAAGTGCGAAGCTTTCAGTTCAGCAACAGGAGGAACTGAAAGAATTGCTGAAGGAGTACAAAGACTACTTTGCTTGGAGCTATGAGGAGATGCCGGGTTTAAACCGGCAGATTGTAGGACATAGGTTACCTATTAAAAAGGGTTTTAAGCCTTTTAAACAGCCGGCTCGTAGATTTGAGCCGAGTATTGTACTTCAAATTAAGAATGAAATAGAAAATCTTTTAAAGGCCGGATTTATTAGAGCAGCCCGATATGTTGATTGGGTATCTAACATCGTCCCTGTGCGCAAAAAGAATGGCAAATTGAGGGTTTGCATTGATTTTAGGAATTTGAATTTAGCTACACCTAAAGATGAATATCCAATGCCGATAGCCGATATGTTAGTAGATTCGGCTGCTGGTAATGAAATATTATCTCTTATGGACGGTCATGCTGGATATAATCAAATTTTTATCGCTGAAGAAGATATAGCTAAGACAGCGTTTAGGTGCCCTGGTTCAATTGGAACTTTTGAATGGGTAGTTATGCCATTTGGTTTGAAAAATGCTGGAGCTACGTACCAAAGAGCAATGAATTTTATTTTTCATGATTTAATCGGTGAAATATTAGAAGTATATATTGATGATATAGTGGTAAAATCCAAGTCGCAGATTGAACATTGGATTGATTTAAAACTCGCCTTTGAGAGAATGAAAAAATATAACCTGAAGATGAATCCTTTGAAATGTGCTTTTGGAGTCTCGGCAGGAAATTTCCTGGGGTTTCTAGTACATGAGAGAGGAATTGAAATTGATAAAAATAAGGCGAAAGCGATACTAGAGTTGCCATCACCCAAAAGCAAAAAAGAATTACAAAGTTTGTTGGGAAAAATCAATTATCTTCGAAGATTTATATCCAATTTGGCCGGAAAAATAGGGGTTTTTACCCCATTACTTCGGCTCAAAGATAAAGAAGAATTTATGTGGACAAATGAACATCAGGAGGCATTTGAAAATATAAAAAGATATTTATCAAATTCTCCAGTGTTAGTGCCTCCAAAAATGAACCAGCCGATGAAATTATACATATCGGCTGCTGAAGAAAATTTAGGATGTTTATTGGCTCAAGAAAATGAAGAAAAAGAAGAGCAAGCCATATTTTATTTAAGCCGACGTTTCTTAGATACAGAGAAACGGTATTCGGCCATCGAAAAGTTATGTTTGGCTTTGTATTATTCATGTACAAAATTGAGATATTACATTTTACCAACCGAAGTATCAGTAATATGTAAGACCGACCTGATAAAATATATGCTATCTAAGCCAGTAATACGAGGACGAATAGGAAAATGGATATTAGCATTATCTGAATTTTCCCTCACATACGTCCCAGCAAAAGCCGTGAAAGGACAAGCCATAGCAGATTTTTTGGCTGATCATCCATGTGTGGAAGTAGAAGATTCGACACAAAATGTGATCGGTTGTCAGTATTGGACACTTCACTTTGACGGTTCAAAAACAGCCGAATCAGCAGGAGCAGGGATAGTGATACAATCGCCTGAAGGGTACGTATGCAAATTTGCTTTTGAATTAGACTTCAGTTGTTCTAATAATCAAGCCGAATATGAAGCTTTGATAATCGGACTTGAAATTTTACAAGAACTAAAGGCGAAATCAGTTAAAGTCATCGGTGATTCACAGTTAGTAATTAAACAAATTATTGGGGAGTACCGATGTTTAAATCCGAATTTGCAAGATTATTTAAGGAAAACTTTAGAGTTGTTGTGCAATTTCGGAGAAGTTGAATTTGAACATATGAACAGACAAGAAAATGAAAGAGCAAATGAATTAGCTCAATCGGCTTCTGGGTACAAGGAGCCGAAATCGGAATCAGTTGTGATTCAAAGAAGATTGTTACCTTCGGTTCATATACGAGAGCCGATAATAGCGCCAGTAGACTTAAAAGAAGATTGGAGGAAACCTCTGATTGAATACTTAGAAAACCCGAATAAAGGGGTTAATTATCAGAGTCGAAGAAGAGCTTTCGGTTATTGTTTGTTAGACAAACAACTTTATAAGAGAACAGCCGATGAAATACTTTTGAAATGTTTAGGGCCAGAAGAAGCCCTATTAATAATGGGAGAAATGCATGAGGGTATATGTAGAACTCATTTGGCAGGAAAGAAACTAAGATGGACAATTTGGCATTTAGGATACTATTGGCCGACTATACATCAAGATTGCATAAATTATGCCAAAGGTTGCCAAGATTGCCAGGTTCATAGTTCGATACAAAGAGTCCCCGCATCTGAAATGTATGCCATAGTTAAACCTTGGCCGTTTCGAGGATGGGCAATGGATTTAATCGGAGAAATACAGCCGAATTCATCGGCTGGTCATAAATTTTTAATAGTGGCTGTCGATTATTTTACAAAATGGGTAGAAGCAAAGCCTACTCGGTTGGTTACTCAAAAAGAAATTATTGACTTTGTTGAAGATCATATAATACATCGTTTTGGAATTCCCGAGACTATTACAACCGATCAAGGAACAATGTTCACAGGTGGACAATTTGTTCGGTTCATTAATTCTCGAAATATAAGATTGCTTCATTCGTCTCCTTATTATGCCCAAGCAAACGGACAAGTAGAGGCAACGAACAAAATCATCATTAATTTGATGAAGAAGCACATGGGAAAATATCCGAAGAAGTGGCATGAAAAGATCACCGAAGTATTATGGGCATGTCGTACTTCAGTAAAAACGGCAACAAGGATGACACCATTTCAGTTAGTATATGGTCACGAGGCCGTAATTCCAGCCGAAATAACTGTTCCTTCTTTAAGAACAGAAAAACAAGGGGAGCTTTCGACTGAAGAGTATAGCAAGTTAATGGAAGAAAATATAGAAAGGTTGAATGAAACTCGGCTGATAGCTCTAAACAACATACAGGCGTATCAGAGCCGAGTCTGTAATGCATATAATAAAAGAGTTAGACCCAAATCATTTGCAGTTGGCGACCTAGTGCTTCGGTTAATATTTCCTATCGGTCAGAAAGATCGAACATATGGAAAATGGTCTCCCAATTGGGAGGGACCATTTCAAATTAACCGAATAGTAAAAGGAAATGCATATTATCTCGAGAATATAAACGGGATAAAGAAAGAAAATGACAAGGCAATAAATGGGAAGTATTTAAAAAAGTATTACTCATCCATGTGGGAGAAATAGTCAAAGTATTACAAGTTAAATCAAGGCAACAAGTCTTTCAGCTGATTCTATTCAGCTATTAAATTAGCTTGTGTTTGATTAGTTATCTTCCTTCTTCGTTTCATCAAGGGATGTACTTGATATAGATGAGAGAGTTGGTCATTCAGCTTTACCCCTTCATGCTCTTTAAGCTTCAACTGGTCTTGTAGAAAAAGCCGACGCTCGGAGGTGCGAGCCAAGGTAGATTCGGCTGCAGCCAGTTCTTCTTTTAGCGATAAGATCCGCTGTTGTAAAGCCGATTCCTGATCGGTTAGAACTTTGGCTTCATAGTTCATCTCAGTGATAGGGGCCATCACTTCGGGAATATTTTTCTTGACTTGATCAACCCGATTGAAGTGTTGATCTAAAGAGTAAATTTCGGTGTGCAAGGATTTCTGCCGAGATAAAAAAGAAGGAAGACAAGACGAGAGGGTTTGAATGAAACACAAAAGCATGGGGGGTATGTCTGTTTGATCAGATAGGCTAATCAAAAGAGCACATAGCCGATCAGATTGTTCCTGGTGCTGAGTCAAATAAGTAACACCATTATTATATAGTCTTAGACATTCATCCCAATCTTTGCTGGTATTGGGAGACATAACAATTGTCGAGTCATCTCCTTGATCTGAGCTCGGGCTCATAATTAAAGAGATCCCAAAAGAAGTGGATAAGGGATCACCCGAACCTGAAGTAGGGGGAGGACAAGTCTTTGTTTGAGTGATTGGAGATGTCTGCGGCAAAGGTGGATTGGAACTTTGTTCCATTCCCGGTGGCAAGGAAGAAGTTGCCTGAAATTTTGGAAGGAAATGAATCAGGCGAAGAAAACATAAAAGGACAAGCATCAGTATATTCATCAGAACGTACCTCAGAAATAGAGGCTGGTTCAGAAGCAGTGGTAAGATCGGCTTCAGGCCGAAGAAGGGTTTTTGGGAATAGCAATGGAAGAAGGCAAATCGTCTGACGGCTCGGTAGGCCGATGAGCACGATCCTTTTTTGCAACAGTTTTACGCCTTTTAGAAGGCGGCGGAGAGGCCTGAGGAGGATTTATCGGATGCTTCTCAGGAATCGGGGCTGGTGATGGAGCCGAAATAGACTGCAATTAGAAGAAGTATTAACATACGTTCAAAAGAGATATATTTGAATTAGGATGAGAAAAATAAATACCGAAGAAGGGGGCAATGGGTCGGAAGTTTCCAATTCCTCAGACAACGGTGAAACAGCCGAAACGGCTGAATCCCAAGGTACATTTTCGGCTGATAGATTAAAAAAGTGAAAGTATTTTAATAACAGGAAAATATTTATACAGAAGAAGTTAAATGGATAAAGTTCTTGAGTTGGGATATACCAAGAGGGATGACAGTATTACGATTTGCGTTCAGGGCGGTCTTGGTAAAAAAAGGTTGAATAAACGTTTCCCAATTAGCGGTGTAGCGATAAGCTACAATACCTACCGAGCTCGGCTGAAAGTTCACCAGCTTGAAAAATCGTCGGAGGCGATTGCCCGTAGCCGAAATGACATCTATATCGGCCGTGCTCTTGCTTGAAGGTCGAACAGAAGCCGTATTAAAAGTAAAAAATTTTGCGGGAGCCGGAGGTGCTTGAGCAAGCCCAAATTGACGCGCTACGAATTGAGGAGAATATACTTCGGTACTGGGCGTTAGCTTAGAACGGTGTTTTAGACCGATATGCAAGTCTCGAGGAGCCAAAAAGGAATACCAAACTTCGGCAAATTCTCGGGCTCGAGGAGAAGATAATTCTTGACAGATGGTTTCATAGTGAAGTAAAAACCATTGAGGACCGGTTACACGGTTAGCAAAAGGGGACCAACGAAAAGTAGTGTGAAGAAGAGAATCGTAAAAAACAGAAAAATAAGAAAAGAAGTCAGAATGTTGACCTGAAGTCAATGGTTCTGGACGGCCAAGGGCCAGTCCATAGGTATCGAAATGAGCAGCCGAATTCAAATCCAAGGGTGTTCGACATAAAGTCGGGACATAAATCTGAAGAAACATTTGCAAAAACCAAAAAACACCACAACCTGAACTAATTACTAAGCTAGTTAAAGGAGAATCAGAGGAAAGTGGTTTGATAGAATCAAAGATCTCCCTATAGACAAAAGCCAAAAAATATTGACCGAGAGCTAGTTTATCGCCGTTTGCAAGACCAACGGCGATAGAAACGAAGTCTCGATTAATTTTTTGGGAACGAGTGCAGAAAAGATTATGACATAACCAGTAAAGTAAAAAGGCTGTGTGTTCTATTCGGGTGACTGGAGCAGAAGTTTCACCAGCAAAGCGCTTGATGAATTTAGAGTAGGCCAAGTCTGAAAGGTCGAGGTGGGTTTCAAAATCAGATACTCCATCTGGATTGTAGGCCATAGAAAGAACAGTTCCGTGGGGCCGTAATCCAATGATCGCTGTTACATCCAAAAGGGTTGGAGTTAGCGGGCCTCCCCGGAAAAGAAAAACGTTGGACTCTGGAGACCAAAAACAAAGAGCCGATGCTATGAGAAGATGATCGGCAATGGGCGGGTTGCGAGAAAGTTGAATGGCTTCATACACCCCAACTTCTCGCCAGACATCACCATAGACAGCTTCGACCCGATTCAACCATGCCAAGTAAGCATCTGAAACACTTGGCCAGGTTCGGAGACTTCGTCCAGCAGGGGCAGAGGGGAACCAAGAGTGTAGATGGATATTGTGAGCGATTAGAGGAAAACCGTCACTAGAAAAGGGAAAATCAGCACTGGGCGGATCTCCAGTATAAGATGGACCCAGAATAAATCGAGTATTATCGTTGGGAGTGAGCGGACGAAAGATGGAATAATCTAACAAAAGACTGGCTGGTAGAGAAGGGATTAGCGCCATGAGTGAGGAAAATGTGTTAGAAAGAAAGGCGAAAAGAAAAATCGGAAGGGAAAAGGTAAAGGAAATTTGTTATAGGATGAAGAAGACGAAGAGGTGAAGAGGAGTTCAGGAGAGGAAAAACGAGGGCTAAGAAGAAAAGCGGAACGTCGTGTCACTTATCACTCCATCGCATCGACACGATTTTCAAAATGCACCTTAATGATGAATAGACGGCGGCAATTAAGAGAATGCAATCAATGCCGCATATAAGACAAAATTCTAAAGCAAATTAAGACCGTCGATGAGAAAAAGAACGGTCAAGATCAAAATCGTATGTTGGGAGTCTCGAATCCAGTGTAATTCGCTGACGCAGAATATCTGAAGTTGATTGGATCAAGAGACATGATCCGGATCACGCTTTTATAAAGTTAGGGTAGGAATGTGAACCGAACGGTTTAAGTAAAACCGAACGAGAAATAGAATGATTACCCGAGGAAAAAGAAAACAAAAAACCGCCAGCTACCGAAGCGATTCTCCGGAAGCTGCCGAGGGGGCAATTGTTGAGCCGATTTAGCACGGCTAAGTTATACACTGGGTTTTTTGATAAACACGACAATCGAGTTGTGCACCAGGAGTACGAAAAGAACATGAACCGCAGGAGTTATAATAACTGCAGGCGGTTTCCAAGGTAGTAACTGATCGGTCGAAGGTGGTCCACAATATCAGGAGACGTGGGATGGTGGCCGATCATACTAAGACCATAACTAATTCAGGGAGGCTCTATAAATAGGCACTCAATATACTGAAAAAAGGTCTTTTCCTCCCCTGCGAACAGAAGACCACCTTATTTTTCTCGCATTTTCTTACTCGCACTTACTGCTTTTTCTTAGGAGTAGCCTCTAATTTAAACTTTTGGAGTCTGTCTGCCTTCAGTGGCATCACTCCGCTCTTTGTTTTGTAATTCTTAGAGTCTGTCTGCTCTTTGGGCATCACTCTATAGGGTTGCGGTCCAATCCTTTGTACTTCCCCGTGTTTCTTATTAATATAATCGCATTTCGGCTGATCCGGGCTGATTATTTAAGTCCTCTTTTGGCTATTCGGCTCCTCCCTTGCTTAATCTATTACTTGTGCTGACCATTCGGCTCTTTCGGCCGAACTAAAGTGAGAATAGGATTTCGAACCCGATCGGTTTGATCCCTCGCCGATCGAATCGTTTGAAGATCAGAAGGGCGCATTTCTCGAGGGTCATCAATCTGAACCACTTTTTATCCCGACGCGCCTCTCGAGGAGGATTTAGTACCAGTTCTGGGATCGGGAGACTTTCAGAGACAAACAGATACATATTTTATAGATGATTTAATTATGGTGCAACGAGTGTATCTAAAATTCGTATTAGACACTTCTTCGTTGTTGCCTTAATTAGGACATGGTTTTTTGAGAAGCTATTTTTGTGATACGACGAACCATCAAATAATTTTTATATAGATAGTTAGATATTTTGAGAAGATAATCCATCTTCCACTTTGTTCCCAGTAGGGTGTAATGTGGATCATGTTAGATCGACATGGCTCACATTTTTTTGGGCCGAAACGGGTCAGGGGTTGGCTCGGCCCGGCCCAATGTCAAATTCAGATTGGGCCGTGCCGGGGCCGAGCTCCCTAGCCTCTGACCTAGTAGGCCCCCTCTGTCCAAAAGGCACGGGGTGTGCTTCGTGCCGGCCCGTATTTTTTTTATTTTTTTTAAAAATATATATATAATCTAAAAATATAAACAATAAATTATTTCTATTTAAAATAATATTTTGATTAAAAAATTTAAAGTTTATAAAAATAATTATAAAATAATAATATTTAAATTTATTTAAAAAATATACATTTGTATTATTTTTTGAAAAAAAAATAATTGAGTGGGTTTTTAGTCTAATGGATCAAAACAATTTTAGTCCATTGGACCAAAACCATTCCTCCCAAGGTTTGCTAGGCAGCACCTCCTCTCAAGGAGTTGCCTTGGCCCTCCTCCTCAGGAGATCAGACCCCAGGCCTAAGGAGGCAACTTGCCTTGGGCCCGGAGTTTCAAGCTGTGTTGGTCCGGTGCCGGGCCAGGCCACCGGCCTCTTCTAAGTCCAAACTCGCTTCAGACCGTGTCGTGCCGGGTCGTCAGGCTCCAAAAAAGAAGTCAGTACAGCCCGAAAAGCCGAGCCGCACTAGCCCAGCACGAATCCTACAGTAGCCGTGTCGGGCCATAGCCCGGCCTGCAGTCGTGCCCGGCCGGGTGGCCCGTTTTACACCCCTAGTTGGATGTTGTGTGGGCCCTAAAATAAATTTGTCCTTTATGTGGTAGTGAGAAACTAGTGACATCATGCATTCGGGAAGCAATCTCGAGTCGTACAACTGAAACTCCGCCATTTCAACGGATCGGATTAATTAGGAAATACCAAAAACATGCCCGAAATGTTGCTTTGAGCAGCTCTTTGTTTTAATATTAAAAAACTATTTGGTTCCACATAAAACTATAAATATATTTTTTACAGAAATTTTTTTTCACAAAAATTAAATGTGGGTTGTAGGTGTCTGGTTCAATGTGAAATAATAAGATAAGGAGGCTTCCAAATATGCTTATTTGGTTCGTAGGACGAACGAAATGAAAAAAAAAAAAAAATGTATTTTACATTTTATTCCCATTGCTTGGTACCTCAGAGAAAGTTATAACTAGAAAAAAAAACTATTTGTATTATATTGTTTTAACAATAAATAAATTAAAGTTTTAAGTAAAGTTTTATAGTGTCATAATTTTGTAAAGAAAATTAAATTTAAGAAACAAAGTAGTAAAAATATACACTTAATTTGAACTAGATGAGAGTGCTATTAGTCGTTTTTGACATTCACACATTCATTTTAATGACGACACCGATGAACTAGAGCATTTGAACTTTTTTCAAATTCTCTTAAAAAAAAATCTTCAGAATTAAAACTTCATAAATTACTGACTTCATTTATGTAAGATCAAGTAGTCTTGAAAGAAAAAAAATAATGAAAAACAATCCTAATTGATTTAATTTTTGATTGAAACTACATAGTTTAAATCTTATTGTCTGTATTAATTTCACTATCTAATCCCTTAATTTTAGAAGATTGTTTAATTTTAACTATATATTCATTTTGGGGCTAGCTACTCAATAAGAAAGAAAAGTGATATTTAAACTTTGTGAAATAGAGTTACAGGGAAGGTCAAATATCCAAGATCATGCTCAATACTACTAATGTCAATTTAGATATTTCATCATTGAAACGAGTTTATAATGCAAAAAAGCTTGATGCTATTAGTTGAATCCTAGTTTAACTCATATAAATTTACTATAGACTGTATTATTTTATCATGATTAGATTTTGTTCTTATCATAATTTGCAAGTTTCATAATCTTGTTATGACTGCTATAATCTTATCATACTGTTGACACAAAGATTAAATTATAAATTAACTTTTTATTAAATAATCTTAATCTAGCACGATGAAAATTAAATTTCGCTCATATTACAATTTTCATATAATAATTAAATTAACAATTATCATTAGTAGATGTATGGAAGTAATTTATCTTAATCAAACTTTACAAGTAACCTTATCATCTTAAGATGTGATATACTGGATTTTGGTAATTAGCAAAATTGTAATTTCAGGTGAGTAATAGTATGTTCCTTTAGAGTGTTTGGATTAAAATTGATGTGAAAACAGGAATTGAAATCAAAATTGAGCCAATTTGCAAGGTTTTGCCACTCTCCGGATGCCCGGAACTAGTTTAGGGCACTCAAAAAGTTCTATAGTTGAGGCGTTTTGATATGGGATGATCAAACTGTTAGAAAATTGCGTACGGTAAAAATGAAGCGGAAAGAAATCAAACAAATTTGATTTTGAAAACTTTCGAGATCTAATCTCAAAACCACGCAATTAGGATCCCTCATGTTCTTTAAGATTAAAGGAGAAAAGTAAGATCGAATCTTTACCTTTTTCGCAGATAGATCTTCACTTCAATTTGATGATCGTGGAATCCGGTTCTCTTGAAGCCGCACACGCGTCCGGCCTCTATAGGTATCCACACGAGGTTCTTGATTTGATCGATGTCTTCACCGGGGTGCTAGCTCCCTTACAAAAGGACGTCTTTATTGCTAGAATATGGAAGAGAGGAGAAGAGAGATGATGGCTTGGGTTTTCTAAAAATCCCCGTATATTATATATAGGAATATAATCCTATTCCTATTCCTAATAATATAATGACAATTAAGGATAAGTATACATCTAGATTTATCCTTTTCTTAATTGATTAGATCGATCAAATCCTAATTTGATTCGACTTGATTTTATATTAATTTGATCATATCAAATTAATAATACAATATTTGCACATAAGTCCTTTTATAATTTACTAACTATTAGTAAGTCCTCTTATGTAACATTTACACCTTAATACCACTAATTTGTAATAATTATAAATTAGTCCAATTATCAACATATTGACAATTAGGTCCTCCGGCGATTCAATAATCGCGATCTAGCTATCCAATCAATCACAATCTCTTATGTGTGTGACCCCATAGGTTCTATTCTATCTGGTAGTGAGATATATTTTGATCAATATCAATAATATCACTGAAACCCCTTTCAGTGGATCGGAACAATTCCAACTCAGCCCAATAAGAATTATCGATCATCTAGATAATTCTCATGAATCTCACAATCCACCAGTGACGCCTAGCAGCATGTAGTGGCATTCCAGTAGAATGGAATACTGAACCTCTTGGTGCAATTACCGTGTGATACAATCCTTCTATCATGAGTCCCGACGAGGTTATGGAATAACTCACAACCCCATCGTCATATGTTAAATTTATTCGACTCGAGTTTCTAATATCTAAACCCTTTTCCGCTATTAATTCTCGCTCGCCAAGGTCTTCTAAACTCGGTCTCATAAATCACATAGGACTAACACCCCTATCTACCAAGGGAGATAGATTCCATCTAAGTGCGCACCCTATTCCTACAATGAACCTACTGCAGCCAATATGCACCGCATGGACCCGAATGGCTAGGGACCAAGTGTATGTACAACAAACTACAAGAACCTCATTGTGAATAGCCGAGGCACCGCAGTCAAAGGACCACCACACTCATCGCAACATTGAGTAAGTCATCGACGAGTGAGTAGACATCCAAGTGACTTCTCGCATTGATCACGCTGGGTACCCGTGTTCTCTAACAACCACCTGCATATTCGCTTCAGTGTCCCCACACTGTCGACTCAAGACCCGTCTACCCAAAAGGGAAGCGACCTATGCACCAATCTTACCGGATCAATCACCGTCCCCGTGATGATCCATTGATCGGGAGCATTTAGGAATTAACCACCAATGACACATGTCTCTAATTCTCAACTCTTAAGAATATATGTCATCATCTTTATTAATTCCTTGGACGATTCATGGACACATACACAACATGAATGAAAATAAGAACCCAAATATATTCATAATATTTTAAATTCAAATATAAATTTATGTCCTAGAAAGAATACATGTGTCGCCCTGGTTGGCTTCTAGGGCATACATCTAACACAAACATTCCGGATAAGTTTCAAGCGTTGTAGATAAGGTGGAGGTCATTCCAACTACTTCAGTTAGGCTAAGAATCGAGATGGTTTCAGTGGATATAAGGCGGGAGCCTTTCCAACATTTTCGGTTAGGATAAGGATCAAAGTGGTTTCAGTGGATCAGAAGATTAAAACTAGTCAACCAAATTGGATAAGAATATAGCTAATTTGGATAAGGATAAAGATGTTATTTTTTAAATATTTTGTTCTTATTTTCTTGTAAGCCTGAAGTCTATAAATATGGGCTCTATTGGCCCTTGTAAAGTCATTCCAGTTTAGAGAGAGTTAAGGTACAAACTCTTCCGCATAAAAAATATTATATTCTTTTCTTTTTCTCTTTAATATGGTTTCAAATATCTATGGAGGAGGCACTATGATATTGCTTTTTCCTTCGACGGATCAAGTAGTATCAAAGCATCTGCTCTTGGCGCATGGTGCATGGTGCGAACTAAGTGTCTACAAAGCTACCGGCAAACAAGTCTCTATCCTTGACGTCTTCTGCAACCAACCGACGAGGAAAACGAAGATCACAGTTACCATGTCTATAGACGAGCAGATAGCAACAACATCCGACTTTGCCGCCAAGGTCGTCGCGCTGTCTGACGACATGAAGACCGTTTTAGATTGGATCAAGACCCAATCAGTAGCACCATCGCCAATGCTGGTGGAGAATAGCGATCGGTTCTCAGGAACTTCTCCTCCAAATATGCATGTGATGCCGATGAAGGGCGCTATCAAGGATACCTCGGGTGTGCGAGATGACGATAATTCAGACGATGATGGAAGTATAGCTTTGTCGCTTGTAGAAGGGAGGTTGCAACCGTTTAAGGTTGAGGCCAACATAGAGATCCCCAACTACGATGGTGTTGTCGACGCTAAAAAGGTGGATGCCTGGCTTGACCAACTGGAGACATACTTTGACCTCTATATCTATAGTAATGTGAAAAAGGTAATTTTTCCAAAACTAAAATTTATAGGTCATGCGTTGACTTGGTGGAATGTCACTCTTCAAACTTCCGCCAATGAGGATTTCACCTGGAGTCAGTTTAAACTACTGATCGGCCAGGAGTTCTACCTTATGTGATATGAAGAAGAGCGATGGAAGCACTGACATGTCCTACGCCAAAGGTGTGATGAGATAGTTCAGGACTACACCACCGACTTCCAGTGCCAAGCCTTGGCATTTGGCATCTCCGTTAACGATCCATAAGTTTTTTGTAAATACACCATAGGCCTACGGGAGCGCATCAATGATGAGCTTCGCCTCTTCAGTGTTCGTGATATCGCCTCAGCGAGCCAAATAGTTATGGCGATTAAGCGGAAGAACAAATTGTCTCGCGGGGAGAAGTCATCTAGGGAGTGTGCTGAGGGCTCGAAAAGTCTAAAAAAAGGATTCTTAAAAAATGGTTCCTCTAATCCTGATTTGTATTGTGATCGTTGTAAAGTCACAGGACATGCCAAGGATCAATGCTGGAAGCTCCATCCAGAGCTGAGACCGAAGAAGAAGGATGACTGTGGTGTGAGTTACGGGGAAGCCCCAAGGATCTATCTAGATTGTATCCGACACCTAGAGGGGGGTGAATAGGTGTACCGGCCAAAAATCACAAATAATCGATGCGTTAAAAGTAAATGCGGAAATTAAAAACACACCGAGATTTACGTGGGAAAACTCCAAACTCGGAGTAAAAAACCCACGGGACCAACACGCGAATACCAATCCACTAAAAGAAAAGATTACAAGGTGATTACCGACTCCACGGACTTAACCTCTCTAACTCTCTTATGGATCTCCGCGCACTCCACCGAGTTGTCCACGATCACGTCCGAATCCACGAACGCCCACGTTCCGAATCCACGAAACGCCTTGCTTCGAATCCACGAAGTCTTCAATACGCCGAATCCACGACGCCACGCTCCGAATCCACGAAGTCTTCAATCACGCCGAATCTACGACGCCACCATGAATAGAATCATGAATATGGTGATCCTTCGTTGGAGTATCGATGAAAACCGAAGAAGAAAACTCCAAACGAATCGTATATCAAATCGACATATAGAGTAAGAATTACTATGTCTCGATTTGACCTAAAAGAGGCTATTTAGTAGAAAATAGGTTTTGACGGAATTCCTATCCTCTAGGGTTTCTCAAACATGTATTATGATGAAGTGCACGAAGTTAGAGAACCCTAAGAACCTATTTATAGACTTTAGAATCAATTAGATTCGGATTAGAGAAAAATCAGATTTTTACCTTCTTGTACAGACAAAAAACAAAAATTACACACGGTAATGCAATGACGGAAGATTTTTCTCACAAGGGCCACACGTAATGGATTGATGGCTATACCGGTATAGCAACTTTTTTGTACCCCAGACAAAACCAATTTTATACCTAAGATAACTTTGTATTTTTGCTGAAATTTTACTTTTCGAAAACTACAAAGTTCCGATACAATTTCTAATCCGTTATACAATGATTTTATGATTCTAATGCCTATAACTAAGTATGAATCACCATAACATGAATTAAAAACTTACCTAGGCATCGTGATTCTCATCGTGAGCCAATTCCGCTTTCTTCGAAGTCTTTGATACTTCACCGTTCTTCGATCCGCTCCGATCCTTCAAGACTCGACCAATTCACGAAACTTGCCAACACAAAATCCTTAACAATCTCCCCTTTGGCAATTTCGTGACAAAACACAAAAGCTCACTAAAATTACATCATAAAGAGAAACGAAGTTCAATGTCATCACCAAAACATTAAACTTCTCGCGTGTAGTCCAAATACAATATGAAATCCAAAAGTACATCAAAAACTCCTAAAACAAACTCTATGACTTAGACGCAACTAGGAGTCTTGAAGTCTTGATTTCCTGCAGAACAATTACAAAATAAAATAGAAGATCAGAACAGCAGTCAATCACCAATTAATGTCTTTGTTCTCATCTTCGCCTTTCCTCTTCTCTTTGTCCTTGTTCCATCAACTTTTCAAATTCTTTGCTCAAAAATACTTTCTTCTCTTTGCCCTTGTTCCATCAACTTTTCAAATTCTTTGCTCAAAAATACTTTCTTCCCCCTCCTCGTAATCATGTCTCCCCCCTTGTCTATGCATCTCCCTACGTGTATGCACTATCAACTCCCCCGTACTGTAGTCCATTCTCCCCCTATTTGTCAAAAATTGCCAAAAAGAAACAGAGATAGAAAGAAACACAAACTAAACAGAGAGTAGTTAAACCATAGTTACAAGTCGAGATGCATAAGAAAAGATGAACATAAAAAAAAAACAGAAAAGAGACTAAACATGATCCTAAGATAAGCAGTAAATCAGCAGTAATAGAGAAATCGAGGCAGAAGTCACTCAGTCGCCTCGTCATCATCATCATCTGCTCTAGCAGGAGATCCAGAACCTGCAGTCTCCGGGCCGACACCAGGCAGGAACTGCTGGCGAGATACAGAGCGCTGATAGGATGAGGTCGATGGAAAGATATCATCATGTGTGCAACCCATCTTCTCCAAGATCCTCTTCATTCCTTTCTCCAGACTCTTGAAACCTTTCTTGAGAAAACTGACTTCCTTTGTGAGTTCACCCATGTCACGATGAAGTGTGTCCAAAGTGACTGTGCCTCCTGATCTAGAGGACCCTGCAGGCGGTGCACGCTCTGCTCGTCGTGACGGTGGAGGTGGAGAAGGTACAAGCACTACTCGATGTCGCAGTGGGGAGCTCCCTTGGTCCGCCGAAAAGTCTTCAAGGTGCCCACAGACTTTGCCCAAGTCACCGCATCAATCGGCCCAAGTCCGTAGTCATACTTAGCACAATCAGTGTCTACTCCGTTTGCCCGCAAAATCCGAGTAATCAGCAGGGGATACGGAAGTAGATCCCGCCGTGTAGAGGACTGAATCACATGCACCATTCGCTGCCATATTAGAAACGGGATGTTCATGTTTAACTCTTGAGTCTGCTCAGGATGTCCAAAAAGATAGAGCAATACAAAGCGTTCCCAGCGAAGCCTCTTTGTCCCGATAGTAGGCTGAACATTGTAGCACATGATCAAAGATAGGAGATGATTCTCAGGGCGCAGATCCTTAGATTCCAACAATGCGCGATCCGTTCGAACGCCCGCCAGATGGTCGCAACAACGGCCTCCCACCGTCGAAGACCGAAATGGCCCCGCCGTATAATGAAGTCCAAAGAGTATCAACCTCCACCCCCAACACCACCAATATCATAAGGAGTGACAACCAACTTCTTTCCTCGCACGTAAGTCTCAAAGACATAAGTGCCCGTATCCTCATCCTCACCGTAACTAAACCACGCATATAGAACTCCCTAACGAGCTCCACGCAGAAAGGTGAGCGAGCCCGAACACGACCAACCTCAACGGGGACTCTCAAAGATAAGGCGACCAAACTCAGAACCCGCTCGGAGTTCCTTGAAGTTGACGTGCCGCTCGCAATACAAGAACGAGTAGAGAAAGCTCGAGCTCTCGCAGAGGAACATCGCATCCCTCTTGGCTCGACGCTCCCCGGTAGCACCACCTCCGCGTGATGACTCAAAGAATGCCTTTTCCCTTGTCGGACGGGAAACAAAGTGCTCTACAGCCTTCTTCCTCTTCTTCTTCAAATTCTCCTCGCTTGATAGTCGGGTCCGATCCCTCCGACTCTCAAGAAGACGTGTCCTTTTAGAGACACTCCGTCGGCCTCTACTACCACGGCGACCACCTCCCGTGGCCATGAGCACCAAAAGCACCAAGACTAGCGAGAACGCCATTTCCCTACATATAGAAAGTAGCCGAAAATGAACAACTCCTGAAAAATGTTCTAAAAATCCTGAAAAATTCACCAATAATCTCAGAATAAATAATAATGCAATATCAAACTTAATTCATGCAGAAAATTTCATCAAATTTGGCACATTTTAAAAAATCCCGAAATTCCACCAAAAATGAACCCTAGAACATAAATCTGAAAAAAAATAACGGATTTTAATGTGTTCTAAGTGTTCTAGATGCAAGATAATCAGTTCAGAAAGTGAATTACAGCAAAAAATTGCATCAAAAACGAGTAATATCTGAGATCGAACTCTTGTCCCGGAATATTAAAAAAAAAAGCAAAAATCGGGTTTTACCTGTGATCCGAGCTAAAAACAACTTGTTTGAGAGGGAAATCGAGTAGATCTGAAGGAGAGGACCTCAGGGGGGTTTTAGAGAGAGAAAGAGCCGGGTTTGAGTGAGTGTAGAGTGAGAAAAATGAATCCTTACCGCATAATATCGCGCATAGGTTGTTTTGTACCGGTATAGGATGAGTTTATACCGGTATAAAAATTCAGAATTTCGAAAAAAATAGCTTTTTCATGCAGAAATTCATAAAAATCAAATTAATTTCAGAAAAATTAATGATTTTACATAAAAAATTATTATGATGACAGTAAAATATTCTATGATTTCAAAAGACATCATATCATCAAAATTTGATATTAAGAACAATCAAAATTATTTAAATCATCAAGATACGAATTGATAAATAATAATTTTCTAGAAATTTGTCCAAATTGACACCAATTCGTCGCAACCCGTTCAAAATAGAGATTTAACTAATATAGCACTGGGGGTGGCTCTTTGAGCATCTTTTTTTTTCAAAACTATCACCTTATATCACCGAAAAATTCTAAAATATTCAAATTTTTTTCAACCTTTTTCGGTTTTTCTCATAATTTCTCACGTGGTAGCTTCACACACGTACCGGACGACCGGGGTGGTAGCTCTTTCCTACATGTGGTGGTAGTTTTCACACTCCTTTCGGATATAATTCTTTCCACATCTTTTAATCTAAGGAGTTTCTTTTTTTTTTTTTAATAAAATAAACTCCCCTCAATTAGACAATCTCACAATTGAAAATAATTTTGACGAATCTTAGTCAATTAGAAAATATCCATCAATTATATTCAACATTCACTACCAAGATGGATTAAATACAAAGTGATTAAAATTAATTTCAAAATTTTGATGAAGGTATGTAAAAAGAAATCACATAATAAATTATCGTCAAAATAATGAAAAGTGAAGTAAAATCAATAATTAATATGAATTTAATTCAATTTGAATTGACTTTAAATACCGGTTAATTCTCTTTGAAAAAACCTTTAATCTCTCTACTTTAAAGAGTTTCAATCATTGCCGCTCTCAAAAAATTTTTTTTAAAAAAACCCCTTTACCTTTCCTCAAAGACGATATTCAAACAAAAGAAAACCAAGCATCAAAAATATTCAATAAGTACCAAAAATCGTCTAAGCATATAATACAATGAATAAAAGTAAGAAATATGCACCTATCAAAGCATTACATAATCGAAAAACAAGCTAAGAAGAATAACAAGGAAAGATATCACCTTTCCGAATCCAAACTTGTCGAATTTTTCCTTGTTTTGACTTGTCGACGTGAGGCTTGACTTCTTTCAACCTTTGTTCAACCGATAATTGTCTCGATGCTTGGTTCCTCGGTTGATATTTACGTTGAGGCTTAGACTTCCGGTTTGCACGAGGTACTCGTCCCAATTGATTTCCTATTTGATTCAGTGGGAGAAGTCTAGTTGTAGAAGGTGCCAAAATATTTTTCTTATCCTTGTTCGGGCAATTCTTCTTGATGTGTCCTTTGATGCCACACCGGTGACACACCTTCTCTTTTGAAATTGTTGAGACTTTAGTAGTTGACTTTTGATTCCTCTCTTCATATATCCGTTCGTATCCGATGCCAAGTTTATTCGTTTGACCTAACCCAAGCATGTTATCCAACTTTTTCGAACCCGAAGAGAATTGTTGAATGTCCGACTTGAGTTGATAAACTTGCTTGGTTAACACTTGATTGGATGTGTAGGTTTCCTTAAATTGTTGCTCCAAAAATCCAATCTTATCCAAATAAGATTTGATCGTTAATTCCGCTTCTTCTAGCTTCTTTTGGAGGACCGAATTGTTATTAAAAATCGATTCCCGTTCCTCCTCAAGAGCTTCATTCATGATCCTCATATTGTTGTTGTCCTCTTCAATTTCCAACAATCGACTTTCCAACTTCTTATTGAATTTAGCCATCTTCCGTGATTCAACAAGAAGTTGATTGTATGATTCCGCTATATCCTCGTCGTTTGCTTCCTCCTCGCTTTCGCCATTCTCGCTCGACGATTCATGCGACGAAATAGAAACATTAGAATTAGTATCAATAGAGGATAAACAAATAGCATTAGAGGAAGGCAAAGAAGACTTAGAAATTAAAGCAATATGATCATTTTCTTCATCACTTGGCGATGATTCACTCGAAGAAGAATCATCCCAAGTTTTTGCTTGCAAAGCTTTTTGTTTATATGTCTTCTTTGAAGGACAATCCGTTGCAATATGGCCGTAGCCTCTACACTTGAAGCATTGGATTTTCCCTTCAAATTCATCTTTTTCATTCAAAGACTTTGCAAGTTTTTTATCTTTCGATTTAGAATTAGAAGGAGGTTTAGAAAAGGATTTTTGCTTCGAAGATGAAGCATTGTTCTTTCGGAAGTTCCGTCGGAATTTCTTCGTGAGGAGTGCCAATTGATGTTCAAAATCCGCAAGCGTAATATTCTCGTCGGAATCCGTGTCGTCGTCTTCTTCCTTTGTTGATTTGAGTGCCATCCCTGTGCTTTTAGAAAAAGACTTGGAAGAAGATTGATTGGTAGGAAAAGTCATCTCATACGTTTGTAATGCGCCTACTAACTCTTCGACTTTCATCTCATCCGGATGCTTAACCGTTTCGATCGCGGCAACCTTTGCCTGAAAACGCTCCGGAAGAGTTCGAAGAATTTTTCTAATGACTTTTGACTCCGGGATTTTCTCTCCCAAGTTAGCGCATGTATTTACAACGTCTTGTAGACGCGTATAGTACTCGGTAAAGGTCTCATTTTCGTCCATAGAAATCGAATCGAATTTGCTAGTAAGCATTTGTAATTTTTGGACCTTTACTAAGCTTGTTCCTTCATGCGTAACTTGTAGAGTATCCCAAATCTCTTTCGCGGTTTCACAAGCCGACACGCGAGTAAACTCCGTTTGCGACAAGGCATTAAATAAAGCGTTTATGCCCTTGCCGTTAAACGAAGATTCCTCGTTTTCATCTTTCGTCCACTTGTCTCGTGGTTTAGGCTTCTCAACATTATCGACCTTTTCGGTTGGAGGTTTCCATCCGAACTCAATTGATTTCCACACCCGCTCTTCGATTGCAATTAGAAAAGCTCTCATGCGAACTTTGCAATAGGCATAATTCGTGCCGTCGAAAAGCGGAGGTCGATTAATGTTACCGCCTTCGGCCATTAGATATCAATATATCTAGATCCCGCTCTGATACCAATTGTGAGTTACGGGGAAGCCCCAAGGATCTATCTAGATTGTATCCGACACCTAGAGGGGGGTGAATAGGTGTACCGGTCAAAAATCACAAATAATCGATGCGTTAAAAGTAAATGCGGAAATTAAAAACACACCGAGATTTACGTGGGAAAACTCCAAACTCGGAGTAAAAAACCCACGGGACCAACACGCGAATACCAATCCACTAAAAGAAAAGATTACAAGGTGATTACCGACTCCACGGACTTAACCTCTCTAACTCTCTTATGGATCTCCGCGCACTCCACCGAGTTGTCCACGATCACGTCCGAATCCACGAACGCCCACGTTCCGAATCCACGAAACGCCTTGCTTCGAATCCACGAAGTCTTCAATACGCCGAATCCACGACGCCACGCTCCGAATCCACGAAGTCTTCAATCACGCCGAATCCACGACGCCACCATGAATAGAATCATGAATATGGTGATCCTTCGTTGGAGTATCGATGAAAACCGAAGAAGAAAACTCCAAACGAATCGTAGATCAAATCGACATATAGAGTAAGAATTACTATGTCTCGATTTGACCTAAAAGAGGCTATTTAGTAGAAAATAGGTTTTGACGGAATTCCTAGCCTCTAGGGTTTCTCAAACATGTATTATGATGAAGTGCACGAAGTTAGAGAACCCTAAGAACCTATTTATAGACTTTAGAATCAATTAGATTCGGATTAGAGAAAAATCAGATTTTTACCTTCTTGTACCGGTACAAAAACAGGCCACACGGTAATGCAACGACTAAGATTTTTCAGGAAGGGCCATTACGGTAATGGATTGATGGCTATACCGTATAGCAACTTTTTTGTACCGGTACAAAACCAATTTTATACCTATAACTTTGTATTCTTGCTGAAATTTCACTTTTCGAAAACTACAAAGTTCCGATACAATTTCTAATCCGTTATACAATGATTTTATGATTCTAAGGCCTATAACTAAGTATGAATCACCATAACATGAATTAAAAACTTACCTAGGCATCGTGATTCTCATCGTGAGCCAATTCCGCTTTCTTCGAAGTCTTTGATACTTCACCGTTCTTCGATCCGCTCCGATCCTTCAAGACTCCGACTCAATTCACGAAACTTGCCAACACAAAATCCTTAACATGTGGTAAACGCACAACGGTAATGGTAGGATCGACAAGTGATGCTCCTACCTTAATCAGACGGATTGATCAAGCAGACACTAGCTTGTCTCTGATGGCTATGCCGAAGAGACAAGCCTATGCCCATTATATCCAACTGATAAGAGAGAATAGTTGTTCACTTTCTATGTTCAAGTAAAAAATAAGGTGATCGATGCTATCATTGATTCTGGCAACCAAAAGAACTTGATCTCAGAGAAGCTGGTTCAAAGGCTAGGTTTGTCGACTACACCATACCTACACCCATATCTATTTGGGTAGATTAACAACAACATCGAGATAAAGATCGATCGACAGTATAAGGTGAAGTGTAAGGTGAAGTTTGCGATGACCGGCGTCTACATCGACGAAATGCGGTGTGAGGTTGTGCCGTTGAACATTTGCAACCTCATCTTTGACAGTCCCTACCTATGGAACCGCGACGCTACCTTCTTCTGTCGTCCTCAGCAATACCACTTATTAAGGATGGACAAAAATTTTTGTTCACCATAGAGCCATTGTCAACAACTGTAGATCTGGCAACCGCTTGCCAGGCCAAGAGGATGATGAATGTCTGTCAAAAGTTTGCCTTATGATCAATCATTCAATCAATTATATATGAGAAGGCAAACAACAAGGTATTGAACCTAGCATGCAAAGAAAGAACTGACGATGTAGCCAATCTAATTGGTGACCATCAATATCTGTTTCAAGAAGTCCAGAGACTACCACCAAAGCAAGTCGTGGAATATGAGATCCAATTGATTAGTGACGCTCCGCTACCGAATCTCGGCATGTACCGAAACTCGGTAATGGAGAATAAGGAGATAAAGTGACAGGTGATCGAGTTACTCGAGAGCGGTGTTATCAAACCGAATAGCTCCCTCTGTGGCTCCCCGATCATGTTGGTGCCAAAAAAAGACGACGAGTGGCGAATGTTTATCGACTACCGTGCCCTTAACAAAATCATCATCCAGAACCGGTACCCCTACCACGGATCGATGATCTCTTAGACCAACTGAAGCATGCTCGCTACTTCACCAAACTAGACCTGAAATCCGGCTATCATCAGGTTTGGATCTGAGAGGATGACACCTGAAAGACTGCATTTAAGACTCAACAAGGCCTGTTTGAATGGCTCGTCATGCCATTCGGTCCTTGTAATGCACCAGTCACTTTTTTACAACTAATGAATGACGTTCTATGCCCTTTCCTTGATGACTTTGTGATCGTCTACCTCGACAACATCCTAATCTACAGTCGGTCGTGAGAGGAGCATCTTGCACATGTCAAGAAGATTTTCATGCTACTCGAGGAACACCAACTCCGCTTAAACCCTATATAGTGTGAGTTTGGCAAGCAAAGCCTGGTACATCTTGGGTTCGTGGTGGGCGACGGCGAGCTTCAAATCGACCTCGACAAGGCTCTTAAAAAATAATTCTCTAAAATTTTATAATTGTGAAATAATCCTATCAAATTTATATTGGGCAAACTAACCCTCTATACACGGTGAATCGTTCACTGCATTCTGAAAGACTCCAAGGTGGATGTATGAACTTGTATTGAACCATGACAATAGTAAAAAATGTGACATTGTCACTAAACGGCATGAATAGCACCAAGAATTGTGAATGCTAGACAAGGAAAACTATATATGAACTTGTGGCAATTGTGACATGGTATCCTCCAAGTGAGGATTGGATCGTACTCACATATAATCTGAATGCTTGAAAATGGTCACTCCACCTCAAGCTGTCACGCCCCGGGACCGGCAGGGCCTTCCCCGATGCGTGCCCAGACCCGCCATATGTCAACCCATACAAGGCGTCTAGTAAAAATACAGCGGAAATAAAACAGCAAAAGGCTAGAACTATAGATATCAGAGCAACATACAGCTATCCCTATCAACAGGTAGAGAATAGAAGACTAGGTAATAATAAAGGAACTAAACAGTATAACCATAAAACATAAGGTTAATACAACAACTATCTCAAAAATGTGGTGGTCTCTCTAAACACAGGTACAACTCTCAACCTCTCTAAAATAAAATGCAAGAAAGGTAACCACCTATCAATCAACCTCGCCAAGTGTCGCTAACCCGAAACAATACCCTTGCCACGGTCCCGAGCTTCCCGCGATGCAGAAGGCACTGAAAGAAACATGAAACAGAGGGCGTGAGAACTATACTTTATAGTTCCCAGTGGGCAATTACAGACCTGAACCATTGCACCACTAGGCCCAAAAGAAAAGAGGGTAAGTATGTGATATAATAACTTGTAATAAAAGCATAAAGAAAATGCTATCACTATAACACGATAAACATGATTATATAAATGTCATAATCCCCTGTTCCAACATATAAGAAAGTATACTCTACTATAAGCAACAAGTATACTATAAAACTCAAGTGACGCCCTAAGCATGTCCGCATAATCCAACTACTAAGTCTTATCAAGTAGTGATTGTCATTATCATAGAAAGTCAAAGTTCAATCTCTTTTTAGGATCTACACAAGGTAATCCCGCTTGCGCCACCTAAGTGTCGTGATAGCCCCAACATCCCCCGCAAGGAATGAGTCTAACCAATTCGGCCCCATAGGTTTCTCAATACCGCACGAGCGAACGAATCGCAAAGGCCAACTCCAGAGTGCCGGCTTGTAGGGAGCGACCCTCACAAGCATGTGCGAAAGAGCACAAATGGGAACAAGCATAGTCCAAGTCTCAAGTATCCATCCTCATGTCTCACATGGCAATGTCACTAGCAACCCTAAGGTCTAGTACAATATCTCTCATGACACTAGAATTTACTATGTCAAGGTTCCATTACGAGCCTAATGCCGCTTGATGACATTAGCTCACTAAGCCACAATTTGATGCCAAGCCAATGCCTCTTTATGACAAAGGCTTTTCTCCTAGTCATGCATAGTTTCTATGTCCACAAACACGTCTCAAAATCACCTAAACATATAGTTCAAGTCTCAACTAGAATGCTAACAACTACTTAGTTTCTCACATGCACACTTCTCTACTATATAGAAGTAAAATTGCAATATACATAACATAAGTGTTTTAAGCATTCTAAAATTTACAAATAATGTTATAAGCATGAAAATGCATGATTTTCTATTTTACAATACTCAAATAACTCCAATGAGAATTGTTCTCATTGACATTGGTGAGGCCAAACCCACCGTTGCTTCAAGCGATAATCCGAACCGCTAACTAAATTTATATTCCTTCTTCTAGCACCCTACAAGGCGTGCCATAGAAGTTACAACCTCTAGAGATGAACCATGAGTTCAAACTTTAAGTATCTAGGTTAGGGCAAGGAATACTCACCTAAATGTGCAAAAATCCTTTTAGAAAATCCGAAAGGGAGCTAGATCCCTCTCAAGGCAACCTACACAAAGGTTCTAAACTATTCAAAAGAGATCTAAAAGCCCTAGATTCAAAAGGCCCAAAAATAAACCCTAAGTCCTCAATCTAGGGTTTCATCTACAACGAGGCAACAAAAACCAAATCTAGAAGAAAGAAACATGTTGCTTACCTTCTAGAAGCTCTAATCAAGGCTCAAAAATTACTAAAGTTGAAAATCTTTCCTTCAACAAGCTCCAAGTCCAAGCTTCAAGCTCCTCTAATGGTGGAAATGGCTCCAACAAGCAAAAGAGAGCAAAAGGGAGAAGTTTTAGCCTCAAAACCCTAGCCAAACCCAAGAAAATCAAAGGGAGGTGAAGAGGGAGCTCTTACCTTGCTTCCTCTGTGATTTCCAGCACAAAAGAACCCTAAGAGGGCTTGGGTGCTGTTATAAGATAGGCCAAAACGCGAAAAAGCCCCTGCAGTTTCGCCCGATCGAATACGCCGACATGTGTACAAATCCCATTTGTACCGGTACAGATCCCTTGAAGCAGCCAAACCCGAGCCTCGGGTTTGCTAAGTCTGGCCATTTATACCGGTACAAATCCTGGTTTGTACCGGTGTAGCCACCATGTCTGTACCGGTACAACCACCAATCTGTACCGGTACAGATGCTTGAAATGGTAATCCGAGCTACCCAAAATCCAACTTTTTGGACTTTGGTGCTAAGATTTCAATCACACTTCTCGGGACTCGTGCCATAGGTCGGAACACAGTCAACGACCCTCCAGAAAATCTGGAAAAGCTGAGATCTCACAACCAACACTCGAACCTTGCTATTTGCTAAAGTTCAGTGCGTCACATTCACCCCTCCTAAAAAGGGGTTTCGTCCGCGAAACTCGAAATTACAGTCGTACCTCAAGACTCGATCTGGAAGAGATGGGGATAGCGCTCTCGAAGCGCACTCTCAAGCTCCCACGTGGCCTCCCGCTCCTCGTGGTTGCTCCAAAGGGCTTTCACATAAGAAAGCTCCCGGTTCCGCAGCTTCTTCACCTCGCGAGCTAATATCCTCACAGGTTGCTCCTCGAAGCTCAGATCATCCCTCAGCTCCATTGGTGTAGCATCCAAAACATGAGCTGGATCATGAATATACTTCCGCAGGACCGATACATGGAATACGTTGTGCACACCCGATAGGTTCGCCGGTAGAGCAAGTCTATACGCTACCGGGCCTACACGCTCAAGAATCTCATACGGTCCAATGAAGTGAGGGCTCAACTTACCCCGAATCCCAAATCTCCTGATCCCTCTGGTCGGCGAGACTTTCAAAAAGACATGATATCCAACCTGGAACTCCAAGTCTCGTCGACGCCTGTCAGCGTAGCTCCTCTGCCTACTCTGGGCTGTCAACAACCGCTCCCTAGCGATGCGAACCTTGTCCTCAGCTTCCTGGAGCGCATCTGGGCCTAAAGCCAAACTCTCGCCAACTTCACTCCAATGAAGTGACGATCTACATTTCCGTCCATAGAGTGCCTCAAATGGCGCCATCTTGATGCTTGCTTGATAACTGTTGTTATAAGCAAACTCAGCCATCGGTAGATGCTGCGACCATCCTCCCTGGAAGTCGATCACGCAGGCTCGAAGCATATCCTCGAGTGTCTGTATAGTACGCTCTGACTGCCCGTCACTCTGAGGGTGGAAAGCAGTGCTGAAGTCCAGTCGAGTACCTAAGGCGTCCTGCAGACTCCTCCAAAAGTGTGACACAAAACGTGTGTCCCTGTCCGATACAATCGAGGTAGGTACTCCGTGAAGTCGCACAATCTCATCCAAGTAAACCTGTGCGAGTCTCTCTCCAGTCCAAGTAGTATGTGCTTCTAGGAGAATCTCCTCTTTAAGTGTCGGTTCCGCCAGTACACAAACCCGCCCACGGAATCGCATCAAGTCACCACCGTCAACACTAAAATCACCGGTGCAACCATCAACCATTTTCGCTCGAACCCTTTGCAACTCCACATCAAGAGCTTGCTTTTCCTTTATCCTTTCCAATAAAGTGGGTTGCACCACCAAAGTCATCAACCTCATAGGTGTGTCAGGAGTCACCACCTCCAACTCCAACCGCTTCATCTGCTCGATCAACGGCGGTTGAGTAACTATCATCATCGCTAAGTTTTCCGTCGATTTCCTACTTAGCGCATCAGCCACCACGTTAGCCTTGCCTGGGTGGTAAAGTATCGTCAAATCATAATCCTTGAGGAGCTCCAACCATCTACGCTGCCTCAAGTTCAACTCCTTCTGAGTAAACAGGTACTTTAAGCTCTTATGATCCGTATATACTTCACACCGCTCGCCATAAAGATAGTGGCGCCATAGCTTCAAGGCAAAGACTACGGCCGCCAACTCCAAATCATGAGTAGGGTAATTCCTTTCATACTCCTTCAATTGGTGAGAAGCATACGCGATCACCTTTCCATCCTGTATCAAAACGCAACCCAATCCATTAAAGGAAGCATCACTATAAATCACATACCCTGCTCCAGCAACTGGCAAGGTTAGGATTGGTGCGGTAGTCAATCGCAGCTTCAACTCTTGAAAGCTTTTCTCGCACACATCATTCCAAATAAACTTGGTGCCTTTATGCGTGAGTCGCGTGAGGGGAGTGGATAACTTAGCAAATCCCTCAACAAACCTCCGGTAGTAGCCGGCCAAACCGATAAAACTCCGAATCTCGGTAACACTCGTCGGTCTTGGCCAATCCCTGATGGCTTCAATTTTCTTAGGGTCCACTGCTATACCTGATCCTGAAATCATATGACCCAAAAACGCCACCTCTCTAAGCCAAAACTCACATTTCTTCAACTTGGCGAAGAGTTTCTTTTCCCAAAGCACTTGTAGTACAAGCCTCAAGTGTTCCTCGTGATCAGCATCACTCCGGGAATAAACCAAAATATCGTCGATGAACACCACGACAAATCTATTCAAGTATGGCTTGAAGACACGGTTCATCAAATCCATAAAAGCTGCCGGGGCATTAGTGAGCCCAAACGGCATCACAGTGAACTCGTAATGTCCATATCGTATCCTAAAAGTCGTCTTCGACACATCTTCAGGTTTGATCTTTAACTGATGGTATCCCGACTGCAAGTCGATCTTGGAATACACGCTCGATCCCTGAAGCTGATCAAACAGATCATCTATTCTCGGCAACGGATACTTATTCTTAATCGTGACTTTATTGAGTTCACGATAATCCATACACAAACGAAGTGATCCGTCCTTCTTCTTCACAAAAAGAACCGATGCTCCCTAAGGTGACACACTCGGTCTCACAAAACCTTTATCCAAAAGGTCCTGTAACTGTGCCCTCAGCTCTTTCAACTCTGCTGGTGCCATCCTATAGGGTGCCTTTGAGATTGGAGTAGTCCCAGGGACGAGATCTACCACAAACTCAATCTCCCTATCAGGCGGCATACCTGGTAGCTCAGCTGGAAACACATCCAGGAACTCCCTCACCACATGGATGTCCTCAATCCTAGGGGAGTCCTCAACGTCTCGTAGTGCAATACTAACCAAATAGGCTATGCACTCGCTACTAATCAACTGCCTAGCTCGAGAGGAGCTAATAGTCATCGCAAATAGCGAACTCTGGCATCCCTGAAACACAACCTCCTCGTGACCCGGCTCTCTAAAAGTCACCGTCCGGTTCACGCAATCAATCGTGACAAAATACTTGGTCAACCAATCCATGACCAAAACTATATCCAACTCCCCAAGTTTGTGCACTACAAAAAAGTCCACGGGCATGATCCAATCCCCAATCTGAACTGGACAACTAGCACAACACTCACGAACGTCTATGGAGTGACCGGGTATAACAACTCGTCCCGAAAGCAACAAAGATGTCAAAGGGATGCCATGCAACTCGGCAAACAACCGATCAATAAAGAAACATGATGCACCGATATCAAATAAAGCACGTACTCGAATGCTAGAAATCAAAGTGTTACCTGCAACGACATCCTCAGCTGCTGCCGCTGCCTCTGCCTGAGCGGCATACAAACGCCCACTCGGGCCCTGACGTGACCCCTCGCTCTGCCTCTGCGCAGAAGATCTCCCGGCTTGGTATGATGCTGTAGGCGTCCCCGGCCGGGACACAGTGAAGTCTTGAAGGCCGACGACGGTGTCGGGGCAGATCCCCTCGGGCAATCTGACTGAAAGTGGCCCTCCTGGCCACAAGAGAAGCACCGGCCCCGACCCTGCGGGCACTGTCGGGGGTAGTGGGGGCCGCTACAATTCACGCAGCGCGGTGCCGGTCGACGATCTCATCCGCGGCGCTGCGGTGGGGTACCTCGTCCTCGAGACTGGCTCCTGGGGTACTTCGGCGGCTTCCTTGAGTGCGTCTGACTCGCACCCTCGCCCGTGGGCCTCTTGCCCTTACCCCGATCCAAGCCTTCCTGTCACTCCTTCATGACTGTCGCGCCCCGCTCTACAATAAGAGCACGATTCACCACCTCTCTATAGGTTTGCAAGTTAGATGACTGCACAAGCCTATAGATAGATGGCCGAGGTCGGCTCTAAAAAATGCGGGCCTTGTCCTCGTCGTCCCGCACGACGAACGGTACGCAGTGAAGTAGTCTGGTGAACTCCTGCTCATACTCCGCTACCGTCCTCTCCCCTGACGCAAGCTGCGCAGATCAGTCTCCATCTGTCGTCGAACACTATCGGAAAAATAGTGCTCGAGTAGAAGTTCCTTGAACCTCTTCCAAGTAAATGCTGATAAGTCGGTGCTCGGGTTCTCCTGGATATCCGTCGACCATCGGTAGGCCTCGCCGTCCAAATGATGTGTGGCGAGCCACACTCTATCCCTTTCCTCGACAAAGGTATCACGAAACAGCTTCTCCATATGCATAAGCCATTTCTCTACTATCCAGTGATCCACGTTCTCACCGTCAAATACACGTGGAATGCACCTCCTGAACTCGTTGAGGCGGCTCATCAGTCGATCACGCTCGGGCCCCTCAACCATCGTCGAGAACACTGCTCCTCCTGGGGGCATCTGAACTAGCGGTGCCGTCGTCACCCTCTCCTGCCGTGCCACAAACGGCGCAGACTACGAAGATCCGGGTGCTGGAGTCGGCGCCCTCGGTGCTACCACCTCGGCTAGGGTAGGCGGTACAGGTCCCTAGGCCCCCCTAGCAGCCGCCTGCTGCAAAAGAAGGTCCTCCAAGTGCTTCATCCGCTCCTCCTGTCGGCGCGTCGTCTCGGCCTGCTGCTGGGCCGCCGTCGTCTGCTCGGCCACAAGGTCCGTAAGGGCTGCCACCTGGTCCCTCAACTCGTGGACCTCGCTAGACCCGGAAGTAGAGGAGGTCTCAACCTTCTCAAGGTATGCCATGTTCTCCGCCCCGGCAGATTTGGAGCGAGTAGTCGGCATAACACTGCAACAACATAAAAGCGCAAGTTAATAAAACCCACGCTATCGCAACCCCACTTAAGAACCCGAATTATGCGAAAGTAAAGAAGTGTGCTTCCTACTAACTCCTGATGTTACGTTGTCGGCCGCCGACGTAACCCTCCGCGAAGCTAGAAGTTATACACTTCGATTAAACGCCAACTTTTTAGAGTTATAATAAAACCCAATCAAATACTTTCGCTCATAAGTCAAATAGACCTCATCTCTCACGAGCCTATTTCCTATAGTCCAACCAGCCTAAGGTTTGCTAGGTCCACTAAGACATTACCCTAGGCTCTGATACCAAATTAATCTGTCACGCCCCGGGGCCGGCAGGGCCTTCCCCGATACGTGCCCAGACCCGCCATATGTCAACCCATACAAGGCGTCTAGTAAAAATACAGCGGAAATAAAACAGCAAAAGGCTAGAACTATAGATATCAGAGCAACATACAGCTATCCCTATCAACAAGTAGAGAATAGAAGACTAGGTAATAATAAAGGAACTAAACAGTATAACTATAAAACATAAGGTTAATACAACAACTAAAAAATGTGGTGGTCTCTCTAAACACAGGTACAACTCTCAACCTCTCCAAAATAAAATGCAAGAGATGTAACCACCTATCGATCAACCTCGCCAAGTGTTGCTAACCCGAAACAACACCCTTGCCGCGGTCCCGAGCTTCCCCCGATGTAGAAGGCACAGAAAGAAACATGAAACAGAGGGCGTGAGAACTATACTTTATAGTTCCCAGTGGGCAATTACAGACCTGAACCATTGCACCATTAGGCCCAAAAGAAAAGAGGGTAAGTATGCGATATAATAACTTGTAATAAAAGCATAAAGAAAATGCTATCACTATAACACGATAAACATGATTATATAAATGTCATAATCTCCTGTTCCAACATATAAGAAAGTATACTCTACTATAAGCAAGAACTGTACTATAAAACTCAAGTGACGCCCTAAGCATGTTCACATAATCCAACTACTAAGTCCTATCAAGTAGTGATTGTCATTATCATTGAAGGTCAAAGTTCAATCTCTTTTTAGGATCTACACAAGGTAATCCCGCTTGCGCCACCTAAGTGTCGTGGTAGCCCCAACATCCCCCGCAAGAAATGAGTCTAACCAATTCGGCCCCATAGGTTTCTCAATACCGCACGAGCGAACGAATCGCAAAGGCCAACTCCGGAGTGCCGGCTTGTAGGGAGCGACCCTCACAAGCATGTGCGAAAGAGCACAAATGGCAACAAGCATAGTCCAAGTCTCAAGTATCCATCCTCATGTCTCACATGGCAATGTCACTAGCAACCCTAAAGTTTAATTTTCTTTTTATTTATTGTCGGATATTTCATCGGGTCCGAATCCAGGTCCGGATTTGAAAACTATTCCAAACCCTACTCATTTAAAAGTTGGGTTCGGGTCGGGTACAAATCGGGTATGGATATAAAATATCCGGACCCATACCCGAAAATTTAATGAGTAACTTTTTTTACCCATATACTATCCATTTTTTATCGGGTACGGTTCGGGTCTAGATAGGGTCGGAGTAGGGTCCGGATCGGGTATGGTATATCGGATATTTTGGACAGCTTTACTCATAATAAAGGCTAACCACTACTATTATGCTCAACAATAAACAAGTTCCTTAAGTCACCCATTCTCGCTGTAAGCCCGAGGGCTCGCCTTTCCGTCTCACGTTCTTTAGTCTCATAGGGGCGGAGTCTCATTGCCCAACCATCCCCCGAGACCGCCTGCGGACAGATACTTTAGTCCAAGGGCAGTTACTTTAGCCCTCCTCTCGTGACAAACTCCGGAGTGCACAGCCTGTGTGGAGCGACCACCCCAGGCGCAGACAGGCAAGTGAGCACGATCCAAATCCTGTGAACTGGGAATACCCTACCAACTGGTTATCATCATTTCATAATCCACATATCACTTTACTCATCCCTCTAGTGTTAGAACTCACACTAAGGTTTTCATGCCACATGTTCTCAACTTCACACTAACTAAATGCCACTCGTTCTTGTTTAACTAGATGCCACTCATTCTTGTTTAGACAGTTTCACTAACTCTAGATTTCACACCTCACACATCATGGTATATAGGGTTTTAGACTATGTCACATATGGTTCTCATACTTGCTAGGCTCAAATGGCATAATAATAAGTTACATCAACCATGCATACGAATTAACCATTACACCTAGCACTCTATATATATAACTATGCACAATATGCAAGAATTATTACTACATTACACTTGGACATAGAGGGTAGCCAGACTACTTCGGGATAGTCACCACCCACCTCTTAGTGTCGCACCACGGTAGGAAGTTTGTTTCTCACGATCGCTTATCGCCGCTTAGCTCTCGAGCAGAAACGAAGTAGCGGCGCACCTCACTTGGCGATATCTTCGCTCCGACTCGACGAATTGCCGAACCGTCGCCGCCAACGCGTTTAAACACCTACTAATTAGGTTTACGAACGATCAAAAGAAATCAAAACCCATCACTTAGAAAAATCCCATTTTGGTGCCCGAGGGTTCCAATCATGGAAAAACACCTACTAAAACCCTAGAAGCATGCATTTAGTGCTTACTATCACCCTTAGGTTCCATTAAAACCCTCCAAAAAGCATAAGAAGCTAAACCCTAGAAATCACCATTAGAGAGGTTTTGGGGTTTACCTTCTAGCTAGGCTCCAACAAGAGGAAGAAGATGGAAAAGGAGATGGAGCTCTTCTCCTTGCTCTTCTTCTTCTTCTACTTCTACTCCTTCTCCTCCTTTGCTTCTTCAAAAGAGAGGGAGAAGAAACCCTAGAGAGAGAGAGAGAGAGAGGGAAGTGTGTTGAGGCTTGAGAATAAAAGAGAGTGAGAATAAATGGGTTCAACTGAGCCCATATAGCCTAATTTAGGGTACAATTGCATATTAGTCCCTCAACTCTCGAGGTTATGTAACAGCCCATTCTGGGCATTTTCGTGCATGGGGACCGGTCTCCACATCTAGAGACCGGTCTCCAAGGGTCTCCTCCTCGGGTTTATGCACATGAAGACCAGTCTCCATTCAGGGAGACCGGTCTCCAAGAGCAACCAGCCATCACCAGCGTACGGGAACCGGTTTTGGCTACGGAGACCGGTCTCCAGGGTCCGGTCTCCACCATCAAGATCGGTCTCCAGAGAGTGAAATTTCTGCGCAAAGCCCTTGGCCAACTCTCCTGCGTACGGGAATCGGTCTCCACCATCAAGACCGGTTTCCACAAGCATAAATCTGCAGATTTGTGCAGATTTGCACAATCTTGCTCTCGGGACCAACTCCGATGCACTTTTCGCCTTCGGATCAACTTTAAACTTTTCGAAGCTCATCCTCTCGACAAGTAGTCGATTTCAAACGAAGTGCAACTCTCGGATTTCAAGAATTCACTTCCTTACAATCACCCCTAGTTCATCATGCCATAGAGTTCGCCTACACTCTGGTTTCATCATGCCCTTTGTTCAATGTTCTCATTTAACTAGATGCCACTTGATCTAGGTTATCATTCATCTAGATGCCGCTCGATCTATATTGTCATTTGTTCTTGGTTTTGTCAAACTCATGCAAGTTCTTTGTCTAGAGTTTCTATGTCACAAGTCCATTTTTACTCATGTATTCAGTATTAGTGTCAGCTCACCTCGCTACACAACATGTAAATCAAGGACTTCGCTACCCTATCCTGCACTCAACAATATGCAATAGATCGACGATGTATATATATATATATATATATATATATATATATATATATATATATATATATATATATACAGACATAAGGAGCAGCCCAGCTGCTTCGGGATGGTCACCACCCACCTTCTAAGGTCATATCGGCTCTACCGACGCGATTCGCCAATATTCCGAAGCCCGCGTCGCACTCTACGGCAATCTGAGTCGAAATCGGTTCTCGGCTCGATTTCTTCACACTTATTTGACGGATCAGCAAACCGACTTCACCGGCATACTCGAGAACCTAAAACCATCATATACATAGGGTCAAACGAGATCAAACCCTAACTTTTCTCGAAAACCCACTCGGAGCCCTAGCTCGCGATTACGGCAAAAATAGCCGCAACAACTCTAGATTTTTACCTCTAGCAACTAGCTAGTACCCTAGAGTTCACCCAAAAACCATTTCTAGAGCTAACCCCCAAAACCCTAGAAACAAAACTTTAGTAAACCTAAAGCTTACCTCAGAAGCCTCTCCAAACTAGAGGAAAGAGATGGAGAAGATGATGCTCCCCTTCTTGTTCTTCTTTTCCTTCAACTCCTTCTCCTCCCTTCACCTTAGAGAGAGAGAGAGAGAGAGAGAGAGCTTTTTTTTTGCTTAGGGTAGAAGAAATGAAGGAAAGAGAGAGAGCTATGAGCTTATATAGTTCTCATAATGCTCTAATTGCATAAAAGCCCCTCAACTTTGCATCCATGACACGGCCCAGTTTTGGGCATTTTCGCGCACGGGGACCGGTCTCTCTAAGGAGGGACCGGTCCTCGAGAGTGCCTTATTTACAGAAAAGGGCCTCCTGCCCCCTTTCCCAAGCTACGGGAATCGATCCTCACCGTGAGGGACCGGTCCCCGAGAGCACACTCTCGCAGGACATCTCCTTGCACATTTTTCAAGGCTACGGGAACCGGTCCCTCCATCCAAGGACCGGTCCCCAAGAGCGAAAGTCCCAAATACCAGCCTATGCCCATTTTTCCAAGCTACGGAAACCGGTCCCTCTTACTAAGGACCGGTCCCCGAGAGCAAAATCTGCACTTTGCCGAATTTTCACCCAGTTCGCTCTCGGAGGCCCGCGTTAATGCACTCTTGGCCTATTTGATGCCTTCGGCCTCTCCGAAGCATTCCGAACTCGACTTTGACCAATTTGGATCATAGTCCAGTTTCACGTTTCATAGTTTCGAGTCCTTAACAGTATCGATAATGGAGTTAATATATATTTAGATATATTTTGAAGGCATAATTTTATATGGCTCCTTGCAAAGGTTTTAAATAGTAAATATATCTTTGCAATACTTAAGTTATAAGATTTATCCCTCCAAAAGTCCATCATTTGCAAACATATCCTTTTGTTACCAAACTTTAGATAACCATGAATTAAAAAAGCCAACCACAATTAACTAATGTATAAAATAACTTTTTTACCTCATATATATATATATATATATATATATATATATATATATTGTATTCTAATATTGAGTCCCGTCATCTTTTCACCCTTCTTTTATTCATGGCAACGGCAACACCTATGGCGGCGGCAACATCGAAGGCAAGGTTCTCCGTTGCGACAAAAATGAGGTACGTCGTACGTGCCACAGCAAAGGCGATGAGAGGGAGAAAGAGAGAAAAAAAAATAACTTTTTGCATGGACAAATTTGTAAGGAAAAAATAATCATTTTATGCATACCCCGTGTTAAAAAATTAATGGTGAATCAAACGGCAAGGACATATATAAACGAACTAAAATTTTTGGAAGTATATATTTGCAAACCAGAGAACTTTTAAAGGGATAAATCTAATAACTTATGTTTTGTAGGAAAAAATTTATTGTCTAATAACTTTGCAGGGACCTATATGAAATTAATTAGCCGTATTTTGAATGAGCAATGTTGCATGTACATCTCAAAGTGGAATGCACATCTTACACCACTCCATCCCAAGGTCATTAATACTTTACTTGTCACATCAATTTTTTTTTAGCAATCCTATGATGGAGTGTAAAATATGCACCCTCACTTGTTCGGTGTATAAGAAGCATTTTTCATTTTGAATGAGCAATAATAACATCTTTTATACTGCCGATCTTTGAAACATTTTAGCCTAGAAAAATAGATTTTTAAATCTTATAGTTTAGAAGTTTTGAAAGCTTAAAAATGTCTTTCTAGATTAGTCAAAGATTATCTATTTCTAAATCTTACAATTTACGTTCTTATAAGATTTGAACGGTGTAAATATTTTTGTGTTAGTCAAAAACTATCATTAGTTGTACATCTCTCTTTCATTACTTCTTTGAAGCAAGCATTCAAAAACCTAGTGGATAGATGCATAGCAAATCAAATATCTTGATTTGACAGCTAGAAAAGGATGGGACTTAATCTCGCCATTCCTATTTGCTACCTTTAATCCAATTAGGGCATACATCTTGACTTGATAATTCGGTAGTTACCCACAGCGTCAGGCCGGTTCACAATTAGCTCCGCCATTGCATTGTTGATGAAAATTCAAAATCCTACATCTTATTAATTAATTATTTTTATTTTTTATTTTCTATATTTTAATTATATATTTTTTTAGAATAGGTAGCACGCTACCTGCTTCATTTATTGAAAATATGAATTAGACTATAGAAGTGAGACAACTAGGGCTTCAAGAAAAAAAAAAAAAGTGACGAAAGGAATATCAAAGAACGTCTTTCCAAGAGTTCGAGTTGCTTGAGCCTTCGCACCGCTACCACGGGGTCAAACTAAATGTGGCGAAAGATAAGGTCGTTTCTGGCCTTCCAAATGGTTCACCAGCAAGCAGCCAAATCAGATAGTCCGTTCCTTTTACTTTGCCCATCAGCCCTGTCACGCCCCGAGCCCGCCAATTCGGTCGGATTCGGGCGCGCCGACAGACCGCCGAACGGACAGAGTTTCCCCTGTACGTTCAAGGCGTCGCAATCAATACAATTACAAGAGGTTCCAAAAAGGAACAGATATCACTATCAGATTGCATAAGGAAGTATCATAAACATAAAACAGCTACTTGCTATTACAACCATTCGTCTCCCATTTAGAATTTTACATTAACTTTAAACTTTAAACTTCCTAATACAATCTAGTTATTACAACTTTATTACAACATATTCTCCCTTGCTATACCCCTAAGCTCTGTCAACTGGGGTACTTCTATCTCTGGTCTCCTGGTAGGGCGCTATCTACTGAGCTACGCCCTTGCCTCGCGCTGCTGCGCCGCTCACGTGTGTACCTGTACCCCCAAAACCACAACACGGGGGTGAGAACTATTGTCCATAGTTCTCGTGGGTACGGTCACCCAAGAGAACAGCTCGACCAATAGGTCCAAGGAGGCACTGCAGATATGTTAGTCCAAAAACATATATAGATATATAACTTGCAACTAACATAAAAACCTGCCTCACAATATGCAATATGCAAAATTACTCTTTAGCTCTTAGCTTTTCTTTACTTTATTGCTATTCTTTACTTTAGCCATTCCATTCACACTTAGCTATTTACCAGCTTAGCTATTACTAGCACTATTCATTAGCTATTTACAACTTTAGCTAGTCTTTACGTTCTTTACCTTTTGGCACTTATGCTACTTAGCAATTTATTTCTAAGGTCACTCTACCTCAGCTCACTAAGCCACCCGACTCGGTCTTGAGTCAATCCATTGCGGATAATCCGCCCATTGTCTAGCCCGAGGTGTTGGACGTCTCGCAACTACCCCAGCTGTCAACAGCCTGTCGCCCTCTGGGACTCAGCCTCATCGCGGCGAAATCGTCGCACACGCGGAACCCAGCTGTCACTTGACATAACCATTCTGGTGGCGATCGCGGCGGACTTACCCAGCGAGGACCCAAGTCATGACTTAACCATCGCGGCGAACTAATCGCACCTCACCCAACAATGGTTTGAGTCACTCCTCCGCCTCCTGGCGCGGCCGTATCGTACTTACCCAGCAATGGTGCCCCAAACACAGGGTGTCAACTCATGGCGATTTGATCCTCACCCGGCTTAACCTGTATCGAACACATTTTGGCTCACCCACCCGGCGGCGAAATCGTCGCACAACGCCACGACGGTAGTATAGCCCTGGACGGCGAAATCGTCGCACACGCCCGACACCAACTTAGGTGTCCAAATCTCGGGATTCCACGAATCCGTTCCACTTAACTTGAGGGTTAGCTAGGCCCTCAAAAGACGACCCTCTAGGTCCATTGTCTTTACCTCCTAGGTCTACTTGACACTAGGGTTTATTCTTTGTCACATAACCTAGGTTTTCTAACTCTAGGTCCAATGTCATTCCAACTCGACCTTTGATTATTCATACTAGGTCCATTGTCGCCTTTATCCAACCTATGTCCATGACACTAGGTTCACTGTTCTTTACCTAGATCCATACGACTCTAGGTTTACTACAATCTATGTTCTTGACACTAGATTAATTCCCACACTCCTAGGTCCACTGACTCTAGGTTTACTATAACCTATGTTCATTAACAACACTAGGTTAGATGTCATTCTCCTAGGTCCACATGACTCTAGGTTTACTACAACTTATGTTCTTTACACTAAGTTGGATGCCACTCGATCTATATGTGTATTAGTCCATGACTTACATTCTTACTTAGCATTCTCATACTTGGCATTCATATACTTAACATTCTTATGTTAACCATCCCATTTACATGCACATAATTATATCTAGCATGTACTCATTATGCTAAGCATGCATTTATTCATACATTTCATTTACATGCATATTTCTATTATGCTAGGCCTATGTTCTTGCAACATTCTTTACTTAGCATTCCTTGCCTCATTATTTACCTCATGCTTATTCATTTCCTAGCATTTCTATATCATGCTCATTCTTAGCATTTCACACTAGGTTCTTTAGCATGCATCTCTACTTATGCATTTTACACTATGTTCTTTAACATGCAATTTCTATACATGGATCACATGCATCAAGTTGAAACCTTTACTCTTAGACATATTTAGGCGACCTAGTCGCTTCGGTAAACACAACCCACCTTATTATGCTCTCCGATTGCTCGTCGACACTCGCAATCGGCCGCCCGCGGCACTCTCGACCCGGTTTGGCTCGAACTCTTGCACGACCACCCGAACGATCTCCGAATCCCAATCTGAGACCTTGTGCCGTTGCCCCACGCCTTCAAGTTGCCCCAGTTCCGTTTTCATGAATTTTGGGCTCCTATCTTGCGTGCTGCGGACATCTGGTTTAAATATATTAAATAATTAATATCTTTGTACTCGCTCGTCAGATCACCGAACCGAGCGCGCCAACGCGTTCGTTGCACCCCCAATTAGGTTTCTATGGGGTCAAATGAGATCAAACTCATCTATTTCTAAAAACCCCCTTTTTAACCCTAGGTTTTGCACTTTTGCAAAACCCACCGATTTGATCCCTAGAACAAGCAATAGAGAGCTTGTCTAACCTCTAGGTACTCATCTAAGAGCACTAGAGCCATCCATAGGGTGCTTAAAACAAACCCTAGAAATCCACCATTAGAGCACCTTGAAGAACACATGATTTTCATGAGTTTCCAAGTCTCTACTAGGTTCTAAAGCTTGCAAGAAGATCAAAACTCTATATCTAGGGTTTAGAAACCCATTACTAGAAGATCTACCATGAGCGGGACAGAGAGCTTACCTCTCAAACGCTTGCCCCGAGCTCGTGGGAGAGGAAGAAGATGACCAACAGGACCTCCTTCATAATCATCTTCATCATCTCCATCTTCTTCTTCTTTCTCTTCCTTTCCTTCTCTTTCTTTCCTTCCCTTTCTTTCTTCTCTTTGCTGCCGAAGAGAGAGGGAGAGAGAGAGAGATCAGAGGGAGTGAGAGAGAAAGAGAGTGTATTTTACCTCTCTAATCACTTAACCCCCTGCACAAAATGCTATAAGACCCCACAACTTCTTTTATTTCGATGCAGTCCAAAATCGCCGCGGACCCCATCTGCGGTATGGAGGGCCTCCGTACATGGGACACCCCGAGGCAAACCCGAGAGTCGTCTCGCATTTTTCGCAAAGACTTGTACCGTATGGGATCGGGCTTGTACCGGTATGGGCCATAAAATTTCCAAACCCGAGAGCTCTTCTCCTCTCGGTCAAAGTTGCTATACCGGTACAGCAACTTTGCTTGTACCGGTACAGGCTGCCCAGACTTGTGCTTTTCATGTCGTTTCGACTCTAATTCGCGCCGAACAACGCCAAAACCTTTCTAACTCTTTTAGATCATCTTTTAACCCTTCCAAGAATCTTGGAATGGTTATTGGAACTTGTCCAATTACTCGTTCGCGCACTTTAGCCAATTTGGTTAAAGTTCGGGTTGCTACATTCTCTACCCCTTAAAATTAGTTTCGTCCGCGAAACTTACTCATCTTCATTGATTCACACCCCAATCCGATTTATCGAGTAATCTGGGGGTTCTAATGCACTTTCAGCTTCGGAGTGGCCTTTCTCCTATCAGAACTTTCCAAAGGTCCACTACAAAGTATGTGAGACTATTCTCCTTCACATTTGCCACGCACATCATAGAATGTGCACTTCGACTCTCATGTGGCTTCCACTATTCGATTGTCTCCTAGAGACCACTTATCTCAACTTCAATTGCCACGACCTATTCGGCTCCTTAGCCGCAATCAACCCACATGAACACGCCGTTTGTGAACTTAAGCCAAACTCTTCAATAGAGTTAGTGGCCAAGTCACTTTCCTCGATCTCTATGGGTGGACTAATAGTCACCAACCCAACGTCGGCCTACCGTCTAGACTTGTCTCGACTACGCTTAGCGTTCCCTTGTTACTAGCGTAGACCCAATCAACATACTCGGGCGAAATTTTCACTCTGGAATTCGCACACACTCCAACCAGGAGCTATCAAGACCCTAAACCACATCAATTCTTGGGTTGGGTCACAACCACACTCTCAGTGCACTTTCGATCTTAAGATTCAAACACGTGGCATTTCCACATCCTCGGGTCCAAGCTCAGACTACCGTCCTGACCAAAACTCTCTTGCCCTACCAATAGGTATCGGGCCGCTACCACTAGCAGCTGACTGCGCCTGCCCAATGGGCCCAGGCTCCACAGTCCACAAATGGTCCAGGCACGGGTCGTCACAAGCACTACCCGCAAACGTCGTCCTATACAACATGCTCTACAGAGCTACACACTCTATTGGCTCCTATGCACCTAGTGCGAGCCACCAGCCTCCACGAGTGATCCATGGCCCGCTTCACACTTAGCCCAGCTAAAGTGCTACTGCCAACTCACTCACCCGGCCGAATCGAAACCGCACTCTACGAGTATTTATACTCGCGCACTCTATACGCCACTCGAGCGTTTATTCTAAGTTTCAGCTCTAGCACGGTCATCCCCGCGCATCGTCTTCTAAGCGACTTTCCTAACCTCACATAGAGGTATCACTTGGCCCACGGCCAACTTGGCTCTAACACGAGTCTTAATCCTCGTCTAGGAAGCACTACTAGCAACTTTGCTAGTGTCATCGTATTCTCTACCTGCTCCAGCACGCACTACTCTTACCACATAAGCATGCCCGGGTATCTATTTACCCACCCACTGGTTCCTACTATGAAATGCACATCTAGTAGCAACTAACCAATGATCACGGCATGCAATGCACCAACTTACAATCATGCAAAAACTTAATGATTGCTTAATAATCCCATACCTGCCCCGACGTCGTCAGTATCGGCAGGTTCCACCACTCAGGTCGCGCCCACGGCCACCTGGTACTCGCCGCGAACCCTCCGGTGGGATCATCTTCAACGGCCGCTCTCCTTGCGGACACTCGTCACGCACATGGCCTGGTAGTCCACACTTGAAGCACCTGCCCTCACGATGTTCACACTGTTGTGGGAAATGAGGGCCCCCACATATAACACACTCCGCCGAGGACCGAATGCGGTATGTCCCCGGAGCTCGAGATCGCGAGTGCGAACTTGCCGAAGTCTTTCGGGAACTTGACTGACCAGCGGATCCACCCGTCGATCGTCCTTTCCCCTTGTCCCTGCAGTATGACTCACGCTCCTCTCGGAGGAACGCGTTGCCTTGCTCTATCCATAGGGCTCGATCCAGGACTTCAGCAAAGGTCTGTAACCGAAGTATATGCACGGCCTCAAAAAGATCTGGCTGAAGTCCACGAACAAAGCTATCGGCCTTAGCCTTGTCATCCCGCACCACACCCGGGACGCAATGCACGAGGCGAGAAAATTCTCGCTCGTATTGCCTAACCGAACGGTCTCCTTGCCGCAGCTTCCCGAACCTGTCCTGGAGCTTCCTTTTCTCGCTATCGGGGAAGTAAGCCGAGAACACCATTCCCCGAAACTCTTCCCAAGCCATAGGAGGGAGATTAGGCGATCGGTCCCGCCTAATGCCTTTCCACCACAACTTCGCTGACTGCTTCAAGCAATGCACAGCTAGCGGCACCTTGTCTCGCTCTAAGGCGTACATCTCCTCAAAGAGGGTTTCCATAGCGTCAATCCACATCTCCACGATCCATGGATCGGCGTCCTCTCCGTCAAAGGTAGGCGGATCGAGCTTTCTGAAAGCCATTAGGGCCGCTAAAGCCCGCTCCCTCCGCCACAACCTCGAACCAACAACGGTCGGGTCGCGCGACCCCGGCGGAAACGCTTCCGCGGCGACCTTCGGCCGTCCATGACGAGCCACAGCCGGTGCAGCCACCAGCTGATCCAACGTCTCTTGGAGTCGCTTCATTTGCTCCTCCTGGCGCATGGCAGCCTCCTGCTGCCGCTGCACCAAGTCCGCTTGTTGCCTCACCACTCCCACGAGTGAGGCCAACTGATCACGAAGCTCAGAGTCTCCGCTCGCCTCGACTTGCTCAGGGACACCACTTGTCCCCTCCCGCGCCGATATGGACGAAGATCGCCTACGCCGCGCCATCGTTCCCCGAAACACGACTCGATTAGTCCTCGACCAACTTGGGTCGAACACGAAACCACTAACACCGGCTCAAAAGCCAATCAGGCGAAAGTCAAATAGGGCGTCCATTCTCGTCCTTAGGCTTCATGTTGTCGCGCGCCAACATGAACACCCTCAGTCGAAGATGAACGACACCTCAAATCTACCTCTAATATCCTTCTAAGAGGTTACACAACACGACCAAATCCATACTACTTTCGCCACGAATCACAAGTCCTCGTCTCTCACGAGCCTTAACCTCTAAGGTTTTACTAACCTAAGGTCTCCTAGGTTCAACTAAGCCATTGCCCCATTCACTACTTTATGCTCGATACCATCTTATCGTCACGCCCGAGCCCGCCAATTCGGTCGGATTCGGCGCGCCGACAGACCGCCGAACAGACGAGTTTCCACCGTACGTTCAAGGCGTCGCAATCAATACAATTACAAGAGGTTCCAAAAAGGAACAGATATCACAATCAGATTGCATAAGGAAGTATCATAAACATAAAACAGCTACTTGCTATTACAACCATTCGTCTCCCATTTAGAATTTTACATTAACTTTAAACTTTAAACTTCCTAATACAATCTAGTTATTACAACTTTATTACAACATATTCTCCCTTGCTATACCCCTAAGCTCTGTCAACTGGGGTACTTCTATCTCTGGTCTCCTGGTAGGGCGCTATCTACTGAGCTACGCCCTTGCCTCGCGCTGCTGCTGCGCCGCTCACGTGTGTACCTGTACCCCCAAAACGCAACACGGGGGTGAGAACTATTGTCCATAGTTCTCGTGGGTACGGTCACCCAAGAGAACAGCTCGACCAATAGGTCCAAGGAGGCACTGCAGATATGTTAGTCCAAAAACATATATAGATATATAACTTGCAACTAACATACTGCCTCACAATATGCAATATGCAAATTCTTCTTTAGCTCTTAGCTTTTCGTTACTTAATTGCTATTCCATTCACACTTAGCTATTTACTAGCTTAGCTATTACTAGCACTATTCATTAGCTATTTACAACTTTAGCTAGTCTTTACGTTCTTTACCTTTTGGCACTTATGCTACTTAGCAATTTATTTCTAAGGTCACTCTACCTCAGCTCACTAAGCCACCCGACTCGGTCTTGAGTCAATCCATTGCGGATAATCCGCCCGCTGTCTAGCCCGAGGTGTTGGACGTCTCGCAACTACCCCAACTGTCAACAGCCTGTCGCCCTCTGTGACTCAGCCTCATCGCGGCGAAATCGTCGCACACGCGGAACCCAGCTGTCACTTGACATAACCATTCTGGTGGCGATCGCGGCGGACTTACCCGGCGAGGACCCAAGTCATGACTTAACCATGCGGCGAACTAATCGCACCTCACCCAACAATGGTTTGAGTCACTCCTCCGCCTCCTGGCGCGGCCGTATCGTACTTACCCAGCAATGGTGCCCCAAACACAGGGTGTCAACTCATGGCGATTTGATCCTCACCCGGCTTAACCGGTATCGAACACATTTTGGCTCACCCACCCGGCGGCGAAATCGTCGCACAACGCCACGACGGTAGTATAGCCCTGGACGGCGAAATCGTCGCACACGCCCGACACCAACTTAGGTGTCCAAATCTCGGGATTCCACGAATCCGTTCCACTTAACTTGAGGGTTAGCTAGGCCCTCAAAAGACGACCCTCTAGGTCCATTGTCTTTACCTCCTAGGTCTACTTGACACTAGGGTTTATTCTTTGTCACATAACCTAGGTTTTCTAACTCTAGGTCCAATGTCATTCCAACTCGACCTTTGATTATTCATACTAGGTCCATTGTCGCCTTTATCCAACCTATGTCCATGACACTAGGTTCACTGTTCTTTACCTAGATCCATACGACTCTAGGTTTACTACAACCTATGTTCTTGACACTAGATTAATTCCCACACTCCTAGGTCCGACTCTAGGTTTACTATAACCTATGTTCATTAACAACACTAGGTTAGATGTCATTCTCCTAGGTCCACATGACTCTAGGTTTACTACAACTTATGTTCTTTACACTAAGTTGGATGCCACTCGATCTATATGTGTATTAGTCCATGACTTACATTCTTACTTAGCATTCTCATACTTGGCATTCATATACTTAACATTCTTATGTTAACCATCCCATTTACATGCACATAATTATATCTAGCATGTACTCATTATGCTAAGCATGCATTTATTCATACATTTCATTTACATGCATATTTCTATTATGCTAGGCCTATGTTCTTGCAACATTCTTTACTTAGCATTCCTTGCCTCATTATTTACCTCATGCTTATTCATTTCCTAGCATTTCTATATCATGCTCATTCTTAGCATTTCACACTAGGTTCTTTAGCATGCATCTCTACTTATGCATTTTACACTATGTTCTTTAACATGCAATTTCTATACATGGATCACATGCATCAAGTTGAAACCTTTACTCTTAGACATATTTAGACGACCTAGTCGCTTCGGTAAACACAACCCACCTTATTATGCTCTCCGATTGCTCGTCGACACTGCAATCGGCCGCCGCGGCACTCTCGACCCGGTTTGGCTCGAACTCTTGCACGACCACCCGAACGATCTCCGAATCCCAATCCGAGACCTTGTGCCGTTGCCCCACGCCTTCAAGTTGCCCCGGTTCCGTTTTCATGAATTTTGGGCTCCTATCTTGCGTGCTGCGGACATCTGGTTTGAATATATTAAATAATTAATATCTTTGTACTCGCTCGTCGGATCACCGAACCGAGCGCGCCAACGCGTTCGTTGCACCCCCAATTAGGTTTCTATGGGGTCAAATGAGATCAAACTCATCTATTTCTAAAAACCCCCTTTTTAACCCTAGGTTTTGCACTTTTGCAAAACCCACCGATTTGATCCCTAGAACAAGCAATAGAGAGCTTGTCTAACCTCTAGGTACTCATCTAAGAGCACTAGAGCCATCCATAGGGTGCTTAAAACAAACCCTAGAAATCCACCATTAGAGCACCTTGAAGAACACATGATTTTCATGAGTTTCCAAGTCTCTACTAGGTTCTAAAGCTTGCAAGAAGATCAAAACTCTATATCTAGGGTTTAGAAACCCATTACTAGAAGATCTACCATGAGAGGGAGAGAGCTTACCTCTCAAAAGCTTGCCCAGCTCGTGGGAGAGGAAGAAGATGACCAAGCGGGCCTCCTTCATAATCATCTTCATCATCTCCATCTTCTTCTTCTTCTTTCTCTTCCTTTCCTTCTCTTTCTTTCCTTCCCTTTCTTTCTTCTCTTTGCTGCCGAAGAGAGAGGGAGAGAGAGAGAGATCAGAGGGAGTGAGAGAGAAAGAGAGTGTATTTTACCTCTCTAATCACTTAACCCCCTGCACAAAATGCTATAAGGCCCCTCAACTTCTTTTATTTCGAAGCAGTCCAAAACTGCTGCCAGACCCCATCTGTACCGGTATGGAGGGCCTCTGTACCGGTATGGGACACCCCAGAGGCAAACCCGAGAGCTGTCTCAGATTTTTCGCAGCACTTGTACCGGTATGGGATCGGGCTTGTACCGGTATGGGCCATAAAATTTCCAAACCCGAGAGCTCTTCTCCTCTCGGTCAAAGTTGCTATCTGGTTGACAACTTTGCTTGTACTCGTCTGTTGCCAGGACTTGTGCTTTTCATGTCGTTTCGACTCTAATTCGCGCCGAACAACGCCAAAACCTTTCTAACTCTTTTAGATCATCTTTTAACCCTTCCAAGAATCTTGGAATGGTTATTGGAACTTGTCCAATTACTCGTTCGCGCACTTTAGCCAATTTGGTTAAAGTTCGGGTTGCTACAAGCCCTTCCCTTCCACCTATCCCAGACCCTATGTACATCATCACCCAACTCTCCCGGCTGAACATCCTCGAGTCCCGATACCATGATAAACTTGAAAAGGACGCATTGGGTGAACAGGTGGTCCACCGACTCGTCATAAACCCTACACAGCACACAAGCCATACTGTAACGACCAAGCCCACTAGCAATAATAACTCGTTGAGCCCAACCACCGGCCCAAAATGCTTAAGCCCAGTTATTATTACTAGTGTCTAAGTATCTTATTGGGGTGTCACATACTCCCCCCGTTAAGGCCCTGACGTCATCGTCAGTCCGATCACACACACAGCCCACGATCACCAGACGATGTAAGACTCGTCTCGCTAGCCCGTCATCCAGACCCTGGCTCAGCTGAGACTCGCACACATGTCCAACTGGTGAACCAGCTCTGATACCAAATGTAACGACCCAGCCCACTAGCAATAATAACTCGTTGGGCCCAACCACCGGCTCAAAATGCTTAAGCCCAGTTATTATTACTAGTGTCTAAGTATCTTATAAACCCAATAACAACCCCATTCCCATTCAATGTGGCACTATTGGGGTGTCACATGTACTTCCTAACCATCCCGTCTCACTGAGGTTGTCAGCCGTAAGTGTTCTTTTCTTGAGAACTAGCCAGCAGAACACTTTGATCTTAAGTGGAATTCGGAGTCTCCAAATCAGGTTAACCCGTTCGTCCCTCGTGCCTCCGTCGTTCAACATTTGATAGGTCGCTTGGACTGAGAAAATACCGTTACTGCCCCATCGCCACCCTATCCTGTCCTCCCCAGGGTATAGTTGATCCCCCATTTGAAAATATCTTTAGTCGATAACACCCCTTTCCACCAATGTGAGGGAGGCCTGAATCCTCTCCCCTCCCACAACGGTCGTCTTCTGCGATAATATAAGGCTCGGATAATCTTGATCCACGGCAGATGAGGTGCAGTATGAAATCTCCACCACTATTTGACTAGAATAGCCTTATTCATGACAGCTACGGCAAGGATGCCTAGTCTACCTGCCCTCTTGCTCAAACAAACGTTTTTCCGTACAACGAGGCACCCCTTGCTAGGGGTGTAGCTTTGGCCACTACAGAAGAAATCTCTGCATAGAGCCTCAATACGCTTAATCGCCCAACGGTGCCTTAAACACTAATAGAAAGTACAAAGGTAGGTTAGTGAGCACCGCATTGAACAGGATAAGTCTACCCCCTCTTGAGAGTAGTTTGGCCTGCCATCTATCGATTCTGTGCTGTAGTTTCTGGATAACCCCTCTCCAAACCTCCTTTGTGTGTGTGTGTGTGGGGGGGGGGGGCGGTTTGGTGAGAGTGGAAACCCTAACTGGTGGGGAGGGTACCAACTTTGCAATCGAGCAACTGTGCAAGTCTCGCCGCTTTGCCCTCAGTCTGACCCAAGTAATATAGCTCGGATTTTTCTCTGTTTATTTTCAATCCTGACGCCCACTTGAACAGATTCCACATAAGTCGCAGGTTTCTCATGTATCATTTTCTAGCCACGGAGAAAAAGAAAGTATCATTCGCAAACTGAGTAAGTGTCGTTAAGCTCTCGTGTGAAGGACCAATTCCCTTGAATAGGTTGTTTGAGTTGGCCTCTTTGGTCAATCTAGCGAGGCACTCCGCCACCAACAGGAATAGGAATGGTGAAAGTGGGTCTCCTTGTCGTACCCCTCGCTTAGTTTTGATCCACTTAGTCGGCTCCCTATTAACTAGAATAGCCATTTTAGCGTTGCATACACATTGTTCGATCCAGTCACACCATTGCACCTCGAACCCCCACCATCGGAGGATACTAAAGAGGAAGGGCCAATAAATCCTATCATAAGCCTTTTCGAAATCCACTTTTATTCCGACCCCTTCAATAGCCTCCTTACTACCCCATCTAATTAGTTCAGAGACGGTGACATACGCGTCGGTAATGTTTCTCCCTTTCAAAAAGGCGGATTGAGCGGGAGAGATTAGCTCGTTCATACCCGCTGCTAGTCGATTTGCAAGGACCTTCGAGATGATCTTTTGGATCCCGTTAATGAGACAGATAGGTCGATATTCGTTTGCTCTTTCTGCCCTTCTTTTTATTTATCATTTTTATTTATCATTTTTTTAATTATATTTTTATTTATCATTTTTTTAGCCCGCAAGGTGCGCGGACGTTGCACACGTCCTCGCTCTGTGCGCGTTCGTGCTGCTAATTATCGGCGGACGTTTTGTCCCTAATTAAGGAGAAGTGAATGTTGGGTTTCCCAACGTTCAACTCTACTCCTTTATGCAAATATCTATATATTTACACCTATTGTGTTCATAGAAAACAGATATATTCTATATGCATTATAAACAGTGAAGAGAAATATTTTTATGTTGAGATCCTTTTTATAAATCAATTCCCTTCTGTAAATCGCTGGGTGTTGAAAGAAGCTTCGTCAACCTCTTCCGCGTTCGTGTCCGTAGGAGGAGTAAGTCCGATCGTATCTTGGGGCGGTGTTTCTGGTTAATCCCGTACGAAGGACGGGAATACGCCTTAGGGCAGTGCTTTACACGCTTCCGGAGCTTATTATATTGGATTTCTTTTTTCACCGATTTATTTGGACTTTAGCGATCATCTGTTAGTTGAGTTATTTAGTTTTATCACCAAATTAGTTAGATTTTAGTCACGATTGGATTATTTGTTGCGGTTTTCCTCAACAATCTAATGCGTATTCACAATCTGATTCTGATTAAATCTAACGAGTGCTAATCCGAAAAAAAATATATATATTCATATTTGCATATTGTATATATAATTTGTTTGATAACTTGCTTGTATGATTGACATACAATATTAATTTAAGTTGGGATTAGCATTTTCAAATTTTAAATGCATATAGTATACTTGCAATTTTTATTTGTCTTCTACTGTTATTAAATAAAATAAAATAAAAATATTTGTTGTTTTGTGATACAAGTTTACAGTTTTGTTGTTTCACATAACATTAGAAAAGTTAAATACTTGTTGTTTGACATAAAAAGTTTACTATTTGTTATAAACTGCTTGTACGGATTTATTTAAAAAAAAATATTGTAGCATTATTGTGTTTTCCATAGAAATATTGTACGAAATATTTTTTTATAAAAAAAAAGTGCTACAGTAAGACTATTTGTAAGCTTTCGGCAAGACCTTTTTCAGATTTGAAAAAGCTACAGTAAAAGTATTTGCTACAATATATACACTTAAAGAGGTAAAAGTGTTTGCTACAGTAAATTATTTTTTTTAAGTGTATTGTATCTTCTTCTTAAAGTTTAATTTATAAATATATTATTTTTTAAAAAAAATACTGTAGCATTACATTGTACGGATTATTTTAAAAAAAATTGCTACAATATTTCGTAAAAACCTGCTTTGAGTGGGATTCAAACCCTCAAATGGTTAGTTCAACTACATTATAAAAGGAGGCCCTAACCAGCAAGCCTAATTTCAATTTTATAATATTTTTAGTTTCAGTATTTATATATAATCTGTCTGTTGCATATATAGTATTTGATTGCATATATCTGTTCAAGATTATTTAATTGAAATCAAATATTTAATTGTTTGGGACATCTGTTTGCTGCTGAATGAACTTTTCATAAGAGATAAAGTTTAAAAACTTAAACCCTAAAATATTCTGGTTGACTAGGGTAGAAATCTTAACAAACATGTTTGTGTTTTCTAAAAAGGTTTTTGAACCTTTTTTGCAGCTCCTTTTTTATCATCCTTCACGCCCCGGATTACACGTTTCTCGGGCACGCCGACAAATCCGCCGTATACAGAGGAATTTCCCCTGTATACGAAGCGTAGCTGTACCTGTATACTATACAATACTACAAACAGTAGCATAGAGCTGAAATAACTATATACAAACAGGTAGGAACAACAACGAGTTCTATATACATACAAAATACCTAGATACAAAACTCTACTCGCTCCAGCGAGTTACTATGCGTATGTACATAAACCCCAAAAAGTACAACTACCTGAAGCAGCGGTCCTCTAACTCAGCACTCGTCGGGAAGGGCTCTAGCTCTCGACGCCCTTGCCTCGATCAGCCTCAGAAGGAGAAGCAGCCGAAACAAAAGGCCCTGCAACAACAGTGGAACCAAAAAGGGCGTGAGAACTACTGTAAAGACAAGTAGTCCTCAGTGGGTGCCGCCCTCAACATCATCGGTCCACCCACTAAGTCTACAGGGGTAAGCAAGGGTAGTGAGGAAAGCTGGAAACAGTCTACGGCTACATGTTACTATACTATCATGCTCAGACACCAACACCTATAGACCAAAGTCATAACAGATCCAATCTGAAGGGGACTGTAATCATACCCGTCCCTGGGACTGTGAACACACCCGTCCGTGCACCGTTGCGACCGTCGACTACCTCCACACTAACCCTCAGTGGAGAGCAAGTCCAACCTGCACACCCGACACCAACGCGAAAGTACAGCGCCCGACTCCGTAGTGGCACTCGTGGGAGCTACCCAACCGAGTATGCAGCGTATCTCTGTCGAGCTCAATCAGGCTCTAGAAAGCCAAACCCATGTAACCAAGATGTAAACAGGTCTAACAACCCAATCTGCGTGCCCTCGACACAATCTGAAACCACAACTGAAATCTGGGCCCACCGTCAACCCCGACGGCGCCCGACCACTCAAAACCGTCTAAACTCAGCTGTAAGACTAAGCTCGGCATCCCAGGACGAGCGTAAATGTCATCTAACTACCCTGAGTATCTATCGCACTGACACCGCGACGATACAATCAAAAATACGGCTCCTAGAGCTAAATCAGGTAGAAATTGCATATGACGGTTAAATTCGCGGTTTTCTCCTAAGTCAAGTTCCAAGTCCAACATGTATGATTTATTTAACTTACTACTGTATGCTCCAAATTCAGATTTCAACTAACAGGATAATCCATGAATTCGAGCTAATGTAGGCTACACCATTGCTGAAATTACTCACATGTTGACTACTATGTAATTAGAAGAACTGCCGATGATTAACCCACCTCTCGCGCAACTCCACGGCAGCAAGAAGGTCACGACAAGCTGAAAACTTCGGCCAAGATTCCTCAGGTCCAGCACACAAAGATCTTCAAAGCTCTAAACACCAATAACACTAAACTCCATCAAATAAATACACTTCAGCCCGAAAGCTTAATTTTTGCTCAATTGCAATGCTACTTTTACCTTTAGATCTCCAAATCAGGTGAGAAAAGCTCTCAAGACAGTGTACTAAGATGGAATAATCTTCTCTGGTCCAAAAGCTAATCTTCTCCCAAGATCTATTCACAAGAACATCAAGTTTGCATCAATAACTCCAAAATTCAGCACTTAAGCTAAAATTCACAACTCCAATATCAAAACTCACCTAATCACCACCAAATCTGGTGAGGAAGGTCTCAAATCCAGTGGAGGGTGATAACACACATGGCTCAGGTAGCAAATCCAACTCCCTCCACATGTAGCATCAAGAAAATCCAAAATAACCCAAATCAGGTCCCAAACTACCAGCAGCAAAGGAAAATGTACAAAAGACCAAGATAACCTCAACCAAATTCTGCAAATTTAGGCTTCGTGGATTCCTATTGAAGTCTAGATTCCAGCAAACTAAGTTTCACCACAATCTGACCTTCCTACGTCGCGTACGAGCCAAAACACCGAAGGTCGTCACTAGAAAACTGCAGAATCAGCACTCCTCGAGCTAAATTTGTGGAAGTTTGATACAATTTGGGGAATTTAAAGGGGTTGAGATGCAAAATATATGTTCACTGTGAAGAAAGGATGAAAAGAGATCAAAGGGGACGCCTACCAGCTATTTATAGGGAGAAGAAATGGTCAGATAATCTTCATGAACAGCCGCTGAAATCTGGTGTCCCTGTAGTTTCGGACACTTCTAGGCGCCCGGAAATATGTTTTGGGCGCCCGGAAATATGTTTTGGGCGACCGAAACATCCAGGCTATACAAATCTCCCTCTTCGGTTCCTCCGCCCGCGGTGTGCTGCGCCCATAACCGGTTCCGACGGACCTCACCTACCACCAGCCACGTGTCAGCACGTTCGATACTCACGAGGTAGAATTTTTGGACCCACTTCTGGGCGCCCGGTCACAGGATCCGGAAATGACTTCAGTTCTGTCCAGTTCTGCATTCAAGTTCTGGGTGACCTGAAATATCTTCTGGGCACCCGAATCTGGCAAAACTCCATTTTTGCTTATTTGAGTGCACCGAGTCAAATTCTGCATCTATTTCGTGCTAAATTGACTATGACTCAGTCCGACACTCTCCCGACGTGTCGTCCAGTCACTGACACTGAAGTCAATCCTATCCAAACCTCAGGAACACTACATCCTTAATTTCTTTGTTCCCTCAACTAGATTGTTTAAAATGGGTTATGATGACACTTCTAGTCTTAAACCAGAAAAGTTTAAAGGGGTAGGTTTTTTGAGGTGGCAAGAACAGTTAGAGGCTTGGCTTATCACCTTAGGCCTCATAAATGCAATTGGAAAAACACCTCCTTATCCTACTTCTAAAAATTCTTCTGATCCACCTATTGAAACTCCTCCATCTGATTCTTCTAAATCTACTACCACCTCAGGTACAGAATCTAGATCTGATAAATCTTCCGAGAAAATTGAATTTCCCTGTAGATTTAGAATTCTTAGCTGTCTATCTGATGAACTTTATGAAACCTACAGGAAATATCAAACTGCCAAAGATTTATGGTTTGCCTTAGAAGATGCCTACATTAGAGATAATGAAGGTGTCGCCATATTTACCATTATTGATTTTAACAATTTTAGAATGGTAGATAACATTCCTATAAACGATCAAATCCACCAATTTCAGAATTTTGTCTAAGAGATTCATAGAAATGGATCCTTAGATGAAACCTATCAGGCAACCTGTATATTGGATAAATAACCCCCTTCCTAGACCAAATTTGCCCATGAGCTTAGACAAACCCATGGAACCCTTAAACTAAGATCGGTAATCCAAGCTATTAGAATAGAAGACCAATACCGACTTAGAGAGGTTAAACCGTCCAATAACTGATCAAACATAAATCTGACCAAGATTCAAAACCAGAGCCATGAGCCTAAACCCAAAGGTAAAAATTTTAAACCTAAGGGTAAAGGCTTTAAGGGTAGGAACCCAAATCGAAACCGGAACCATACCCAGAAACCCAATACCAACTAATCTAGTGGGAATAAGAAAAATGATGGTTTCTGTTATGTATGTGGCCGAGACAACCATTTTGCTTCAAAATGTTTTTATCGAAAGAAAGAGAATGTTGTCTACAAGAAGGGCCAAAACAATCAGAACAATTATCCTAAATCTCAGGTCAATAATTGAGGGTGAACCTTCCAACTCCACTTTTAGGTCAGTCTCCTTTGTACCTAATGTTAACCTTACCTATCATCATTTAGATTGGTGGTTAGATTCTGGAGCCAATGTCTATATTTGCACTAATAGATCCCTATTCTCCTCTTATCAGGACACAAGTGGAGGATGTGTGACTGTTGGAGATGGAAAGGCTATCAATGTGTTGGGGATCGAAACTGTCAAGCTGAAGTTAACTTCAGGAAAGACGTTAATCCTTCACAATGTGCAGCATTCTCCTGAGATCCGACGAAACCTGATTAGTGGATCTTTATTTAGTGCAATTAGGATATAAGATTGTATTAGAATCTAATAAATTTGTAATTTCTAAGGGAGAAATATTTATTGGAAAATGTTTTGTTTCTGAGGGTTCGTTCAAACTAAATGTACTTTCTTTTATTGATAATAAAAGTTCTTCTTCTTTTACTTCTTCTACTATTGTTTTGAATACTGAATCTGTGATATATGGCATGGCAGATTAGGGCATGTGAACCTTAGATCTATTATGAAATTATTCAATCTTAATCTTGTATCCAAATTCAAGATTGATCCTATGTCCAAATGTAAGATTTGTACCCAAGCTAAGCAACCTAGGAAACCTTTTAAATCTGTTTCTTATAGGGATACCCAGATTCTTGAACTGATTCATAGTGATGTCTGTGATTCCAATAGAGATCCTACTCGTGGAGGAGGTCGTTACTTTGTGACCTTTATAGACGACTACTCTAAATATTGTTACACCTATCTCTTGAAGACTAAAGATGAAGTCCTCAGTAAGTTTAAAGCCTTTAAAGCAGAGGCTGAAAATCAATTGGAGAAGAGGATTAAAATTCTAAGGTCTGATAGAGGAGGCGAGTATACTTCAAATGAATTAAATCTGTTCTGCGAGGAACATGGAATAATTCATGAAGTAACTGCTCCTTACTCACCTGAGTCAAATGGTGTAGCTGAAAGAAAGAACCGAACCCTATTAGACATGGTTAATGCTATGATTTTAAGTTCAGGTGTATCTCAAAACTTGTGGGGGGAGGCTCTTTTATCAGCTTGTTATATTCTCAATAGGATTTCTTCTAAGGATAGAACTCAGACACCTTATGAACTTTGGAAGGGAAGAGCACCTAGACTGAGATACTTCCGAGTGTGGGGGTGCTTAGCTAAAGTGTCTATTTCTGAACCCAAAAGAAAGAAGATTGGTACTAAAACAGTACATGTCATTTTCATTGGATATTCTTTAGATAGTAACACATATAGATTTCTTGTAACCAATTCTGAAATTTCTAAGATTTCCAATGATACCTTAATTGAATCTAGAGATGCAACCTTTTTTGAAAACATCTTTTCTTTCAAAACCCGTATCTCTAGATCAGTCCCTGATTATCAGCATACTGTTGATCATGCATCTACATCTGATCATCCACCTACATATGATTTGTCATATAGTTTAGATCTTGTAGAACCTAACCCACCAGCTGAACTGAGAAGAAGCAAGAGAGGTCGTATTGAGAAGAACTTTGGTGAAGATTTCTTTACTTTCTTAGTTTAAAGTACACCTTCATCGTATAAGGAAGCTATGAGCTCTTCCGAAGCTTTTTTTTGGAAGGAGGCTATAAACAGTGAGATCGAGTCAATTATTGGCAATAACACTTGGATCCTCACTGATTTACCTCCTGGAAACCAACCCTTAGGATGTAAGTGGATCTTTAAAAAAAAGCTTAGGACTGACGGATCAGTAGAGAACTGTAAGGCGCGGCTTGTTGCTCAAGGTTTTCGATAAAAAGCTGAAGTTGATTACTTTGACACATATGCGCCTGTTGCTCGTATTGCTACTCCGAGTCATTCTTGCATTAGCATCCATTCATAAGCTTTTGATTCATCAGATGGATGTTAAAATTACTTTTCTTCATGGAGATCTTGAAAAAGAAATTTATATGACTCAACCTAAAGGTTTCTCCGTGCTTGGTCAAGAAAATAAGGTGTGTAAATTAGTCTGCTCTTTGTATGGACTAAAATAAGCACCTAAACAGTGGCACGAGAAATTCGACAGTGTTATTGAATCATATGGATTTCAAACAAATGATTTTCACAACTGTCTCTATTTCCAGATATTTGATGATCGTTGTGTTCTTCTTTGCCTCTATGTTGATGATATCTTGATTCTTGCTCCTGATCTTGATCTGATTAACCAAGTTAAATCCTTTTTGTCTATCCATTTTGATATGAAGGATCTTGGTGAAGCAGATGTGATTTTAGGAATGAAGATTCTTAGATCATCCGATTCTATTCTTCTGACCCAATCTCATTATACCCAAATGGTTCTTGATAAATTTGGATATTCTAATTGTTCTCCTGTTTCCACTTCTTTTGATCCTAGTGTTCAACTAGTGTTCTTTGATGTACCTAACCAATAGGACTAGACCTGATATTGCTTATGCCATATCGAGATTGAGTAGATATACTAGTAACCCTAGTATAACTCATTGGATTGCTTTGGAAAGAGTATTTCGTTACCTTAAAAGTACTATCTCTTATTCTCTTTGTTTTGTTGGCTATCATGCTGTAATTGAGGGATATAGCGATGCCAATTGGATTTCTGATTCTTTGGATATCAAGTCCACTTCTGGTTATGTTTTTATTCTTGGTGGAGGTGCAGTTTCTTGGCAATCCACCAAACAGACTATATATAATAGCCAGAAGTACCATGGAGGCTGAGTTAGTTGCTCTTGATACTACTTGTCTTGAAGCTGAGTGGCTCAAGAATCTACTGTCATCGATTTCTTTGATTTCTTCACCTATTCCACCTATTTCTATTCAGTGTGACTCTCGAGCTGCAATTGATTTTTGTAAGAAAAAAATGGTAAATTCTAAAGCTAGTAGATATATTAAATTGAGACAAAAGTCTGTTAGATGGCTAACATCTCATAATATTATTTTTTTGAGTTTTATCAGATCTGATCAGAATCTTGCAGATTGCTTAACGAAAGGCCTGAATAGGACTAAAGTCCTGGAATCAACGAGGGGGATGGGACTTTGCCCGTAAAGGGCCTTCTTGCAGTGGGAACCCAACCTTTGTGAGAGGAGATTCCTTGAAGAAGGTTTAATGTGGTAAAAATAAGATGCTAGGTTGGCCAAAAAGCACTTTCTACAGTTTATATAGAGGAGCTTTAGCTCCAATCCCATCCCTATGGTGAGTAGTGCTCTGTGTAGTGGTTGAGGCTGAGCTTATAGCTCTTAATGGGATCCGAGGCGGTAATTTCCGCGAGATGTGACTCTGCACACATCCTTGGAGGAAACCACCTATATAAGAGTATCCGTATGTGGCCGCGGCTATGAGATATGGGCTGTCCATAGAAGCTCTTATGAAAAATCAAGATACTGTGCATGGCCATTAACGCACAGACCCGCGACGGAGAATTTTGTACTGTGTGTGTAATAGTTAAAGTCAAGGTCAAAGGAATGTAGTTCAAGACCTGGTTCACTCTGATTCCTTCTGATAGAAACTATTTACACTAAGTGAGGTTAAGTCCTTAAAGAGACCTTACCTATTGCATAGTATAAACACCCAGTGACTTATTGACTTATTTGTTAATTTATTTGACTTTTAAGTTTAATCCTTATTTTGTGATTTTGAATTTTGTGGGGGATTGTTGATGAAAATTCAAAATCCTACATCTTATTAATTAATTATTTTTATTTTTATTTTTCTATATTTTAATTATATTTTAATTTATCATTTTTTTAGTCTGCAAGGTGCGCAAACGTTGCACACGTCCGCGCTCTGTGCGCGTTTGTGCGACTAATTATCGGCGGACATTTTGTCCCTAATTAAGGAGAAGTGAACGTTGGGTTTCCCAATGTTCAACTCTACTTCTTTATGCAAATATCTATATATTTACACCTACTGTGTTCATAGAAAACAGATATATTCTATATGCATTATAAACAGTGAAGAGAAATATTTTTATGTTGAGATCTTTTTTATAAATTAATTCCCTTCTGTAAATCGCTGGGTGTTGAAAGAAGCATCGTCAACCTCTTCCGCGTTCGTGTCCGTAGGAGGAGGAATTTCGGTCGTATCTTGGGGCGGTGTTTCCGATTAATCCCGCACGAAGGACGGGAATACGCCTTAGGGCAGTGCTTTGCACGCTTCCGGAGCTTATTATATTGGATTTCTTGTTTCATCGATTTATTTGGACTTTAGCGATCATCTGTAAGTTGAGTTATTTATTTTTATCACCAAATTAGTTAAATTTTAGTCACGATTGGATTATTTGTTGCGGTTTTCCCCAACATGCATATGTAAGTTACGGGGAAGCCCCAAGGATCTATCTAGATTGTATCAAACAACACCTAGAGGGGGGTGAATAGGTGTATCGGCCAAAAACCACAATTCTCGATGCTTTAAAAAGGTAAATGCGGAAATTAAAAAGCACACCGAGATTTACGTGGGAAAACTCCAACTCGGAGTAAAAAACCCACGGGACCAACACGCGAATAAACAATCAATAAGAGAAAAGATTACAAGGTGATACCGAACTCCACGGACTCGACCTCTCTAACTCTCCTATGGATCTCCGCGCAATCCTCCTTCGGGTTGTCCACGCCCTCACGTCCGAGTCCACGAACGCACGCACTTCGAATCCACGAAGCCTCGAACACGCCGAATCCACGACGCCCACTCGAATCCACGAGCACACTCCGTCCGGAGCAAAAACAATACGATCGATGGTGATTTATTGCTTAGATTCTCATTAAAGATCTATGGGAATAATCTCTAAGCAATTCTCAAATTGATTCTAGAAAAACATTAAGAATTAGGGCACCGAGAATCAATTTGGGAGAAGCTTGATGTAGAAGATGAGAAAAACGGCTACCTACAAGCTTCTAGGGTTTTCAATAAAGTTTATAATGTAAGCATATTGAATTATGAACCCCCCATGGTCTTTATATAGTGTTAGAAGACTTAGAGATAGATTAGGATTGTAACAACCAAATCTGGAAATATTTCCCGCAGCCAAGGTCCGGACTCAGCCCCCCTCAACCGGTCCTGCCTTTCGTCATTGAAAAATATTTTTCACAGGGTCCGGTCCTAAGCCATGAGATCCGGTCCTGGCTTGCGCAACATCAAATATAGAGCTTCGGGATCCGGATCCCACCTCTTAGATCCGGTCCACCTTAATTCATCCTGAAACTGCAAGGTACGGGATCCGGATCACACTTAAAATTGCGCAGAGGACAGGCTTACGGGATCCCGATCTCACCTCTCAGATCCCGATCTCACCTTTTAGATCCGGATGTCACCTTTGAGATCCGGATCTTGACCAAATTTTTCCAGCTTTGATTTTTGTCAAATAGAATTCAATCCAAGTCCTCTAACTACTATATCTTAGTCTAAAATCACCATAAATGTTCTTAGAATCATACCTGAGGTGCCGAGCTTCACCGAGTCTTGTAATGTCTGTTTGCATCTTCTTTGTTCAAATGTGCTCCTGACCCCTTCAAGACTCCGACGCAATTCACGAAACTTGCCAACACAAAAACCTTAACAATCTCCCCCTTTGGCAATTTCGTGACAAAACACAAAAGCTCACTAAAATTACATCATAAAAGAAAAACGAAGTTCAATGTCATCACCAAAACACTAAACTTCTCGCGTGTAATCCAAATACAATTTTGAAACTCAAAATTACATCAAAACTCCTAAAACAAACTCTATGACTTAGACACAAGGAGTCTTGAAGTCTTCAATGATCTGCAATTAGATTACTTTCTCTACGAACAAAGTTCACAAACAAAGTTAGTAGAAAAAATATATGAAAATAACAATCTCTCCCCCTTTGTTCATTTCTCCCCCTTTTTCATGATCACATCTCATTCTCCCTCCTTAATCTCATCATACCTCCCCCTTCGTGTATGCATCAAATACCAAATATCTTCTCCCTCTATACCTTGTTCTTCATTCTCCCCTTTTTGTCAAAAATTGTCAAAAAGAAATACAAATAGAGAGAAAAACAAACGAGCAAAAAGAAAGTAGTCATGACATAGTTACAAATCTAGATACCAAAATTAAGCAAACTAGACAAAGTTAATTTCATAATAAAGCTCAAAAAGGTAAAATCACTCCGTGTCCTCCTCATCAAAAAAATTTTGCCTTGTTTTCTCAAAAATCCTTCCAAATTAAGTTAATTTCATAAAAGTTAAAGATTGTACCCCAAAAATCATTATGATGAAGATAAAATATTAAGTAATTTCAAAAGACATCAAAACATCAAAATTTGATATTAAAAATAATCTAATGTTTTAAAGTCATCAAGATGCAAATTGATGAAAAATAATTTTTAAAAATTTAGCAAAATTGACACCAATTTGTCGCAACCCGTTCAAAATAGAGATTTAACCAATAAACACCGGGGATGGCTCTTTGAGCATCTTTTTCATACTACCACCGTATATCGCCGACAATACTAAAATATTCATATATATTTTTCAACATTTTTCGGTTAATCACATAATTTCTCATGTGGTAGCTTCACACACATACCGGACGACCGGGGTGGTAGCTCTTTCCTACATGTGGTGGTAGTTTTCACACTCCTTTTTAGGATGTAACTCTTTCCACATCTTTTTAATCATAGGAGTTTCTCCTTTTTTTTTTAATATTCAAACTCCCCCTAAATTAGACAATCTCACATTTGAAAATAATTTTGACGAACTTTAGTCGATTAGCAAATATCCATCAATTATATTCAACATTCACTACCAAGATGAATCAATTACCAAGAGATTAAAATTAATTTCAAAATTTTGATGAATGTATGTAAGAAGAAATCACATATTAAATTATCGTCAAAATAATAAAAAGTGGAGTAAAATCGATAATTAATATGAATTTAATTCAATTTGAATTGACTTTAAATACCGTTTAAGGCTCTTTAAAAAACCTTTAATCTCTCTAACTTTATGATTTTCAATCATCTCCTTTGTCGACGTTATGTTTTGACTTTTGATCCACCGTTGGTCTTTTCATTGCTTGAAGCTTCGGTTGATGTTGTCGTTGAGGCTTTGAAACCCAAACCGCTTGTGACTTTCGCTTAGAAATCCGGTTTGGTTGAGATACTCGACCCAAATTATTATTCTTTTGATTCCGAGGGGGAGGCCGAGTAGTAGGGAGTACCGATTTATTCTTCTTTGGACAACTCTTCTTGATGTGTCCTTTGATGCCGCACTTGTGACACACCTTATCCTTCAAGGTCGTTGAGACTTTAGATATCGACTTTAACTCCTTCTCAACGTATGTCCGTTCATATCCGAGGCCCAACTTGTTCGTTTGACCTAACCCAAGCATACTATCCAACTTCTTCGACCCCGAAGAAAATTGTTGAAGATCGGATTTGAGTTGATAAACTTGCTTGGTTAACACTTGATTGGATGTAAAAGTTTCCTTAAATTGTTGCTCCAAAAATCCAATCTTATCCTTATAAGATTTCATCGTTAATTCCGCTTCTTCTAGCTTCGTTTGGAGGACCGAATTGTTATTCAAAATCGATTCTCGTTCCTCCTCAAGAGCTTCATTCATGATCCTCATATTGTTGTTATCCTCTTCAATCTCCAACAATCGACTTTCCAACTTCTTATTGAATTTAGCCATCTTCCGTGATTCAACAAGAAGTTGATTGTATGCTTCCACTATATCCTCGTCGTTTGCTTCCTCCTCGCTTTCGCCATTCTCGCTCGAAGACCCATGCGAAGAAAGAGAAGGATTTGAATTAGATATAATTGAAGATAAACAAGCAACATTAGTCAAAGAAGAATTAGAAAATAGAGCCATATGATCCTTTTCTTCATCACTTGGCGATGAATCACCCGAAGTTGAATCATCCCAAGTCTTTGCTTGCAATGCTTTTTGTTTATACGTCTTCTTTGAAGGACAATCCGTTGCAATATGGCCGTAGCCTCTACACTTGAAGCATTGGATTTCCCTTCAAATTCATCTTTTTCATTCGAAGACTTTGCAAGTTTTTTATCTTCCAATTTAGAATTAGAAGAAGGTTTAGAGAAAGATTTTCGCTTCGAAGATGAAGCATTGTTCTTTCGGAAGTTCCGTCGGAATTTCTTCGTGAGTAGCGCCAATTGATGTTCAAAATCCGCAAGCGTGATATTTCCGTCGGAATTCGTGTCGTCGTCTTCTTCCTTTGTTGATTTGAGTGCAATCCCTGTGCTTTTAGAAAAACACTTGGAAGAAGATTGGTTAGTAGGAAAAGTCATCTCGTACGTTTGTAATGCGCCTGCTAACTCTTCGACTTTCATCTCGTCAGGATGCTTAACCGTTTCGATCGCGGCAACCTTTGCCGAAACGTTCGGAAGAGTTCGAAGAATTTTTCTAACAACTTTTGACTCCGGGATTTTCTCTCCCAAGTTAGCGCATGTATTTACAATGTCTTGTAGACGCGTATAATACTCGGTAAAGGTCTCGTTTTCGTCCATAGAGATCGAATCGAATTTGCTAGTAAGCATTTGTAATTTTTGGACCTTTACTAAGCTTGTTCCTTCATGCGTAACTTGTAGAGTATCCCAAATCTCTTTCGCGGTTTCACAAGCCGAAACGCGAGTAAACTCCGTTTGAGACAAGGCATTAAATAAAGCGTTTATGCCCTTGCCGTTAAACGAAGATGCCTCGTTTTCATCTTTTGTCCACTTGTCTCGTGGTTTAGGCTTCTCAACATTATCGACCTTTTCGGTTGGAGGTTTCCATCCGAACTCAATTGATTTCCACACCCGCTCTTCGATTGCAATTAGAAAAGCTCTCATGCGAACTTTCCAATAGGCATAATTCGTGCCGTCGAAAGCGGAGGTCGATTAATGTTACCTTCGGCCATTAGATATCAATATATCTAGATCCCTCTCGATACCAATTGTGAGTTACGGGGAAGCCCCAAGGATCTATCTAGATTGTATCAAACAACACCTAGAGGGGGGTGAATAGGTGTATCGGCCAAAAACCACAAATCTCGATGCTTTAAAAAGGTAAATGCGGAAATTAAAAAGCACACCGAGATTTACGTGGGAAAACTCCAACTCGGAGTAAAAAACCCACGGGACCAACACGCGAATAAACAATCAATAAGAGAAAAGATTACAAGGTGATACCGAACTCCACGGACTCGACCTCTCTAACTCTCCTATGGATCTCCGCGCAATCCTCCTTCGGGTTGTCCACGCCCTCACGTCCGAGTCCACGAACGCACGCACTTCGAATCCACGAAGCCTCGAACACGCCGAATCCACGACGCCCACTCGAATCCACGAGCACACTCCGTCCGAGCAAGAACAATACGATCGATGGTGATTTATTGCTTAGATTCTCATTAAAGATCTATGGGAATAATCTCTAAGCAATTCTCAAATTGATTCTAGAAAAACATTAAGAATTAGGGCACCGAGAATCAATTTGGGAGAAGCTTGATGTAGAAGATGAGAAAAACGGCTACCTACAAGCTTCTAGGGTTTTCAATAAAGTTTATAATGTAAGCATATTGAATTATGAACCCCCATGGTCTTTATATAGTGTTAGAAGACTTAGAGATAGATTAGGATTGTAACAACCAAATCTGGAAATATTTCCCGCGGCCAAGGTGGGACTCGGCCTCAACAGCAGGTCCTGCTTTCATTGAAAAATATTTTTCACAGGGTCCGGTCCTAAGCCATGAGATCCGGTCCTGGCTTGCGCAACATCAAATATAGAGCTTCGGGATCCGGATCCCACCTCTTAGATCCGGTCCACCTTAATTCATCCTGAAACTGCAAGGTACGGGATCCGGATCTCAATCCAGATCCGGATCACACTTAAAATTGCGCAGAGGACAGGCTTACGGGATCCCGATCTCACCTCTCAGATCCCGATCTCACCTTTTAGATCCGGATGTCACCTTTGAGATCCGGATCTTGACCAAATTTTTCCAGCTTTGATTTTTGTCAAATAGAATTCAATCCAAGTCCTCTAACTACTATATCTTAGTCTAAAATCACCATAAATGTTCTTAGAATCATACCTGAGGTGCCGTGCTTCACCGCTGAGTCTTGTAATGTCTGTTTGCATCTTCTTTGTTCAAATGTGCTCCTGACGCCTTCAAGACTCCGACTCAATTCACGAAACTTGCCAACACAAAATCCTTAACAGCATATCTAAGGAGAAATCAACCAGTCCCACTTGATTAGAATAAGTAAGACGGTGCAAGAATACGAAGGAAAATATGAAAATTAAAGGATATATCACTACAACAAAATTAGGTTATAGGGACACATGTTTGGGACACTTTTGTATGTCCCATTTATGTCAAAACTTAAAAACAATTTACTAATGCCTAAATATAAAGTCCAATCCAACCAAAAATAAAATGTTACTCTTCTCAACCCACCCCACCCAGCCCATTCGACCCGATTACAAACAGAAAAGAAAAAATAAAAAATAAAAAATCGATTACCATCTCCCCTTATCCCCTCACTCAATCCACTGAAATCCTAGACGAAGAGACCTTCCCTCTCCTCTTCTTCCGCCACCTCAGCCAATGAGGTAGAGTTCCGGTGGTTGCTAAATATTTAAATAGGTGTTGGTAAATTGCAGCACTCCTTTTTGGTTATAGCAACACTCTTTAACTCTCACTATATACCTAGCGACCTCACATATAGCAACATTTTTTAAAAGTGTCGGTAATTTAGCCAACAACACTTTTTTTTACCTGTACCGATATTTAAAAGTGTCGCTATAGACCGTTTATAATGCTTAGGGCCAAGGTCTTTATTTAGTGAGCTACGGCAGACACTCTCCCAGTGGGCTCAAAGCTTGCCGATCGCATCCCACAGTTTGATCGATGCTTGTCACGCCCTGCAACCTCTAATTTGGTCGATTCAGACATGTTCACAGACGCCGAATGGACATAACCTCTTATGTACGCCCAAAGCTCAATATAACAATGTGTATAAAAATTCGCTCAGGAAGAATTTGGATATACAAAGCTTGCACGAGGGCAAGCAACAATAAAAGTAAGTGAAAGCACTACTATTCTATCCACACATGTATCTTGATTACATTTAACCAAATATAAGCTTGATATATTACATTCATTTCCTCAAAATACATTCTATGTCCATTCAAGTACATTTATTACATATCCATTTACATAACTCTTTTCATCATATACAAAAGATGAACGTAAACTGGGTACATAGCTATATTGGGGGGAGTCCATTATCTAGGGCGCGATGCCCTTACCATGATCCTCGACTGCCCCACTCGCGTTAAGATCTGCAAGTTTAGTGGTGTGAGAACTAATGAAAGTTTCCAATGGATTCGGCCGCCCCTCGCCGACTCACCTACTAGGCCTATTCAGGCATATGTAGAAAGAAAGAACAGATAAGTAACCAAACTAATGCTATTGCAATGTCTGTACAAAACTGAACAGAGATATAATATACTCATGATGCATACATTTTACTTTTACCTTTATCTTTACCCAATCCGCTTGGTTAACTATTTGGTTAAACCCAACTCACCAAACCAAATTCCTTTTGTCGGGGAGAATACCGCTACAATCCGACGGGACCGTTTGCTGGGGAGAATTTTGCTACCGCCAAGTTGATGACAATTCCGGAGCTCACCGCTTGTGTGACACACTAAACTTTAACAAATAGCAAGGTTCGAGTGTTGGTTGTGAGATTTGAGCTTTTCTAGATTTTCTGGAGGGTCGTTGACTGTGTTCCGACCTATGGCACGAGTCCCGAGAAGTGTGATTGAAATCTTAGCACCAAAGTCTAAAAAGTTGGATTTTGTGTAGCTCTCGGGTAACCATTTCAGACATCTGTACCGGTACAGATTGGTGGTTGTACCGGTACAGACATGGTGGCTATACCGGTACAAACCAGGATTTGTACCGGTATAAATGGCCAGACTTAACAAACCCGAGGCTCGGGTTTGGCTGGTTCGAGGGATCTGTACCGGTACAAATGGGATTTGTCTACAAGTGAGCCGCGTTGGCCTATCTTATAACAGCAACCACGCCCCCTTAGGGTTCTTTTGTGCTGGAAATCACAGAGGAAGCAAGGTAAGAGCTCCCTCTTCACCTTCCTTTGATTTTCTTGGGTTTGGTTAGGGTTTTGAGGCTAAAACTTCTCCCTTTTGCTCTCTTTTGCTTGTTGGAGCCATTTCCACCATTAGAGGAGCTTGAAGCTTGGACTTGGAGCTTGTTGAAGGAAAAATCTTCAACTTTGGTGATTTTTGAGCCTTGATAAGAGCTTCTAGAAGGTAAGCAACATGTTTCTTTCTTCTAGATTTGGTTTTTGTTGCCTCTTTGTAGATGAAACCCTAGATTGAGGACTTAGTGTTTATTTTTGGGCATTTTGAATCTAGGGCTTTTAGATCGCTTTTGAATGGTTTAGAACCTTTGTGTAGGTTGCCTTGAGAGGGATCTAGCTCCCTTTTGGATTTTCTAAAAAGATTTTTGCACATTTAGGTGAGTATTCCTTGCCCTAACCTGGATACTTAGAGTTTGAACTCATGGTTCATCTCTAGAGGTTGTAACTTCTATGGCATGCCTTGTAGGGTTGTCACGCCCCGGGGTTATTTTTATAGTGTAAAATACAGCGGAAATTTTTTTTTGAAAACCTGACCCCAAGGTATGCCAGATCCGTAACAAATACAGGGAGTCCACTGTACACACGGACAGAGTCTCCCCTGTATTTGCACGGTGTCGCACAAGTACAGAGTGTAATAAACAACCAGAAACAACCACACACGTGAACATACAACATTCAACAGTTATATCTATTCACATACACCATTCACCACAGGTTCATATTTGAGATATACAAAAACTGATAAAATCACAAGAAAACCTTTTGAAAGCTGTTTCCTACACGGAAACCTTTTTTTTTTTCACATGCTACCACCAGGGGTAAAAATTATTTTCCTTTCCTGAAAATCCATAATACTTTATTACATTCCAAAACCAAATGAAACTCCAATATTCATAAGTAAAAACAGAACTGAACCATAATAGTATCTAAGTCATGAAAGTGAAAAGTGTAAGAAATAACCGACAAGGGACGGAGCTATATCGCACGCTAGACACGCTCCTCACCAGCTGTCCCACTAGGACCTGCTATATCACCTGAAAAAAAAGACGGGGGGTGAGAACATGTAAACATGTCTCCCCTCCCAGTGGGTACCCCAAACTGACTTGGGCGAGGGGTACTCACTAGTCACGGAGATAAACAAAAAGTAGAGATGATAGTAGTACAGTAACTAAAATATACAAGTAAGGAGATGTATAAGTATGAACCACTACAGCTACTGTATGTATGCGTCAATAGGACGACAAGCTCAAAAGTACCCAATCCGAACCAATGCTCTCTTGGTCAGCACCGCAGACCTCAAGCCAGGGCCCCTGCTACTCTCCACTGTATATAACCCCTCTTGGGCTCACGGGTCGAACCTCTGCAACCACTTTTCCGAAAAAGAACACCCTCTTGCGGTGGATCAGACCGCTGGTGTCCGTGAAATGCGACGAGTATCGGGCGATCAATGTAGATATGCTCAAAGATCATCCATCAGCAACCAGCCGACAATCCTGCCCCACAGGGCCTAGTAAAGCTTATCGAGTATATAATTGACAAACTTTAGTAATGGAGGAAAGTATGCATGTTCTCTTTGAAGAATACAAAGGCAAGGATATCTCTCTTGAAGATGATCTTCTTGACTTTGAGAAGCTAAACATAAACTCCACACCTCAAGACGTTGTGCAATATAAGGAAGTTGAGAAGTTCATTTCTAAAGATAATGAACCTACTCCTCTACCTAAAGTGTGGAAATTTGCTACTTATCATCCCAAGGAATCCATTATTGGAGATCCTAGTCAAAAGGTCAAGACAAGATCTTCTCTAAGATTATTTTGTGACCATTTGGCTTTCATATCTCAAATTGAACCTAAAAATTTTGTTGAAGCTAGCAATGATGAAAATTGGCTCATTGCGATGCAAGAAGAACTCAACCAATTTGAGAGGAACCAAGTTTGGACGCTTGTGGAAAGACCAAGTGATCATACCGTTATTGGCACTAAATGGGTCTTCCGAAACAAGCGAGATGAATCGGGTGTCGTGGTTCGAAACAAGGCTAGACTAGTGGCCCAAGGTTTCAACCAAATTGAAGGAATTGATTTTGATAAAACTTTTGCACCGGTTGCTTGACTTGAAGCTATTCGAATTCTTTTGGCATTTGCCTCTTACATGAACTTCAAGTTATTTCAAATGGATGTTAAAAGTGCTTTCTTAAATGGATTTATTTCCGAAGAAGTCTATGTTGAGCAACCACCCGGTTTTGGAAAACATAACTTTCCGAATCATGTTTTTAAACTCACAAAAGCACTTTATGGTTTAAAACAAGCTCCTAGAGTTTGGTATGAAAGACTTAGCACTTTTCTTACTTCAAATAATTTCACAAGAGAAAAAGTTGACACTACACTTTTAATTAAAATAAAGGACAATGATCTTCTCATTGTTCAAATTTATGTGGATGATATTATATTTGGTGCTACTAATGAATCTCTTTGTAAGGAATTCTCTAAGCTAATGCAAAATGAGTTTGAAATGAGCATGATGGGCGAGCTCTCATTCTTTCTTGGACTTCAAGTCAAACAAATGAAGGATGGAATCTTCATTAATCAAGCCAAGTATGCAAATGACCTAATCAAAAGATTTGGTTTGGAAAGCGCTAAAGAGACAAACACTCCAATGAGTGCCTCAACTAAACTTGACAAGGACGAAAAAGACAAGAAAGTTGACATCAAGCTCTACCGAGGTATGATTGGTAGTTTACTTTATCTTACCGCAAGTAGGCCGGACATTATGTTTAGTGTTTGCTTGTGTGCTCGGTTTCAAGCTCAACCTAAGGAGTCACACTTAGTGGCCGTAAAAAGAATTCTTAGATATGTTAAGGGGACTCTCAACTTAGGATTATGGTATCCCAAGGGCACTAGTTTTGATCTCATTGGCTTTTCGGATGCCGACTTTATCGGGTGCAAAGTTGATCGGAAAAGTACTAGTGGGACTTGTCAATTTCTTGGCCACTCCTTAGTCTCATAGTCTTCGAAAAAGCAAAATTCGGTTGTACTTTCAACCGCCGAAGCCGAGTATATTGCGGCGGGTTGTTGTTGTGCACAAATTTTATGGATGAAATAAACCCTTGAGGACTTTGGAGTGCATCTAAAACAAATTCCAATCAAATGTGACAATACTAGTGCCATCAACCTATCTAGAAATCCTATTCAACATTCTAGAACTAAACATATTAAGATTAGACATCATTTTATTAGAGACCATATTCAAAAAGGAGATGTCACTATAGATTTTGTGGACACCCATCATCAATTAGCAGACATTTTCACTAAACCCCTTAGTGAGGATAGATTCACTCTACTTAGAAGAGAATTAGGAATGATTGATTTATATGCTTGATTCTCTTTTATTTTTGAATGGTGTTTGTACTATGGTTTTTGTTTTACTGCCTGTCTTATTTTTTTTGGGTTTTTGGTTTTTCGTACATTTTCGGTCGCCCGCTTTATTCTTCCGGGCGCCCGCTCTCTGCGTTGACCGCAGCAGCCCGTCTGACCGCCTTAGCGGGTTATCGGGTTTCGGATCCGGGCGACCTGACCGGTTCGCACCCGCACCCGAAACTCGGTTTGACCACTTGGCCGGTCTGACTGCCCTGGCGGGTTGCCGGGTTGCGGATCCGGGCCATCTCACCGAACCGCCACTCGCGCCCGAAACTCGCAAGCTGGTCCCCTTTGCTCCCTGTCGCCCGACAGAAGCCCTGGCCCCACCTTTTTCAAAAAAAATTTTCTCTCTTCTTCTTCTTCCTTCTTCCTCCCGCTTCCTCTTCTCCTCCGGTCGCCCTGTCCGGTCGCCCTATTCCTGACCAAGCTCGATCCGCCCTCAGCCCACGCCTGAGCCGGATCCGTCCTCTCCGCCTGGCTCTTCTCTTCTCTCTTCCTCTTTCCGGCCGACCACTCCTCCACGCCCGCTCATGCTGCTCCGCCCGGACCCCTCTGACCCGAATCTAGAGCCCCCAAACCTCTGTTTTCTTCTCATCTTCTCCTATCTGTGTGGTATCTCTCTTCTCCTCTTCTCCTTTTTCTATTTTTTTTTCCTTTTTTTTCTTGCAGGAAACCCTAGCTTGCATTTTTTTTAATTTATTTTATGTTTTTTTTTTTATATATATATATATTTATACATATATATATCTTCTTTCTTCCTGTTTGCTTCCATATTCCTGTCAACCCTCATTCCTACTTGCATTTTGATCTCTCTAGATAATTTGTTCTTCTTAACCCTAGTTTTTCAACAAAATTTTTTTTATCATGCCTAGAACTAAAACTCCTCGCGGTAGCTCCTCCCCTCGTGGAGAAAAAAATTATGATGCTTTTAATTTTATCTCAAAAGAGGCACAAGAAAATTTCCTTTTAGGCCGTCCGGTTCAACCTTGTCGCTTCATTCATCACCTCAACTTTGATTGCTATGAACTTTTAGATCTCCTCACCATTGTAGGTTGGGATTTTTTGTTCAAAATTCGCGACCATTTTATCCGGATTTAATTAAAACTTTTTATGCAAATGCCTCTTTTAACCCGAAATTTTCAACCATTACTTCTCGCTACCGCGGGCGTGATTTTGCTATAACCCCTATCCTTTTAAACACTGTTTTAAACATTCTAAATGATGGGGTTCTTTACTATCAAACTAACTCTTGGGCATTTCCCTCTTTTTCCGAGGCACAACTTCGCGCTCGCTTTCTGTGTGAAGACTCTAATTCTAGAGAAGATTGTTCTCATTTGTCTTTCCCTCATCGTCTTGCTCATTTCCTTTTGACCAAGGTCGTTCTTCCTCGGGACGGTCACCACACTGCCGTTCAGAAGATGGATCTTTTTCTTTTATATCATCTTTTTTGAGGGGCTAAGGGTTAATTTGGGGTACATTATTATTCGTCATATGGCCGCCGCGATCACTCACACCTCTCGTTCGCTTCCCTATGGCTCTTTGATCACCGCCCTCCTCGAGTACATGGAATTTGATCTTCACGATGTTCGGCCTTTGAAATACCCCTCCGCCATTTCTTCCGGCACCTTCTCTCAACTAGGTTTCAAGAAAAATCGTCACGGTGTTTGGGTAAGGAAACATATAATTGATCAACCTAGTGACGACGACCATGACGATGATCCTCCACCACACATGCCTTCTCCACGACGAGCTTCTCCTCCACCATTTGAGCCACCACCCGTTGCTTCGTCATCTTATGTTCCTCCTCCTTCGGATATGACTCGTAGGTTTGATAGGATAGATGATCGTTTGGACACCTTGCAAACGGAATTAACCGGCATCAAGTCCTATATGGACTCTCTTTTTGGACCTTCGAGCGCTTTCTATGCCGCCTATGGGCCTCATGGTGATCGGCCGTCTTCCTCTACTATGCCTCCACCGGATCCGATGACGGGTCATGACGACGACGACAATGTTGAGGATGACGATGATGACTAGTTTTTGTTTTGTTATGCTCTCTTTTATGTTTTTTTTATGATGACAAAGGGGGAGAGAAACTTTGTGACGCACTGGACTTTGCAAATTGCAATGTTCGAGTGTTAGATGTGAGATCTGAGCTTTTCAGTTTTTACGGAGGGTCGTTATTTGTGTTCCGACCTATGGCACGAGTACCGAGGTTAGTGGATGATTTCCAAGCACTAAAGTCCAAAAAGCTGGATTTTAGGTTGCTCTCGGGTTGGAATTTCATGCTTTTGTACCGGTACAAAATTGTTGCTATACCGGTACAAAATGATGGCTATACCGGTACAAGCCAAGATTTATACCGGTATAGATGAGCGGCTGGGCAAACCCGAGGCTCGGGTTTTCTTGTCTCGCAGGTTTATAGGTACAAAACGGGTTTGTCTTAGGTACAAGTAACGATTTTTAAAATCCGAAACTGCAGGGGCTTTTGGGCATTTTGTTGCTTCTAATATAGCACCCCAGCCCTTGGGGCTCCTCTCTTGTGCTGAGAACTTGGGAGAGAAAGGTAAGAGAGCTTCTCTCTCTATTCCCTTACATCTCCTTGGGTTTTAGGTTGATTTCTTGAGGATTGATCTCCCTCTTCTCTCTCTTTTGCTTGTGGGTGCATCTTCCACCATGAGGGAAGGTTGGAAGCTTGGTTGGGGAGCTTGTTGAGGGAAGATCTTCAACTTTGGTGGGTTTTGAGCCTTGTTTAGAGCTTCTAGGAGGTAAGCAACTCCTTCTTATCCTCTAATTTAAGCTTTGGTTGCCTTCTATGAGATGAAACCCTAGATTGTGTTGTTAGGGTTATTTTTGGGGCTTTTTGATTTGGGGCTTTTAGATTCCTTTTGATTGGTTTAGAACCTTTGTTTAGGTTGCCTTGGGAGGGATCTAGCTTCCTTTTGGAATTTCTAAGAGGATTGTTGCACATTTAGGTGAGTATTTCTTGACTTTGACCTAGATGTTTAAAGTTTGAACTCAAGACTTATCTCTTGAGGTTGTAACTCCTAGGGTCTACTTTGTAGGGTACTAGGAGTAGGAATCGAAGCTTCGTTAGCGGTTCGGAGCGACGCTTGGAGCGACGGTGGGTTTGGCCTCACCTAGCACAATGAGAAATTCTCATTGGTGCTTATGTGCTTATGGTTAAATGGAAATTAGTTCATTTTCATGCTATTTGATTTAATTGTGAATTTTAGAATGCTTAAGATACATATGTTATGTGTAATGCAATTTTACTCTATATAGTAGAGAAGTATGCATGTGAGAGCTGAAGCTTTGTAGCATTCTTTTTGGAAACTTGAAACTATGTGTTTAAGAGGAATTTGGCATGTGTTTGAGAACATAGAACTATGCATGACATAGGAGAAAAGCCCTTGTCATTAAGCGGCATTGGCTTGGCATCAAAAGCGTAGAATAGTGAGCTAATGTCATCAAGCGGCATTAGGCTCGTGAATGAACCTGACATAGAGACTCTAGTGTCATGAGAATAATTGAACTAGACCTTAGGGTTACTAGTTACTATTTCCATATTGAGACATGAGTTTTGGACTTGAGACTTGACTATACTTGTTGCCATTTGTGCTCTTTCGCACATGCTTGTGAGGGTCGCTCCCTACAAGCCTAAGACTCGAGTTAGCCTTGCGATTCGTTCGCGCGTGCGGTGTTGAGAAACCTACGGGACCGTTGGGACAGACTCATTCCTTGCGGGGGATGTTGGGGCTACCACGGTACTTAGGTGGCACAGGTTGGATTACTGTGGGTACATCCTAGTGAAAGAGAATTGAACTTGGTCATTCGACAATACTAAATGACTATCACTACTAGATAGGGCTTAGAAGTTGGATTATGTGGACTTTGCTCGATTGTATAGTATACTTGATAATGCTTTAATTATATTTCAGTATACTTGTTGGTTAAAGTAAAACATAACATCCTATTTGTTGGAACGAGAACTTATGACTATATATATTTGGAACATGATTATGGTAGCATTTCTTATGCTTTATTTACAAGTTCATTTATATCGCTTACTTACTCTCTTCTCTTTGGGCCTAGTGGTGCAATGGTTCAGGTCAGTAATTGCCCACTGGGAACTATAAATTATAGTTCTCACGCCCTCTCGTTTCGTTTACTTTCGTGCCTTCGCATCGGGGAGGCTCGGGACCGTGGCAAGGGTATTGCCTCGGGCTAGCGACTGTTGGAGAGGACGCGTGCATAGGTGGTCTACCATTTCTCTTGTTTTATTTTGTGAGAGATGGAGAGTGTACCTTGTATAGAGACCACCACTTTTGTGTATTTTGAGGATGTTACTTTTAGACTTGTTTTATTCATACTTGCTTGTACTTGATGTAGTTTCCTTTTTTTCTCTCTACCCGTTCTTTAGCGTTGGTTGTTGTGGCTCTGATATTCTAGTTATAGCCTTTTATTGTTTTAATTCCGCTGTTTTTAGTTAGACGCCTTGTATGTGTTGACATATGGCGGGTCTGGGTACGCTTTGGGGAAGGTCTGCGCGACCGGGCGTGACAGATTAATTTGGTATCAGAGCCTAGGGTGACGTCTTAGAGGACCTAGTAAACCTTAGGCTGGTCGGACAATAGGAAATAGGCTCGCGAGGGACGAGGTCTATATAACTTGTGAGCGAAAGTACTTGATTGGGTTTTATTATAACTCTAAAAAGTTGGAGTTTAATCGAAGTGTATAACTTCTAGCTTCGCGGAGGGTTACGTTGGCGGCCGACAACGTAACATCGGGAGTTAGTAGAAAGCACACTTCTTTACTTTCGCATGATTTGGGTTTTTGAGTGGGGTTGCGATAGCGTGGGTTTTACTAACTTGCGCTTTTATGTTGCTGCAGTGTGGATGCCTATTAGTCGCTCCCAATCCGTCGGGGCCGATAACATGGCACGCATTGAGGAGGTCGAGGCCTCAGCTACTTCTGAGTCCAGCGAGGTCCGCGAGTTGAGGGACCAGGTGGCGGTCCTCACGGACCTTGTGGCTCAGCAGACGGCGGCGGCTCAGCAGCAGGCCGAGGCGGCGCGCCGACAGGACGAGAGGATGAAGCGACTTGAGGACCTCCTTCGCGGCGGGCGCCGGGAGGCTCAGCACCGGTACCACCGGCCCCGGCCGAGGTGGTAGCACCGAGGCGCCGACTCCGCGCTCGGATCTTTACATTCTGCACCGTCGGTGGCACGGCAGGAGAGGGTGGCGACGGCACCACCAGTTCAGATACCTCCAGGAGGAGCGGTTTTCCCGACGATGGTTGAGGGGCTAGAGCGAGACCGACTGATGAGCCGCCTCAATGAGTTCAGGAGGTGCAGTCCACGTGTATTCGACGGCGAGAACGTGGATCATTGGATAGTCGAGAAGTGGCTTATGCATATGGAGAAGCTCTTTCGCGACACTTTTGTTGAGGAGCGGGACAGAGTTTGGCTCGCCACTCACCATCTGGCCGGCGAGGCCTATCCGTGGTGGCGGGACATCCGGGGAGAACCCGAGCACCGACTTGGCATCGATGACTTGGACGAGGTTCAAGGAGGCGCTACTCGAGCACTACTTCCCGACGGTGTTCGGCGACGGATGGAGACAGACTTGCGCGGCTTGCGCCGAACGGACGGTGGCGAGTACGAGCGGGAGTTTACCGAGCTTTTACACGTGTACCTTTTGTTGTGCGGGACGACGAGGACAAGGCCGGGATCTTCGAGAGTGGGGCGAGGCCTTCTATCTATAGGCTTGTGCGGTCGCTAACTGCGCACATACGTGAGGTGGTAAATCGCGCTCTCATTGTGGAGCGGGCGCGATAGTGATGAAGGAGCGGAAGGCTTGGATCGGGGTAAGGGCAAGAGGCCCGCCGGCGATGGTGCGAGTCAGACGCACTCAAGGAAACCGCCAAAGTACCCCAGGAGCCAGTCACGAGGACGAGGTACCCCACAGCGGCGCGAGGACCGGATCGACGGCGAGCACCGCGTTGTGTGATTTGCGGCGGCCCCACCACCCCGACGGTGCCGCGGGGGTCGGGGCGGTGCTCTCTTGTGGTCGGGAGGGCCACTTCCGGTCGGTTGCCAGGGGATGCAGACACCGTCGTCGGCCCGGCACCGGCTTCACCGGGTTCCGGCCGGGGACACCTCGCATCCTACCGGTGCAGGAGATCTTGCGTAGAGGCCGAGCGAGGGTCACGGCGGGGCAGTGGGCGTTTGTATGCCGCCAGAGAGGCGGCAGCAGCTGAGGATGTCGTTGCAGGTATCATTTTGATTTCCAGCATTCGAGTTCGTACTTTATTTGATACCGGTGCATCTTGCTCTTTTATTGATCGGCTGTTTGCCGAGTTGCATGACATCCCTAGGACACCTTTGTCATTTTCGGGACGAGTTGTTATACCTGGACATTCTATAGATGTCCGAGAGTGTTGTAGTGGTTGCCCAGTTCAGATTGGGGATTGGATCATGCCCGTGGACCTATTTGTGGTGCACAAACTCGGGGAGTTTGATATAGTTTTGGGCATGGATTGGTTGACCCAGTACTTCGCCACGATTGATTGTGTGAACCGGACGGTGACTTTTAGAGAGCCGAGTCACGAGGTAGTGGTATTTCAGGGATGCCAGAGTTCGCTGTTTGCGATGACTATTAGCTCCTCTCGAGCTAGACAGTTGATTAGTAGTGGGTGCATAGCCTATTTGGCTAGTATTGCACTCAGAGATGTTGAGGACTCCCCTCGGATTGAGGATATTCCTGTGGTGAGGGAGTGCCAGGATGTGTTTTCAGCTGAGCTACCAGGAATGCCGCCTGATAGGGAGATTGAGTTTGTAGTAGATCTCGTTCCTGGGACTACTCCAATCTCAAAGGCGCCCTATAGGATGGCACCAGCAGAGCTGAAAGAACTGAAGGCACAGTTGCAGGATCTTATGGATAGAGGTTATGTGAGAGCGAGCGTGTCACCTTGGGGAGCGCCAGTTCTTTTTGTGAAGAAGAAGGACGGATCACTTCGCTTATGTATGGATTATCGTGAGCTCAACAAAGTCACGATTAAGAATAAGTATCCGTTCTTGAGGATCGATGATACGTTCGATCGGCTTCGGGGGTCAAGCGTGTACTCCAAGATCGACTTGCAGGCGGGATATCATCAGCTAAAGATCAAGCCTGAGGATGTATCGAAGACGGCTTTCAGGACACGGTATGGGCACTATGAGTTCACTGTGATGCCGTTTGGGCTTACTAATGCCCCGGCAGCTTTTATGGATTTGATGAACCGTGTCTTCAGGCCATATCTGGATAGATTTGTCGTAGTGTTTATCGACGACATTTTGATTTATTTCCGGAGTGATGCGGAACACGAGGAACATTTGAGGCTGGTACTTCAAGTGCTTCGGGAAAAGAAACTCTTTGCCAAGTTGAAGAAATGCGAGTTTTGGCTTAGAGAGGTGGCATTTTTGGGCCATGTGATTTCAGGATCAGGTATAGCTGTGGATCCTAGGAAAATTGAAGCCGTTAAAGATTGGCCAAGACCGACGAGTGTCACTGAGATACGGAGTTTTATTGGTTTGGCCGGCTACTACAGGAGGTTTGTCGAGGGATTTGCTAAGTTATCTACTCCCCTCACGAGGCTCACGCATAAAGGAACCAAGTTCATTTGGAATGATGCGTGTGAGAGAAGCTTTCAAGAGTTGAAGCAACGGTTGACTACCGCACCAATCCTAACCTTGCCAGTTGCTGGAGCAGGGTATGTGATTTATAGTGATGCTTCCTTTAATGGATTGGGTTGCGTGTTGATGCAGGAGGGAAAAGTGATCGCGTATGCTTCGCGCCAGCTGAAGGAGTATGAAAGGAATTATCCTACTCATGATTTGGAGTTGGCGGCTGTAGTGTTCGCATTGAAGCTATGGCGCCACTACCTTTATGGAGAGCGGTGTGAAGTGTACACGGATCACAAGAGTTTAAAGTACCTGTTCACTCAGAAGGAATTGAACTTGAGGCAGCGCAGATGGTTGGAGCTCCTCAAGGATTATGATTTGACGATACTTTACCACCCAGGCAAGGCTAACGTGGTGGCTGATGCGCTAAGTAGGAAATCGACGGAAAACTTAGCGATGATGATAGTTACTCAACCGCCGTTGATCGAGCAGATGAAGCGGTTGGAGTTGGAGGTGGTGACTCCTGACACACCTATGAGGTTGATGACTTTGGTGGTGCAACCCACTTTATTGGAAAGGATAAAGGAAAAGCAAGCTCTTGATGTGGAGTTGCAAAAGGTTCGAGCGAAAATGGTTGATGGTTGCAGGTGATTTTAGTGTTGACGGTGGTGACTTGATGAGATTCCGTGGGCGGATTTGTGTACGGCGGGCAGACACTTAGAGAGGAGATTATTCTAGAGGCACAAAGTGCACCTTATGCTATACATACGGGAGGCACCAAAATGTATAAGGATGTGCAGTTACACTATTGGTGGCCCGGGATGAAACAGGACGTTGGCGAGTTTGTGGCTAGATGTTTAACTTGCCAACAAGTGAAGGCTGAGCACCGAGTTCCCGCGGGGAAATTACAGAGCCTACCGATCCCAGTGTGGAAGTGGGAGAAGATCACCATGGACTTTGTGATGGGATTGCCTCGCTCTCAGGCCGGGCATGACGCTATTTGGGTGATCGTGGATAGGTTGACGAAATCGGCACATTTCATACCTATCCATACTACTTGGTGGAGAGAGACTCGCACAGGTTTACTTGGATGAGATTGTGCGACTTCACGGAGTACCTACCTCGATTGTATCGGACAGGGACACACGTTTTGTGTCACACTTTTGGAGGAATCTACAGGACGCCTTGGGTACTCGACTGGACTTCAGCACTGCTTTCCACCCTCAGAGTGACGGGCAGTCAGAGCGTACTATACAGACACTCGAGGATATGCTTCGAGCCTGCGTGATCGACTTCCAGGGAGGATGGTCGCAGCATCTACCGATGGCAGAGTTTGCTTATAACAATAGTTATCAAGCAAGCATCAAGATGGCGCCATTTGAGGCACTCTATGGACGGAAGTGTAGATCGCCACTTCATTGGAGTGAAGTTGGTGAGAGTTTGGCTTTAGGCCCGAGATGTGCTCCGGAAAGCGAGAGGACAAGGTTCGCATTGCTAGGGAGCGGTTGTTGACGACGAGTAGGCGGAAGAGCTATCTTTGATAGACGTCGACGAGACTTGGAGTTTCGGATTGGAGACCATGTCTTTTTGAAAGTCTCGCCGACCGGAGGAGTCGGGAGATTTGGGATTCGGGGTAAGTTGAGTCCCGTTTCATTGGACCGTATGAGATTCTTGAGCGTGTGGGCCGGTAGCGTATAGACTTGCTCTACTGCCGAACCTATCGGGTGTACACCATGTCTTCCATGTAGCGGTCCTCCGAAAGTATATACATGACCCAGCTCATGTTTTGGATGCTACACCATTGGAGCTTAGAGAGGATTTGAGCTTCGAGGAGCAACCAGTGCGGATATTGGCTCGTGAGGTGAAGAAGCTGAGGAACCGGGAGATTTCTTACGTGAAGGTCCTTTGGAGCAACCACGAGGAGCGGGAGGCCACGTGGGAGCTAGAGTACGCTTCGAGAGCGCTATCCCCATCTCTTTCAGATGGAGTCATGAGGTATGACTTTAATTTCGAGTTTCGCGGACGAAACCTCTTTTAGGAGGGGTGAATGTGACGCACTGGACTTTGTAAATTGCAATGTTCGAGTGTTAGATGTGAGATCTGAGCTTTTCAGTTTTACGGAGGGTCGTTGGTGTTCCGACCTATGGCACGAGTCTAGGGTTAGTGGATGATTTCCAAGCACTAAAGTCCAAAAAGCTGGATTTTAGGTTGCTCTCGGGTTGGAATTTCATGCTTTTGTACCGGTACAAAATGGTTGCTATACCGGTACAAAATGATGGCTATACCGGTACAAGCGAAGATTTATACCGGTATAGATGAGCGGTGAGCAAACCGAGGCTCGGGTTTGTGTATCGAGGTTTATCTTAGGTACAAAACGGGTTTGTCTTGGTACAAAGTGATTTTAAAATCCAAAGCTGCGGGGGCTTTTGGGCATTTTGTTGCTTCTAATATAGCACCCCAGCCCTTGGGGCTCCTCTCTTGTGCTGAGAACTTGGGAGAGAAAGGTAAGAGAGCTTCTCTCTCTATTCCCTTGCATCTCCTTGGGTTTTAGGTTGATTTCTTGAGGATTGATCTCCCTCTTCTCTCTCTTTTGCTTGTGGGTGCATCTTCCACCATGAGGGAAGGTTGGAAGCTTGGTTGGGGAGCTTGTTGAGGGAAGATCTTCAACTTTGGTGGGTTTTGAGCCTTGTTTAGAGCTTCTAGGAGGTAAGCAACTCCTTCTTATCCTCTAATTTAAGCTTTGGTTGCCTTCTATGAGATGAAACCCTAGATTGTGTTGTTAGGGTTATTTTTGGGGCTTTTTGATTTGGGGCTTTTAGATTCCTTTTGATTGGTTTAGAACCTTTGTTTAGGTTGCCTTGGGAGGGATCTAGCTTCCTTTTGGAATTTCTAAGAGGATTGTTGCACATTTAGGTGAGTATTTCTTGACTTTGACCTAGATGTTTAAAGTTTGAACTCAAGACTTATCTCTTGAGGTTGTAACTCCTAGGGTCTACTTTGTAGGGTACTAGGAGTAGGAATCGAAGCTTCGTTAGCGGTTCGGAGCGACGCTTGGAGCGACGGTGGGTTTGGCCTCACCTAACACAATGAGAAATTCTCATTGGTGCTTATGTGCTTATGGTTAAATGGAAATTAGTTCATTTTCATGCTATTTGATTTAATTGTGAATTTTAGAATGCTTAAGATACATATGTTATGTGTAATGCAATTTTACTCTATATAGTAGAGAAGTATGCATGTGAGAGCTGAAGCTTTGTAGCATTCTTTTTGGAAACTTGAAACTATGTGTTTAAGAGGAATTTAATTGGCATGTGTTTGAGAACATAGAACTATGCATGACATAGGAGAAAAGCCCTTGTCATTAAGCGGCATTGGCTTGGCATCAAAAGCGTAGAATAGTGAGCTAATGTCATCAAGCGGCATTAGGCTCGTGAATGAACTTGACATAGAGACTCTAGTGTCATGAGAATAATTGAACTAGACCTTAGGGTTACTAGTTACTATTTCCATATTGAGACATGAGTTTTGGACTTGAGACTTGACTATACTTGTTGCCATTTGTGCTCTTTCGCACATGCTTGTGAGGGTCGCTCCTGGCGGCACTCGGAGTTAGCCTTGCGATTCGTTCGCGCGTGCGGTGTTGAGAAACCTACGGGACCGTTGGGACAGACTCATTCCTTGCGGGGGATGTTGGGGCTACCACGGTACTTAGGTGGCACGGTTGGATTACTGTGGGTACATCCTAGTGAAAGAGAATTGAACTTGGACATTCGACAATACTAAATGACTATCACTACTAGATAGGGCTTAGAAGTTGGATTATGTGGACTTTGCTCGATTGTATAGTATACTTGATAATGCTTTAATTATATTTCAGTATACTTGTTGGTTAAAGTAAAACATAACATCCTATTTGTTGGAACGAGAACTTATGACTATATATATTTGGAACATGATTATGGTAGCATTTCTTATGCTTTATTTACAAGTTCATTTATATCGCTTACTTACTCTCTTCTCTTTGGGCCTAGTGGTGCAATGGTTCAGGTCAGTAATTGCCCACTGGGAACTATAAATTATAGTTCTCACGCCCTCTGTTTCTGTTTACTTTCAGTGCCTTCTGCATCGGGGGAGGCTCGGGACCGTGGCAAGGGTATTGCCTCGGGCTAGCGACTGTTGGAGAGGACGCGTGCATAGGTGGTCTACCATTTCTCTTATTTTATTTTGTGAGAGATGGAGAGTGTACCTTGTATAGAGACCACCACTTTTGTGTATTTTGAGGATGTTACTTTTAGACTTGTTTTATTCATACTTCAGTTGTACTTGATGTAGTTTCCTTTTTTTTCTCTCTACCTGTTCTTTAGCGTTGGTTGTTGTGGCTCTGATATTCTAGTTATAGCCTTTTATTGTTTTAATTCCGCTGTTTTTAGTTAGACGCCTTGTATGTGTTGACATATGGCGGGTCTGGGTACGCTTTGGGGAAGGTCCTGCCGACCCCGGGGCGTGACAAACTTGATGTGATATATGCTTGGTATATGCTTATATTTTGGATGTGTGTTAGAAAACTTTATGTTGGATTGGATGCTTGATATGTTCTTATGTTTTGGATGCTTGTTATATAGTTTGGATGCTCATTATGTTATGATGTTATTTGCCTTCACCTTGTGTTGATATATTGCTTACACTTTGATCTTTGGCTTATCTATATTTGTTGTTAAATCTATGCATATATTTAGGGGGAGTATTCTACTCTTTTGCAATTTTATATCACATTATTTGTCATCATCAAAAAGGGGGAGATTGTTGGCCTAGTGGCCCTAATCTAGTATTAAATTTTGATGATAACAAATAATCACTTTTATTGAACTAATCTCTTTATCTTGAGCTTGGTTGTTCTAAATCTCTCTATCTTCTAAAGGACTCATGATGGGCAATTCTCTAAGTATCAAGCTTCACCTAGTGAAGCTACATTTGCTTCATTTGTCAAATTGACAAACTCACTCTCTCTACTTTTACTTGAATTAAAATCTTAATTAGAGTGAGATATTCTGAGCTAAATTGAATATTTTCAATTATCATTTCTCAAACTGCTCAAAACTTTACATTCTGTCAAGTTGTGGTTTCTGGACCCTGTTCTAGGCGACCCACAGTGAATCCAAAATATACAGTATTTTTGGATCTACCACCTTGCTGTTCGAAGCAGCCCAGAGTTCTTCTTACCAGTTCCGGGCAACCGCAAATCTGTTCAGGTTGACCGAAAATTTGACTTGACAGGATTGCATGTTACGAGCGTACGACGATGCGGTCGGAAGTTCTTACACAACACGACGGCGCAGAGACGACGGCGCGGCGCAGCGCGCGGCGCACGCGTAAGTTCAAATTTTCTGGGTGCCCGCAACGGTCCGGAGGCCAAATCATTGCTGTCTGAGAAAGCGGCGCGCGGGTCCAATCTTGTCAGAAAAGTCACCGCACAAGTACTGGGCGCCCGCAAATTTCTGACAGCCCTTGTGTACAGATCCAGAAAAGCGGGGCACGAGGCTGACAGGAAGCTGGAAGCGCAGTGCGCATTCAAATTTTCTGGGCGCCCGAAAGTCCGACGTTCAGTAGCTGGCCGAGGCTATAAATAGATGACTCTTTGGTATCTCAAAGGTTCTTCCAGCAACTTAGTTTGAGCTTAAAAACTTCAGCTTTCTTAATACTCTTAGCTCTCTATTCTCTCTCTTAACTTGAGTGAATTTGTAGTGAGATTTATTCTTGTAAAAAGAGAGAGAGGCAAAGTCTTGAAGCTTGATAAGAAGAAGGTGTTGGTGTGAAGGATTGGTGCTTGCCCGCAAAAGCATTATCTAGTGAAGATCCAACATTCTCTTGTGTTGAGAAGTTGGCGGGGACGTAGGCAAAGTGCCGAACCTCGAAACAAATCGACCGTGTGCATTCTTGAGTTTGCATTTCTCTATATTTCTCTTTTTGTCGATTGCTTCGGGTTTTTAATTAGCTTGATTTTTGGCTTTTTATTTTAGAAACCTAATTCACCCCCTCTCTTAGGTTGCCATTTTGATCCTCAGTCTTCACTTTGGAGACCGGTCCCCACAGGGACCTTCCCGTTGCTTACGGGGAAACCGGTCTTCCCCAATGGGGACCGATCCCCGAGAGCCAAATATGCAAAAGTGCAGTTTTTTGCACTTTAGTCTCCTGGACTCCGATTCCAATGCACTTTTTGCGTTTTAAATGCCTTCGGACTTCCCGAAGCATACCTACTCGACAAGTAGTCGATTCTGGACGAAGTGCAACTCTCGTATTTCGAAAATTTACTTCCTTACAGTTCTCATCACACCATTGTTGCAGAGCCTAGCGCGAGCGTTCCGGACGAGGATCGTGGCAAAGGCATAGCGCGCTAGAGCGACATAGTAGCCACCTATTGCATTAGAGACACCGAAGTATATGAGTGTAGATGATGTACAGGTGTGAGGATTTTTGAGAGTTTGATGTACACACCTGAGGATTTTTGAGAGTTTGATGTACATGTATTTTGGAAGTTGCAGATGTAACTTGGTGTAAATAAAGAATGGTTGGATGAATGTATTAGATGTATATTCTCTCTCTTTATATTACTTGTATTATATGCTTGTATCTTGCTCTTGTATGGTTAGAACTTTTGGTGCCTCGTTCTTGTCATGTATGAAATGAATGATTTCCTGGTAATATTTTTGTACATGACTTGTCATTGAGCCTTGGACGGATAGGGGAGGTGTTGTCCGTCCGGCGTCTGTTTGACGTGCTCGTGCCGGCCAAATTGGCGGTCGCGGTGCGTGACAGCTACCATTAGCAAAAGTGATAGATTGGAATGACCATAATATATCTTAGAATAAGGACATGATAATTTGATTGAATTGGGTTTTTTACATAGAAATTTTTAAGGTCAAACCCATTACTAGTAATGGATCAAATGTTAAATTCAAACATGATAACTCTTGGAATAAAAGCTTTAGCCCAAGCAAATTAGAACACCAAAAGTTAAGCCAATCAGTTTAGCACTATGTAGAGGAAAGTGGATAGACGTCAAATAGCTTCACTATAATTTCACACATTTTTTTTACGTTGTTACTTCATAATTTAATAAGTTGTTACTTCATAATTTAATAAGTTGCACTTTAATATTCTGCATATAATTTTATTTTTATTTTAGGATTAATTTCATACATGTTCCTACAAACATAGTGAATAAAAAGTATATCCCCACAAAGTTCAACTTCTGAGTAATGCTCCTATAATTTTTTTTTTTTTTTTTTGTTACTGTTCATTCACTCGTATTCAACGACTCAGATTTAATTTTTTTTAAATTGTGACATGTAATAGCAGGTCACTTTGGAAAATGTACCAGTTACCAGATACCTCAAAAAAGAGTGTTTTGGTCTTTTAATACATAGATAGTTTAGTCATTTTATCTCTATTATATTTTCAATTTTTTTTTCTCTTTGTTTCCTTTTTCTCTCTCTATATTTTCTTTCATAATTTGGCATTTTATATAAGAAAATTTTCAAATAATTTGACAATATGATCTTTTATATTTTCAAGTTTAATTAATTATTTTCAATTTGAAATATTTTAAATGTAAATATTGTTTACACACGCAAATATTAAAATTTGATATATTTTCAAGTTAATTAATTATTTTCGATTTGAAATATTGTTTACACACACAAATATTAAAATTTTAATTAATTTCAAATTTTGAATTAAAATATTAATTTATATTTAAAATTATGAACCAAACTTAAAATTTAAAGTTGTTTTGATAAGCTTATTTAAATCATTCTATTTTTTCAGATCTAATTTTCTTTTAGTTAATTTTTTTAACTTATTAAATACATTTAAATTATAAATATTTTAACCTACATTCAAAATTTTTTAAACAAGTGATACAAAATTAATGTCTAAACTATAAGAATTTAAAAGTTTCTTAAAATTTTTTTAAAATATTTAATATTTAAAATTTAATGTATCAAAACTGTCTCTAATACGATCTCGTCTTAAAAAATACGATCGTAATCTTATCATCTTAAAAAATTATAAGACGAGATTCACGTCTGTATCAAAACTGACTCTAACTTAAATTTCACTTTTAAATTTTAAGTATTTAATATTTAAAATTTAAATTCATCGTACCTAGAAATAAAATTGTTTCTAAAATTCCTATAATTAATACATAATTTTAGGACCTCAATTCTTAGAAATAAAACTATTTCTAAAATTCCTATAATTAATGCATAATTTTAGGAACTCAATTAAAAGTTTTGTGACGCCCCAACTTCCCAGGGGGTCAACCATCCTAGGACTACTTCCGTCCTAGCACGCTTAACTCTCTTAACCTCTTGGATCTTGCTACCACCCAAAATACTTAAGCCGTGTTAAGAGTTTAGCCCTATTATATCTCATATACAGGACTACCTGGGATGTCACAATTTTCCCACCTTTAAAATACCAAATGTAACAACCCAGCCCACTAGCAATAATAACTCGTTGGGCACAACCACCGGCCCAAAATGCTTAACTGCAGTTATTATTACTAGTGTCTAAGTCTCTTATAAACCTAATGACAATCCCATTCCCATCCCATCCGATGTGGGACTATTGGGGTGTCACAGACTCCCCCCGTTAAGACCCTAACGTTCTCGTCAGTCCAATCACACACACAGCCCACGATCACCAGGCGAATTCCATTCCCATTTCATCCGATGTGGGACTATTGGGGTGTCACAGACTCCCCCCGTTAAGGCCCTGACGTCCTCGTCAGTCCAATCACACACACAGCCCACGATCACTAGGAGATGTGAGACTCGTCTCGCTAGCCCGTCATCCAGACCCTGACTCAGCCGAGACTAGCCACATATGTCCAGCTGGTGAACCAGCTCTGTTACCAAATGTAACGACCCAGCCCACTAGCAATAATAATTCGTTGGGCCCAACCACCGGCCCAAAATGCTTAAGTCAAGTTATTATTACTAGTGTCTAAGTCTCTTATAAACCCAATTACAATCTCATTCTCTTCCCATCCGATGTAGGACTATTGGGGTGTCACAAGTTTTTTTACATATTATATTGTTTAATTACCAAACTAACCTTGAATAAAATAATCTTAAAATAATCTTTTGATCTGCTAAGTATTAAAATTACATTTTTACCCTTAATTAATTAAGGGTTAAGATCTTTTTATTTTTATTTTTTTAAAGTACCGAAGCATTACTCTCAACTTTTATATATTGTCTCTACAAAAGTCCTAATGTTTTCAAATATATCCCTGTCGTTAGAATTCGTTAGAAAAAGCTAGTTAACCATCGGTTAAATACTTAATCCCAATTAGTTTTTGACATTTTTATTCCTTTATATTATACTAGTATGACTTTTAGATGGATATATTTGTCATAACAAAATTGAAAATATAAACGGCTCTCTAACGGGAACAAACTAGAGAGATATATTTGAAAGCATTAAGATTTTTGTACAGACAACATATAAAAATTAAAATTTGTAGAAATATATTTATCATTCACTATATTTGTAGGGACATTTATAAAATTAACCCTTTATTTTATGATAAAAGTCAATTGTTTAATTAACAAAGCAGAAAAATATTACAATACACTTTACAAATTAATTAACTATGCCGATCATTAGGCATTTCACCTAATTACCATCATAGTTATTATTGATTCCTATAATCATTGCACACTGCTCGTCCAATATAGAACCAATACGAAAAGTTAACTTTATGATAATTAAGTGAAACCATGCAAGCAAAATAATATAATAATAAGAAAGTTCAATTTTCTTGCAAAAGCTATGTATATTATAAATAAAAAGGCTAATTCCTACGCGTAATTAATGGAAAAGAAAGAAACCTCGGTCCTTAGCCAACCAACACCCTATTCATATATATATATATATATATATATATATATATATATATATATATATATATATATTGAGAGGTAGAATACTTTTGGAATCTCATGGTCTTCCAAGTTTCTAACCCTTGGATCCACTCCTTAATTATTAATACCCCTTGGATCAAACACTATTCCACCTACCACCACCTACCACCACCTACCACCATCATCTCAACCCTTCATCTCTCCAAAGAAAGGTTAAAAACTCACTTAATTGGTCTTTTAGAAATATTGTAAAACTCTATATATATATATATATATATATATATATATATATATATATATATATATATATATATATATATATATATATATATATATATATATATATATATATGCTGGCGTAAAAAGTAGTTAGCTAGGCCATCATTGATTTTTAAAAGTAATGCGCACTCGCGCGTGTGGTCCAAAGTAATTAATGGGGATGTGTTGCTCATAATCGAAAACTACTGTAACGTTGTAACTTAGTTGCATTACATCGGTACAATTTTGTTGTTGATGATTAATGGCACTATTGCTTTCTAATTAACTTCATCTATTTTTTTTTTTATTAAGTTCCAAAGCATTTTAGTTTTGGCAATCAATCTTTCAATTTTTATTTATTTCAAATAAGTATTTATTATTAAAAATCTGGAAAATAAACCTGTGGCGTTGATATGGCAATTTTTGTTGGAGTTTTTAGACGTTCTCAAATTCTATTTCACCTCAAAATAAGACTCAAAATGTTATCACGTGAAATAGATACTTCACATCTTTCTACTGGGCGGAGGGAAAATTCTATGAAATTAAAGCTCCTCATTGAAGACATTAATTGCACCGAGGTCGGAAGCTCTTCCTATCTAAGAAGACCCTTCATCTCAAACCATTAAATTATACAAAACTAGTGTTCAACTCATGCTTCACCGTAAACAGTTTTAACACTAATACTTTAATGTAAATTTTAATATATAAAAATTACGAAAGATAAGAAAAAGAACAGAATTAAAATATCAACACATATGTATGTAAAAGAAGGCAAAAAAATAGTAACCAAGAATGATTTGCCAAGAAAAAAAAAAAATGACAACAAAATCTGTAATTATGAACTATACAAAATATATATTTAGCTTGAATAATTACTAATTATTGTAATATATATAGTAGCTATATACACCGAATCAAGGTGAATATTTTGTTCCTTCCCCAAGTAAGGAAATGAGAATTTTGTTGGGAAAAAATTGAGTAGATTTGGTATATTTCCGAAGTGGATTTGGAAAGAGTTGATATCTTTTCGAGATGTAATCATAAAATTCAAATTGATACTTTACCGAGATAAGATAATCATGAAATTTAAAATAAAAAATACTGAAAAAACGTGGAAGTGCCACGTGTATCTAAAAAATTGCCAATTTATATATTGTATATATACATTCTCCTATATACACACGCGAATTAAGGTGAGAATTTTATCCCTTATGAGTACGCATTCTCCTATATACATACTCAAATCAAGGTGAAAATTTTGTCCCTTTCCTATATAAAAAAAATGAGAATTTTGTCGGAAAAAAATTTGATAGATTTGGTATCTTTTCTAGGTGAATTTGAAAAATTTTGATAACTTCCCAAAGTGTGATCATAAAATCCAGATTTGATACTTTATCGAGATAAGGTAATAATGAAATTAAAAAAATTGAGAATTTTGTCGGAAAAATGATTTGGATAGATTTGATATTTTTCCGATGTGAATTTGAAAATTAGGTATCTTCCCGAGATATAATTATGAAATCCAGATTGGGTACTTCAACGAGATAAAATAAAAAACATTAAAAAAATATGGAGGCGATATGTGTATCTAAAAAACCGTTAATTTATATATTTGTATGAATTTTTTAAAATTTTAAATTTTTCATAATAAATTATTTGGAGTTGAGATTGAACGAGAGATCATGTCTGGAAACCTCATCAACACAATACTTTCGAGAAAGAAGTTTCCTGCTGAATTTCTCTGTTAAACAATTAGCAACGTTAATATTGATACAATGAGAAAGTTACATTCTTCAACTTTTTACTTATTCTATCAATTTAATTATTATTATAATTTATATCATTATCTCTAACTCAATAGATTTTTTTTGTGAGTAATTACTAATTAAATAGGTTATTAAAAAGTAGATAGGAACTAGTTTTTCACCCGTGCGATGCACGGCTAGCTAATATAATAATATAAAATAACAAAAGTTATTATGTAATAATAATAGAAAAATATTCTAATTAATATTTTTTTTTTTACAAATAAAAAAATATGCTATTAAATTTAAGTTTTTGTTCATCGAAGAGATGACATCAATGAAAAAATTCAAAAAAACCCAAATCAAATCATCAAACTACAAATAAAGAAAAAAATTCAAAAAGCATAATACCCAAAGAAAAAGAAAAGAAATATACAATCCCGATAACCTCTAAATTGAAAAAAGTTAATAATAGTATTTTGATTTAAATTTAAATTTGTTAACTTTTGATTTAAATATATTTAATTAATTATAATTGATATAATAAAAGTTAATAATAGTATTTTAATTTTATTAACCCTAATTAATTATAATATAGATTTGATACCCTAATTATTACTTTCTAAAAAAATATATTTACTATAGAAAGCATTTTATTTCTTAATTATTTTTTCCAAAAAAAAATCTAATTTGACTTAATTTGAATTAATTTGCATTAATTCAAGTTAATGCATATTACTGAAATCATATTATTTCATAATTTTAATTAATTTGATTTTATTTTATTTAATTAATTTTTATTGATATAATAAAAGTAAATAATATTATTTTAATTTTATTTAACTTTTAATTATAATATAGATTTTATTTCCTAATTAATAATAATATAGAATATTAAAAGGTATTAGTATTGATACCCTAATTATTATTTCCTAATTTGATTTAATTTGATTTAATATTCAAACTATATTTAATTTTATTTAATTTTATTCATATTTAAATAAATCATATAAATAGATATTATTTCCTAATTATTTGATTTTATTTAATTTATTTTAATTGACATAATAAAAGTTAATATACCCTAATTATTATTTCCTAAAAAACTCTATTTACTACATAAAGCATATAGAATAGATATTATTTCCTAATTATTATTTTCTAAAAAAGTCTAATTTAAAAAATCTAATTTTATTTCCCTAAAGTATATAAAATCTATATTTGAGCTTGACTTAATTTGAATTAATTTGCATTAATTTTATTTAATTTGATTTTATTTGAATTAAGTTGAATTAATTTTAATTAATTTTATAAATTAAATAATTAATTTGAATCTATTATATTTAATTTTATTTAATTTGATTTATATTTAAATAAAATCATATAGAATAGATATTATTTGCTAATTTTTTGATTTTATTTAATTTATTTTAATTGACATAATAAAACTTAATATACCCTAATTATTATTTCCTAAAAAAGTCTATTTACTACATAAAGCATATAGAATAGAGTAGATTTTCTAATTATTATTTCCTAAAAAAGGTTAATTTAAAAAATCTAATTTTATTTTCCTAAAGTATATAAAATCTATATTTGTTCCCACACGCGCAAGCATACGTAGAAGCCACGTGTCGTTTATAAATAGGGCTTCACCTAGGGTTCTCCTTTAGTATAATATAATATAATTGATAATTGATGTGGAGCTATGGCTTCCAGTGACAATAATTTCTCAATTTCTAATAAAGAAGCAAATAAGATAAATTGAAAAAATTAATATAATAAATTTATTATATGGTGTGAGACCCAGATAATTTTATATATGATATATAATAAAAATAAACTCTTAATCCGGTTTAAGTATTTTGGATGGTGATTAGGTCCGAAAGGTTAAGAGAATTAAGCGTGCTAGGACGAAAATAGTTCTAAAATGAGTGACCCCTGAAAAATTAGAGCGTCATAGTGAATATTTGAGCTAATTACAGGTCGAAAAAATGAAATGAGTCTCGACTGAGTCAAAATTATACACGTGAAGAGCGAGACTCTTATATTGTTGACTGTTGTGGGTCGAGCGTAGCTCGGTTTAGGCTAGGGAGACGAGTCTCACATTATTTATCTGGTACTTATGAGTCTGCGCCTGACGAGAATATCAGGATTTAAGGGGAGGAGATTTTGAGACCCTACCTATTCCTATATATAAAATATAATAGGACTAAACTTTAATCTGGCTTAAGCATTTTAGATGATGGCTAGACTCAAGAGGTTAAGAGAATTAAACGTGATAGGACGGAAGTAGTTCTAAAATGGACGACCTCCTGAAAAGTTGGGGCATCACTGAATATTGAATTTTCTGCATTTATGATGGTCCTGTAACCCTTGGATCAAAACTTTTTTTTAAAAAAAAATCGAGCACTTATGTTATTCTTTTGCCGGAAAGGGGACTCGGGGAATGACATATGGGCTCTGATAAATTCTAAAGGGTTATTTACATACAGGTCCCTGCAAACATAGTCAATTGCGGAAATATCCCTGCAAAAGCGAAACTAGGTGAGATGTCCCTGCAAAAGTCCAAAAGTATGCAGATATGTCCCTGCCGTGCCTTTTGCAGGGACATATCTGCAAAAAAAGGTACGACAGGGACATATCTGCATACTTTTGGACTTTTGCAGGGACATCTCACCTAGTTTCGTTTATGAATATTTTCGCAATCGACTATATTTGCGGACCGTATGCATTTGACCCAATTCTAAATTAGCATTATATCACCCGCATTAGAAGACTAAAGATATAAATGTAGGGGTGGAAACGAGCCGAGCTCGAGCGAGCTTACCTCAGCTCAAGCTTGGCTTGAAATTAATTTCGAGCCTAAATTTAGGCTCAAGCTCGGCTTGAAATTAATTCGAGCCGAGCTCGAGCGAGCCTAGCTTCGAGTCGAGCGAGCTCGAGCCCTAAACGAGCCGCTTGAAATTTTTAACATCGTGCAATCTATAATTTAATTTTTATAAAACATTATCTCAAATTTGATACAAAAAATATCTAATAGTTCAACATATAAAATGAATGCATAAAATAAGATATTATAATATTATAAAAATTAGAAAAAATAATTGTCCGAGCAAGTGAAAAAGAGAGAGAGAGAGAGCAATTAGAGTAGAATTTTACTTGATTTAATTTTGTGGGCCCAATAATCTAAATTCTATATAGATATAATTAAAATACATAATATACATTATTTTATATAATTAAAGTATATATTATATATAATTATATATAGAGAGAGTTCGGCTGCTATATTGTTTTGAGTATAGATTCATTTATACTCATCAGTTTACGATCGTTGGATTTATTCTTTTAACTATTTCAATCCTAGGGACCACTATCATCCTTATCGTACATCCAACGACTGAAAACATATAAGTATAAAGAGATCTATACTTATAAGAGTATAGTAGCCCTATACTATATTATAATATTATATATATATTTAAACTACTCTATTATATTAATAGTGCAAATAGCATGCTATTAGGTTTTAGGCCCTTGTATGAAGGGATGGGCGGTCGGGGATGATAGTAGCCCCTAGGGTTCAGTAGATGGCTAGTTGAATAGTATGATCTAATAGATGAAATTGGCCAAAGGGGTAGATCCAACGGAAGAAACTCGAGAATATCAAATGCTTGGTACTATCGGTAATACAGTAGCTAAACTCTCATATATATAGGTAAATCTAACGATAGAAAACTCGATTGCACAAAATGCTCAGTACTATCAATAGTATAGATAGTATAGTAGCGAATATATAGAGAGAGAGAGTAAGCTACTATATTATCGATAGTACAAAAATGCTTAGTGTTATCGAATTTTGTACCGTTAGATCTAACCCTCTCGACCATTTTCACCCATTAGATTATACTATTCAACTAATCTCCCACTCAATTCTAGAAAATCACTATCATCCTAACTACACATCTCATCATCTAATGACTGAAAATCTAACAGCAAGTGGTTGGTACTATTAATGATATTGTATAATATATATATATATATTCGAGCTTTTCGAGCTTTTCGAGCCTAATCCGAACGAGCCTAGTAATACTCAAGCTCGGCTTGAAATTAATTTCGAGCCGAGATTTAGGCTCAAGCTCAGCTTGGAATTAATTCGAGCCGAGCTCGAGCGAGCCAAATATCGAGCCGAACGCGAGTCGAACACGAGCCGGCTCGCTCGTTTGCCAGCCCTATATAAATGTATGTAGAGACCTGCCACGGACGAAAAAGTCTAAAAGCAGGCCGTTGCACCACATCACTCATGTCCCCCACTAATCAAATCATGCCTTCAGAATTTAGTCATCTACACCTTTTATACTTATACAGTAATCTTCATGATTAAATTCTACCTACGCCCACCTCTTAATTTGGAGAAGAGTGCGACCTACTTTTTTTCTTTTCTTTTCCATTTTTTTTCTCATTTCATTATTGTTTTATAAAAATAATCCTAATTATCCATTTGTATGATGTGCGACTTCTCTTAAACAATATTGAATAGTTTTGTTGAAATAATTAAATTTTTTTCATTACAGTTTTATTTTTTAAAAGTGTTTGTCTATAATGTAAACTATATGTACTATTTTTTGTATTAAACTGATATTTAATTCTTTACAAATTTTTACTTTAACAATATCTACCCACTGTATTGCGTAGGGTCACTACACTGGTTTCATCATGATTTCTTCTAAAATAAAAAAAAAAATCTATACTTTCTCTCAAACGAAGAAATTTGATAGATTGAAACATAGATGATGTGCTACCACTGCTACCACTGCTATATAATGTTGGAAAAAAATTCTTTCTGATTTTTTTATTATAATATTTTTCAAAAATAATTCAAAAGTTTAATTTCAGATTTAAAAAAATTTTGAGAAAGAAAATAAATAATAAATACTGTAAAAAAAAGGTTTAGATAAGACCTGTGGGATCGATGCGTGCAGAGCATTATCCTAAAATCGAAATTGTCCCTCCACGTACGAGACTTCTCAGTAATTACTTCCAATGATATAACGATCACGTTTCATCTCGTTGGCACGATTTCAAGGTGGCGTAGGACGAACCCAACATACTTAAGATCCAGCAAAAAAAGCTCGGTGAAAATCGGCGCAAAAACCAATGGCGAGAAAGTAGGAAATGGCAAGGAAAGGTTTAGGTATGCTCGGGTTATTCTTGAACTTGCGCAACCTCTTTCAATATTTATAATCAAGGCGAAAATTTTGCTTCAACGCGTCAAATCCGTATAGAACAAGATAAGACCAAAATTATACGGATAAGGATTAGAATAAAGAAAGAATCATAAACACCCTTTTAGTTTCCAATATAGAACTAAACCTCACACATGAAAACTTTAGTTTGGCTCCCAAACAAGGCACATTAATTATTGGGCTACCCAAGAGGTCTTAACAAGTTTTAAATTACAAAAATCCAAATAAAATCCAACATATAAAACATCGCCTCATCGACAAGCTATTTTGAAATAGATCTCTCAATTTTAAAAATATATTTGGTAAACTAGCTATCTAAAGTGGTAAATAGTTTATTGTTTTCTCATTCTGGACAAGATCGAAAACCATACACGATCCACCACTTTCTCGCACATATGGACAATATCTTATTAAAGAGGAAAACTATCCATAACATAACATACATAAATTGAAAGATAAGAAATTCTCCACTTGAAATTTTAGGTAATTTTATTTTTGTCAGAAAAATTTGTGTATACCTAAGTTGTGGGTAACATACTAATAATAAATACCTAAGTTGTAGATAACATACTAATAATAAATAACTAAGTTGCATCATGTAATAACCGAGATTTTCTATAATGTAATAACCGAGATTTTCTATAATAAGAATTAAACCCTTTGTTGACAATATTTTTGTGTGTAATGTAATTACTAAAACACTCGTCAAATTTTAGGTGAAAACGAGTTAAGATGGAGAAGTTACGCGACTCGAACCGATAACTTAAGTGAATAGTAACTCTGGCTTTTTGAATGAGCCAGTGATCAGTAGAGTATTGGACACCGAACATAGGACTCCAATAGCTCGTTTCGAATGGCTCGACTATTCTGGACCCAATGACACTGACGGAAGTGGGTTCTGACGCACAGTTGTCGAGAAAAAGGGGTTAGATTGGTTTTACATATATAGATATGTGTTTGTGTGGTGGAAATAGAGAGGGTTGGTTTTGCCACAAATCGGAGACCAAATCGGACAAAACAACATGCTAGATTCGATGCCCCAGTCATACTGAATGTGTTGGCGCGATCCGTTCGGAAATCCGACGGACGGATCTTTGGGAATCACAAAAATCTTCGCTGAGAGGTCAAATTGGCAAAAACGAAAAATATTGCGAAAACCCTAACATTTTATGCGTCATTTTGTGCGAATTCGAATGTCGAGGGACGTGTACGCATAATACACGTATGGACAGGGACTGAGATTAAAATAGTAGACAGGGGAGGACCTTTCTGCAATTTTACATGTGGTAATATATAGGGTTTTAGGGTTTCACCCAGAAAACCCTAACGCTAATACTTCCTCAGCTAACCCTAGCCACCCTAACTGCCTCAGCTTCCTCCTGTCTATCTCGTGCGCGTGCTCCGGCCACCGGCAGGCTGCTCCGTCCGCCGAAAAAGCCTCCCCGACTTCCCTCTCTCCTCTCTCTCCCTCCACATTGCACCATCCTCGGCCGTGGAGCTCGGAGAAACTTCAACACCCTTAGGTCAGCATCCCTTGGCCGAGACTCCATCCCCGGCGCCGTCCCCGCTGATCTCCGTCGTCCCCGCGCGCCGCAGGAGCCACCCGATCTCCTTGCGGCCGCCCAGAGTTGGTGCGGGCAGGCAGCCCGCCACCGCGCGCCGCGCGCCGCCGCCATCGCGGGCGCATCGCTTCCTTCGGCCTCCGTCACGGATCGTTGCCACCCCAACATCCTCCGCCGCCGCGCGCGCCGCGGTTGGATCTCCGCCGCGCGCGTTTGGCCGCCGCCGCCGTCGGCCAAGACTCCTCCGACCCCTCGGACCGGCCGCTCCCATCCCCAACCGAGCGCTCGCCGTCCGATCTCCGGCGGCGCCCCTAGCTCCCACTATTCCTATGTTGTTTTTATGTTCCAAAGACATAATCCGATGTTTTCGCTCACCTTTTCTGATCCGATAGGTCCCTCCACCTTGGGAAGTGAGCATGATGATCTACGACTCGTGGCCGAACATCGTGCTCACCTCCGTTGCGGCGCAGATGCCCCCGGTTAGTAGGGATATAAACAAGCCGAGCTCGAGCGAGCCGGAGCGCCTCGAGCTCAACTCGTCATCTTCAAGGTCGGCTCGTGTTCGGCTCGAGCTCACGACGAGCTCGAAAACTTTGGCTCGTGATCGGCTCGAAACTTAATCGAGCCGGCTCGTGTTCGGCTCGCTAGCTCGAGCTCATAGGCACACCCTCGGCAGCGATTCTTCGCTCCTCGACATCCTCCCCGCCGCCGAGCTCGCCGTGGCCGAGGACGTACGCGACCTCGTCGACCTCGCCGTCGACCTCGCGTGGCGCCAATGCTGGCGCTCGACCTCGGCCCTCGACCCCGCCAAGGACACACCGCTCCGAGGTCCTGAAGCTGATCCGCGAGATCGAGATGGAGATCGTCCCTGACCGCGCGCGCCTCGCCGCGATCTTCGAGCCTGAGATAGAGAAAGAAGGAGGCGGCCGTGTGCCGTGCTTGTGCGAGCCTGAGAGAGAGAGAGAGACAGAGAGACAGAGAGATAGAGAGAGTTGGGTGTGTGTGTTATGTGTGTCTGTGCGGCTGTGTGTGGGGCAGTGTGAGAAAGATGGGAAAAATAATATTTGATTTGAGTCTGTCAAATAATATTTCGACTTCAAAATTTAAATATGCTGTTTATTTTTATATGTTTAGCTAGTATATTTTATATAATTCTTAAAACTGTTAATTCGTTAAAGTAGTTAGCTTAAAGATTGAAGTGAAAGCATCATTAACTGACTCAAATCAAATAAAAACGTTAAATAATAAAGAAAAATTTTAAAAGGCAAGATAGTTGATTCTAAATGGTCAATAGTTCAAATAAGTTTTGTACATATTTTTTCTCCTTTTACTTTATCATGCATATATATGTCACAAAATAATCAAGAAAAAGGAAAGAAAAATTTGTTGTTTATGTAAAAATTAAGCAGTATATAGTTCACCAAAACAAAGACATGATTTATTATCTTCATAAATGAACATGATATAATAGAAAAAAAGTTTTGTAAATAAAATTTTCAGGAGATTAAATCTCAATCTTTTTATTTTGACAGGATTAAATTGAAGAAAGCCCCTCAATTAGCTATGTGTAGTTAATTAATCTATTTTTATTCATCACAAAATACTTTAAAATATTATGTTGTTACATTTTTTTATTATTAACTATGATATTTTAATTTTTGATAACTCTTGCATTTATGGAGGAATGCAAGTTACTTTACTTTACTTCTCTTTAATACTTATAACTTCCTTTGCTCTAAATGAAACCTAACCTATACTTTGGTATGCTAAATGTCATGTAACACTTATGGGTTTTAATTCTATTAGAGCAAGTGACAAAGGGTTTGGTGATTGATATCCGAGACCCAAGTTCGAATCCTAGTTGATTCACTTTTTTAGCTTCGTTTATTTCTAAATGAAATAAACGAAGCGGGTAGCGTGCTACCTATTTCTCAAAAAAAAAAAAAAAAAAAAAATAAAAAATAAAAAATAAAAAATCTAGCTTATAGGCAACTCCTATTTTCAAGGACTATATATAGAGGGCTTCTATGTTCTGTTCAATACAAGAATACAACAGAACTACCAAAAAAAGTGAAGGATCAAATGGCAATTAAGTGGAAGGGTCAATTAGTTGACAACTAAAATTCAAATAAAATTAAACCGAGATAAAATTGCACAATCAAATAAAAGAAAAAAAAAATCAAACTCAAAAAACATATATGATTTATCCCGATTCGACTTTCTGCCTACTCCAATCCGGTCCTTCTTCTTCTTGAGGTACCGATTTGATCACTATCACTTAGCCTTTTGAATAGGATTTAGAAAATTTTTCTGAATTCATAAACAACATCCAAACCCGGCCCCTTTTAAATATACTAACCATCATTTTAAAAATAGATTAATAAAAGTATGATTAAATTATAATTGATCATTTTAATTTGAATTTTAATTATACTTGCAAATGCATTTGAATTAATTCTAAAATAAATTTGAATTCATACTACATTTGCAAAACACATTTGAAATATTACTATATTAAAAGGCCCATTTGAAATTATACCGAATTCGTAAAATCTTTTTAAATTAATATTAAAAATGTAAAACTTTTTGAATTCATCCCACATTTGTAAAAGCTTTAATTTTGAAATAATATCATACTTGTAAAACTCATTTATATCATATTTTATATTATTAAAAATTTATATCATAATAAAATTGTTTTTAAATTTATATCATTTATCAAATCTTTTTCATACCATATTAAAAATAATGGCTAATTTGACGTTAAGCGCAAATCAAACCCAAACGGTGAATTGATTAACCTAACTAGGTTGGCCGGCTCAAATCTAATAAATTATAAAGAAGTCTTGCAAATTATTGTTGTGGCACTTGCATCCAATTTGATACAATTTGATTTTGTTCGGGCCAATTTGAACAATTTGATTGAATGATTACCTTTGATTAATTCCGGTTCAGGTTGAGCCACTTTAAATTTAAATACAACCTGAAATTGCTAAATGATAAATTAAATTTAAAACTTGTTTGTTATCCTCAAAATTTATTATTGGATAATATTCAACAAAAAACACAAGTTAAAGAAAAATAAAAAGCCAGTTCTATTCTATTTGAGAAAGAGAGAGCAGCTAAAGAAAGATGTTTCATTTGGTGAAGTTTTGGACTTGTACTTCACTTGTGTAAATTAAGTTGGTGAAGCCACGCAATGAGGGTTGAACTGTTGTATCACGAAGGGGACGAGTCATTATTCTACTGCATCGGTTTAAAAGTTTTGCTAATTGCAGAGAGCTTGAATTTTCTTAGAGAGAGCGAGATTTTGGTGCTTCGGCTTATCGACTTGTCGACACTTTTTATATTATTTTGTGGCAAACCGTTATTCTTTTTTTTTTGAATATATATACCAACATGTTAAATTTGCTTAAATTATTAATTAATTTAATAAAATTTTTAATTCATTTGGCTAAATCAGTCAATTCTACAGATTAAAAAGATTGAGAGAGAACATCAAACAAAAAAAAACAAAATTCATAACGATCTATAGTTGGGCCTATTAATTGTTGAAGTTCTCCACAATTTTTTACTTTAGAAAACATATTCTTATATTATTATGAGAAAGTGTCGGAGCATGCCGCAATCATGATTACACTTGGAAGAAAGTAAACCTTTAGCAAGTGAGTGGCATCTACAGCATTTTTATCACGCAAGGGTCCAAGCCCCAATTGAACATTTATAGGGTATCTTCTAATTTTTATCACCGGACACAATGGTCCACGCAAACTAATATTGGTGTACATTCACTATGGCTATTATAAAAAAAAATGACAACTTTAATTTTAAGTTTTTTATTTAAAAAAAAAAAAAAAAAACCAAAGCAAAAGTAGATCAATTTGCATAAAAAATTCACAAATTTTGAGGTTTTGCAAAACTGGGCCACCATTTTCAATTTTACAGACTTGGGCCGAATTTTTCACAATCGGACAAAAATACCCTTATTTTTTTTCTTTCTCTCTTCTTTTTTTTTCTCCCTAATTCGCTATGTTTTTCTCAAGGAGTTCCGCTACCTTCTCCGACGACGAATCCACTTTCTCCTTCCGCCGCCTCTCTCTCTTCCACGATGACACCCCCACCTCTTCCCCCAAATCCGACCCAATCTCGAGTTCCGTCGCCTCCTTCTCTGCGGTGCCCACCCTCCTCATCGCCTCCTCCGACGAACCCACCTCTTTCTTCCGCCGCCTTTCCTTCTCCCATGAAGACACCCCCCTCTACTGGTCCTGCGACGCCGCCGTGCGTGCATGATGCCAACTTCCTCGTCACCCGCCGCTTCCGCCGCCTCCCTTGTGCCTCGTGACGCGCCGCCGACTCCGGTCACCGCTTCTCCGGCCCCGGCGCCCGCACCCTCCGCCGATCCCCGCGCGCCCCTCCTGCCGCCCCACCGACCCCCCTGCCTCTCTGCCTCCGCCCTCTCTTTCGCCGCCAACGCTAACGACGACGTCTTCGGCATCGGCATCATCGTCGTCGAGCTCCCACGTCCCCGCCACCTCGGTTTTTAGAAGATTTTTGTTGTTATGGTGTAATGATGTAATGATATAAAAAAGAAGAAGGAAGAAGATGAGAAGGAGAAATTGTGCAATTTTCGACGAAATGATGCAAAATTTGGCAAAATGGTGCAAGTTTGGACGAAATTGTACAATTTTGGGTGAAATTTGCACCATTTCTCCTCCTCCTCCTCTTCTTCTTTCTTCCCCTCCGCTCTGAGAAGCCTACTGACAACGGAAAGGAACCTTCTCGAGCTCGGCAATAGCCCTCACCGCGCCTTCGCGAGCCGGGTGGGAGGCAGCAGCAGATGAAGAAGAAGAAGAGAAAGAGAAAAAGAAAAGGAAAAGAAATGGTGCAAAATTCTCCTAAATAGTGCAACGTTAGCCTTAAGAGTGTAAAATCCATTCCAAAAGAGTGTAATTTCTATATCAAGTAATGCAATTTTCATTAAAATAGTGAAAAATTATTTTAAAACAATGTAATCTTATTTTAACACTACAATTTCATCATCTTCTTTCTTTTTATATAATTTTTTGTTTTTATTTTTTTTCTTCTTTCTCTTCTATAATTTTTTTTCTGTCATACCTCCCTGCCAACGGCCACCGTGTCGGTGACGCTGCCGCTAAAAAACCCCCACTCCGAGACTGTGGCGCTGCAGCGACCTCCGCTGCGCCGATGTCGGCGAAAAAGCGTCGTCGTCGGAGGCGGCTAAGGAGGCGAAGGAGGAGGGAGAGGGAAAGGGCGAGAAGGGCGAGAGAGGGTGAGATAAGCGTCGTCGTCGGAGGCGGTGGAGGAGGATTGGAGTGTTGGCCTAGTGGCCCTAATCTTATATTAGATTTTGATGATAACAAATAATCACTTTTATTGGACTAATCTCTTATCTTGAGCTTTGTGTTTTAGATCTTTCTATCTTCAAAAGGACTCAAGATGGGCAATACTCTAAGTATCAAGCTTCAATTATTGAAGCTACATTTGCTTCTTTTGTCAAATTGACAAACTCACTCTCTCTACTTTTACATGAATTAAAATCTTAATTAGAGTGAGATATTTTGAGCTAAATTTAATATTTTCAATTGTCACTTTATAAACTGCTCAAAATCTAAGTTCTGTTCAGTTTTGGTTTCTGGACTCTGTTCTGGGCGACCTAAAGTGGATCCAAATATTCTGTGTTTTTGGATCTGCCTCTTCGTTGTCGAAGCATCCAGAAATATTTTAACCTGTTCTGGGCACCCGGAAATATGTTCAGGTCGACCGGAAAACTTGACTTGACAGGTTGCTTGTTCTGGACTGTACGACAGTACGGTCCGAAAGTTCTGGGTGCAAGTTCAGGGCGCCCGCAAATGTCAGGAAGCCATAATAATTTCTGTCAGAGAAAGTGGCGGCGGCACGCGGGCAAAGACAGTAACACGGCGCGGCGCAGCGGCGTATACAGGGCGCCCGCAAATCCTGACAGGGCGCCCACAAATCGTGACGGACCGTTCCTGAAAAGCGGCGCACGCGGCTGACAGGCAGCTGGAAGCGCAGTACGGTCCGAAAGTTCTGGGCGCAAGGACAGGGCGCCCGCAAATCCTGACGGACGGTTCCTGAAAAGCGGCGCACGCGGCTGACAGGCAGCTGGAAGCGCAGTGCGCGTGCAAAAGTTCTGGGCGACCGGAAATGACTTTAGGGCGCCCGAAAGTGCAACGTTCAGGAGCTGGCCGAGGCTATAAATAGATGACTCTTTGGTATCTCAAAGCATCTCCTTGCACTTCATTTTTAAGCTAAAATCTTCAGCATTTTAATACATTTAGCTCTCTATTCTCTCTCTTAACTTGAGTGAAATTGTAGTGAGATTTATTCTTATAAAAAGAGAGAGAGGCAAAGTCTTGAAGCTTGATAAGAAGAAGGTATTGGTGTGAAAGCTTGGTGCTTGCCCGCAGAAGCATCATCTAGTGGAGATCCAATATTCTCTTGCGTTGAGAAGTTGGCGGGGACGTAGGCAAAGTGCCGAACCTCGAAACAAATCGACCGTGTGCATCTTTGTGTTTGCATTTCTCTATATCTCTATCTTTGTTGATTGCTTTGGGTTTTTTAATTAGCTTGATTTTTGGCTTTTTATTTTAGAAACCTAATTCACCCCCCTCTTAGATTGCCATTTTGATCCTCAATTGGTATCAGAGAGAGATCTCACATTATTTAGATTAACATCTAAGTGAGAATGACATCTATGGGAAAGAATATCGAAGGACAATCTATTGTTCGTCCACCATTTTTTGATGGAACCGATTATCCTTTTTGGAAGATTAGAATGAAGATATTCTTTCAATCTCTAGATTTTGATGTTTGGGATATAGTCGAAAGTGGTTATATCACTCGATCAAAACCTAGAGCGGAATGGAATGAAGCGGAAAAATCTCGCTTTCAATTGAATGCTAAAGCTATCAATTCATTCCTTTGCGCTCTTAGTAGAGAAGAATTTCATCGAATCTCTATATGCACAACGGCTAAAGAGATTTGGGATAAATTAGAAGTTACTCATGAAGGTACTTCTAGGGTGAAGGAATCTAAAATAAGCATGCTCATGTCAAGTTATGAACTATTCAAAATGGAGGAAAGTGAATCCATTTCGAATATGTTCACAAGATTTACTAACATTGTGAATAGCTTGAAAGCCTTAGGCAAAGATTTTCCTCAATCGGACTTGGTGCGAAAACTTCTTCGAGTACTACCAAGAAGTTGAATACCTAAGGTTACGGCTATCCAAGAAGCTCATGACTTGGACGAAGTAAAGATTGATGAACTTGTCGGATCGCTCATGGCGCATGAACAACGCCTCAAGGAGTATGACAACGAAGTAGCTCCCGAGAAAAAGAAAAGCCTTGCACTTAAAGGAGTCGTTGCTTCCGATAGTGAAGATGACGAAGAAGGTTCGAGCGAAGAAATCGCTATGATTTCAAAGAGGCTCGACCGACTAATCAAGAAGCGCAACTTGAGGAGACCTAAACGAGACGGGTTTAAAGGTGAAGGATTCAAGAACGGAATCATTTGCTACAATTGCAACAAACCGGGGCATTTGAAAAGTGAATGCACTCTTCCAAGCAAGCCATTTAAGAAAGACAAGAAAAAGAAGGCGTTCAATGCACTAAATTGGGACTCCCCCGACGAGTCTAGCGATGACGAGTCGGAAAAAGAAGTTGCCCAAATTTGTCTTATGGCCTTTGAAGATGAGGTGTGTCTCCAATCAAAAGGTGCAAGCAACAAATGGTATTTAGATAGTGGATGCTCAAGACATATGACTTGGGATCAAGCCAAGTTTAAATCTATTGAAATGAAAGATGGAGGATTTGTCACCTTTGGAGACAACACAAAAGGAAAGATCATTGGAATCGGCACTATTGGTAATGACAAGGTTAATATTTCTAATGTTCTTTTAGTTGATGGCCTTAAACATAATTTACTAAGCATTAGTCAATTATGTGACAAAGGATATTTTGTAAAGTTTGAAGCATCTCATTGTAGTATCCTTGATCCATCTACTAATGAGGTAGCTTTTATAGGTTTTCGATCTAAGAATGTTTATATCGTTGATTTAGGCAAACTTTCACTTGAAGGAGAAAAATATTTTTCGGTTCAAACTAATTACGAATCTTGGCTTTGGCATAAAAGGTTAGCACATGCTAGTATGGATTCTCTTTCAAAGCTTTCTAAAAGAAAACTAGTAAAAGGTTTACCTAAAATAGATTATGCCAAAAGTGAAGTTTGTGATGCTTGTACTCAAGCTAAACAAGTGAAATCATCTTTTAAATCTAAAAATGTTGTCTCCACTATTAGGCCATTGGAATTGATTCACATGGACCTCTTTGGACCAATTGATGTCACTAGCGTTGGTGGAAGCAACTATGTTTTTGTAATTGTTGATGATTACTCTAGATTTACTTGGACTTTATTTTTAAGACACAAGTATGACACTTTTAAATCCTTCAAAGATTTTGTCTATCGTGTTCAAAATGAGAAGAGTTGTATGATCTCCAAAATTAGAAGTGATCATGGCGGTGAATTCGAAAATCACAAATTTGAAGAGTTTTGCAATGAATTGGGAATAGAACATCAATTTGCTACCCCTCGAACACCTCAACAAAATGGGGTTGTTGAACGCAAAAATAGATCTCTCCAAGAAATGGCTAGATCTATGTTAATTGAGGGGGAGTTGCCTAAGTATTTTTGGGCCGAAGCCGTAAACACGGCTTGCTATATTATGAACCGTGTTCTAATTCGACCAATTCTTGAGAAAACTCCCTTCGAATTGTGGCATGATAGAATTCCCAATATTGGTTACTTCAAAATCTTTGGTTGTAAATGTTTCATTTTGAACACAAAAGACAAATTGGGAAAGTTTGATGCTAAATCCGATGAAGCAATATTCTTAGGTTATTCCTCAATTAGTAAAGCTTATCGAGTATACAATCGACGAACTTTAGTAATGGAGGAAAGTATGCATATTCTCTTTGAAGAATACAAAGGCAAGGATATCTCTCTTGAAGATGATCTTCTTGACTTTGAGAAGCTAAATATTAATCCCACACCTCAAGATGTTGAACTATCTAAGGAAGTTGAGAAGTTTATTTCCAAAGAAAATGAACCCACTCCTTTACCTAAAGTGTGGAAATTTGCTACTTATCATCCCAAGGACTCCATTATTGGAGATCCTAGTCAAACGGTCAAGACAAGATCTTCTTTAAGATTACTTTGTGACCATTTGGCTTTCATATCTCAAATTGAACCTAAAAATTTTGTTGAAGCTAGCAATGATGAAAATTGGCTCATTGCGATGCAAGAAGAACTCAATCAATTTGAGAGGAATCAAGTTTGGACGCTTGTGGAAAGACCAAGTGATCATACCATTATTGGCACTAAATGGGTCTTCCGAAACAAGCGAGATGAATTTGGTGTCGTGGTTCGAAACAAGGCTAGACTAGTGGCCCAAGGTTTCAACCAAATTGACGGAATTGATTTTGATGAAACTTTTGCACCGGTTGCTAGACTTGAAGCTATTCGAATTCTTTTGGCATTTGCCTCTTACATGAACTTCAAGTTATTTCAAATGGATGTTAAAAGTGCTTTCTTAAATGGATTCATTTCCGAAGAAGTTTATGTTGAGCAACCACCCGGTTTTGAAAAGCACGATTTTCCGGATCATGTTTTTAAACTTTCAAAAGCTCTTTATGGTTTAAAACAAGCTCCTAGAGCTTGGTATGAAAGACTTAGCACTTTTCTTACTTCAAATAATTTCACAAGAGGAAAAATTGACACTACACTCTTTATTAAGATAAAGGACAATGATCTTCTCATTGTTCAAATTTATGTGGATGATATTATATTTGGTGCTACTAATGAATCTCTTTGTAAGAAATTTTCTACACTAATGCAAAATGAGTTTGAAATGAGCATGATGGGCAAACTCTCATTTTTCCTTGGACTTCAAGTTAAGCAAATGAAGGATGGAATCTTCATAAATCAAGCAAAATATGCAAAAGACCTAATCAAAAGATTTGGTTTGGAAAGCTCAAAAGAAACAAGCACTCCAATGAGTGCCGCAACTAAACTTGACAAGGATGAAAAAGGCAAGGATGTTGACATCAAGCTCTACCGAGGTATGATTGGTAGTTTACTTTATCTTACCGCAAGTAGACCGGACATTATGTTTTGTGTTTGCTTATGTGCTCGATTTCAAGCTCAACCTAAGGAGTCACATTTAGTAGCCGTAAAGAGAATTCTTAGATATGTTAAGGGGACTCTCAACTTAGGATTATGGTATCCCAAGGGTACTAGTTTTGATCTCATTGGCTTTTCGGATACCGACTTTGCCGGGTGCAAAGTTGATCGGGAAAGTACTAGTGGGACTTGTCAATTTCTTGGTCACTCCTTAGTCTCATGGTCTTCGAAAAAGCAAAATTCGGTTGCACTTTCAACCGCCGAAGCCGAATATATTGGGGCGGGTTGTTGTTGTGCACAAATTTTATGGATGAAACAAACACTTGAAGACTTTGGAGTGCATTTAAAACAAGTTCCAATCAAATGTGACAACACTAGTGCCATCAACCTATCTAGAAATCCTATTCAACATTCTAGAACTAAACATATTGAGATTCGACATCATTTTATTAGAGATCATATTCAAAAGGGAGATGTTACTATAGACTTTGTGTACACTCATCATCAATTAGCGGATATTTTTACTAAACCCCTTAGTGAGGATAGATTCACTCATCTTAGAAGAGAATTAGGAATGATTGATTTGAATGCTTGATTCTCTCTTTTATGCTCTTATTCCTTTGTGCTACTTTTCTTTTATGCTTTTTTATGATGACAAAGGGGGAGAGAAACTTTATGTGATATATATGTTGGATTGGAAGCTTGATATGTTCTTATATTTTGGATGCTTGTTATGCTCTTATGCTTGTTATGTTATGATATTATTTGCGTTTACTTTGTGTTGAATGCTTATACTTTGTACACACTTTGATTCATGATGATCCTATGCATTGTATACACTTTGATTTATGATATTTGTTGCTAAATCTATGCATATATTTAGGGGGAGCATTCTACTCATTTGAATCTTACATCACATTATTTGTCATCATCAAAAAGGGGGAGATTGTTGGCCTAGTGACCCTAATCTTATATTAGATTTTGATGATAACAAATAATCACTTTTATTGGACTAATCTCTTATCTTGAGCTTTGTGTTTTAGATCTTTCTATCTTCAAAAGGACTCAAGATGGGCAATCCTCTAAGTATCAAGCTTCCAATCCAACATATATATCACATAAAGTAGCAGCACGGCCCCGGCGGTGTCAGAGGCAAGAAAGGCGGGGGTGTGCGGGTGAGGGTAAGGATGCACTGGACAAAACCGAAGCGGGCCGCCTGCGCCTGCGCCTCTCGCTGGGAAGAGAAAGAAAAAAAGAACGAGAGAAAAAAAAAAGAGAAGTGAGAAAAAGGTCTAAGGGTATTTTGGTCAGTTTACTGAAAAATCGAACGGAACATGCAAAAACGAAAAGGTGGTCCACTTTTACAAAAGCTCAAAAATAGTGAAATTTTTATGCAAATTGGCCCCAAAAAAATTGTGGGTTTAAAATTTATGAATAATTCCTAAGTAAAATCTTTCCATATTAATTACGTGCAACTTCACAGTAAGGTACAATTTTTTTATATGGACATGAAAGTTCAAAAGATATTTTAAAAGATCGGTTAAAAAATGAAAAGCTTCTCGTTTGGTTAATTCTTTCAATAATCTAACGTGGCATAAATTTTTAATTCTTAAAATAACTTATAATCCTACAAAGAATGTGAAAAATTCAAAATCCACCTTCTCATTTCGTAATCTGTTTTCTCTGATAAGAGTTTGATTTTAGTAGACCAAATACTACTTTTAAATTTGGTACCTATCATAATTTTTGGTACACAATAGTTGTCACGCCCCGTGCCCGCCAATTTGGTCCGATTTGGGCGCGCCGACAGACCGCCGAACGGACAGAGTTTCCCCTGTACGTTCAAGGCGTTGCAGTCAATACAATTACAAGAAGGTTCCAAACAGGAACAGATACTACAATCAGATTGCATAAGGAAGTATCATAACATAAAACAGCTACTTGCTATTACAACCATTCGTCTCAAATTTAACTTTTACATTCATATTACAAACTTCCTAATACAATCTAGTTATTACAAATTATTACCTTCTGTTTACATCTTTCCCTGCTATACCCCTAGCTATGCCGATCGGTACTTCTATCTCTCGGTCTCCGGTAGTGGCGCTATCTATGGAGCTACGCCTTGCCTCGCACCGCTATTGCGGCGCTCACGGGTGTACCTGTACCCCCAAAAACAAAACACGGGGGTGAGAACTATTGTCCATAGTTCTCGTGGGTACGGTCACCCAAGAGAAAAGCTCGACCAATAGGTCCAAGGAGGCACTGCAGATATGTTAGTCCAAAAACATATATAGATATATAATTGCAACTAGCATAAAAACCTGCCTCACAATATGCGTTATGCAAACATTCTTTAGCTCATACCTTTTCTTTACTTTATTGCTATTCTTTACTTTAGCTTTTCCATTCTTAAAGTTAGCCATTTATTTAAACTAGCTATTCTCATTCTTTATCCTTTATCCCTGGCACATATGCTATTTAGCAAATACATCTAAGGTCACCACTATCTCAGCTCACTATGCCACCCGACTCGGTCTTGAGTCAATCGAATGCGGATAATCCGCCCGCTGTCTAGCCCGAGGTGTTGGACGTCTCGCAACTACCCCAGCTGTCAACAGCCTGTCGCCCTCTGTGACTCGGCCTCATCGCGGCGAAATCGTCGCACACGCGGAACCCAGCTGTCACTTGACATAACCATTCTGGTGGCGATCACGGCGGACTTACCCAGCTAGAACCCAAATCATGACTTAACCATCTGGCGGCGAACTATTCGCACCTCACCCAATAATGATTTGAGTCACTCCTTCGCCTCCTGGTGCGGCCGTATCGTACTTACCCAGCAATGGTGCCCCCAAACACAGGGTGTCAACTCATGGCGATCTGATCCTCACCCGGCTTAACCGGTATCGAACACATTTCGGCTCACCCACCCGGCGGCGAAATCGTCGCACAACGCCACGACGGTGGTATAGCCCTGGACGGCGAAATCGTCGCACACGCCCGACACCAACTTAGGTGTCCAAATCTCGGGATTCCATGAATCCGTTCCACTTAGCTTGAGGGTTAGCTAGGCCCTCAAGAGACGACCCTCTAGGTCCATTGTCTTTACCTCCTAGGTCTACTTGACACTAGGGTTCATTCTTGTCACATAACCTAGGTTTTCTAACTCTAGGTTCAATGTCATTCCAACTCGACCTATGTTTATTCATACTAGGTCCACTGTCGTCTTTATCCAACCTACGTCCTTGACACTAGGTTCATTGTTCTTTACCTAGATCCATATGACTCTAGGTTTACTACAACCTATATTCTTGACGCTAGGTTAATTCCCACACTCCTAGGTCCATTGACTCTAGGTTTACTATAACCTATGTTCATTAACAACACTAGGTTAGATGTCATTCTCCTAGGTCCACATGATTCTAGGTTTACTACAACTTATGTTCCTTACACTAAGTTGGATGCCACGCGATCTCTATGTGTATTAGTCCATGACTCACATTCTTACTTAGCATTCTCTTCCCAAGCATTCTTATACTTGGCATTCATATACTTAACATTGTTATGTTTAACCATTCCATTTACATGCACATAGTTATATCTAGCATGTACTCATTATGCTAAGCATGCATTTATTCATACATTTCATTTAACATCTGGTTCATATATCAACTTAACATGCATCTCATGTATTTGCAACTAGACTCTAGTTCATGCATTTATCTAGCATTTAACTCATGCATTCTCTTAGCATTTAACACTATGTTCTTTAACATGCATTTCTATACTTGCAACATATGTCAATTATAAGCATCAACTTGAAACCATTACTCTTAGACATATTTAGGCGACCTAGTCGCTTCGGTAAACACAACCCACCTTAGGTTTCGCTCTCCGATTGCTCGTCGACACTTGCAATCGGCCGCCCGCGGCACCCTCGACCCGGTTTGGCTCGAACTCTTGCACGACCAACCAAACGATCTCCGAATTCCGATCTGAGACTTTGTGTCGTTGCCCCACGCCTTCAAGTTGCCCCAGTTTCGTTTTCATAAATTTTGGGCTCCTATCTTGCGTGCTGCGGACATCTGGTATGAATATATTAAATAATTAATATCTTTGTACTCGCTCGTCGGATCACCGAACCGAGCGCGCCAACGCGTTCGTTGCACCCCCAATTAGGTTTCTATGGGGTCAAATGAGATCAAACTCATCTATTTCTAAAAAATCCCTTTTTAACCCTAGGTTTTGTACTTTTGCAAATCCCACCGTTTCGATCTTTAGAACAAGCAATAGAGAGCCTGTCTAACCTCTAGGAACTCATCTAAGAGCATTAGAGCCATCCATAGGGTGTTCAAAACAAACCCTAAAAATCCACCATTAGAGCACCTTGAAGAACACATGATTTTCATGAGTTTCCAAGCCTCTACAAGGTTCTAAAGCTTACAAGAAGCTCAAAACTCTAGATCTAGGGTTTAGAAACCCATTACTAAAAGATCTACCATGAGAGGAGGCTAAAGCTTACCTCTACAAGCTTGCCCCGAGCTCGTGGGAGAGGAAGAAGATGACCAAGAGGACCTCCATCTTCATCTTCTTCATCATCTCCATCTTCCTCTTCTTCTTCTTCTTCTCTCTTTTCTTCTCTTTCTTTCCTTCTCTTTCTTTCTTCTTTTCTTGCTGTCGACAGAGAGAGGGAGAGAGAGATATCAGAGGGAGTGAGAGAGAAAAAGAGAGTGTATTTTACCTCTCTAATCACTTAACCCCCTGCACAAGATGTTATAAGGCCCCTCAACTTCTTTTATTTCGCCCAAAAAAAAACCGGTACACCCTATCTGTCTGACAAGGTCGGGTCCGACGCAGATAAATTGCTCAGAGGCAAACCCGAGAGCAACTCTCGGTTGCGAGACTTGCACCGTATAAATCCGATTTGTACGCAGACGTACGCTAAATTTCTCAAACCCGAGAGCTCTCCTCCTCTCGGTTAAAGTAGCTATACCGGTACAACCACCTTGCTTGTACCGGTATAGATTGCCCAGACTTGTGTTTTTCGCGTCGTTTCGACTCTACTTCGTGCCGAACAACGCCAAAACCTTTTCAACTCTTTTAGATCCTCTTTTAACCCTTGCAAGATGCTTGGAATGGTTATTGGAACTTGTTCAATTACTCGTTCGCTCACTTTAGCCAATTTGGTTAAAGTTCGGGTTGTTACAATAGTTTATAATATCAAGGAATATCTATTGATAAGCATATTTAGAGATGCAAATGGGATAGATCTGGGAGCGGAAGGGTTTTCCCTATCTCCCACTTCATTTCTTATCGGGGCGGGACAAATTCGAGGCGGGTTATTTTTTATTTTATTTTTGGCTCTCTCTTACTGCTTTATTTGGGGCGGATTTGGATGAGCGAATTTTTGGCAGATTTTTGATAGATCGGAGAGCGGATTGAAGAAAGAAAAGAGTATCCCGCTTCCCGCTCCATTTACTTGGCTGATCGAGGGCGAATTCGGAGCTAGTTATATATTTTTTATATTTTTTATTCCCACTTACCACCCTATTCAGGATAGATCGGAGCGGGAGCTCCACCAACCTAGATTCATTTGCATTCATAAGCATATTATATTAAATATTAAGTTTGTCGATGTACTCAACTATTTTTTATATTAAAACAAAACACCGAAAAATAAAATTCTAGGTAGGTAGGACATTTCTAAGAAACTAATTTTTTCGTGAAAATTTTAAATCTTGTGTACCAAATAGGCGCAAAGATTTTGATCACTTAGCAAATGTCACGCCCCGAGCCCGATCCATTTGGCCGGTTCGAGCGCATCAAACAGACGCCGAACGGACAGAACTTCTCCTGTCCGCCCAAGGCTCAACAAGTACAGATAGAGTATAAAATTTTTTCACACATGCGGAAGCATACATATCATCTTGCACGAGGGCAAGCCATAGCCAAAGTGAAATGCTAAACTAAAACATACAAGTACTATGATTCATTGTAATCACATACATGCATAATTCTTACAACTTTGAATTCTTTAAAGTCTTTACAATCATTGCATCATTTCTTTCTTACATCACATTTACCTCAAAATGGAACTTGATTACAATTAAAGTAAACAACTATAATCATCAAATACAAAAGATGACAATAAAGGTGTGCAACCATAACAAAAGTAAATAACTCGGGCGGTCTCTATCTAGGGCGCGATGCCCTTACCGCGATCCTCAGCCGGCTCGCTCGGTCCCGGCTCTATGGAAATAGTGGGGTGAGAACTACAACAAAGTTCCCAGTGGGTTCGGCAACCAACCACGCCGACTTTTCCACTAGGTCTAATTCAAGCGTAATAGAAAGAAAGGTAAGATAATAACCAACTAACAAATACAGCTAATACGCTTGAAAGTAAACAATAAAATGCTCAAAATAAAGCATGCAAGATCATAAGTCCAATACCCAATCTCTTGGCTGGCCCGTGGGTTTGCCCCCAACACGACTCAACCAAACTCAAATCCCTATTGACGGGGAGACAAACCGCTACGACCCGACGGGACCGCCCTCTGGGGAGACAAACCGCTACAACCCAGTGATGTCAACTCTGGAGCAGATCGCCCGAGGGGGAGCTACCACGCCTCGAGCAAGGACTATATGGTGAGTACGATCAATCCTTAACTTTAAGGATTCCAATTCAATCCATTCCTTGACTTCAAGGAGAACTATGTTCATATGACCCTTAACTCTAAGGTTGTTGTCATAATGTCAATCTCTCAATTGTACTAATGTCAAGTAATCTACTTGTTCATGTGCTTGTTCTTGATGCCACACAGTTGTCCAAATATTCTAGACTCATCTTTGTCACACTTGTTCTCTAAACACATGTCCAATGTCATAATAGCTCTCTAGGTTCACTAGGTTTTTGTTCTTTGGCATGCCTACATAGGGTTCTTTACCATTACAATATCATACAATCATTCTCATGTATTTTGAACTCACAAAATAAAATAATAGCTCATAAATAACCTTACTATGCATTATGCTCAATTTGAAGTATGCTCAAATATGACACTTAGACATAAAGAGAAGTTCGATGTCCTTGGAATGCACCACCCACCTCTAAATATTCAAGATGGGTTGTCCGACAAGTTTCGTGCCCAACTGAACTCTAGTCTATCACCTACGTGTTAAATAGAGCCTTAATCAGGCTAGTTTACATGGTAGCTCATATATCGGCTTTTCGTTTAAATAAACGGAGTTGTCCCACGCATAGGGGATACTCCCAATTAGGTTTCTACAAGATCAATTTGACCCTAGAACCTCTATAGTCAAAAGTCCCAAATTTGGGTGCTCTAGCAAGCCCTATGTGAAACCCTAGGTTTTGATCTCTTAAACAAGCAAAAGAGAGCTTGTTGATCTTCTAGGAACTCATCTAAGACCATTTAAACTCTTTTCTAGGGCATGCATTGATACCCTAGCGATCCACCATGAGAGCACATGAAAAATTAGGGTTTTCATGGGTTCTATGTGCATTAGGATGTTTCTACACTTGTAGAGACTCCTAAACTCAAAAATCTAAGGAGAAAATCCAAACCCTAGATCTACATTTGCATAAAACTCACCTTGGCCCAAAGCTATCTCAAGGTCCACCTTGTAGGAGAGCTCTAGTTTCACCAAAACCACCAAATCCACCTTCTCCAAGCTTCTCCTTCTTCTCCTCCAAGCTTTAGGGTTAGGTTTCTAGAGAGAGAAAGGGAGACATGAGAGGGAGAGTGTGTTTGATGAAGTGGCTGTGAAGAGAGAGGTGTTTGGGAGTGTATTGTGTTGCAACAATAGCAACTAAGCCCCTCAACTCTTTTATTTACGAAGCAGTCCAAAAGCTGCTGCCAGATCATTTTGTACCGGTACAAGACCCAATTTGTACCGGTATAAACTGGCGCAGAGGGCAAATCCGAGAGCTGCCCTGGGCCTTTCGCGGGATTTATACCGGTACAAAATCAGACTTGTACCGGTACAGACCCAAAATTTCTCAAACCCGAGAGCTCTCATCCTCTCGGTAAAGGTGGCTATACCGGTACAGACTCAGGCTTATACCGGTATAAAACCGCCCAGACTTGGTTTTTCGCGTCGTTTCGACTCTAGTTCGCGCCGAATAACGCCAAAACCCGTCTAACTCTTTTAGATCCTCTTTTAACCCTTCCAAGCTGCTTGGAATGGTAATTGGAACTTGTCCAATTATTTCTTTCGCGCACTTTAGCCCATTTGGTTAAAGTTCGGTTTGTTACATTCTCCACCCCTTAAGATTAGTTTCGTCCGCACAACTATCTCATTTACAATCTAGATTCATACCTTAATCCAGATTTTCGAATAGGTGAGGATAATACTCCCGCATCATGCTCTCGAGCTCCCACGTAGCCTCCCGGTCGTTGTGGTTGCACCAACGAACCTTGACATATGGAATTCTCCGGCTCCGAAGCTTTCTTTCCTCTTGGTCGATAATGTACGCCGGAAACTCCTCATAAGTCATATCCTCTCGAATCTCCGACGGTTCAAATGAGAGAACATGATTGGGGTCGTGCACATACTTGCGGAGATTGGATACATGAAACACGTCGTGTACTCCCGCAAGCCTCGGCGGTAATGCTATCTTGTAGGCCACCGCTCCAATCCGCTCCAAGACCTCAAACGGTCCAAGATACCGGGGACTTAGCTTCCCCCGGGCTCCAAACCGTTTAACTCCCTGTGTTGGCGATATCTTCAAGAAGACATGGTTGCCGACATTAAATTCTATGTCTTTTCTTCGCTTGTCGGCATAACTCTTTTGCCGTGATTGCGCCGTGGCGAGTCGTTGACGGGCTAGGCGAACTTTCTCCTCCGCCTCCCGCACTACATCCGGGCCAAGAACCGCTTTCTCGCCCACGTCGCTCCAATAAATTGGAGAGCGACACTTTCTTCCATAAAGGGCCTCAAATGGCGCCATCGCAATACTCTCTTGATAACTATTATTGTATGCGAATTCCGCCATTTGTAGATGATCGTGCCAATTGCCCTTATAGTCAAGCACGCACGCTCGAAGCATATCCTCAAGTATTTGGATTGTCCTCTCCGATTGGCCATCACTTTGAGGATGAAATGCCGTGCTAAAGTCGAGCCGTGTACCCAACGCCTCCTGTAGGCTCCTCCAAAAGTGAGAAGTGAACCTCGGGTCCCGATCCGATACTATTCACGCCGGAACCCCATGAAGTCTCACAATCTCATCAATATAAACTTGAGCCAACTTGTCCCTCGACCAAGTGATATGAATCGGTAGGAAATGTGCCGACTTCGTTAACCGGTCCACGATCACCCAAATTGTATCGTGTCTTCCTTGAGATCGAGGCAATCCGGTCACAAAGTCCATAGCTATATTTTTTCATTTCCAAACGGGTATAGGTAAGCTTTGTAACTTTCCCGCCGGAAACCGCCGCTCCACCTTCACTTGTTGGCAAGTAAGACATTGCGCAACAAACTCCCCAATGTCTTTCTTCATGCCTGGCCACCAATATTGCAACTTCAAATCTTGGTACATTTTGGTGCCGCCCGGGTGAATACTATAAGGAGATTGATGCGCCTCTTGCATAATTGCCTTGCGGAGATCCTTATTCTTAGGCACACACCAACGGTTTCGATACCGAAGGGTGCCATCGGTCCCAATGCCAAAGTCATCGGCACTACCGCTTTCCACTTGCTCGCGCACTTTTTGGAGGTACTCGTCGGAAGTTTGCAACTCCTTGATCCTCTCCAATAAGGTCGGTTGTACCACCAAGGTAGCAAGTGTAGCCGGCACTTCCGGCGCTACTACTTCCAATCCAAGCCGTTGCATCTCCTTTTGCAACAACGGCTGGGGTGCAATTGCCGAGGCTAAGTTTCCTCCCGATTTCCTACTTAGCGCATCGGTCACGACATTTGCCTTTCCGGGGTGGTATAGAATAGTGACATCATAGTCCTTTAACAACTCTAATCACCGCCGTTGTCGCATATTGAGCTCTTTTTGGGTGAACAAATACTTAAGACTTTTATGATCCGTGTAGATCTCACAGTGTTCACCGTACAAGTAGTGCCTCCACAATTTTAGCGCGAAAATCACCGCGGCTAGCTCCAAGTCATGAACCAGATAGTTCTTCTCATAAGGTTTCAATTGGCGCGAAGCATAAGCTATAACTCGCCCATTTTGCATCAAAACACACCCGAGTCCAATGTAGGAAGTATCACTGTACACGACGTATGTCTCCCCCGGCATCGGCAGAGCAAGTACCGGGGTCGTCGTCAACCTTTCTTTCAACTCTTTGAAGCTTCGATCGCAATCTTCAATCCAAACATACTTGACTCCTTTGTGTGTGAGGCGCATTAGCGGAGTGGTTATTTTGGAGAACCCCTCCACGAACCACCGATAATAACCCGCAAGTCCAAGAAAACTGCGGATTTCCGTTGCGCTCGTCGAGCGAGGCCAATCTTTAATTGCCTCCACTTTCTTCGGGTTCACCGAGATACCTTCACCCGAAATCACATGTCCTAGGAAAGTGAAATCCGAAAGCAAAAATTCGTATTTCTTCAACTTGGCATATAACTTCTCTTTTCGGAGTATTTCCAAGACAAGCCTCAAGTGCTCTTCGTGTTCTTCCTCGGTCCGAGAATATACCAATACGTCGTCAATGAAGACCACGACGCACCGGTCCAATAGCGGACGGAAGACACAATTCATTAAGTCCATAAATACCGCCGGGGCATTAGTAAGCCCGAATGGCATTACCGTGAACTCATAATGGCCATACCGTGTAGGGTACGCCGTTTTCTGCACATCCTTGGGCCGTATCTTTAATTGATGATACCCCGATTGTAGGTCTATCTTTGAATACACCTTTGACCCTTGGAATTGATCAAATAGGTCGTCGATTCTAGGCAACGGGTACTTGTTCTTCACTGTGACCTTGTTCAACTCGCGGTAATCCACGCAGAGTTGAAGTGTGTCGTCTTTCTTTTTGACGAATAGCACCGGAGCTCCCCACGGAGACACACTCGGCCTCACAAAGCCTTTGTCGAGCAAGTCTTCCAATTGCGCTTTAAGCTCCCTTAGCTCTACCGGTGCCATTCTATACGGAGCCTTCGAAACTAGCGCCGCCCCGGAAACTAAGTCAATGACGAAATCAACTTTCCGGTCCGGTGGCAATCCCGGTAACTCCGCCGAAAATATATCCGGGTACTCGCATACCACCCGAATACCCTCTAGGTCTGGGTGTTCCCTTCGGCCGCCCACGATGGTCGCCAAGTAAGCTTTGCAACCACCCTTAATCATTTTTCTGGCTCTGGCCGTGGATATAGTTGCTGCAAAGCGCGCACCCTTGCACGCTCGGTACACCATTTCTTCTTGATTAGGCTCACGGAAAGTGATCACCCTACTTTCGCAGTCGATGACTGAATAGTACTTGGATAGCCAGTCTAGCCCCAAGATTACATCGAATCCCCATATCTTATTTAGTAACAACATATCGATCGGTATGACCCAGTCACCTATCTGAACTGGGCACGTCGGACACTCGTCATAGACGCTATAAGATTGCCCGGGTGATGTAATAGTCCAACCCTCCTCATCATGCAAAATCTCTAAGTCATGAGCTTTAGCAAATGATGCACCTATGAATGAATGCGATGCACCAGCGTCGAATATAGCCTGAGCTCTAGTGCCTTTGATAGAGATAATACCTGCCACAATGTCGTCAGGAGCTGGAACCTGCTCCTCCACGTGAGTGGCAAAAAACCGCCCACTCGGTGCTCTCGACGCCTCCGGCTGACGCGACGATGATGAGCGTCCAGCCGCCATAGGGGGTGGCAACCCCATCAGCTGCCTGGGGGTAGAAGGGGACGAAGCCGCCGTCAGTGCGGACGATCCCTAGCTCGGGCACTCCCGTGACATGTGCCCAGGCTGGCCGCACTTGAAGCACTTCCCGTCGCGCTGCGGGCATGCTATCGGTCGATGATCACCACCGCAAATGACGCAACGGTAATACCTCCCACCCTTCGCCTGCTGTCGGGGATGCCGAGGGGGTTTCTTGGCATTTGGCCGGCCCCCGGCACCACCCGCCGCCCGTTTCTTGCCCTTGTCCCTCGTCTCCGCCATGGCCTCGCGCTCCTCCCGCGCGTAGGCGCTACCGTGCTCCGCGCTTAGAGCTCGATCGAAGACCTCCGCAAAGGTCGTGAGGTTGAGGATCTGTATTATCTCGTAGATCCTCGGCTGAAGCCCCCGTAGGAACCAATCCGTCCGGTCCCGATCATCACGTACTACCTCCGGGACACAGTCGATGATGTGGGAGAACTCCTGCTCATAATCCGCTACTGAGCGGTCTCCCTGCCTCAGCTTGCGGAATTTTTCTTGCATCTTCCGCTTCACCGAGTCGGGAAAATAGTTCGTGAATGCCGCTCTCTTGAACTCCTCCCACGTCATAGGCGGTAGGTCGGGTGACCGATCCCGCTTTACTCGCTTCCACTACGCCTTCGCCGCCCTCTCTAGGCAATGGGAGGCGAAGTGTACTTTGTCTTTCTCCGGGGTACTGAAGTCCCCGAAGAGCGTCTCTAGGGAGTCAATCCAAGACTCCACCACCTCCGATTCCACCACTCTTCCTTCAAAGATGGGTGGCTTGAACTTCATGAACCTGATGAGCGCCGCCAACTTGCGCTCCCGCTCCTCGTCGTCCGCCGCACGGCCGGGGTTAGAAGTTATCGATTCGGCCGGTACCACCGTAACTGGTACGGCCGCGACTGGATCTGCCGCCGCCGCCGCACCCTCAACTACAGTCGGCGTCCCAGCAGCGGGTGTAGGATGCTCGACCCCAACTTGGGCCACCGCCTGCTGCTGCTCCAGGGTCTCCTGAAGCCGCCGAATCTGCTCGCCTTGAGCCCGAACGGACTCTGCCTGCTGCCGCACCACGCCAATAAGCGCGGCCATCTGCTCCTCAAGCCCCCCGCCGCCACGTGCCGCGGGTTGCTCGGGAGCCACAATAGGTGCCGCACCCGGTGCCGCACTCGGTGCCTCGGGATTAGGCACCTTTCGCGGTCGTCCACGAGGTGCCATTGCTTCCTGAAATGAAGCAATTTACGTTAATACTTTAAACACATACTCGAACATACCCAATCCGGCGAAAGCAAACAAGCTTATTTATTTTCATCCCAAATATCATGTCGTCGGCCGCCGATCACAACACAAGGAATAGAAAAATAAATAGTACTTGAAGTTAATCCCTAAACATATTAGAGACATAATAACATTAACCCAATCACATGCTTTCGCTATACTTATTCAACGTCACTCACGTTTCCTAGGTCCTTAAGGTCTTTCCATTTCCTATGGCCCCTAGGTCCATCCTAGCTTTCACTTTTTGGCTTTTATATGCTCTGATACTATTTTATCTGTCACGCCCCGAGCCCGATCCATTTGGCCGGTTCGAGCGCGTCAAACAGACGCCGAACGGACAGAGCTTCCCCTATCCGCCCAAGGCTCAACAAGTACAGATAGAGTATAAAATTTTTTCACACATGCGGAAGCATACATATCATCTTGCACGAGGGCAAGGCATAGCCAAAGTGAAATGCTAAACTAAAACATACAAGTACTATGATTCATTGTAATCACATACATGCATAATTCTTACAACTTTGAATTCTTTAAAGTCTTTACAATCATTGCATCATTTCTTTTTTACATCACATTTACCTCAAAATGGAACTTGATTACAATTAAAGTAAACAACTATAATCATCAAATACAAAAGATGACAATAAAGGTGTGCAACTATAACAAAAGTAAATAACTCGGGCGGTCTCTATCTAGGGCGCGATACCCTTACCGCGATCCTCAGCCGGCTCGCTCGGTCCCGGCTCTGTGGAAATAGTGGGGTGAGAACTACAACAAAGTTCCCAGTGGGTTCGGCAACCAACCACGCCGACTTTCCCACTAGGTCTAATTCAAGCGTAATAGAAAGAAAGGTAAGATAATAACCAACTAACAAATACAGCTAATACGCTTGAAAGTAAACAATAAGATGCTCAAAATAAAGCATACAAGATCATAAGTCCAATACCCAATCTCTTGGCTAGCCCGTGGGTTTGCCCTCAACACGACTCAACCAAACTCGAATCCCTATTGACGGGGGGACAAACCTCTACGACCCGACGGGACCGCCCTCTGGGGAGACGAACCGCTACAACCCAGTGATGTCAACTCTGGAGCAGATCGCCCGAGGGGGAGCTACCACGCCTCGAGCAAGGACTATATGGTGAGTACGATCAATCCTTAACATTAAGGATTCCAATTCAATCCATTCCTTGACTTCAAGGAGAACTATGTTCATATGACCCTTAACTCTAAGGTTGTTGTCATAATGTCAATCTCTCAATTGTACTAATGTCAAGTAATCTATTTGTTCATATTCTTGTTCCTGATGCCACACAGTTGTCTAAGTATTCTAGACTCATCTTTGTCACACTTGTTCTCTAAACACATGTCCAATGTCATAATAGCTCACTAGGTTCACTAGGTTCTGATTTTTTGGCATGCATACATAGGGTTCTTTACCATTACAATATCATACAATCATTCTCATGCATTTTGAACTCACAAAATACAATAATAGCTCATAATTAACCCTACTATGCATTATGCTCAATTTGAAGTATGCTCAAATATGACACTTAGATATAAAGAGAAGTTCGATGTCCTTGGAATGCACCACCCACCTCTAAATATTCAAGATGGGTTGTCCGACAAGTTTCGTGCCCAACCGAACTCTAGTCTATCACCTGCGCGTTAAACAGAGCCTTAATCAGGCTAGTTTACATGGTAGCTCATATATCGGCTTTTCGTTTAAATAAACGGAGTTGTCCCACGCATAGAGGATACTACCAATTAGGTTTCTACAAGGTCAATTTGACCCTAGAACCTCTATAGTCAAAAACTCCAAATTTGGGTGCTCTACCAAGCCCTATGTGAAACCCTAGGTTTTGATCTCTTAAACAAGCAAAAGAGAGCTTGTTGATCTTCTAGGAACTCGTCTAAGACCATTTAAACTATTTTCTAGGGCGTGCATTGATACCCTAGCGATCCACCATGAGAGCACATGAAGAATTAGGGTTTCCATGGGTTCTATGTGCATTAGGATGTTTCTACACTTGTAGAGACTCTTAAACTCGAAAATCTAAGGAGAAAACCCAAACCCTAAATCTACATTTGCATAAAACTCACCTTGGCCCAAAGCTATCTCAAGGTCCACCTTGTAGGAGAGCTCTAGTTCCACCAAAGCCACCAAATCCACCTTCTCTAAGCTTCTCCTTCTTCTCCTCCAAGCTCTAGGGTTAGGTTTCTAGAGAGAGAAAGGGAGAAATGAGAGGGAGAGTGTGTTTGATGAAGTGGCTGTGAAGAGAGGGGTGTTTGGGAGTGTATTGTGTTGCAACAATAGCAACTAAGCCCCTCAACTCTTTTATTTGCGAAGCAGTCCAAAAGCTACTGCCAGACCATTTTGTATCGGTACAAGACCCAATTTGTACCGGTATAAACTAGCGCAGAGGGCAAACCCGAGAGCTGCACTCGGCCTTTCGCGGGATTTATACCGGTACAAAATCGGACTTGTACCGGTACAGACCCAAAATTTCTCAAACCCGAGAGCTCTCATCTCACTAAAGGTGGCACTACCCTTGTCTGTTGTACCGTATAAACCGCTAGACTTGATTTTTCGCGTCGTTTCGACTATAGTTCGCGCCGAATAATGCCAAAACCCGTCGAACTCTTTTAGATCCTCTTTTAACCCTTCCAAGCTGCTTGGAATGGTAATTAGAACTTGTCCAATTATTTTGTTCGCGCACTTTAGCCCATTTGGTTAAAGTTCGGTTTGTTACAGCAAATATGCATATGGTCGATCTTTTAAATAAAGAGTAATGCTTCGGTACTTAAAAAAAAAAAAGTAAAAAAAGATCTTAACCCTTGATTAGTTAAGGGTAAAAATGTAATTTTAATACTTAGCAGGTAAAAAGATTATTTAAGATTATTTTATTTAAGGTTAGTTTGGTAATTAAACAATACAATATTTAAAAAATCTTTTAATTGAGTTCTTAAAATTATGCATTAATTATAGAGATTTTAGAAATAGTTTTATTTATAAGAATTGAGGTCCTAAAATTATAGATTAATTATAGGGATTTTAAAAATAGTTTTATTTCTAGGTACGATGAATTTAAATTTTAAATATTAAATACTTAAAATTTAAAAGTGAAATTTAAGTTAGAGACAGTTTTGATAAAGACGTGGATCTCGACTTATAATTTTTTAAGATTATAAGATTACGATCGTATTTTTAAGACGAGATCGAATTAGAGGCGCTTTTGATACATTAAATTTTAAATATTGAATATTTTTAAAAAACTTAAGAAACTTTTAAATTTCTATAGTTTAGACATTAATTTTGTATCACTTATTTAAAAAATTTTGAATGTAGGTTAAAATATTTATAATTTAAATGTATTTAATAAGTTAAAAAAAATTTAAAATTGTTTGAGGTCCTAAAATTATGCATTAATTATAGGAATTTTAGAAACAGTTTTATTTCTAGGTACGATGAATTTAAATTTTAAATATTAAATACTTAAAATTTAAAAGTGAAATTTAAGTTAGAGACAGTTTTGACGCGGATCTCGTCTTATAATTTTTTAAGATTATAAGATTACGATCGTATTTTTTAAGACGGATCGTATTAGAGGCGCTTTTAATACATTAAATTTTAAATATTAAATACTTAAAAAAATTTAATAAACTTTTAAATTCCTATAGTTTAGACATTAATTTTGTATCACTTATTTAAAAAATTTTGAATGTAGGTTAAAATATTTATAATTTAAATGTATTTAATAAGTTAAAAAAAATTAGATCTGAAAAAATATAATGATTTAAATAAGCTTATCAAATCAACTTTAAATTTTAAATTTGGTTCATAATTTCACATATAGATTAATATTTTAATTCAAAATTTGAAATTAATTAAAATTTTAATATTTGGGTGTGTAAACAATATTTCAAATCGAAAATAATTAATTAACTTAAAAATATATCAAATTTTAATATTTGCGTATGTAAACAATATTTACATTTAAAATATTTCAAATTGAAAATAATTAATTTAACTTGAAAATATAAAAGATCATATTGTCAAATCATTTGAAAATTTTCTTATAAAAAATAACAAAGTATGAAAGGAAATATAGATAGAGAAAAAGAAAACAAAGATAGAAAAAAAACTGAAAATATAATAGAGATAAAATGACTAAATTATCTATATATTAAAAGACAAAAATATCCTTTTTTGAGGTACCTGGTAACTGGTACCTCTCCCAAAATGACCTGCTATTGCAGATCACAATTTAAAAAAAATTAAATCTGAGCCGTTGAATACGTGTGAATGAACGGTAACAACAAAAAAAAGAAGTATAGGAGCATTACTCTTAAATAAAATGAGTGAGTCGATTTATAGATAAAAATTATTTATTCATTTTACTCATAGGTTAATTATTTTACAAAGAACTAAACAAGAAAATTTACAGTTAATATATAAGAAATTAGAAAAATGTCATAGTAAAACGTATATAGCCAGTTGTAACATCATCATATTCTATATATTAAATTCAAAGAATTAATCGTATCACTTGTCTTCAAGCTTTATTCTATCTTTAAGCAAATATCTAAATTTTTAATTTTTGCAGTCGAGCTGATAACGTTTACTAATTATTGCAATCAACTTCCTTTCGTGAACACACCTATTAATTTATATAGAAATTTCAACATGAGATGAATTCACATCGGACGTGTCAACAGTACTAAATCTTCTTCTGTGTCAGTAATTTTTGTCAAACTAAACAAGAAAAAAAGTATTCATTGTACTAATTGATCTTAATTTCCATGCAGTAGGAATGTTGGGCCAACTAACCACCACCCCACCCACATATCATGTACAGCAACCAACAACAATGAATATTGCTCATAACAGTGTTACTTTGAGATAGGAATGTCTCAGTTTCAGGCAAATGTAACAAGAGATCGATTGGGACATGTCTGTTAGTTTGGGGTACAGGTTTTATTATAGATAATAGAGAACTAAAAAAAAGGTTCAAGCTTAAGTCCTACGTACGTACGTACACCCACATGAGGGGAGGGTAATATGGTAATTTCGTCGCACCGGGACCGGGGACGAGTTCGTTGTTCGGCCGAAGTTCCAGTACTGTAACACGCTCGCGTTCGACGCGTGTCGCAACTGTGATGGTACGTTGTGGCCGCTCGCACACAACGGCTCGAACTGAACTTTGTAATGGCTCACAACTAAGTAACCTCGACCCTGCGCATTTTAACGAAAATGCCCTCTTACGAACAACCAACGTATGTAGCATGCATGTACACGATTTTGGTCTGTGTCTCTTTTTTTTTTTTTTTTTTTTTGAGAGAGAGAGATAGATAACACGCTATCCGCTTCGTTTATTTAATTTAGAAATAAACTTAGCTAAAAATGTCAATCAACTGGATGATTGAATCAATCACTTTACCAATCATCAAACCTTTCGCTAGCTTTATGACGGCTTAGTCTGTCTCTTTCTAAAATGCTAAAATTCACATTAGTATTATTTTCAAGGGGTATACTGAAAATCTAAAGATTTTCTAGATTGAATTATATTATTATTAGATAATTAAAGTAGAACTTTTGTTAAATTTGTTGGTGATTCTATTAAAATCTAATAATTTTTAATTTTTTTTTTATAGCAAATTAGACTAGAATAATTGATAATTTATAGCTCATATTATTAAATAAATTCAATAAAATTTTTAATTTAAACAATTAAGTTATTTTTATATTAGAAAGGGGAAAAATGGACGTTTCAAAGCACCCAATAGTTGAGGACTAGTAGAATAATTAATTAATTAATTAATAATCAAGATACAAAAAAATTAGCGTTAAAGAGGCCACAACTTCAAAATACCCAATAGTTGAGGGGGGCGCTCCACACTTTTTACCATACTCCTTCGCATACAGTTGTAATTTTGCTCAGCTACGGGGGCCATCTTATTTAGAAAGAGAAGATAAACGAATAACTGGTCTAATAGGATAATAATAAATACTAATAAGTTAGGAAAAAGGACGAACACGGGATCCCGTTGCGGAAATTTGAATATCCGGTGGAACGAACCCTAAAAAAAAAAAATTTCCTCCTCAAAGGGGGAGAAGCGTCTTTGTTCCCCACATCTCCGGCTCGCGGCTAAATTTTAGGGTTTGGGTTCGTGATTTCGACCCCCGTTGTCCAGTTCCCCTCCTCGCAAACCACTCGCCTTTTCCCTGCCATCTTTTGTAAAGATCGCAGCTTTGGGTCGGCCACTTTGCGTGTTCGACGCTTAATTCCGAGGGTTAATATGGGTATGGCCTCGAAACCCTGTTGATTTCGTTCGTTTTCCTGCAAGAAACGGCTGGGATTGTTGATTTCCTCTTCAAAGTCGGTCCTTCCCGCGGGAAGTGGCGAATATTTGTGGTTTGGAGGCCTTTGGGCAGGAAATTGAGGGGAGATTAGGGTTTGGAATCGTTGGATTTGGGAATTAGGGATTTGCGGTGCGGCATGTTGATGTCGGCGGCGAATATGGCTCCTGCAGCGGTGAAAAGCTCTTTGGAGGTGATGCTGGACACAATTAGGCAAAGGGATGAGCAGCCGAAGGACGTCCCTCCGGCATTGCCGGCCCGGCCCACTTCGCGAGGGCGATTGCCCTCTGCGAGGAGGTCTCTCCCCGTCGGATTTAAGCTTGAGAACGGTATGCCCGACGGCTGTTCGGCGGAATTCCTTAATGGGGAAAGGAAGATAGAGGGGCAGGACTCAAGGGAAGGTCGGGAGGTGGGGTTTGGAAACGGGAATTTTGGAAACAATGGGATAGCTCAGGTGGATATGATGGAAGAATCTGCAGATGCTAATATGATGGAATTAGATAGATCAGAGAAAAGAACCCTAAAGAAGGTAATATGCCATTTTGGTTCACTGCTTTCGTAGAAGATCTATTTATGCATTGGTTTTTTTTCTCTTTTCTATCTCTCCTTTCGTAAAGCCAATTATTTTGGTTATAAGCTTGATGAATTAAGATGCTTTGTTTGTTAGACCATGAAGATTGAACGATACTCTATGTAACTTGGGTATAAAACTATGTTTGGAAAAATGCTAGGCTTACAAACAATGTCTACAACACAACAGTTTACAGATAGGAACTTTAATGGTTGGATGTCACTATCGGCCTAGTAATTCACAACTACCACTTCATGATTGATGCCTTCCTATCGATCAAATACGGCCATATATGCGAGTTTTGTAAAACGATGTAGAGTTTGTTTGTAGGCATAGCATAACATTTTCTTTGCTTCTGATATATTTTATAACAGTTGTGATATCGTCCAAAAGAAATAGCACTTACCCACCTTGGAATTTGGATTGAATTGGCAACTGAGATTTAAACAATGCTTTGTCTTATTGGAGTTATATATGACAATTTCTTTCAATGTCTAAGAATTATAAATTGGTCAATTTTTCAATAAACTGTTAGGGTTCATTTGGACAGTGTTATCTTGGATATATATTGCCTTATATGTATATGTTATGATTTTGACTAAATGAGTAATCAGTGATATTGGGCCTCCAAAAACCAGGGCTGGTTGTTAATCCATTTTTATTATGTGGTGATTGAATTTTTCTAATTAGTTGGATGTCTCATTTGCATTAATAGTATGCTTTTACTTTGAGTACTTTTGCAGTGCACAGATTTTTATTTGGTTAAAGAATCTACTTGTAGAGGGTCATTAAGGTTACTTTAGTAGGTTTTTAAACTTCAACAACAAGCTGAAGTCACAAAATTGGAGTTGATGGAAAAGTTGGTCAAAAAGCATCTTATCAAATCTCGTAGCAACCTCTGCTAAAGCATTACAAAAGCTTCTTCTCAAATCTCCTGGCAACTACTGCTAAAGCATTAAATTTCCATGTTGGAGCATCTATTTTGAAATTCTGAAAGCTTATTATAGCTTTCAGGTAAAAAAAAAAGAAAAAGAAAAGAAGCTCTAGACTTTGGTTTTCAAATGCCTGATTCCACTTCCTGTAGAGAAGCTTTTCCAAGAGTCAGACGGAGAAGGACTTAATCAGTAGTCTGTAGCTACTAATTAAATGACAAACTAATTTTGCAATAAACACCTATTGAAATTTGATTTCTAAACATTTCAAGTGGTATAGATCATGTTCAACGATGCCAATCGTCGATTTGGAGGCTCTATCATCGAAAACAAATGGGTGGCAACGAAGTCCATTTGCTATCGATAGTATTCTAGCTCAACTCTCTCTCTCTCTCTCTCTCTCTCTCTCTCTCTCTATATATATATATATATATATATATATAGGGAGAGAGAGAGAGAGAGCGAGAGAGTTGAGCTAGGATGCTATCGATAACAAATCGGTACTTCTTCCACCCATTTGTTTTCGATGATGGAGTCTCCAAATTGATGATCGGCACCGTTGAACATGATCTATACCACTTGAAGTATTTAGAAATCAAATTTCATACATTTTTGATATTATTCTCTTATCTATCGAGTGGACACAAAAATGAACGGCTGAAAATAAATATTCTTAAAAAAATGATGATAGGAGTCTTGTAATCAAGATCAAGAGTATAGATCTTGTTTTAGATAGTTTAAAGAATTTTCTATCAAAAATTCAATTAATTTGGATATCTTTACGCCGTTAAACGAGAAAACGCCTCATATCAACCATTAAAATTACAAATTTTGAAACCCTTTGATCATTACGCAAATGATATCGAAAAGATTTGAAATTTAATTTCTAAATACTTCAAGTGGTATAGATCATGTTCAACGGTCGATCGTCGATTTGGAGGCTCCATCATCGAAAACAAATGGGTGGCAAAAGTGCCGGTTTGCCATCGATACCACTCTAGCTCACCTATATATATATATATATATATATAGAACTAGGCTACTATGCTATTAATAGCACCAAGTCATTGGTGCTACCAAATTTTTGGCCATTGGATTGAATAATGTGTGGTTAGGATGATGTGGGCCCTCTAGGGTTAAGTGGGTGGTTGGTTGAATAGTATGATCTAACGGGTGAAAATCATCAAAGGGGTGGATCTAACGGTGGAAAACTTGGTAGCACCAAATGTATGGTGCTATCGATAGTATCCCGACTCTCTATATATATATATATATATATATATATATATATATATAGAGTCCGGGTGATACTATCGATAGCACCAAGGACATGGTGCTATCGAGTTTTCCAAATACGATTTAACCCTTTGACTATTTTCAACCGTTGAATTATACTATTCAACCAACAACTTATTTAACCCTAAGGGGCCCACATCATCCCTGTACATTTATTCATCCAAGGGCCAAAAACTTAATAGCACCAAGTCCTTGGTGATATTTATAGCATTCCAGCCTAGTTATATATATATATATATATATATATATATATATATATATATATATATATATATGTATATAGAAATATATGTGTGTGTGTGTATATATATATATGTGTATATATGTATATGTGTATATAAAAGTCGTAGATCTAACGGTAAAAAATTCACAAGTACCAAGTGCTTGGTGCTTTTACAAGCGCACCATAGCCGGACTCATATAGATATCTATATATATATATATATATATATATATATATATATATATATATGAAAATTCAGATCTTACAGGGGCATATATATGAAAAAATAATCTTGAGTCTTAGATGTAAAATCCTTACTGTTTAATATTTGAAGGCATGAAGTATCTTTTGAATTCTAACTGAAATTCTAGTTTCTTGATTACTGGATAATGTTAATATAATAAGCCACACAATGTGACAGGAAAACAATGATGAGACCTCTTCAGTTATTACTGAACTTGAGAGGCGAGTCTTGAAAGCAGAACTCGCACTGCGAGAAAAGGAAGAGGAGAATGCTGCTTTAAAGCAGCAACTTCAACAATATGAGAGGAGGTGGTCGGAGTATGAGGGAAAGATGAAGTCCATGGAAGAGACATGGCAGAATCAGCTCAATTCTTTGCAGGTAAACTTCTAATTCAATTCTTTTTCATTTCCAGCTATTCCTTTGAAGTCAGAATCAGCTAGTTCTATAAAGAAATGTTTCTATTTCCCTAGGATTTTAAATCCTTATTTGCAATTGCTGTTAGTTTTTATTCTTTTAGGCAGTGTTTGGTTAGAGCAGAGAATGGGGATGGTGAGAAATATCCCCTTCACCCCATCAAACACAATGGTATTTGTCAAATCCAAATTTAGAATTTGTCAACAGAAATATGTCACCATCCCCTGGATAGAAATTCCATGGGAATGGGTAAAATTGCAATGTCAATCTTTTATCCTCACTATGGCGAGTAAAGTGGAAATAGTAGCTTGAAATAAAATTCTTTCTGGGGATATTACCCTTTATCCCCAATATAATTTTTTTTTTTTTTTTTAAAACCAAATGCTGCCTTATTACTATAATGGTTGTTGAACTTGATGCTCCTAACTCAATAGAGAGTTTTTATGTTATGTTTTCTATATGAAACTTCTACCTGGAACTAATTTGTTCATTTCTTATTTGATCAACAGTCCTCTATTAGTGTCCTAGATTTTATTAGATGTTTTCTCATTGGAGTTTAGGTCGGGTGCCAAGTTAGACCAACACTCTTAAAATCTTGAAATAAAGGGTCTGTAGGTAAGGGGGTGTTTGATTGCGTGTGGAACTATTGAAAATAGTTTTCAAGGAAAATGAAATTTCTGTAGAGAAAAAAATTTATGTTTATTAGCATTGTTTTGTTTGAACTTTGAAGGAAAAGAATTTGCAGAGTGTAAGAGAGATTGAGGGAAGAAAGTTGTTTTCAATTTTCAATTTCCATTTGTTGAAGAAAAATCTGGAAACAAAATTGTATGCTTTCCCTAAAATATGTAAAACTATTTTCTACTGAACTTTTGGCCTATGCGACCAATCACCCCTTCAGAGTAACTCCCCACCTTTGAAACTGGAGGGAGATGGCACCAAAGAGGCAGCACGAACATCCTACATGACCTAAGAGGGTATGCTTGTGTATAACTCCCACATAATAAATTCACGTGTCTTACATGAGTGACGTTATGATTTTAATTTTCCGCCAAAGTTGACAGTGGAATGTTCCTCATGTGAGAAGTTGACTTTCACCGGCAGGGGTTAGATACAGGTTCACCCACATAGGCTATGTTGGATGTTTATTTGGGAGGTTGGCTATCTGTCTTTGGTTTCAACGACGGAGAGTAACTGAACTATACTGATGCATGATTTGAATAGAGTAAATTTTTATCCAGCCCTAATTTCAAGGGCTAAAAGCCTAAAAGTGTAATAAACTCTCAATATATTGGTTTCTTGTTCTAATTTTATTTAAAACCAAAAAACAGACATTTGAAATCTTACCTCAAGGATTTAAGTGCCGTGACACAGAGTCGTGCCGAACATTTACCGGTATGATATGGCATTGTGTATCGGATCGTGTCGATACATGCCGGTCACAAAAAAAATACATATATACCGACACATAATAGTATGAAATATTTAATATTTTTAGCAACAAAATATTATAATTGCTTATTATATATATATTTATAAAATCTTTTAAACTTTATTGAGAAAATTACTTACTAATTTAAAGAACAAAGGGGGTATTGAACTGTGCTATCGGTACGGAAGTTGTATCGTGCCGATATCTTATTTGTATGATATGGCTGATGGGCACTTAAATTCTTGTCTTACCTATAGTCCTCACTTGATCATTTTGTACAATCATAAATGGAGTGCATTAACTTGACCTTGTTTCCCGTTCAAAATTCTTCTTTCAGCTGAGCCTTGCTTCTGCCAAAAAGACCTCTGATGAAATAGCCATCCATCCAGTAGTGCTCAATTCATCTCCTATCCGCCTCCATTTTGAGTCTGATCCTGCAATTCTCTCTAAGACTGCGCTACCTTCTGCCGAAGCACTTCCCAAACAAGCCAGTGCTTCTGAGGCCCAAATAGTAGGAAATTCTAATGGGCCCAATGGACCTCATATGGCAGTTGGCCACCTTGTGAGGGAACTCGAGCAGAAAAAGCAGGCCTTCGAGAGCGATGCGGGTCAATTAATAGCAGCGAAATCAGGCCAATCTGATGTGAACGTAAACCCTGATGAGGAGCTACGGAGATTGAAAGTCCGGTTCACTGCATGGAAGAAGGACTATAAAGTTCGGTTAAGGGAGACAAAGGCTGCGCTTCAAAAACACGGCAATCATGAGAAAACTCGCAAAAGATGGTGGCTTAAAAGGAGTAAAAAGTGAGAGAATCCTTTCCTTTACTGAATCGTCTCATTATTGCTTTGGGTTTTTGCATATTTAAACCTGCAAATATGTGAAATTTTGCACATACCTCTGCTAAGTTGGTATTTGCATCCATGCTTCTGGAAGGCTTAATTATTTGCGCTCAAACGTGCTAGGCATATCTGTCCGAAATGACTTTGGCACATTTAATTCTGACAGGTGTATAAAATGCAAACAAATAATGGTTTTCTAGGATATGCATGCAGATACCAACTTCTCAAAGGTACTTGTGCAATTCCATATATTTATAGGTGTTCATAGGAAGACCCATGGCTACCCATGGTGGGCCTATTTTGATCTTGATGGCTCTTCTCCACTGAGCCATGAAAAATCCTTGAAGTTTTCAGGCAATCTCTGGAGAAAGTAAGGACAAAGAGAGCGTAATGCTTTGGTTCCTGGTTGCTCTTACTTCCATTTTCGCAGCTCATGTATATCTTTTCCTTTACCTTTTTGTTCTCTTGCTGTTTTCTCAATTAAGCACCTCGAGATACAAAGTTCGGCGGAAGGTGTGAGAGCGAAGTATCTTTGTACATTCTATGTTTTTTAATGCAACTTAAAAGTTAGAATTCAGCATTCTGGAGATGGATGGATGATACAGTATTGCTTGCTAAGCATGTCTTATGGAATGAATCTTGTCTCTCCTATTTTTATCTTTGAATTTACTGCTTGGTTTTGAGTTACAGAATAGTTTATTCTGCTTAAAACATTGCATGCTTGATTGTCTAAAATATGGTTTCGTCGTTACTGTTGTGCTTTTAGGCTTCGGAGCCATTTGGTTTGATGTAATGACCACATAATTAGACATTCATGTAGTTGGATATGTAGATGGTACATTTGCGTTTAGTCTGTTTGGCGATATATAGTTGAAAGTGAAGCATTGGTTGCTTATAAGCTGGTGCTTGCATATTTTATTATTGGTCTTATTGCATAAAAATTCTATTGTTTGTGTGGTTTTGTAAAATCGGGCTGTCTCTTTAAATTTGCATATTTGGGCCGGATTTGTAAAAGAGTAACTAAACTGTCTCTCGTTTCTCTCTTTGTTCATTTCTCTTGCTTGGTTTCTCTTCTCCTCCTCCACTGCCTTGACATCGCTGCGCCCCTTTCTGCCTACCTTGCCTATGTCAACATCGTTGTCCGCATCGAGCCTCGAGCCATGTTGCCCTTGCCCTCATTGCGCAACGGCATAGCTCCGCAAAGAGCCTCTCCATGGCAGTCACTGTACTAGGAGGTCTGCCACCAGGCAGGGATAGTAGCAGCACACCGCTGCACACTGAGGGTTCATCTGTTCATCTGGGGGCTGTCTACAGCCAGCGCCCTTGGCAGCTACGGTGACAGAGGATCTCTGGTGGAGGAAGATTCGGAGGCATCGGCGCAGCGGTGGCGCAAAGGGCTGTGCACTATTTGACCATATTTCACTTCTTCACGGTGTGAAAACAACAATAATATTAATAGCGTGCAAGAAGAAAAAGAAGAAGAAAAAGGAAAATAAGAAGAAAGAAAAAGAAAGCAAAAAAAGACACTATTTAAGATTAATTTTCACTAACATAAACTGTGTTGCAGCATTTAATAAGTTGTTGCGCAATCAAAAGATATGTTGCAATATAAGGGACTTATATGTGACAAACACACTAAAACCAATAACTGAACTACAACATTTTGGGCCGATAGATTGCGCCCAACAAGACATTAGTGTTAGTGGGTCGAATCTTTACATTTAGTATCAGAGTTAATTTACCAGCTAGAAATGTGAGTGGATCTATCATTACTTAATGATCTTGGGCTATGTGTGTGATTAGACTTACAAGAATGTCAGGGCCTAGAACACATCCAAGACTACAAAGAGTGGAAACACATGAATATTGATACTTTTAGAAGTATGTATATATATATATATATATATATATAAGTAATACTTTTAGAAGTATTTCGACACAATTGTGTGCAATTTCTACGTGTGTGTGTAGAGTTGAGCTGGAATGCTATCGATAGCAAACGGGCTCCGTTGTCACTCATTTGTTTTCAATGATAGAGCCTCCAAATAAAAAATCGCTTGAACATGATCTATACCACTTGAAGTGTTTAGAAATCAAATTTCAAATCTTTCCGACATCATTTACCTAATGATCAAAGGGTTTCAAAATTTATAATTTTAATGGTCGATATGAAGCGTTTTCTCGTTTAACGGCGTAAAGATATCCAAATCAATTGAATTTTTATTAGAAAATTATTTAAACTATTTAAAATAAGATCTATATTCGTGATCTTGATTACAAGACTCCTATCATCATTTTTTAAAGAATATTTATTTTCAGCGGTTCGTTTTTGTGTCCACTTGATGGATAATAGAACAATGTCGAAATAGTATGAAATTTGATTTCTAAACATTTCAAGTGGTATAGATCATGTTCAACGATACCGATCGTCGATTTGGAGGCTCCATTATCGAAAACAAATGGGTGGCAACAGAGCTCGTTTGCTATCAATAGTATTCTAGCTCAACTCTCTCTCTCTCTCTCTCTCTCTCTCTCTCTCTCTCTCTCTCTCTATATATATATATATATATATATATATATATATATATATATATATACTACAGGAAAAAGCGCTTCTAGAGGCGGTTTTTAGCGATCGTTAAACCGCCTCTACGATTCGTAGATCGAGGCGGTTTTTGCAACTGCTTCTAGACCGCCGGCGTAGACACCGCCTCTACAATGTAGAGGCGGTTTGAGCAACCGCGGGGGGAACGTAGAGATGGAATATAGAGGCGGTTTTGACCGCCGCTATAATTTAATTTAATATTTTTCGAGAGATGGAATATAGAGGCGGTTTTGACCGCCGCTATAATTTAATTTAATATTTTTTATTCATAGTTTATCAAATAAATTTTACCATATAGAGGCGGTTTCGACCGCCACTATAAATTTTAATATAGATAGGCGGTTTAAACCACCTCTACAAATAGAGGCAGTCCAAACCGCTTCTAAATATTTTAATATATAGAGGCAGTTTAAACCGCCTCTACAAATAGAGGCGGTCCAAACCGCCTCTGTAAATTTTAATCTATAGAGTTGGTTTAAACCGCCTCTACAAATATAGAATCAATGGTAGAGACGGTTTCAACCGCCTCTACCCTACAGATATAGTAAAAAATTATATTAATATTTATATTGATCTACATTTATGAACAAAAAATTATAAATTATTAACAAACATACTATGATAAATATTACCACAATTAAATATAACATTTAATCAAATATAGATTAATAACACAACTTAGAACAATTCTCAACGAGTAACAACCCAATTCTTTAACATATGAACCAAAACACAACATTGTTCCAATAGTAGCAACACAACAAACAACAATCCAATTCAACACAATATTGTTCCAATATTAGCAACACAACAAAAAACAACCCAATTCTTTAACATATGATTCAAAACAAAATATTTGAGCAACACAAAATGGAACAAAGTTTAAGTAGTTTTAAACATAGTCAACATTTGAGTTTTCAATACTTGATAAGATTTCAAATAGTGCGATAGTTTTCTTCACTTCTAACTTGATAACTTGCATTCGATGATTGATTATGGTTTGGAGAGAATGTATCAACGGGATTAATATTTCCACCCGCAATGTCACGTCCCGAGCACGATCCTTTTGGCCGTTTCGAGAGCGTCAAACAGACGCCGAACGGACAGAGTCTCCCCTGTCCGCCCAAGGCTCAACCATAGCACAGATAGAGTATAAACTTTGCATTTGCGGAAGCATACAAAATGGCTTGCACGAGGGCAAGCAATAGCCAAAGCGAAAGTACTAACTAAACATTCATCATACAAGTACTACTATGATTTACTTTAAATCATATACATACTTGCTACTTTGAATCTTAAATTCTTTACAATTTTTGCATCATTTCTTTTACATCACATTTACTCCAAAATGAACCTTTAATACATTTAAAGTAGCATTTGTAATCATCAAATACAAAAGATGATATAAAAGGAAAATGCAACTATAACAAAAAGTAAAACAACTCAGGCGGTCTCTACCTAGGGCGCGATGCCCTTACCGCGATCCTCGGCCGGCTCGCTCGATTCCGGCTCTGTGAAAATAGCGGGGTAAGAACTATAACAAAGTTCCCAGTGGGTTCGGCAACCAACCACGCGGACTTTCTCACTAGGTCTAAATCAGGCATAATAGAAGAAAGGTAAGAAAGTAACCAACTAACAAATGCAGCTAATTTGCCTGAACAATATAGAAACTATGCTCAATAGTATGCGCATGATGAATGCAAGGTCATATGTTCATTACCCAATTTCTTGGCAAACTCGTAGGTTTCGCCCTCAACAAACAAGCCAACTCAAATCCCTACTATCGGGGAGATACTCGCTACGACCCGACGGGACAGTCCTCTGGGGAGATACTCGTTATGACCCAGTGATGACAACTCCGGAGCACATCGCCCGAGGGGGAGCTACCGCCCTCCAGCAAGGACTAATAGGTGAGTACGATCAATCCTTAACTTTAAGAATTACAATTCAATTATTCCTTGACTCCAAGAAGAACTATGTTCATATGACCCTTAACTCTAAGGTTGTAACGTCATAATGTCAATCTACTTGCATTCTCTAAACTCTACTGGTGTTATGTACACTATTTGTTCCTGTTCTATGTCATTGATGCCACACTTGTTTTCTAAGTATTCTAGACTCATCAATGCCACTCACTAAGTTCATGTCCAATGTCACATTTGTTTTCTAAGTATACTAGGTTCTTGTTCTTTAACATGCATACATAGGGTTCATCAATACCCAATTATCATACAATATATCACATGCATTTGAACTCACAAAATGCAATAAAAGCACATGATTATCCCAACTATGCAATATGCTCAATACACATGTATATGTTCAAATATGACACTTTAGACATAAAGAGAAGTTCGAGGTCCTTGGCATGCACCACCCACTTCGTGGGGTTGTAGGGATGTCCCGGTAATTTTCTTGGAATTTTTGCACTCCTAATCCGCGTGCTGCGGCTATCTGTTAAATTTTATGTCACGCCCCGTGGTCCCTTTGGTACATAAACACAGCGAAATTTTTTTTTTTATTTTTTTATTTTTGAAAGCCTGACCCCCAGAGGTGTGCCAGATCTGCCACAAATACAGGGAGGCCACTGTACACACGGACAGAGTCTCCCCTGTATTTGCACGGCGTCGCACAAGTACAGAGTACAAAACAACAAGTGAAAGTTACTGGAAAGCCCCAAGGATCTATCTAGATCGTATCTAATCACCTAGAGGGGGGTGAATAGGTGTAAAGGCCAAAAACCACAATTCTCGATGCTTTAAGAAAGGTAAATGCGGAAATTAAAAAACACACCGAGATTTACGTGGGAAAACTCCAACTCGGAGTAAAAAACCCACGGGACCAACACGCGAATAACAATCCACTAAAAGAAAAGATTACAAGGTGATTACCGACTCCACGGACTTAACCTCTCTAACTCTCTTATGGATCTCCGCGCACTCCACCGAGTTGTCCACGATCACGTCCGAATCCACGAACGCCCACGTTAGAATCCACGAAACGCATTGCTTCGAATCCACGAAGTCTTCAATACGCCGAATCCACGACGCCACGCTCCGAATCCACGAAGTCTTCAATCACGCCGAATCCACGACGCCACCATGAATAGAATCATGAATATGGTGATCCTTCGTTGGAGTATCGATGAAAACCGAAGAAGAAAACTCCAAACAAATCGTAGATCAAATCGACATATAGAGTAATAATTACTATGTCTCGATTTGACCTAAAAGAGGCTATTTAGTAGAAAATAGGTTTTGAAAGAATTCCTAGCCTCTAGGGTTTCTCAAACATGTATATTCATGAAGTGCACGAAGTTAGAGAACCCTAAGAACCTATTTATAGACTTTAGAATCAATTAGATTCGGATTAGAGAAAAATCAGATTTTTACCTTCTTGTACAAAAACAGGGCCATTACCGGTAATGCAATGACGGAAGATTTTTCTGCGAAGGGCCATTACCGGTAATGGATTGATGGCTGTACCGGTATAGCAACTTTTTTGTCTTAGGTACAAAACCAATTTTATACCGTATAACTTTGTATTTTTTTGAAATGTCACTTTTAAAACTACAAAGTTCCGATACAATTTCTAATCCGTTATACAATGATTTTATGATTCTAATGCCTATAACTAAGTATGAATCACCATAACATGAATTAAAAACTTACCTAGGCATCGTGATTCTCATCGTGAGCCAATTCCTCTTTCTTCGAAGTCTTTGATTCTTCACCGTTCTTCGATCCGCTCCGATCCTTCAAGACTCCGACTCAATTCACGAAACTTACCAACACAAAATCCTTAACAATCTCCCCCTTTGGCAATTTCGTGACAAAACACAAAAGCTCACCAAAATTACATCATAAAGAGAAACGAAGTTCAATGTCATCACCAAAACATTAAACTTCTCGCGTGTAATCCAAATACAATTAAGATCCAAAAATACATCAAAAACTCCTAAAACAAACTCTATGACTTAGACACAACTAGGAGTCTTGAAGTCTTGATGGCCTGCAAAATAATTTCAAACGAAAATAGACAATCAAAATATTAGTCAATCAACAATCTCGTTGTTCTCCCTCTTCTCTTTGTCCTTGTTCCATCAACTTTTCAAATTCTTTCCTTTGCTAAAAAATACTTCCTTCTCCCTCCTTAATCATTTCTCCCCCTTTGTATATGCATCTCCCCCTACGTGTATGCACTATCAACTCCCCCTGTATCTGTAGTCCATTCTCCCCCTTTTTGTCAAAAATTGCAAAAAAGAAACAAAGACAAAAAGAAACACAAACTAAACAGAGAGTAGTTAAATCATAGTTACAAACCGAGATGCATAAGAAAAGATAAACATCAAGAAGAAAAAAAAACATAAAGGAAACTAGACATGACCCTAAGATAAGCAGCAAATCAGCAGTAACAGAGAAGTCGAGGCAGAAGTCACTCTGTCGCCTCGTCATCGTCATCATCTCCTCTAGCAGGAGATCCAGAACCGCGATCTGCGGGCCGACACCGAGCGAACGGGCGGCAAGATACGACGATAGGATGAGGTCGATGGAAAGATATCATCATGCGTGCAACCCATCTTCTCCAAGATCCTCTTCATTCCTTTCTCCAGACTCTTGAATCCCTTCTTTAGAAAACTTACTTCCTTCGTGAGTTCACCCATGTCACGATGAAGTGTGTCCAAAGTGACTGCGCCTCCTGATCTAGAGGACCCTACAGGCGGTGCACGCTCTGCTCGTCGTGACGGTGGAGGTGGAGAAGGTACAGCACTACTCGATCCTGCAGGCGGTGGAGCTCCCTTGGTCTGCTGAAAAGTCTTCAAGGTGCTCACAGACTTTGCCCAACTCACCGCATCAATCGAACCCAGTCCAAAGTCATACTTAGCACACTCAGTGTCTACTCCGTTTGCGCGCAAAATCCGAGTAATCAGCAGGGGATACGGAAGTAGATCGCGCCGTGTAGAGGACTGAATCACATGCACCATTCGCTGCCATATCAGAAAAGGGATGTTCATGTTTAACCCATGAGTCTGCTCAGGATGTCCAAAGAGATAGAGCAATACAAAGCGTTCCCAGCGAAGCCTCTTTGTCCCAATAGTAGGTTGAACATTGTAGCACATAATCAGAGACAAGAGATGATACTCAGGGCGCAAGTCCTTGGACTCCAACAATGCGCGATCCGTGCGAGTGCCCGGCTTGCAGATTGCTGCAACCACGGTCTCCCGATCGGTCGGCAGAAGTGGCCGTATAATGAAGCCCCGTAGTATCAACTTCCATCCCCAACAACTCACCAATATCATAAGGTGTGACCGTGAGCTTCTTTCCTCGCACCGAAGTCTCAAAAACATAGGTTCCTGTCTCTTCATCCTCAGCTAGAACTAAGCCCCGCAGATAGAATTCCCGAATAAGCTCCACACAGAAAGGTAAGCGAGCTGGAACACGACCAACCGGCTCAATGGGGACTCTAAGCAATAAGCGACCAAAATCAGGAACCTGCTCAGTGAGTTCCGTGAAGTTGACGTGCCGCTCTGCAATGCAGGAACGAGTAGAGAAGGCTCGAGCCCTCGCAGGAGGAACCTCAGCATCCCTCTTGGCTCGACGCTCCCTGGTAGCACCACCTCCGCGTGATGACTCACCAGCAATGCCTTTTCCCTTGTCGGGACGGGAAACAGGCTCTACAGCTTCTTCCTCTTCTTCTTCAGCCTCCTCGGCTTGATAGTCGGGGACCGATCCCTCCGACTCCTCAGCAGCACGTGGCCTTTTAGAGACACTTCGTCGGCCTCTACTACCACGGCGACCACCTCCCGTGGCCATGAGCACCAAAAGCACCAAGACTAGCGAGAACGCCATTTTCCTACATATAGAAAGTAGCTGAAAATGAACAACTCCTGAAAAATGTTCTAAAAATTCTGAAAAACTCTCCAATAGACTCAGAATAAATAATAATGCAATATCAAACTTAATTCATGCAGAAAATTTCATCAAATTTGGCACATTTTCAAAAATCCCGAAATTCCACCAAAAATGAACCCTAGAACATAAATCTGTAAAAAATAACGGATTTTAATGTGTTCTAAGTGTTCTAGATGCAAGAATATATGACCAATCATTGATTTACAGCAAAAAGTTTCATCAAAAACGAACAAAAACAGAGATCAAACAATTTTTTCGAAAAACCAATATTTTAGAACCCTAGAGCATAAATCTGTCAAAAATAACGCAAACTAAGGTGTTCTAGGTGTTCTAGATGCAAGATAATCAGTTCAGATAGTGAATTACAGCAAAAAATTGCATCAAAAACGAGTAATATCTGAGATCGAACTCTTGTCCCGGAATATTCAAAAAAAATGCAAAAATCGGGTTTTACCTGTGATCCGAGCTAAAAACAAGTTGTTTGAGAGGGAAATCGAGTAGATCTGGAGGAGAGGACCTCAGGGGGGTTTTAGAGAGAGAAAGAGCCGGGTTTGAATGAGTGTAGAGTGAGAAAATTGAATTCTTACCGGTATAATATCGCGCGGCTACAGTATTTTATACCGGTATAGGATGAATCTGTACCGGTATAAAAAATCAGAATTTCGAAAAATAGCCTTTTTCATGCAGAAATTCATAAAAATCAAATTAATTTCAGAAAAATTAATGATTTTACTTCAAAAATTATTATGATGACAGTAAAATATTCTATGATTTCAAAAGTCATCATATCATCAAAATTTGATATTAAGAACAATCAAAATTATTTAAATCATCAAGATGCAAATTGATAAATAATAATTTTCTAGAAATTTGTCCAAATTGACATCAATTTGTCGCAATCCGTTCAAAATAGAGATTTAACTAATATAGCACCGGGGGGGGCTCTTTGAGCATCTTTTTCAAAAACTATCACCTTATATCGAAAAATTCTAAAATATTCATTTTTTCCAACCTTTTTCGGTTTTTCTCATAATTTCTCACGTGGTAGCTTCACACACGTACCGGACGAACCGGGTGGTAGCTCTTTCCTACATGTGGTGGTAGTTTTCACACTCCTTTCGGATGTAACTCTTTCCACATCTTTTAAACTTAGGAGTTTCTTCCTTTTTCTTTTTTTTTTTTAAAATAAAACAAACTCCCCCTCAATTAGACAATCTCACAATTGAAAATAATTTTGACGAATCTTAGTCAATTAGAAAATATCCATCAATTATATTCAACATTCACTACCAAGATGTATTAAATACAAAGTGATTAAAATTAATTTCAAAATTTTGATGAAGGTATGTAAAAAAAAAATCACATAATAAATTATCGTCAAAATAATGAAAAGTGAAGTAAAATCAATAATTAATATGAATTTAATTCAATTTGAATTGACTTTAAATGCCGGTTAACTTTCTTTGAGAAACCTTTAATCTCTCTACTTTAAAGATTTTCAAACATCTCACTTCTCAATAAAAACTCCCCAAAAACCTTTTCTTAAAAAGATTTTCAAAATAAAATTTTAACCAACAAACCTCGTCTTAACATGTAATGCAATGATAAATAAAAATATGCAACATGCACCAATCAAAGCATTATAAAAATAAAAATAAACTAAGACGAAAAATAAGGAAAGATATCACCTTTCCGGATCCAAACTTGTCGGATTATTGGTTGTCTTGGCTTGTCGACGATTTTTGTGGTTCGTTTAAACGTTTGATCCACCATAGGTCCTTTCGAAGCAAGTTTCTTCGATTGATGTTGTCGTTGAGGCTTAGAAACCCAAACCGCTTGTGGCTTCGACTTAGAAATCCGGTTCGGTTGTGGGTTCGGTCGATATTGACGTTGAGGCTTAGACTTAGGTTTGCACGAGGTACTCGGCCCAATTGATTTCCAATTTGATTCCGTGGGGGGAGCCGAGTAGAGGAAGGTGCCGATTGAGGTTTCGATGGTGCCGATCGATTTTTCTTATCCTTATTTGGGCAACACCTCTTGATGTGTCCTTTGATGCCGCATCGATGACACACTTTTTCCTTCAAGGTAGTTGAGACTTTCGAAGTTGATGTAGAAGCCTTCTCAACATATGTCCTTTCGTATCCGAGGCCCAACTTGTTCGTTTGACCTAACCCAAGCATGTTATCCAACTTTTTCGAAGGAGGAAAATTGTTGAAGATCCGATTTGAGTTGATGAACTTGCTTGGTTAACACTTGATTGGATGTGTAGGTTTTCTTAAATTGTTGCTCCAAAAATCCAATCTTATCCCTATAAGATTTCATTGTTAATTCCGATTCTTCTAGCTTCTTTTGGAGGACCGAATTGATATTCAAAGTTGATTCCCGTTCCTCCTCAAGAGCTTCATTCATGATCCTCATATTGTTGTTATCTTCTTCAATCTCCAACAAACGACTTTCCAACTTCTTATTGAATTTAGCCATCTTTTTCGATTCGATAAGAAGTTGGTTGTATGCTTCGGCTATATCCTCGTCGTTCGATTCCTCCTCACTTTCGCCATTCTCGCTCGAAGACCCATGCGAAGAGAGAGAAAGATTTGAGTTAGAAACAATAAATGATAAACAAGCAACATTAGAAGACGGCGGAAATGTAGAATTAGCGATTAAAGCCGTATGATCCTTTTCTTCATCACTTGATGATGATCCGTTTGAAGAAGAGTCATCCCAAGTTTTCGTTTTAGCTTGCAAAGCCTTCGGTTTATACGTCTTCTTCGAAGGACAATCCGTTGCGATATGGCCGTAGCCTCTACACTTGAAGCATTGGATTTCCCCTTCGAATTCATCCTTTTCATTCGAAGACTTTGCAAGTTTTTTATCTTTCAATTTAGAATTAGAAGAAGGTTTAGAAAAGGATTTTCGCTTCGAAGATGAAGCATCGTTCTTCTTTCGGAAATTCCGGCGAAACTTCTTCGTGAGGAGCGCCAATTGTTGTTCAAAATCCGCAAGCGTTATATTTTCATCCGAATCCGTGTCGTCGTCTTCTTCCTTTGATGATTTGAGTGCCATCCCTGTGCTTTTAGAAAAAGGCTTGGAAGAAGATTGATTAGTAGGAAAAGTCATCTCATACGTTTGTAAAGCGCCTACTAATTCTTCGACTTTCATCTCGTCCGGATGCTTAACCGTTTCGATCGCGGCAACCTTTGCCCGAAAACGTTCCGGAAGAGTTCGAAGAATTTTTCTAACAACTTTTGACTCGGGGATTTTCTCTCCCAAGTTAGCGCATGTATTTACTACGTCTTGTAGACGTGTATAGTACTCGGTAAAGGTCTCGTTTTCATCCATGAAAATCGAATCAAATTTGCTTGTAAGCATTTGTAATTTTTGTTCCTTTACTAAGCTTGTTCCTTCATGCGTAACTTGTAGAGTATCCCAAATCTCTTTCGCGGTTTCACAAGCCGAAACGCGAGTAAACTCCGTTTGAGACAAGGCATTAAATAAAGCGTTTATGCCCTTGCCGTTAAACGAAGATGCCTCGTTTTCATCTTTCGTCCACTTGTCTCGTGGTTTAGGCTTCTCAACATTATCGACCTTTTCGGTTGGAGGTTTCCATCCGAACTCAATTGATTTCCACACCCGCTCTTCGATTGCAATTAGAAAAGCTCTCATGCGAACTTTCCAATAGGCATAATTCGTGCCGTCGAAAAGCGGAGGTCGATTAATGTTACCGCCTTCGGCCATTAGATATCAATATATCTAGATCCCGCTCTGATACCAATTGAAAGTTACGGGGAAGCCCCAAGGATCTATCTAGATCGTATCTAATCACCTAGAGGGGGGTGAATAGGTGTAAAGGCCAAAAACCACAATTCTCGATGCTTTAAGAAAGGTAAATGCGGAAATTAAAAAACACACCGAGATTTACGTGGGAAAACTCCAACTCGGAGTAAAAAACCCACGGGACCAACACGCGAATAACAATCCACTAAAAGAAAAGATTACAAGGTGATTACCGACTCCACGGACTTAACCTCTCTAACTCTCTTATGGATCTCCGCGCACTCCACCGAGTTGTCCACGATCACGTCCGAATCCACGAACGCCCACGTTCGAATCCACGAAACGCCTTGCTTCGAATCCACGAAGTCTTCAATACGCCGAATCCACGACGCCACGCTCCAAATCCACGAAGTCTTCAATCACGCCGAATCCACGACGCCACCATGAATAGAATCGTGAATATGGTGATCCTTCGTTGGAGTATCGATGAAAACCGAAGAAGAAAACTCCAAACGAATCGTAGATCAAATCGACATATAGAGTAATAATTACTATGTCTCGATTTGACCTAAAAGAGGCTATTTAGTAGAAAATATGTTTTGAAAGAATTCCTAGCCTCTAGGGTTTCTCAAACATGTATATTCATGAAGTGCACGAAGTTAGAGAACCCTAAGAACCTATTTATAGACTTTAGAATCAATTAGATTCGGATTAGAGAAAAATCAGATTTTTACCTTCTTGGGTACAAAAACAGGGCCATTACCGGTAATGCAATGACGGAAGATTTTTCTGCGAAGGGCCATTACCGGTAATGGATTGATGGCTGTACCGGTATAGCAACTTTTTTGTACCGGTACAAAACCAATTTTATACCGGTATAACTTTGTATTTTTGCTGAAATGTCACTTTTCGAAAACTACAAAGTTCCGATACAATTTCTAATCCGTTATACAATGATTTTATGATTCTAATGCCTATAACTAAGTATGAATCACCATAACATGAATTAAAAACTTACCTAGGCATCGTGAGCCAATTCCTCTTTCTTCGAAGTCTTTGATTCTTCACCGTTCTTCGATCCGCTCCGATCCTTCAAGACTCCGACTCAATTCACGAAACTTGCCAACACAAAATCCTTAACAACCAGGAACACAACCACAACAGAATGAATATCAAGTACACTAAATATACCACATCATACAACCATTCACCACATTCACAACTTAGTTTACTTATAAACCTTTTAAAACCGTTTCCCACACGGAAACCCTTTTGTTTTGAAAACACTACCACGAGGGGTAGAAAACCTTTTCTTTAACCCTTTCCTTTGAAATGCTACCTCGAAGGGTAGGAGACAGTTTATTTCACAAAACATAAGTCCTTTAAACCCATTTCTAAAAAACATCATAAGTCTCAATCCACCACTGAAAGTAAAACTAAAGTGAAGCTAGAACTGAACCATAATGTACTCTAAGTAATAAAACGAGAAATGTAAAGAAGTAACCGATACGGGTAGGAGCTACACGCGTACTAGACTCGCTCCTCACCTGCTGTCCCGCTAGGACCCGCTATGTCACCTAAAAAAGAAGGCGGGGGGTGAGAATTGGTAAACATGTCTCCCCTCCCAGTGGGTATCCACTAGTAACGGAGTAAAACAAAGGAAAGACTGGTAAGTAGATACAGTAGCCAAAGTAAGCAGGAGAGAGATATATGTAATATAAACAAACTGCTACTGTATGTATGCATCGAAAAGCTAAGAAAGTAAATACCCAATCCATAACCGCCAATATTGGTCCGCAGACCTCAGGTAATGCCCCCTGTCTCTAAGCCTGCATTCAACCGAAGGTAGCCTATGGGCTCACGGGTTAGCGTCCAACTACTTTTCCGGAAAAGAACAACTTGGCCGGTGGATCAGACAGCCTGTGTTCGTGATATGCGCCCGAGTCCTGGGCGATCTATGCTGTTATGCTCAAAAGCCAGACGTCAGCAACTAGTTGACAATCCCGTCCCTAAAGGGACATCGACCCCTTTGGGTCATTAGGTAAACTCGCCGACCACGTAGGTCACAGAAGCACTGAAACAAGCCGACCGAATAGGTCACTGAAACTGAAGCGAACCGACCGAACAGGTCACTGAGAAACTATAAACAAGCCGACCGAATAGGTCACTGAAACTGTAAAGGATCGATCAAGTAGGTCGCTGAAGAGCTGTAACTCAAACCACTCTACTCCTATCAAGTATTCTAAGCATGCATATAACTGAGTAGAGAATAGAAACGACAGTAAGGTGCAAGTAAGAAAAGTAAAGTAGAGTAGAGTAAAGTGAAGGAGTGTCACCAAGCGTGTACCACTGTACTGACGACAACCCGGATACCCACCTGAGTATCAAAAGGAGTGGTCTGCCGACTGCTGGAAAGAAACGACTGAACCTACGAGGGTTCACCGGGTTTGAAACTAACCCACTAAAACTAGAATCATAATTCACAAATCCCACGACGTAACTACATCGAAACGACTACTACAGTACGTCCGTTTAGATCCGGGTTCCCGAAAGTGTCGACTTTGACACTGGAACCCACCGTCGCTCACCCGTCGTCTCCGAACCTTTGACACGACACAGGCGACCAGCCAACAAGGCTTAGCGACAAAGAAAATAATCTCTGGAAAGCGTCGGAAGAAATCCGAACCAAAGTCGCGTTCCGTCGTCGAATTTTGCTGATGAACGCTCCGGAATTACACTTACTGTTTTTCGAAAAGCTCGGGAGCTTGGACAGTCAGTCCAGAGGTTACCCGCAGCACGTACAAACTGCCCAAGATAGCCCAAGAGGCTACAAGTGCATAAAAGTTCCAAAAGAATCCTAAATCGCATTATTTCATGTACAAATAGGGTTATTATGGGGCGTGCACGCAAATCGATGCATCGCAAATTCTGAAATCGCACTCGCTGTAAGTCTTCGACATGCTAAAGACCGTGCTCGCCTTCGGAGCACAATCGGGCATCGTAGTGCGCGCACAAGCGACGCTAATTTCAGTAAACAGCGCGCACAGCGCGTAAAGTGCGATCGTCCCGCTAAACGGTGCATCAAAACTCAGAACGGAGGTGAGCATCGCGTTCAGCACAAAAAATCCTTGACCGTGGTCACCTCCCGAGGTTCATTTGACCCACCGGATCACCAAATAGGTGATCCGAACCCTAGACTTAGGTGTTGGAAATCATAAATCCATACCGAGGCTGAGGGAGCTAGGGCTCGGTCGCCGGCGGCAAGGAGGCGCGCGCGCCGGCCGGGGAAGGGAGCCTCGGGTCCGGGAGGTCCGAGGAGGGAGGTAGCCGGCGGCGGGCGGCGGCCGGTGGCGCGGCGGCGGCGATCCTCTTCTTCTTCCTCTCGGGTTGGATGGCGCCGTCGGCACGGCGGCGGCCGGACGCCGGGACGGTGATGGTCGGCAAGTGGGCGAGGGAAGCCGATGCTCCCCTCGGGAGGCGGCGAGGGTGCCGGAAGCCGAGGAGGTTCTCCTTCGGCCCGCACCGGCCGAGGCGGCCGCGGGGAGTGGGAGCGGCGGCCGGAGACTTCGGGGACGGCGTGGAAGCGCCGCGGAGGTCGCCGAGGTCGAAGGAGGACGGCGCGGCCGCGTGGGGGTGGCGGTGGCGCACGGTGGCGAGGCGGCGGCGATCTCGGCCTCCGCGAGCTCTCGGGTTAGAAGCTCACCGGCGATGTCGCGGCGGCCGGAGGAGCTCGGGCCGGCGGGGATCCGGCCGAGGAGGTCGAGGAAGGTGGCGCTCCTCCGGAGGGTGGCGGCGGCGGCTGGAAGTCGGAGGGACTCGGCCAGCGCCCGCAAGGCCTTCGGGCGGTCGCGACGGCGCGGGCGGCGCCGGCGTTGTCTGAGGACGGCCGGGACGGCACGCCGGAGGTTCCCCGGTCTTGGGGAGGTCGGGGCACCCGAGGGAAGCGGCGGCGCGCGGGGAGTCGGGAAAGGTCCGGCTCGGGCTGGGTGACCGAGAGTAGCCGCAGGAGCAAAGCGGCTCCGGCGGCGACTCCGACGGCGGCGGCGGTCGGGGATGGGCGCCGGCGGTTGGTCTCTGCCCGGGGATGAAGGTGCTTGGCCCAGAGATCAACCCCGCACGCTCACGGCCGAGATGGTGGGTTGAGTGGTCGAGGGGTGATGTGGAGGAGGTGGCTGGAGGGCTCGGGGAGGTTCTCCGACGGCCGGGGGCGCTCGCCAGCGGTCGGGGAGGTGCGCTCGGGATGGCAGAGGAGGGCAGGAGGTGGCTAGGGCGGCTGGGAGTTGAAGGGTTGGCTAGGTTTAGGGTTAGGTCCTTGAAAACCCTAAAACCAAGTTTTAAACACAAATGCACTTTTGCATTTTAGCCCTCCAAAGCCTACTATTCATACTTTAGTCCCTGCCAGCATGTGAATCATGCGCATAGGACCCTCCACGTTCAAGCCTTCGCATTTTGGCGCATAAAATATAGTGATTTTTCGCATTCCACCGTTATGCGATTTTTGCCTCTTCGCGTTCTTTTCGCGATTCCCGGAGATCCGTCCGTCGGATTCACGATCGGATCGCGCCAGTGCGTTCAGCGCGTCGAGAACATCGAATCTAGCCTTTTATTTTGTTTGATTTGGTCTCGGATTCGCGAAGTATCCATTCTTTTCTTTATTCCTCCAATATCTCCAATTACTTAAGTCTTTAAGTAAAACCGTTCAAACCCCTTTTGCTCGACAACCGTGATTCAGAATCCAATTCTGTCGGTGGCATTGGTTCCAGAATAGTCGAGCCGTTCGAAACGAGCTATTGAAGTCCTATATTCGGAGTCCTGTACGCATCTGGACCCATCTTTACTCCGCGATTTCCCGAAAATTCGGAGTTACTAATCACTTTAAGTCAAACTTCCGGGTCGCGTAACTTTTTCGTTTTAGCTCGGTTTCGCCTGAAATTTGACGTGTGCTCTTATAATACATTTACGCACAATAACATTTAGAAACGAAAGTCAAATTTCATTTAGGTAAAAAAGTCGGTTTATTACATCATTCCCTCCTTATAGGAAGTTTCGTCGCCGAAACTTAAGTCAAGACTCCCCCACAAACAAATGTGGATAACGCTCCCTCATAGAGGACTCAAGCTCCCAAGTCGCCTCGCGCTCCTCGTGGTTCTCCCACTGAACCTTTACGTACGGAATGCTCCTGTTCCGTAACCGCTTCTCCTTATGTGCCAGAATCCGCAACGGAGCCTCATCATAGCTCAGATCCTCCCGCAACTGGATAGCCGTCGTGCTGATGACGTGGGATGGATCAGGAATATACTTCCGAAGCATGGACACGTGGAATACGTTGTGCACCCGGGCGAGACTCGGAGGTAGAGCCAACTTGTACGCCACCGGACCAACCCGCTCCAGAATCTCAAACGGTCCCACGAAGCGCGGACTAAGCTTGTTCCGCAACCCGAACCGTTTGATCCCCCTGGATGGCGACACCTTGAGCAGCACGTGCTCACCGACCTGGAACTCTAGGTCACGCCTCCGCTGGTCCGCGTAGCTCCTCTGTCGACTCTGTGCAGTCTGAAGTCGATCTCTCGCAATGCGAATCCTTGACTCCGTATCCTCCAACAAGTCTGGCCCGACTAATCGGCGTTCACCGACGTCATCCCAGCAGATAGGGGACCGACATCGACGCCCATATAAAGCCTCATACGGCGCCATCCCGATGCTCGCCTGGTAGCTGTTGTTATAGGCGAACTCCACCAAAGAAAGATAGCGAAACCATCCGTCGCCATAATCCAGGACACATGCGTGGAGCATGTCCTCGAGAGTCTGTATGACTCGCTCCGATTGTCCGTCGCTCTGTGGATGGAAGGCCGTACTGAAGTTCAGCTTCGTCCGCATGGCCTGCTGTAAGTTCCTCCAGAAGTGGGAAACGAAGCGGGTGTCCCGATCAGATACGATCGACACTGGCACACCATGTAGTCGGACGATCTCATCGATATATAACTGTGCCAATCGATCTCGGGACTAAGTCGTATGCATCGGCAGGAAATGCGCCGATTTCGTCAGCCGATCCACTATGACCCAGATGGCATCATGGCCTCGCTCTGATCGAGGTAATCCGGTGATGAAATTCATGGTGATCTGCTCCCACTTCCACACGGGAATAGGAAGTGGTTGCAGCTTTCCTGCTGGCCGCTGGTGCTCGGCTTTCACCTGCTGATAAGTCAAGCACCGGGCCACATGCTGAGCCACATCTTGCTTCATCCCAGGCCACCAGAAGTTCTGCTTCAGATCGCGATACATCTTGGTTCCGCCTGGGTGAACCGTGTAAGGGGATCGGTGCGCCTCGGATAGGATATCGCTCCTCAACTCCGAGTCATTAGGCACGCACCACCTGCCCTTGAAGCGCAAAGATCCATCAGTGTGAATAGAGAAGTCCCCGTCCTTGCCCTGCTCGACATCCGCCCGCACTTTCTGTAAGTACGAGTCACCCTGCCGTCCAAGCATAATTCGCTCCGTCAAGGTAGGCTGTACCACCAGGGACATCAATTGGGCTGTAGCCCCGGTGGAGACAATCTCGATCTCGAGACGGCGGAACTCCTCTATCAGACGGTCCTGGCTCGTGATCATGAAGGCAACTCAGCGGAAGGCATTTTACGCTCAAGGCGTACGCATTTGTGTTCGCCTTTCCCGGATGATACTGAATCGTAATGTCATAATCCTTCAAGAGCTCGAGCCAACGTCTCTGCCTGAGGTTCAGCTCCTTCTGGGTGAAGAGGTACTTCAGGCTCTGATGATCGGTGAATACCTCACAGTGTGCCCCATAGAGATAATGCCTCTATAGTTTGAGGGCGAATACCACTGCGGCGAGCTCCAGATCGTGCGTCGGATAATTCTTCTCATATGGCTTCAGTTGGCGCGAGGCATAAGCGATGACCCGATCCTGCTGCATCAGCACGCACCCCAAACCGACCCGTGAGGCGTCACAATAGACGACAAAGTCCTCACCAGGCCGTGGCAGAGTCAGGACAGGTGCGCGGGTCAGTCGATCCTTCAGCTCGTCAAAGCTCTGCTGGCACTGCTCGGTCCACTGAAACCGTTCACCTTTTCTGGTAAGCTTGTTTAGCGGTGCGGCGATCTTGGAGAATCCCTCAACAAATCGCCGATAGTAACCCGCCAAACCCAGAAAACTCCTGACTTCGGTCACTGAAGTCGGCTTAGGCCAGTCAATACTGAGGATATCTTCTTCGGATCCACCATAATGCCTGATGGAGTCACGATATGCCCCAAGAAAGACACCTCGCGGAGCCAGAACTCGCACTTCTTGAGCTTAGCATATAGCTTGTGCTCTCGAAGTAGCTGCAAAACACGGTGGAGATGATCCTCGTGCTCCACATCGCTCCGCGAATAAATCAGGATGTCGTCAATGAAGACCACGACAAACTGATCCAAATACGGCCGAAAGACCCTATTCATCATATCCATGAAAGCTGCCGGGGCATTGGTAAGCCCGAACGGCATCACCGTGAACTCGTAGTGGCCGTAACGAGTTCGGAACGCGGTCTTCGGCACATCCTCCGCCCGGATCTTAAGCTGATGATACCCGGACTGAAGATCGATCTTTGAGAATACCGACGACCCCTGAAGCTGGTCGAAAAGATTGTCAATCCGGGGCAGCGGATACTTGTTCTTCACCGTAATCTTGTTGAGCTCCCTGTAGTCGATGCAAAGACGCAGACTACCGTCCTTCTTTTTGATGAAGAGGACAGGGGCACCCGAAGGTGAGACACTAGGCTGAATGAACCCTTTCTCCAGGAGGTCCTCAAGCTGGGCCTTCAGCTCTTTCAGCTCCGCGAAGGCCATACGATAGGGGGCCTTCGAGATCGGTGCAGTGCCCGGGACAAGCTCGATGAAGAAATCAATCTCCCGGTCCGGGGGCATTCCCGGGAGCTCGGCTGGATAGATATTCGGGAAGTCCTGAACAACTGGAATCTCCTCCAGTGGTGGCGCAACTCGACGGGTGACGTCCACCGAAGCCAGATAGGCCACACACCCTGCATTCATATGTCGCCTGGCCCTAGCAGAAGAGATAGACATGGCGAAGTAAGAGCTCTTACACGCTCGGTTGACATAGACTTCCTCGCCGGGCCCGGTAAAAGTCACCGTCCTTCGTTCGCAGTCGATAGTAGCGCGGTGCCTGGACAGCCAGTCCATCCCAAGCACCACGTCGAACTTGTCGTCCGGAAACACCAACAGATTCGCCAGGAAGCATCGGCCATCAAGAACAACCGGATAGGATATGACGCCCGCTGGGCTAGGATATCGCCTCCGGGCGTGGCGATATGGAGTGGTGCGCTCAGCGGATGTGAAGGGATACCGTGCTCACATGCATAAGAATGCGAGATAAATGAAAGCGACGCACCAGTATCAAATAAGGCTCTAGCTCGAGAGGCGGAAAGGGTGACAATACCTGCGAGATGGTCGCCACCCGTGTCGCCTTCCTGCTGCGTCAGGGCGAAGACTTGCCCTCCAGAAGCCTGGCGTGCCCCCTCCGTTTGGTGGGAGGAAGATGGGCGCCCAGACGAAGCAGTTGCGCCGGAAGCTCCACGGTTCTGTCGGGGTGGTGCGGCTGGGGAAGAAGCGGCGCTCAGGGTAGCCCCATTACCCCGAGGGCACTGGGATCGACGGTGTCCTGGCAGGCCGCATCGGTAGCAACGGCCTCCCCTCTCCGGGCAAGTGCTCACGGGATGTCCACGCGCATCACGCACCGGCCCGGCGATAACCGCCGATGGTGTACTCTTGATCGGGCCGTTGGGGGCGCGGTGCACTCTGATCGGCTAACGGGGGCGCGGTGCACTCTGGTCGGCCTTTGGGGGCGCGGTGCACTCCGATTCGGCTAGAGCGCGGTGCACTTGATTCGGCTAGCCGGGGCGCGGTGCACTTCGATTCGGCTAACTGGAGCGCGGATACTTAGGTGGCCTCTGGCTGAAAGAGGGATCACCACTCGACTGAGCGTGCGAGCGCTTCTTGTCCCCGGAACGCTCAGCTGCATCTCGATCCGCCTTCAGATCCTCTGACTCGCTCTGAAGTAGGAAAGTTTGCTCGAGGCAGGCGTCATAGGTGATCGCGCCATTGGACGCAGCCAACATACGGAGGTTGGGCCGCAATCCCCTCATGAAGAGCCTGGCCTTATGGTACTCGTCGCGCACAGTGAAGGGGAACATTTCGATGATACGGGTGAAGTCCTGCTCGTACTCGGCGACAGTACGGTTCCCCTGTCGGAGACGCTCCAGCTCGCGCTCCAAGTCCTGTCTCGTACTATCCCCGAAGTCGCTCGTAGAGGAGGCTCCTGAACTCCTCCCAGGTAGGGTAGACGCTGTTCAGTTTCTTCGAGAAGTGGCGAAACCACCACGAGTACGGAGTCCTCCCCAAGCAATGGGCTGCCAGGGGAACGTGATCCTCCGTCTCGATGTGGAGATCGCGGAATAGCTTCTCCATATCTGCGATCCACAACTCCAGCGTCCCCTTATCCTCCTTCTTGCCCTCGAACATGGGCGGATCAAATTTTCGGAATTCCGCCAGCATTGCCCGAATGCGAACGCCCTCCGCTGCAGAGGAACTGGTACCTCCAGCGGAAACCGTCGCGGTCGCAGTAGTTAGCATCGTAGTAGCAGGGGTCGGTGGAGGTACCACCGGAGTATCCCCAGTCACTGGAGTAGTCGGGGCCGTAGGTGGCACCAGAGGTGGAGCCGGGGGTGCAACCGGAGGTGCGGCCGGAGGTGGAATCGGAGGTACAACTGGAGGTGCAACTGGAGGTGGAACCGGAGGTGCAACGGGAGGTGAAATCGATGGTGCAACGGGAGGTGGAATCGGGGGTGCAACTGGTGGTGGAACCGGGGGTGCGGCAATGCCGCGGCTGCTGGCTGCTGCGGAAGCTATTTGGAACATGCCGTGAGCGTCAGTGGCCTCTCAACTCGGCTACTTCGGCCCCAGCTGCTGGGCACTCGGGCGACCCACGGCGAGAGCCGCTCCCCGTCACCCGTGCCTGCAGGGGCAATCTCTCTCGATCCACTAGGTATATCCGCAGCTGCACGTCCACCGGTACGATCCCGAGGAGGTCTACCTCTACCACGAGCCATTTACAACAGAAAACACTGTTAGTCGAAAATCGATCAACGGCCTAACACTAGGACTTGAGCCCAAATCCCGCACTCGCGTTCCTATATATCGTAGGTCTTCCTAGGGTCATCCTAACCAATGGTTCAGTTCCTTTTTTTTTCTTTTTAAAAAACGACCTGTGAATGGTGTTGTGGTTGTAATTCGCTCTGATACCATTTTAATCTGTCACGCCCAGGGGTCCCTTTGGTACATAAACACAGCGAAATTTTTTTTTTTTTTTTTGAAAGCCTGACCCTCAGAGGTGTGCCAGATCCGCCACAAATACAGGGAGGCCACTGTACACACGGACAGAGTCTCCCCTGTATTTGCACGGCGTCGCACAAGTACAGAGTACAAAACAACCAGGAACACAACCACAACAGTATGAATATCAAGTACACTAAATATACCATATCATACAACCATTCACCATATTCACAACTTAGTTTATTTATAAACCTTTTAAAACTGTTTCCCACACGGAAACCCTTTTCTTTTGAAAACACTACCACGAGGGGTAGAAAACCTTTTCTTTAAACCCTTTCCTTTGAAATGCTACCTCGAAGGGTAGGAGACAGTTTATTTCACAAATCATAAGTCCTTTAAACCCATTTCCAAAAAATATCATAAGTCTCAATCCACCACTGAAAGTAAAACTAAAGTGAAGCTAGAACTGAACCATAATGTACTCTAAGTAATAAAACGAGAAAGGTAAAGAAGTAACCGATACGGGTAGGAGCTACACGCGTACTAGACTCGCTCCTCACCTGCTGTCCCGCTAGGACCCGCTATGTCACCTGAAAAAGAAGGCGGGGGGTGAGAATATGTAAACATGTCTCCCATCCCAATTGGTATCCACTAGTAACGGAGTAAAACAAAGGAAAAACTGGTAAGTAGATACAGTAGCCAAAGTAAGCAGGAGAGAGATATATGTAATATAAACAAACTGCTACTGTATGTATGCATCGAAAAGCTGAGAAAGTAAATACCCAATCCATAACCGCCAATATTGGTTCGCAGACCTCAGGCAATGCCCCCTGTCTCTAAGCCTGCATTCAACCCAAGGTAGCCTATGGGCTCACGGGTTAGCGTCCAACCACTTTTCCGGAAAAGAACAACTTGCCCGGTGGATCAGACCGCCTGTGTTCGTGATATGCGCCCGAGTCCTGGGCGATCGATGTTGTTATGCTCAAAAGCCAGACGTCAGCAACTAGCTGACAATCCCGTCCCTAAAGGGACATCGACCCCTTTGGGTAATTAGGTAAACTCGCCGACCACGTAGGTCACAGAAGCACTGAAACAAGCCGACCGAATAGGTCACTGAGACTGAAGCGAACCGACCGAACAGGTCACTGAGAAACTGTAAACAAGCCGACCGAATAGGTCACTGAGAAACTGTAAAGGATCGACCAAGTAGGTCGCTGAAGAGCTGTAAACTCAAACCACTCTACTCCTATCAAGTATACTAAGCATGCATATAACTGAGTAGAGAATAGAAACGACAGTAAGGTGCAAGTAAGAAAAGTAAAGTAGAGTAGAGTAAAGTGAAGGAGTGTCACCAAGCGTGTACCACTGTACCGACGACAACCCGGATACCCACCTGAGTATCAAAAGGAGTGGTCTGCCGACTGCTGGAAAGAAACGACTGAACCTACGAGGGTTCACCTGGTTAGAAACAAACCCACTAAAACTAGAATCATAATTCCCAAATCCCACGATGTAACTGCCTCGAAACGACTACTACAGTACGTCCGTTTCGATCCGGGTTCCCGAAAGTGTCGACTTTGACACCGGAACCCACCGTCGCCCACCCGTCGCCTCCGGACCTTTGACACAACACAGGCGACCAGCCAACAAGGCTTAGCGACAAAGAAAATAATCTCTGGAAAGCGTCGGAAGAAATCCGAACCAAAGTCGCGTTCCGTCGTCGAATTTTGCCGACGAACGCTCTCCGGAATTACACTTACTGTTTTTCGAAAAGCTCGGGACCTTAGACAGTCAGTCCAGAGGTTACCCGCAGCACGTACACACTGCCCAAGATAGTCCAGGAGGCTACAATTGCATAAAAGTCCCTAAAGAATCCTGAATCGCATTATTTCATGTACAAATAGGGTTATTATGGGCCGTGCACGCAAACCGATGCATTGCAAATTCTGAAATCATACTCGCTGTAAGTTTTCGACATGCTGAAGACCGTGCTTGCCTTTCGGAGCACAATCGGGCATCGTAGTGTACGCACAAGCAACGCTAATTTCAGTAAACAGCGCTCACAGCGCGTAAAGTGCGATCGTCCCGCTAAACGGTGCATCAAAACTCAGAACAGAGGTGAGCATCGCGTTCAGCACGAAAAATCCTTGACCGTGCTCACCTCCCGAGGTTCATTTGACCCGGATCACCGGATAGGTGATCCGAATCCTAGACTTAGGTCTTTGGAAATCATAAATCCATACCGAGGTGAGGAGCTAAGGCCGATCGCCGGCGGCAAGGAGCGCGCGCGCCGGCCGAGAAGGAGCCTCGGGTCGAGGAGGAGGTAGCCGGCGGCGGGCGGCGGCCGGAGCGCGGCGGCGGCGATCCTCTTCTTCTTCTTCCTCTCGGGTTGGATGGCGCCGGCGGCACGGCGCGGCCGGGGGAGCCGGGACGGTGATGGTCGGCACCGTGGGCGAGGAAGCCGATGCTCCCCTCGGGAGGCGGCGAGGGTGCCGGAAGCCGAGGAGGTTCTCCTCGGCTGCACCGGCCACGAGGCGGCCGCGGGGAGTGGGAGCGGCGGCCGGAGACTTCGGGGACGGCGGGAAGCTCGCCGGAGGTCGCCGAGGTCGAAGGAGGACGGCGCGGCCGCGTGGTGGTGGCGGCGGCGCACGGTGGCGGCGGCGGCGATCTCGGCCGCCACGGAGCTCTCGGGTTAGAAGCCCATCGGCGATGTCGCGGCGGCCGGAGGAGCTCGGGCCGGCGGGGATCCGGCCGAGGAGGTCGAGGAAGGTGGCGCTCCCCTCCGGAGGCGGCGGCGGCGGGCTGGAAGTCGGAGGGACTCGGCCATGCCCGCAAGGCCTTCGAGCGGTCGTAGGTGGCGCGGGCGGCGCCGCGTTGTCTGAGGACGGCCGGGGCCTGCAGCCGGAGGTTCCCGTTCGAGGAGGTCGGGGCACCGAGGAAGCGGCGGCCGCGCGGAGTCGGGGAAGGTCCGGCTCGGCACAGGTGACCGAGGGTAGCCGCGGGGAGCAAGCGGCTCCGGCGGCGACTCCGCAGCGGCGGCGGTCGGCGATGGGCGCCGGCGGTTGGTCTCGGCCCGGGGATGAAGGTGCTTGGCCCAGAGATCAACCCCGCACGCTCACGACCGAGATGGTGGGTTGAGTGGTCGAGGGGAGATGTGGAGGAGGTGGCTGGAGGGCTCGGGGAGGTTCTCCGGCGGCCGGGGGCGCTCGCCGGCGGTCGGGGAGGTGCGCTCGGGATGGCAGAGGAGGGCAGGAGGTGGCTAGGGAGGCTGGGAGTTGAAGGGTTGGCTAGGTTTAGGGTTAGGTCCTTGAAAACCCTAAAACCAAGTTTTAAACACAAATGCACTTTTGCATTTTAGCCCTCCAAAGCCCACTATTCATACTTTAGTCCCTGCCAGCATGTGAATCATGCGCATAGGACCCTCCACGTTCAAGCCTTCGCATTTTGGCGCATAAAATATAGTGACTTTTCGCATTCCACCGTTATGCGATTTTTGCCTCTTCGCGTTCTTTTCGCGATTCCCGGAGATCCGTCCGTCGGATTCACGATCGGATCGGGCCAGTGCGTTCAGCGCGTCGAGAACATCGAATCTAGCCTTTTATTTCGTTTGATTTGGTCTCGGATTCGCGAAGTATCCATTCTTTTCTTTATTCCTCCAATATCTCCAATTACTTAAGTCTTTAAGTAAAACCGTTCAAACCCCTTTTCCTCGACAACCGTGATTCAGAATCCAATTCCGTCAGTGGCATTGGTTCCAGAATAGTCGAGCCGTTCGAAACGAGCTATTGAAGTCCTATATTCGGAGTCCTGTACGCATCTGCACCCATCTTTACTCCGCGATTTCCCGAAAATCCGGAGTTACTATTCACTTTAAGTAAAACTTCCGGGTCGCGTAACTTTTTCGTTTTAGCTCGGTTTCGCCTGAAATTTGACGTGTGCTCTTATAATACATTTACGCACAATAACATTCAGAAACAAAAGTCAAATTTCATTTAGGTAAAAAAGTCGGTTTATTACATTTAACCTTTAGTTCATTAGTTTTTATACGTTCGTCGGATCGACGAACCGAGCGCGCCAACGCGTCGAACACACCCCTAATTAGGTTTCTACAAAGTCAATTTGACCTAGAAACCCCTTTGGGCAAAAGCTCCAAATTGGGTGCCCTAAGAACGCTCTATGTCAAATCCTAGGTTTTGATCTCTAAACCAAGTAAAAGAGAACTTGTTGATCCTCTAGGAACTCATATAAAACTATTTAAACCATTTCTAGGGCATCTACTCGAAACCCTAGATGTTCACAATTAGAGCACATGAAGCATCCATCCATGAATTTTCTTGGAGCTTGAAGCTCTACGAGGTTTCTATACCAAAGAGAAGCTCAAAACCTAGCTTTCTAGGACCAAAAACTCAAACCCTAGCCTAGGTTTTCATGAAAACCTTATCTTGGTCCAAGCTCCTTCTTGTAAGAGAGCCCCTTGCACCTTCAAAGCCACCAAAAGCCCTTCACCTAGTTTCTTCTTCTTCTTCTCCAAGCTCTAGGAGCTAATCTCTAGAGAGAGAAAGATGGAAATAAGAGGGAGTGAGATGGGAGTGAAGTGGCTGTGAAGAGAGGGGTGTTGGAGTACATATGGTGTTGTAACAATTTCCACTAGACCCTCCAACTTCGCAATTTCTGAAATCTGCCCAGACTGGGCAATTTTTGTGTACGGGGACCGGTCTTTCCCTCCGAGACCGGACCCTGGGAGACCGGTCTGCCCAACCAAGACCGGTTCCCGTAGGTCTGATTTCCAGACTCAGCCTTCATCTGCTGTTCTACGCAATGGGGGACCGGTTGCTCCCTTCGGGACCGGCCCCTGGGAGACCGGTCTGTCCATCCGGACCGGATCCCGCAGGGACATTTCCAGGACTTAGCCGTTTTTTCCTCTCTGTTCGGCCTTCACGCATGTGGGGACCGGTCTCAATTTGTGAGGACCGGTCCCCGAGAGCTTCAAGTCTGGGACTTCTCCAGGCTTGCAGTTTTGTTTTCTCGGGTCCCGTTTTCCCCACACACGGGTTCCAATGCACTTAGAACCCACCAATACACTCCACCCCGGGTTCCGCTCATTTCGACGGAACTCAACACGCTCCACGGAGAAGTGGGTTATTACAACCTACAAAAAAATCAAACAATATAAAAATTGTTAAGCATACTAAAATAAATTTCTATTCAAATATATAATTAGTAATAACTTTCTATCAAATTGATATACCTGAGAATTCCGAACTCTATCTGATAATAGAGCTTTTATGCGATCCATTTCTGAGGTAAATGTACCCATTAATGTATCCATTTTGTTTTTTCATTTGTTCTAATTCCCCCTTGAGTCTTTCTACCTCCCCTGATTGTCTCTCACTTGGTTCTCCCGCTGTAGGCAAATTCATTTGTTTCACACCATTATATGATCTCAACGTAGATCCCAATCCTAACCCTTTCATACGTTCATTATGTTCAGGACCCATGACATCAAGAAAAGCCTCATCTATTAGCTTACTTGTATCAGATTCAGAACCTTGAGAAAGTTCAACAAATTTTCGACGCGTTGTATTCTATTAATCATTTGAGAGAAAAAAATGTTGATTAATATTCTACAAATCCTATGAATATTAAATATAACGACTAAGAAAACAAAATTCTACGTACCAAACTATATTTCTCCACATCCTCATTTATAAAATTTTCATTCTTTTTCTTATGAGTCACCTCCCAAAAAGTTAAACGATCAGGCTCTTTGCCAAGAGTAATTTTCTATAACAAAAAATAAACAATGACTTAAGATAGATGATAAATAGGCATAAATATCATATAAAATAAAATAAGTTTCAATATCGAGTGATTACTATTTCCTTTTGTTTTCTTACATAACTTTTTCTACCCGATGTGTGGGCCATCTTTACCTTCTTTGCAGATGCAGAATTCACTTCACAAAGTTTCTGCAATACAAACAAAATACTAATGTTAAAAATGTACATACTAGTTTTGAAATAATTGGTATAAAAATCTTTTATACCTTGCTATCCTCCGTGCACCAATGCGCTATTAGGCTAGTCCACCGATCTTGGATCACACCAAGTGGCACGTTATTAACTAACTCTTGAATCGATTTATCTTCAGAAAAATATTCGCATCTTAGTTCACTTTTATAGTCTCTCCACTTTTTGTTTAAATATGCCAACACCCAATGCCTTGTTCCTTTAGGATACCTCAAACAAAAACAAATCAAATTTGAAAGCTCTATCATCAAAAACAAATCGGTAGTAAACCAAGCAGTTTACTACCGATAGTAGCCCAGTCAAACTAACTCTCTCTCTCTCTCTCTCTCTCTCTCTCTCTCTCTCTCTCTCTTTATATATATATATATATATATATATATATATATATATATATATATATATATATATATATATATATATCATTTAAATTATCTAGAAATCAAATTTCATGATTTTTTGGCATCACTGACTGAACGATCAAAGGATCAGAAAATCTATAATTTTAATGGCCGATATGGTGCGTTCGCTTGTTTAACGGTATAGAAGAGTTCAAATCAACTAAATTTTTGTTAGAAAATTATTTAAACTATTTAAAATAAGATCTAGACTCTAGATTTCAAATATAAAGATTGTATCATCACTTTTTGAAGCATATTCATTTCCAGCCATTCATTTTTCTGTTCACATGATGGACAAGAGAACAATATAAAAAATGTGTGAAATTTGATTGTCAGATAGTTTAAATAGTTTAGATCATGTTTAACGGTGCCGATCATCAATTTGGAAGCTCTATCATCGAAAACAAATCGGTAGTAAATCGAGCCGTTTACTACCGATAGTATTCTAGCAAAACTCTCTCTCTCTCTCTCTCTCTCTCTCTCTCTCTCTCTCTCTGTGCTTATAAATTATTTTTAATGATGGGGAATCTAATTCGACGATCAATTCTATTAGTCAAGATCTATGCTATTAAAACTATTTAGAAACCAACTTCATAAATTTTTTGACTTCGTTTGTTTAGTGAGCGTGTCACGCCCCGGGTTATTTTAGAGTATAAAAACAGCGGAATTTTTTTTTTTTTTTTAAACCCTGACCACCAAGGACATGTCAGACCTGCCACAAACACAGGGAGACCACAATTCACACGGACGAGTCTCCCCTGTATTTGCACGGCATCGCACAAGTACTGAGAGTGTTCTTACAAACATGCAACCACAACAAAGTGTAAATGTAAAGAAATTAACTTACATCCATACACAATCACCATTCACCACAGGTTCATTCACATTTACTCATTCATAAAACCACATCTATCATTTGAAATGTTTCCTACTCGGAAACTGATTTTGAAATGCTAAGTTATAAAATCCACAGGAAAGCTTTTGAAATCTATTTTCCACACGGAAACCTTTTCTTTTTAAAACACTACCACGAGGGGTAGAAAACCTTTTTATAACATAAAACCAAAACCATATTAAATCCAATTCAACCATATCACATGATAAGTTATTATACCAGTTTAAAACAGAGAACATGAACCATAAAGTATAAGTTTAAGTCGTAAACAAAGTAAACAGGAAGGGTAAAGGAATAACCGACAAAGGGACGGAGCTATGTCGCGAACTAGACTCGCTCCTCACCAGCTGTCCCACTAACTCCTGCAATGTCACCTGAAAAAGAAGGCGAGGGGTGAGAACATGTAAACATGTCTCCCCCTCCCAGTGGATACCTCGCGGAGATAGACACAAGAGGAGATAATAATAGTACAGTAGCTATGATAAACAAATAAATGGGAGAGATATACAGATATGAAACAACAGCTACTGTAAATATGCGTCAACAAGTATAGAAACTCAAAAGTACCCAATCTGAACCAATGCTCTCTTGGTCAGCACTGCAGACCTCAAGCCAATGCCCCTACTACTCTCCAGTGCATATAACCCCTCTTGGGCTCACGGGTCGAACCTCTGCGACCACTTTTTCGGAAAAGAACACCCTCTTGCGGTGGATCAGACCGCCTGTGTTCGTGAAATGCGACGAGTACGTATCGGGCGATCAATGTAGATATGCTCAAAGATCATCCATCGGCAACTAGCCGACAATCCTGCCCCCCAGGGCCCAGCGACCACGTGGGTCGTCAAGTAACCAGAAGAACCAACCAGGTACAAAGTACTGAGTGTGACGGACCAAATAGGTCCCAAGTATGCAAAGTAACTGACCAACTAGGTCCCGAGTAGAAAAAGAAACTGACCAACCAGGTCCCCAAGTAGAGAAGAAACTGACCAACCAGGTCCCTAAGTATGCAAAGTAACTGACCAACCAGGTCTCGAGTAAGAATGTAACTAATGGAAGCTACTGAGCAGAGTAAAGCTAGAGTAATCTGATGTAAGAGTATATAGTAAGAATAAAAGTAATACGATGCACGAGTATGAAATAAGCAAAGTAAAGGCAAAGGGTGAAGGAATCGTCACCAAGCTTGCACCATTGAACGGACGTCGAGTCGAGATACCCACCTGTACAATTGTCACGTCTGTCTCCTGACTGCGAAAGAACATCAACTGAACCTAAGGAAGGTCCACCAGGTTAGAATCTAACCCACAAGTAAGAAACACTAAACCCATAACCTCACCAATAATCCCACGATGATCAGTTTCCCAAAATTGACTACCGTAACCTGCCGGAAGTCCCGAAAATCGCATCGGGAATCCGTCGGGACCCACGAACTGGCCCGAAACGCATCGACTCGTATCACAAGACCTCCGCTGCCACTAAACACTTATTTTAGTGTGACTTGGCAGCAAACACAAAACCTCACGTCGAAACAATTATCGTCGGATAATCATTTCGATCCGGGTTCCCAGAAGTGCCAAATTCGACACCGGAACCCACCGTCGCACACCCGTCATTTCCGAACCATCGAAACGACGCGGGTGACCAGCCAACAAGGCTCAGCGACATCGCAAATACCCTACAACAGTTGTCGGAAGAAATCTGAGTCGAAACTACATTCCGTCGACAAATTTCGCCGCGTAACGCTCTGAAAATCACTTCTGATTTTATGTAAAGTCCTGGTGCCTTGGACAGTCAGTCCAGGGTTTACCCACAACATACATACGCTGTCTACAGCGGCCATAAAATGCACAATTGCATAAAAGTCCCTATCGTCGCTAAAAATCGCATTATTTCATGCGATTTAAGGCTATTATGGGTTGTGCACGCAAACCAGTGCTTTGTAAATCCTTAAATCACACCCGCTGTAAGTTTTCAACGTGCCGAAGACCGTGCTCACCTTTCGGAGCACTGTTGGACTTCGTAGCACGCGCACGAGCGACGTTAATTCAGTAATTTATCGCGCACACCATGTAAAGTTTGACCGTCCCGTTAAACGGGGCATCGAAACTCAGAACGGAGGTGAGCATCGCGTTCAGCACGAAATTTCGATGATCGTGCTCACCTCACGAGGTCAAAAAGTCCTATCGGATGGTCGGAACAGTGACCGAAACCCTAGATGGCATGCTGGTTAACAGAACAGTACTGTTTACCTGAACCCGAGGCTAGGGTTGGTGGTCGGCGGCCAAGTGGCGGCCGTTCCGGCCGGAGGTAGGGGTGGCCGGTCCGGGAGGTCCAAGGGAGGTGATGGCCGACGGCGGAGAGCTGCTGGAGGCGCGGCGGCGGAGATCAATACCGCCAAAGGCTCTCGGGTTCCAAGTCTCCCGGCGGCACGGCGGCGGCCGGAAGACGTCGGGGCGACGATGGATCGGTGCCGGAGACCGAGAGGAAGACCATGCACCCCGTAGTGGCTGGTGGTGGCGCTGGGAAACCGAGGGGACTCGGCCTAGGCCCGCACGGGTTCTGGGCGGCCGCAGGGAGGTCAGCGGCGGAGGTCCACGGGGATGGTCGGGATGGCGCGGGGCGGTGAGCGTGAGGTCGCCGGAGGCCGTGGGGTTGCGGCACAACCCGACGAGGAGCGGTGGCGACGCGCACAAGCCGAGATCGCCCGGGTTCGGTTTGGGTGATCTGGCGGCCGCGAGGAGCAGGGCGGCGGTCGGCGGCGCTCGGGGACGATGGGGCCTGCCGGGCAAGCAGGCCAGCGACAGATCTCGGCCAAATACTGCTTACCCGAGGGTTATGGGGCTTCTCGGGGGTCCACGGCCAAGGAGGAAGCAAGATGGGGGGAGAGAGAAGGAAAGAGAGGCCGGGGAGGCTTTTCGGTGGCCGGAGTGGTGTGCCCGCGGCCAGAGCACGCGCAGGGAATGACAGAGAGATGATGGAGGCGGTTTGATGGCTGGGGGAAGGTAGAAGGGCTTAGGGTTAGGGTTTCCTCGAGAAACCCTAATACCTATTCTTTTCTACCCTTTGCATAATTACAAATACACCCTCCACAGTCCATTATTTCCACTCCGATCCCTGTCAGAGTATAAATCTTGCTCGTAAAACCCCCAATGTTCGAAATCTCGCAATTCGGCGCATAAAATATTAAGACTTTTCGCGTTTCGCCATTTTGCGGATTTGACCTCTCTGCGTTCTTTTCGCGATTCCCGAAAATTCGTCCGTCGGATTTCTGATCGGATCGTACCAGCTCGTTCAGCACGACGGAAACATCGAATCTAGCATTTTGTTTCATTCGATTTGGTCTCCGATCTGCGACAAAATACCCCCTCTTTATTTTCTCCAAAACTTCACTTATTTAATTATATATGTATAATCATTCAAATGCCTTTTTCTCGACAACCGTGCATCAGAATCCAATTCCGTCAGTGCCATTGGATTCCGAATTGTCGAGCCGTTCGAAACGAGCTATTGAAGTCCCATAATCGGAGTCCTGTACGCACCGGAACCCTTCTCTACTCCGCGATTCTCCGAAAATCCGAAGTTACTATTCACTTTAAGTCAGATTTCCGGTAGCGTAACTTTTTCGTTTTAGCTCATTTTCACCTGAAATTTGACGAGTGCTCTTGTAATTAAATTACACACAATAACATCGTCAACAAAAGGGTTTATTTATTATGACAAAAATGTCGATTATTACAGAGCGAGTAGTCTCAAAATCCACGGTTGATAATAAAAATCTCACAAAAACTAGTGATAAAAGATTCAAATTTTGAATTGAAAGTATTGATCTTTCTTTTGTTGTTAAGTAGAATTTTTTTTATTAAATTGTAATTTGAATTGTTTTATATTATTGAATTTATAAACATGTCATATCGGTCATTGAAATAGTTATTTTTGAGATCATTCACTACAACAAAAACGGTTTAGAATGATACTTTTAAATGTCGGTACAAGTCAATAAAAGTGTTGCTAGCTAAATTACCGACATTTTTTAAAAGTGCTGCTATATGTGGGGTCGCTATATGTAAGGCGGCCTTGATGTTTGACACCCACTCCTCCAGCGATCTGTGCTGGAGGGATAGATGGCGATTGTAGACCTCTGTGGTCCCTGTGAGATCCTTGCGGTGAGCCTGAAGCTCAGGTTGTGGAACCATGCTCGGGCGTAACGGTGCGAGGAGGAGGAGGAGAGGGAGAGATGGTGATAAAATTTTTCTTTTTCCTTTTCTGTTTGTCATCAAGCCGAGTGGGCTGGGTGGAGTTGGTTGAGTAAAAAAACTTTTTTTTTGATTGAAGTGAGCTTCATATGTGTCCCAAAAATGTGTGGATTAGTAGATATTTTAAAAAAAGTTTTGACATAAATGAGGCACTTACACAAAAGTGTTCCAAAAATATGCCGCTATAACCTAATTGTGTTGTCTAACGGAGCCGACAATAGAAAAAAAGAAAAAAAAACAATTGATAAGACAAATAGAGAGTGAGAGAACTCCTTGAATTGGTGGATAGTAAATTTTACTAAGTCTAAAAATAATTATGCTTGTGTATGTCAAAATTATTAAAAAAAATAGAAAAAAATGTACAAAGACCCCTACATTTTAGCATTTTTGCAAACATACCACTAAGCATTTTATTTTGACAATTAAACTCTCTATATTTTATCAAATACTTTAATAGGCTATTTTCTGTCTGAAAGTTACTAATATTGTGCAGCTTTGATCAGCTGCATATCTTCCTCATGAAACTTCAAAACACAAGGAATATTTTTTCTCTTCAGTTTTTGATAATTAAAAATTTGAATAAAAATATGATAAATCCATCATTGATTTTTGCCGCTTTTTCATTCATTAATATAGAATAAGAATTTAAATTTAATTTGTAATGTAAATTTTTATAAAATTATATGCAAGATATGCGACCAAAATATTCGTGTAGTTAATGGATAACTTCCAGAGGGGAGAGAGCTCTGAAATTATTCAATAAAGTTTAATAACCAGTTTGCAAAACAAGCCAAAGTTATATAGGTATCTTTGTATATATTTTTTTTCTCAAAAATATTTGCACGTGAGCAAAGCATTAATTTTCACCTCAAAATAGCAATTTCACAGCTGGTGCTATTTTGTAACAATCCCATAGGTGATCTAGGGATGATAACTCAAATACTTGTACCAAAGACTACTTTAACGTGGCTTTCGAAATGTATGCGATTTTCTTATCACGTGCTCTTGTTTATTATTATTCATGTTAGGGATAATTACCTAACATATTCTTAAAATTTCTGAAATATCATATTTTTTTTATTTTTTTTAATTTCAAATATATATACACTCCTCGTATATTTTTTTCGTTATTCAAAAATACTCATGCTATTAGTGTCAATTAAATCATGTCGGGTTAAATATGAGTTAAATTTCTATCATAGTTAAAAAATAATGAAAATATCTATTTTGCCTCTAACTTAAGGAGAAATAAAAAATATTGATTATTGTAGAAGTGTATATTTAAAAAGGCAAAAGATCAAAATACTTTTTTTGCTCTAACTTAAGGGCAAATAATTAAAAAAAGTTGGTGACGGTAGAAGAGTATATTTGAATAGGCAAAATTGATAATTTTGCGGACATAATAGTTGTCCCTAACCGTTCACTAACAGAATTTAACTTTATGGGTATATTTGAAAGACTTTGAAATGTTAGGAAGATATTTTTAATATTAGCCTTCTAAGAGGGATAAATGAAAAAGTCGAAAATTTTTCAGGAATATATAAACAATTGCTCCTTAATCTTCTATCTATCAACACAATATATAGAAACAAAATTTGATATATTGTTACTTTCGTCCAAGGTATGTATGTTTTCCCGAAATCTATGGAGAGAGAAGGTGAAGTTGTTATTAACTTTTGCTGTTTGCTTTGTCACAGCTCGAGTCCTGTCAATTGGATTTGCTCGAGTATGTGTACTAGATCAGACGAATGGATAAAATTTTCTCTCTCCGCACGTAACGAAATCATACACCAACTTATACAACAATGCATGATATTGGTACTTAAAATATCAGAGTATTGGGCTGCTAAATTGAAACAATCACAAATATTATCACGCTCCGAGACCGCTACCAATTTGGTCTTCTCTTTTCGCACGTAACGAAATCATACACCAACTTATACAACAATGCACGATATTGGTACTTAAAATATCAGAGTATTGGGCTGCTAAAGTATTGGGCTGCTAAATTGAAACAATCACAAATATTATCATGCCCCGAGACCGCTACCATTTTGGTCCGGTTCGGGCGCGTCGAACAAACGCCGAATGAACAACACCTCCCATGTCCCCCCAAGGCTACTAAGCAACCAGATCATGTACAAGAATTTGTTCAGAAAACTAAATTCATACATGCACGATCAACAAGAGGCACCACTAGTGCCGACAAAGTAAGAACAAGAATCACATGTACAACAGTGAAATAAAGAGATGTTTACTAATTATTACATCACATTGCATTCTTTTACATTTACATCTTTTTCCAAAATGGATATATTGTCCACTAGATGATCACCAAAATACATCAATAGCTCTCCAATCCTCGCCTACATAATTCACTCATATACATAGGGTAATGCTAATGCAAAAGAAAAGCTACTATACTATTACTCGGGCGCTATACCCTTACCGCGGTCCTCGCACGGCGCGCTCGAACTAGGCCCTATAATAAAGTGGGATGAGAACTATCTTCCATAGTTCCCAGTGGGTTCGGCTGCCGACTCCGCCGATCTCCCCACTAGGTCCGAGTGGGCAAAACTAGATAGATAGGTAGATAAATATGAAAACTGTAAATAACATAGTAAGAAAACTATGCTACTATACCCAAAATCATATGTAATGTATGCATGCTTCTTATAGTAAGTAGTTTACTAACATGCCACTATGTCCACTAACAATGTCCAATGAGCAAATGTTCAATAACAGTGCTATTCTCTTGTTTACCCAATTCTTGGGGATCCCTCGGGTTCGTCCACGACTCACTATGCCATCCCGTATGGTAAGGAGACTCACCTCGCTCTTAAACCCAGGACCGTCTGCGGGACATCAACTCTGCCCCTCTCGCACGATACTCCGAAGTGCACTCACACTATGATATCAATTAGAAAGCATAAGAAATGGAATATAATGCAATACGACAATGCAATATGCAAGAGAAGTGAAATCATGGTATATATACTAAGACATAGAGAGGAATCCGGTTGCTTCGGGATGACACCCCCCACCTTTTGGCGATGTAGAGGTTCTAAGAGCGCTATTCGGCACTTGCTACGATGTCGTCTCGGCCTCCAAGGCGGAAACGAAGCTCAATCGGCCTTGTTTTGCCGATAACTTTTCACCCGCTTGACGAATCGCGATTCCGACTTCGCCCACGCGTTTAGACATCTATCAATTAGATTTAGATGCCATTAATTGAGATCAAACCTCATTAATAAGCAAAGCTCCAATTTGGAGCCCTAGGTTTGCACTATTGCAAATCTACCCCCTCAAAATTTTAGATTCTTACATTAATTAAGCATCTATTAAGCATGCTAGAATACCAATCAAACCATTTCTAGAGCAAGAAATCCAAACTCTAGGTCTCTACCATTATAGGGCTTAGAAGCTTACCTCTTAAGCTTGCTCTAATATATGGAGAGAGGAAGAAGAGAATATGCTAATCCTTCCTTAGTCTTGATCTCCACCAAGTTCTTCTGCTTCTTCTTCTTCTTCTTCTTCTTCTTCTTCTCCTTCTTCTTCTCCTTTTCTTTCTAGAGAGAGGGAGAGAGAGTGTTTAGAGAGAGAGAGAGAGGGAGAGAAAATATGTTTGGGGTGTAAGAATGAGAGGGAGAGAGAGTGGTCTCCCCTCTATACCCCTCACTAGTGCAATAATTACAATAAAGCCCCTCCACTTTGCCTCTCTCACACACTGCCCAGACTGGGCAGTTTTCGTGCTCGGGGACCGGTCTGTCCCTAAAGGGACCCGGTCCCCGTGAGCAATCCATGCGGGCTGATGCTCTTTGCCAGCTTCTATACATATGGGGACCGGTCTCTCCCTCAAGGGACCGGTCCCCGAGAGCAATATTTGTGCGCAGAGGGTTTTTTGCCGCACACAACACCTATGGGAACCGGTCCCTCACGCCAGGGACCGGTCCCCGAGAGCAATACTTGTGCGTGGACCTCCTCTGCCACACACAACGCTTACGGGGACCGATCCCTCCCACATGGAGGGATCCCCGAGAGCAATACTTGTGCGCAGAGATTTCTCTGCGCACCCCATACTTACGGGAACCAGTCCCTCATGCCAGGGACCGATCCCCGAGAGCCTAATCTGTAAAACTGCAAATTTTGCACAACTTCCTCTCGCGGGACCGTTGCAATGCACTTTTGGTGTTTTTGACTTCTTCGGTTTTTTTGAAGCATACACACCCGACAATTAGTCGATTCCAAGTGAAGTCCAACTCTCGGATTTCGAGAATTTACTTCCTTACATACTCCCCTCCTAAAAAAGAGTTTCGGCCACGAAACTAATCCAATTTCCAACTCAAACTTAAATTTATACCTTACTCATCAAATAGATGAGGGTGATACTTTCTCATCAGATCCTCGAGTTTCCAGGTGGCCTCGCGATCGTCGTGATTGTTCCACCGAATCTTCACGTAGGGAATCTAGCGATTTCTTAGTTTGCGCACCTCTCGAACGATGATCATCACCGAAAACTCCTCATAACTCAAGTCTTCTTGAAGTTGTAAACACTAAGATTTTTGATTGTGCCATTAGACTCTCTGTTGATGATGTTTATGTGTGTAATGTAATTACATAAGCACTCGTCAAGTTTCAGGAGAAAATGAGCTAAAACGGAGAAGATACGGGACCCGGACCGATGACTTAAGTGAATAGTAACTCTAGTTTTCCGGACGAGCCGGAAATAGAGTATGGGTTCAGGTACGTATCGGACTCCGAATATTGGACTCCAAAAGCTCGTTTCGAGCGGTTCGACTATACCGGAACTAATGGCGCTGACGGAATTGGATTCCGATGCACGGATATGGAGAAAAAGGGTTTAAACGATGTGACATATATAATTAAAATACACACAATAAAGGGGGGGTAATACTTCGCAAATCGGAGACCAAATCGATCGAGGTAAAATGCTAGATTAGATGTTCGCGATGTGCTGAACGCGCTGGCCTGATCCGATCGGGAATCCGACGGACGGATCTTCGGGACATGCAAGTTGATCGCTAAGGGGTTAAAATGGTAAAACGGCGAAATGCGAAAAGCCCTAATATTTTATGCGCCAAATTGCACGAATTCGAATGTCGAGGGACGTTCGCGCATAACTCACCTACTGGCAGGGACTAAACCATAAATTGGGGACTATGAGGGGCTAAATTGAAAAAGTGCAACTTGGCTATATAAGGGTGCTTTAGGGTTCCATCCATGAAACCCTAACCCTAGCACCCTAAACCCTGCCTTAGCCACCCGAGCCGCCTCCTTTCCATCCCTGCCACCCCGTGCGCGCGCCGCCCACCTCCGGCGAGCTCCTCCGGCCGCCGGAGAACCTCCCCAAGCTCCTCCTCCATCTTCCTCGGCCACCTTCTCCTCCACTTGATCCAGAGAGGGACCGAGAGGGCTTCAAGCTTCTCTGGAGGGTTGCCCTGGCCGAGGAGGATCGCCGGCGCCCGTCCCCGGCCCCCGCCACCGTCCTAGAGCGCCGCCGCTGCCATTCTTTGCTCTGCGGCGTGCTTGATCACCCAGACCGAGCTAGAGCACCCTCGGCATCCTCGCGTCGCCGCCGGCGGTCTTCGGGTGCACCGACCTCCGACGTCGGGCGACCGCCGGCGCACCTCCCCGGCCGTCACCGTACACCGCCGGCGCCGCCGAGCCATCCAACCGCCGTGTGCGCGACCACGGCAAGCGGGCTAAGGCTCGGGTTCCGCACTCTGCCCGCTCCGCCGGGACTTGCGCCGCACTCCCTCGACCTCCTCACGGGATCGGCCCGGCCGAGCTCCCCGGCCGCCGCGCGTCGCCGGAGAACCCCCAACCCGAGGGCAAGTGGAGGCTTGGATCACCGCCGCCGCGCCTCCGGCCGCCGCCCGCCGCCGGCTAACTTCCTCCTCGGACCCCCCGGACCCGAGGCTCCCTCCTCCGACCGGAGCGCCGCCGTCCAGTCGCCGGCCGGTCAAACCTAGCTCCCTCGGCTCCGGTAAGCCTTTAATAATTTCCAGCACCTAGGTCTAGGGTTCGGATCACCTATCCGGTGATCCGGTAGGTCAAATTGACCACGGGAGGTGAGCACGGTTAAGGATTTTCCATGTTGAACGCGATGCTCACCTCCGTTTAATCTAATGAAACACTGGTTGACAGATTATTAGCGATGTACGCGCTATGCGCGCTATTTTGTGATTTTCACGTCGCCCGTGCTGCGGAGGCCGACAGCGCTCCTAAGGGTGAGCACGGTCTCCGGCACCTCGAAATCTATCAACCTGTGCCTCGGTTAGGTTAGTTATGTTCGGGTTAATCCAGGCGGGCCATAAAAACCTCGAAAACGCATGAAATAACGCGATTTCGTGCTGTTTGAGGGGCTTTTATGCAATTATAGCCTCCAGGGATATTTTGGGCAGCGTGTACATGCTACGGGTAACTTCTGGACTGATTGTCCAAGGTCCCGAGCTTTTCGGAAATCAATAGGAGTAATTCCAGTGCGTTCGTCGGCGAAAATCGACGACGGAACGCGGCTTCGGTTCGGATTTCTTCCGATGTTTCTCAGAGAGTATTTGCGTCGTCGCTGAGCCTTATTGGCTGGTCACCTGCGTCGTTTCGAGGGTCCGAAAACGACGGGTGGTTCCGGTGTCAAATTCGGCACTTTCGGGAACCCGGACCGAAACGGTCGTTCTATTTTAATCGTTTCGAGGCAGTTACGTTCGTGGGGTTTGTGAGTTACGGTTCTGGTATTGGTGGGTTAGATTCTAATCCGGTGAACCTTCGTAGGTTCGGTCGTTCCTTTCTAGCTGTCGGCAGACCAGGTCTTCAAATACACAGGTGGGTACTTCGTTCTGACGTCGGTACAGTGGTGCAAGCTCGGTGACATTCCTTCCACCCCTTATTGTTTATATTGCTTATCTTTTATATAATGAGCCTTGCATTGATAGTGTTCCATAATACTCTACTCAGTTGTTTCCATGCTTAGTATCATGTGTAGGAGTAGAGTAGTTCATCTATGTCTGTGACCTAGTTTGTCGGTTCTCGTACTCTATATCTATGACCTGGGTGGTTGGTTTCAGTATCTCGTTTCCATGAGTCGATTCTTTGACTTCTGTCGTTGATGACCGTTGTGGTCGGTATACCCTGAGGGGTTGGATTGTCGGCTAGTGGCTGACGGTAGTTCTGGATTCTGTTGATACACTCTGGTGACCTATTCGTTTATTCATTGTGCATATATTCTAGTTGACTTGAGTAGTCAGTACTTATGTACCTTTGGTAGGATGTAGAGTTGTTCCATCCTAGCTAGTTGACCTGAGTGGTCAGTTCTTGTGTTTTCTTGAGCAGTACTTGCATACAGTTGTGAGGATGTTGAGTTGTTCCATCCTAGTTGACCTGAGTGGACGGTTCTTGTACTTCCTTATAGTTGGATGACCTTTGGTCGGTTAGCCCTGAGGGGCAGTGATTGTCGGCTAGTTGCCGACGGTTGACCTTTGAGCATATGAGCATCGATCGCCCGACTCGTTCGCAGTTCACGAACACCAGCGGTCTGATCCACCGCGGCAGGGTGTTCTTTTCCGGAAAAGTGGTTGGGTGTGCCAACCGGTGAACCCATAGGCTACCTTGGGTTGTATGCAGGTATAGAGTGGCAGTGGGCATTGCCTGAGGTCTGCGGACCAACACGACGGTTTTTAGATTGGGTATATTTGGACTTCTTGTTCGGTTGACGCATATAGCTATAGTAGTGGTTGTTGCTTGTCTATCTTCAGTTATTTTTTTACAGTTGTCTTACTACTATAGCTTTGGTATCCTCGTATGTTTCTAATTCTTCTTTACAGTAGCTGTTGTTTCATTTCTATATATCTCTCTCGTTTACTTATTTATCATAGCTACTGTACTACACTACAACAGAATTAGGTTATAGGGACACATGTTTGGGACACTTTTGAGTAAGTGTCTTATTTATGCTAAAACTTTAAAAAAAATATCTACTAATGCCTAAATATAAAGCTCAATCAAACTAAAAATAAAAGATTACTCTACTCAACTTACCACACCCAGTCCATTTGGCCCGATTACAAACAAAAAAGAAAAAAAAAAAAATTAATTACCATCTTCTCTTCTCTCTTCACTCAATCCATTGAAATTCTAGACGAAAAGCCTTTTCTGTCGTCCTCATCCCCCACCGCAGCCAACGAGATAGAGTTTCGACGGTTGCTAAATGCCTAAATAAGTGTTGGTAAATTAGCAGCACTTTTTTAGGTTATAGCGACACTCTTTAACTGTCGCTATATACCTAGCGACCCCACATATAACAACACTTTTTAAAAGTGTTGCTAATTTTAGTTAGTAGCACTTTTTTGACATATACCTATATTTAAAAGTGTCGCTACATACCGTTTTTATTGTAGTGCTACTATCATCTCCACTTGTGTTTATCTCCGTGAGGTATCCACTGGGAGGGGGAGACATGTTTACATGTTCTCACCCCTCGCCTTCTTTTTCAGGTGACGTTGCAGGTCGTAGTGGGATAGCTGGTGAGGATCGCGTCTAGTTCGCGATAGAGCCTCCGAGCCGGTTTGTACTACTTAGTTCTCCTTTTTATTCCTATTGTTATAGTTTAGTTGGTTATATGGTTCAGTTGGTTTACTTTATTTGAATTCATATGGTTTTGAATGAAATAAAGAGGTTCTGGCTTTTGTAAAAAGAAAATAGTTTTCTACCCCTCGTGGTAGCGTACTTTTGAAAGAAAAAGGTTTTCGTGGTTTTATAAATATGAATCTGTGGTGAATGGTGTATGGATATTTGGATGTAAATGTTCGTATATTCAGTTGTGGTTGTTTCCTCGATGTATGATTATAATACTCTGTACTTGTGCGACGCCGTGCAAATACATGGGAGACTGTCCGTGTGGACAGTGGACTCCCTGTATTTGTGGCGGATCTGGCATACCCTGGGGGTTAGGTTTTCAAAAAAAAAAATTCCGCTGTGTTTTTAACTATAAAGAGACCCCGGGGCGCCACAGATTAAAATGGTATCAGAGCAAGTTACAACCATAACACCATTCACAGGTTGTTTTGAAAAGTAATTGAACTGAACCAGATGAATTGAACCATTGGTTAGGTTGACCTATAGGAAGACCTACGGTATAGGCACGTGAGAGTGCGGGGTTTGGGCTTAAGTCCCGGTGTGCATGTCGAGTTCGGTAAACTCTGAGTGCACGGTTTCTTCCGTATGTGTTACGGTTTTCGCACAAGCTGGTGTCTAAGTCGGGAGTAGTGGCGGTGCTTCTTTCTGGACATTGAGTGACGGGGTGATGTTTCCCAAGTGTGGCCATTCCTGTCAGGTGGGGCCTTGAAGGGCCAGTGATTTTCGGGCTTTGGCGAGTGTCTCGACCGCCAGCGCCCTGGCCACTCTTCCTACTTTAGACACGGGAGCTACTGCGAGTGTCTCTACGGAGACAGTACTTAGACCTGTTACGGTCGCGACTTCTGTGGGGCTACTCGGGTGTAGTCCAGGGTGTGTTTAACAGCTGTTCAGTCGATTGCAACGTTGGTGTTGCTTTCGCGGTTCCTTAGGTAGGGTTGCGATGCCTACCTCTCTCTTCCTTGATTGCTGATAGAATCTGCGATTCGTGCCCTTTGATATTTAAATTGTTCATACGTCAACTTGACGTGTACTAGAGTCGGATCGACACAGTTTTAGTGTCGGGTTTCCGTTGAGGCATAGTTGAAGTTCTCGGAGCTTTGAGTATAGCTCGGTTGTAGTATGGGAATCGGTTAGAGAAACCGTTTCCTAAAGCCTCAGTTTCGTAGTCCGTGACTTTGTATCGCTAGTAGCTTTCGGAGGTTGAAAGCTATGGGACCTTCTGTGAGTCGGTCGTTCTGTTTTCGAGTGTCGACTTGTAAAGTCGATGTTTCAATGGTATTGGTTGAACTCTTGGTTCAGTGAAGAGGTATCAAGTGGTTTGATACTTCGATGTGTCGCACTTCCAACGCAATGTTGATAGTGGATCTTCGGATATTTCGCCTTTCCTTTGATAAGTATATTGGCTGCAGACAATATACTGTCGAAAGTCGGACGAAATATCTTTGCCCTGTTTGGGACTTATGGATTGGGTCGATATTTCCTCTAGAATGTCTTGTGGGAAAGCTAGAGTGTTGGTCATCTCTGACTACGTAGTGAACCTTGGGTTATTCCCAGGCAGGATTTGCGCAGTTGATTTATCATCACTGCAGGTGTTTTGACTCTAGTTCGAGTCTGGTGTTCGTAGCTCTTTAGTCGTGCTTCCCTCAGCTAAAAGGTTGTTTGGTTAGTAGTCTCGGTCTGGTTGCCGAGCGGTTCGTAATCACTGTGGTAGAGTGACTTGAGCCTGGTTGTTGGCTGTGATTGTCACCGTATATGATGATGTATAAGGTTTGCAACTCGGCTTATCGTGCAAACCTAGGTTTGATATGCTTGTTCCGATTATTTGGTGACAGGTGCGCTTGGGTCTCTCGGAGACATGTTTTTGTTGTTGCTAGGGACATCGATCGCTTGGGTCCTTATAGGACGGCAGCGACAGGGTCTCATAGAGACAGGTGTTGAGCATTACCAATGGTTGATATCGCTTAGTGCGATTGGCAATCCTGTGCATCAAGTAATGGACTCGCATGGAACCTGCGTTGGTTTAATCGAGATTATTGATCGAACAAATTGTCGAGCTCAGTTGGTATTGTCAGTTGGACCGTCTGGTTAGGTGGGAAGTGAGGTCTTGGACCTAGGATTGTCGAATGCCACAAGTGGCTTTCCGTTGACGAGGTGTTGACTTCGACAGTTTGTGTGGTAGCGGTGAGGCGTGGTCTCGAGGTGAGCGTTTGACTCAAGTTTCAGAAAGACGTTTCGTTTGTGCTCGTAGTGAGCAGGTTGACGTTGTTGACTAGTCGGAGTATGCATTTCGGCCTTTGAGATTATACTCCAGACTTGTGGAGCTGATCTGTGACATTTCTACGTGGACTATTAACGTAGTCGAGTCGGTTGCTGTTACGCGGACCAATGTTGAGTGGACCTAATGATTACGAGTTGATGAAATATTATCTCAGATTTGGTAATATTTGGGATCAGATAATCCTGGCAGTGGGACTGTTTTTGTCCGCATACTATAGGATAGTGTTGATCCCGGTGGGTCCTGATCCGTAGGTTTTGGGTTTTTACTTTTTGCCCTCGTCCCGTCCAAGTGAAACGATAGTTGAGCTATCGTGTTTTATGGAAATGTAATTGACCAGTATCCAAGTGATACCGTATTGGAGGAGTAATGTTTGATTGCAATTTCAGTGGGTACGTGGTCAAGTTTCGCGGACGAAACTTCTTTTAAGGAGGGGATAATGTAAAGACTGAGATTTTTGATTGTGCCATTAGACTCTCTGTTGACGATGTTTATGTGTGTAATGTAATTACATAAGCACTCGTCAAGTTTCAGGAGAAAATGAGCTAAAACGGAGAAGATACGGGACTCGCACCGATGACTTAAGTGAATAGTAACTCTAGTTTTCCGGACGAGCCGGAAATAGAGTATGGGTTCAGGTACGTATCGGACTCCGAATATAGGACTCCAATAGCTCGTTTCGAACGGTTTGACTATACCGAAACTAATGACGCTGATGGAATTGGATTCCGATGCACGGATATGGAGAAAAAGGGTTTGAACGATGTGACATATATAATTAAAATACACACAATAAAGGGGGGGTAATACTTCGTGAATCGGAGACCAAATCGATCGAGGTAAAATGCTAGATTCGATGTTCGCGACGTGCTGAACGCGCTGACGCGATCCGATCGGGAATCCGACGGACGGATCTTCGGGAATTGCAAGTTGATCGCTAAGGGGTCAAAATGGCAAAACGGCGAAATGCGAAAAGCCCTAATATTTTATGCGCCGAATTGCACGAATTCGAATGTCGAGGGACGTTCGCGCATAACTCACCTACTGGCAGGGACTAAACCATAAATTGGGGACTATGAGGGGCTAAACTGAAAAAGTGCAACTTGGCTATATAAGGGTGCTTTAGGGTTCCATCCATGAAACTCTAACCCTAGCACCGTAAACCGTGCCCTACCCACCCGAGCCGCCTCCTTTCCATCCCTGCCACCCCGTGCGCGCGCCGCCCACCTCCGGCGAGCTCCTCCGGCCGCCGGAGAACCTCCCCAAGCTCCTCCTCATCTTCCTCGGCCACCTTCTCCTCCACTTGATCCAGAGAGGGACCGAGAGGGCTTCAAGCTTCTCTGGAGGGTTGCCCTGGCCGAGGAGGATCGCCGGCGCCCGTCCCCGGCCGCCGCCGCCGTCCCAGAGCGCCGCTGCTTCCATTGCTGCTCCTGCGGCTGTGCTTGATCACCCAGACCGAGCCGGAGCGCCCTCGGCATCCTCGCGTCGCCGCCGCTAGTCTTCGGGTGCACCGACCTCCACCGACGTCGGGCGACCGCCGGCGCACCTCCCCGGCCGTCACGCGTACATCGCCGGCGCCACCCGAGCCATCCAATCGCCGCGTGCGGCCGCCCGACCGAGCGGGCTAAGGCTCGGGTTCCGCACGCCGCCGCCGCTCCGCCGGACTTGCGCCGCTCTCCCTCGACCTCCTCCGCCGGATCGGCCCCGGCCCGAGCTCTCCCGGCCGCCGCGCCGTCGTGGGAGAACCCCAACCCGAGGGCAAGTGGAGGCTTGGATCGCCGCCGCCGCGCCGGCGCTGCCGGCCGCCGCCGGCTACCTCCCTCCTCGGACCCCCCGGACCCGAGGCTCCCTCCTCCGACCGGAGCGCCGCCGTCCATTCGCCGGCCGGCAAAACCTAGCTCCCTCGGCTCCGGTAAGCCTTTAATAATTTCCAGCACCTAGGTCTAAGGTTCGGATCACCTATCCGGTGATGCGGTAGGTCAAATTGACCTCGGGAGGTGAGCACGGTCAAGGATTTTCCGTGCTGAACGCGATGCTCACCTCCGTTTAATCTAATGAAGCACTAGTTGACAGATTATTAGCGATGTACGCGCTATGCGCGCTATTTTGTGATTTTCACGTCGCCCGTGCGCGTGCTGCGCAGGCCGACAGCGCTCCGAAGGGTGAGTACGGTCAAGGATTTTCCGTGCTGAACGCGATGCTCACCTCCGTTTAATCTAATGAAGCACTGGTTGACAGATTATTAGCGATGTACGCGCCATGCGCGATATTTTGTGATTTTCACGTCACCCGTGCGCGTGCTGCGGAGGCCGACAGCGCTCCGAAGGGTGAGCACGGTCTCCGGCACATCGAAATCTATCAACTTGTGCCTCGGTTAGGTTAGTTATGTTCTGGTTAATCCAGGCGGGCCATAAAAACCTCGAAAACGCATGAAATAACGCAATTTCGTGCTGTTTGAGGAGCTTTTATGCAATTGTAGCCTCCTGGGCTATTTTGGGCAGCGTGTTCATGCTGCGGGTAACCTCTGGACTCATCGTCCAAGGTCCCGAGCTTTTCGGAAATCAATAGGAGTAATTCCAGAGCGTTCGTCGGCGAAAATCGACGACGGAACGCGGTTTCGGTTCGGATTTCTTCCGATGTTTCTCAGAGAGTATTTGCGTCATCGCTGAGCCTTATTGGCTGGTCACCTGCGTCGTTTCGAGGGTCCGAAAACGACGGATGAGCGACGGGTGGTTCCGGTGTCAAATTCGGCACTTCTGGGAACCCGGACCGAAACGGTCGTTCTATTTTAATCGTTTCGAGGCAGTTACGTTCGTGGGGTTTGTGAGTTACGGTTCTGGTATTGGTGGGTTAGATTCTAACCCGGTGGACCTTCGTAGGTTCGGTCGTTCCTTTCTAGCTGTCGGCAGACCAGGTCTTTAGATACACAGGTGGGTACTTCGTTCTGACGTCGGTACAGTGGTGCAAGCTCGGTGACATTCCTTCCACCCCTTATTGTTTATTTTGCTTATCTTTTATATATTGAGCCTTGCATCGATATTGTTCTATAATACTCTACTCAGTTGTTTCCATGCTTAGTATCATGTGTAGGAGTAGAGTAGTTCATCTATGTCTGTGACCTAGTTTGTCGGTTCTCGTACTCTATATCTATGACCTGGGTGGTTGGTTTCAGTATCTCGTTTCCATGAGTCGATTCTTTGACTTCTGTCGTTGATGACCGTTGTGGTCGGTATACCCTAAGGGGTTGGATTGTCGGCTAGTGGCTGACGGTAGTTCTGGATTCTGTTGATACACTCTGGTGACCTATTCATTTATTCATTGTGCATATATTCTAGTTGACTTGAGTAGTCAGTACTTGTGTACCTTTGGTAGGATGTAGAGTTGTTCCATCCTAGCTAGTTGACCTGAGTGGTCAGTTCTTGTGTTTCCTTGAGCAGTACTTGCATACAGTTGTGAGGATGTTGAGTTGGTCCATCCTAGTTGACCTGAATGGACGGTTCTTATACTTCCTTACAGTTGGATGACCTTTGGTCGGTTAGCCCTGTGGGGCAGTGATTGTCGGCTAGTTGCCTACGGTTGACCTTTGAGCATATGAGCATCGATCGCCCGACTCGTTCGCATTTCACGAACACCAGCGGTCTGATCCACCGCGGCAGGGTGTTCTTTTCCGGAAAAGTGGTTGGGTGTGCCAACCCGTGAACCCATAGGCTACCTTGGGTTATATGCAGGTATAGAGTGGCAGTGGGCATTGCCTGAGGTCTGCGGACCAACACGACGGTTTTTACATTGGGTATATTTGGACTTCTTGTCCGGTTGACGCATATAGCGATAGTAGTGGTTGTTGCTTGTCTATCTTCAGTTATTTCTTAACAGTTATCTTACTACTATAGCTTTGGTATCCTCGTATGTTTCTAATTCTTCTTTACAGTAGCTGTTGTTTCATATCTATATATCTCTCTCGTTTACTTGTTTATCATAGCTACTGTACTACTATCATCTCCACTTGTGTTTATCTCCGTGAGGTATCCACTGGGAGGGGGAGACATGTTTACATGTTCTCACCCCTCGCCTTCTTTTTCAGGTGACGTTGCAGGTCGTAGTGGGATAGCTGGTGAGGATCGCGTCTAGTTCGCGATAGAGCCTCCGAGCCGGTTTGTACTACTTAGTTCTCCTTTTTATTCCTATTGTTATAGTTTAGTTGGTTATATGGTTCAGTTGGTTTACTTTATTTGAATTCATATGGTTTTGAATGAAATAAAGAGGTTCTGGCTTTTGTAAAAAGAAAATAGTTTTCTACCCCTCGTGGTAGCGTACTTTTGAAAGAAAAAGGTTTTCGTGGTTTTATAAATATGAATCTGTGGTGAATGGTGTATGGATATTTGGATGTAAATGTTCGTATATTCAGTTGTGGTTGTTTCCTGGATGTATGATTATAATACTCTGTACTTGTGCGACGCCGTGCAAATACAGGGAAGACTCTGTCCGTGTGGACAGTGGACTCCCTGTATTTGTGGCGGATCTGGCATACCCTGGGGGTTAGGTTTTCAAAAAAAAAAAAAAAAAATTCCGCTGTGTTTTTAACTATAAAGAGACCCCGGGGCGCCACAGAAGTTCCGGCGGCTCATATAGCAACGCGTGCTCGGGGTCATGAATGTATTTGTGAAGATTGGAGACATGGAATACAGTGTGTACATCGGCGAGCTTAGGCGACAATGTGAGCCAGTAGGCCACCGTACCAACTCGCTCCAACACCTCATAAGGTCCGATGTATCGAGGACTCAACTTTCCTCGTATTCCAAATCGCTTCACACCCCGTATTGGCGAAACCTTCAGGAACACGTGGTCGCCCACCGCAAACTCTAATCCTCTCCAGCGCTTATCTGCATAACTTTTTCTGTCTCGATTGCGCCGTGAGCAATCTCTTGCGAGCAAGGCGGACTTTCTCCTCCGCCTCCCGCGGGGCCAAATTCTGCACGTTCACCCACATCACTCCAGTGTATGGGAGATCGGCACTTCCGCCCGTAGAGAGCCTCGAACGGTGACATCCCCACACTAGCGTGGTGACTGTTGTTGTAGGCGAACTCGACCATCGGCAGATGATCACACCAACTCCCTTTGTAATCGATGACACACGCTCGCAATATATCCTCCCGAGCTTGAATGGTCCTCTCGGTTTGCCGAATGAGAACCGAGAGCGCGTTCAGTAATTTTGAACTAGAGCCGATCTTACATACTTTGTGAGTCTTTCTTCAGCTCAGCAACGCTTGTCATCCGCAGAAATTAAGCCGCATGGGACGTGGACATGTTTTGAGGTGGGTCGTACATGTATTGCATGACGAACCCACCAGGATGTACGTACAATTCATAGATATAGTTATTTTTTTTCGGGATAATTACCTAAATACTTTTCCAAACTTTGAAAATAGTTCATTTAATTTTTTTTTCTTTTCAATATACCCCTCGTACATATATATATGTTCCTCCATTATTTCAAAATACCTCTACAGTTATCATCCGTTGAGTTAACTTTAGATTAAACGTGAGTTAAATATCTACCACAGTTAAAAAAAATTAAAATATCAATTTTATCCTTAACTTAAGGACAAATAAAAAATGTTGGTGATGATGGATGGATATATTTGAAAAAAATCAAAAGTCAAAATACTTTTTGTGCCCCTGACTTAAGGGCAAATAAAAAAAAGTCGGTGATGGTTAAAGGGTATATTTGAAAGGGCAAATAGTAATTTTATCCAGATAATAGATTTTAACTTTAGGGTGTGTTTGGTTCGCGATATCTTTTTAAGATTTCTTATAATCCAATAGAAAAAAAAATATGACGGTGTTTGGCTAAATGTACTGAGTAATTTAGTTGGTAATATTGGATTTCTTTGGGAATGAGATTCATCTCAAAGTACTGTAATCTCACTTCCTTAAAAGAGGGTGGGTATCTTCATATTAATGGATTGGAGTAATTATAGTATGTCTAATCTCTTTCTTTTTTCCTACACGCTGGCTAATTGGTATTATTTTCTTTTACAGTCTAATCTCATGTCTCTCTCCAAACTTATCTTTTTCTCTCTAAACTTTAACTCTTTTTCTCTCTCTAAACTAAACTCTCTCTTTCCCTCTTTTCCTAAAATCTCAACTCTCTCACTCCATCTAACATCGACTCTATTTCTCTTTCTATTATTTTAATTATACTCTCTCTCTCTCTAATCTATGTTTTCTCTCCCTTTTTTTCTAAAAAAATATTAAAATTTTTAGTAGTATTATTTAAAATTAATTAAAGAAATAAATAAATTAATTATATATTTTTTGTAATCTTAAATAATATTACTAAATATCATGACTGTACGTACGAAACAAACACATGAATACCATATTCTTAGAACATTACAGGAAATTAGTTAAAAGACGACATTAATTTAGCGGCTTTTTGATATGGGCCGGCCCAAAATAGTAGCCCAAATTAAATATTTCTTTTCTCGGGCCTAGCCCATAAGTAACTAACATCTCCTTCTCTTTCTCTCTCTCTCTCTCTACAGGTCCAAATTACTCATCTCTCTTTCTCTCTCTCCCTCTTCTATACAGACCCAAACCCAACCCCTCTCGCCCTATCTCCCTCGCGTCTCCTCCAACCTCTTCCTCTCTAGGGTTTTGAAACGCGATTGTGCGGCGTAGCCATGGCTGAGCTCGGGACCCCGCGATCAAGCTCTTCGGCCGCACCATAGCCGCGGTGCCGCCGCCACCTATGCCAACTCCGGTGGCGGCGGCGGCATCCGACCAGGTGGAGCCGCCGGAGAAGTCGCCGTAAGTAGAGAAGGTGAAACCCAACCCCTCTCGTCCTATCTCCCTCGCGTCTCCTCCAACCTCTTCCTCTCTAGGGTTTTGAAACGCGATCGTGCGGCGGATCCATGGCTGAGCTCGGGACCCCGCGATCAAGCTCTTCGGCCGCACCATAGCCGCGGTGCCGTCGCCGCCTATGCCAACTCCGGGGGCGGCGGCGGCATCCGACCAGGTGGAGCCGTCGGAGGAGTCGCCGGAAGTAGAGAAGGTGAGGAGAAGCGAAACCCCTTCCCCGGTTCTTTGGTTTTGGTTTGGTGTTGATGTCTTGCTGCTTGTTGCTTCACCTCTCATTGGTTGCTCTGCGAGTCCTGAAGTGATTAATATTATAATTATATATTTTTTGTTTATGCGCGTGTTAGCACTAATAACTCTACTAATAACTCTCTTATAGCCCTTTTTTTTTGTATTTTTTGGTTTGGTGTTGATGCCTTCGCTTGATCTGGGTGAATCCTGTGCCGTGAATGCTTCGGATTATGGGGATCAGTTGAATTTGTATAGAATCTTAGATCAATTAGCTTCATGAATTTACTGTTCATGTATAAGTTTATCACGGCCTCTTGTATGTATTAATTCTGATAGTGGGGAAAAAGAAAATCAATTTTGTCACAGAATAAGCTCTATAATGAAAATGATGATTTAACAGTAAATATTAGAAATTTCAGAATGTTGGGTGAATTTTGTAGCTAATTCTGCCTAATTTTTATGTTTGTGATGAGCTGATTAGTCAGTTTTTTAAGTCAATTTGGTAGTTGAGAGGTGATGTGCATTATTTTCGAATCGTTCCCGAGGTATCGCCTATCACTTAGCTTTTACAGCTACGTCAATTTGCAAGAAAGCTTATCGATCTCACACTGCTTTTGTTGTGTAATCGATGCCCTCACATTCGAGATCTTTGATACTTTAAAGTTCCATTGTCAGCAAAAAAACTTGATTCTAGTTTGTCCTGTTTCAGTTAAACATGAATTTAATTTGATATGTAGAGCTACTATTTATCAGTACCTGATCAGCCTTATCTCTTTTCTAATAATTTACTTTATGGTCTTCAGTTTCTTTTCTCCCCAAAATTATATTCTATTTTGAGTTTCTTTGCAAGTGCGTGCTTTGTGATTGTAGTACTGGAGAGACCGACTCTTACGAGCTAAGGCACTGGGCTTGAACACGATCCAAACGTATGTTCCTTGGAATTTACATGAACCACAGCCGCAGAGATGGAACTTCGAGGGTATTGCGGATCTCAAGTCATTTCTGGAGCTTGCACAGGAGTTAGGTTTCCTTGTCATGCTCCGTGCCGGTCCATACATATGTGCATGTAATTTGTACCTCTATTTATTTTAACAACTCATAAATAATTGAGCATGCCAGTCATAGTTTGTGGACATCTAGAAGAAATTCAACTTACGCTGAGGAATATTCCCAAATGCAACAGCCAACTAACCTTTTTAGTCTGTCTATCAACAACAATTGAACAAAATATAGAGGTAGTGACTGTTGCATTGTACTACACATTTGGTTTACCTTTTGGTATTGTTTCTGTTTATTAATCTATTTTATACTTCTATTTATATGACTGGACTTCGCATGCATTTTGGGTGCAGAATGGGACTTGGGAGGTTTTCCTGCTTGGTTACTTGCCATACAACCTCCTCTGAATCTACGATCATCAGATTCCACCTTCCTTTCATTTGCAAGTTCCTTCACTTATCAGAGCATACAAAATTTGCTTGATTATATTCTTGGGTTAACACTTAACCTATTTGGAGGATTCAACCAAGGAATTAGGCCACATCGATTAGATATTAATCAGTCAATTCAAAGCACAAAGTATCGTTCTTGAAGTTTCTGTATGTTTAAATTACGACTCATACTGACACTGTTCTAGACTGTATCTGGCTTCATCAGGGAGTTCTTTTCTTTCTCCGGCGATGTCGAAACTGTAAAAGTGAGCAATGTAAGAGTGAAGGAGTTGGAGTGTCACGCCCCGGGGTCTCTTTTAGGATAAAAACACAGCGAATTTTTTTTTTTTTGTTGAAAACCTAACCCCCAGGGTATGCCAGATCCGCCACAAATACAGGGAGTCCACTGTTCACACGGACAGAGTCTCCCCTGTATTTGCACGGCGTCGCACAAATACAGAGTAACATAGTACAACCAGGAAACAACCACAACTGAATATAAAGACATTTTACATCTACATATCCATACACCATTCACCACAGGTTCATTCACATCTGTGTTTAACATAAATCCACAGAAAAACCTTTTAAAACTGTTTTCCACATGAAAACTTTTATCTTTTAAAAACGCTACCACGAGGGGTAGAAAACTTTTCCATTTTACAAAATCCAGAAATCCTTTTTATTACATTCATGAAAATCCACATATTCAAATGTAATAAAAACACTGAACCATATAACTAACTAAGCTATATCAACAGAAATAATAGGAGTAGAAACTAAACCGAATAACCTGGGTTGGAAGCTCTATCGACCGCTACGAACGTGTCTCCTGTCTCGTCTCAACTCTCACCGCTCGCAATACCTGAAGAATGGTGGGGGGGGTGAGAACATGTAAACATGTCTCCCCCTCCCAGTGGGTACCGCAAGCCGATGAAGGCGAGTACTCACCGGATCAGGAAGAGATAAACAATAATATGAGTAAGTGAAATACTAGATACAGTAGCAACAATATAATGAATAAGATGTGTAAGAACAACTACTGCTACTGTAAAGAATAACTGAAAGTATACCTGCAACCACACTATAGTAGCAAGACAAGTAAAAGGAAAGAACTGTAAGTAGATATATATATACAACCAATGCTACTATAGACATATGCGTCAACCGGACGTATAGACCAAATATACCCAATCTGGAATCTGCTGTTGGTCCGCAGACCTCAAGCCTGTGCCACAACTGCTCAACTAGTAAATGACTCTCGCATATAGCACCCGAGTCTGAACGTACATGATCCTCGCATAAAGCACCCGGATCTCAAAGCATATAACCCTCGCATATAGCACCCGGGTCTCACGGGTTGGCACTCCCAACCACTTTTCCGGAAAAGAACACCCTCTTGCGGTGGCCAAACCGCTGGTGTTCGTGAAATGCGTACGAATAGTGGCGATCAATGATGATATGTTCAATAGATAACCGTCGGCAACTAGCCGACAATCACTGTCCCTCAGGGCTAACCGACCAATAGGTCATCACACTGTAAGGAAGCACAAGAACTGACCACTCAGGTCAACTAGGATGGACAACTCAACATCCTCTCAACTGTATGCAAGTACTGCTCAAGAAAACACAAGAACTGACCACTCAGGTCAACTAGCTAGGATGGAACAACTCTACATCCTACCAAAGGTACACAAGTACTGACTACTCAAGTCAACTAGAATATATGTACAACGAACAAACGAACAGGTCACTGGAGGGTATCAACATAATCTAGAACTACCGTCAGCCACTAGCTGACAATCCAACCCCTTAGGGTACACCGACCTCAAAGGTCATCAACAACAGAAGTCAAGAAAACGACTCATAGATACAAGGTACTAGAACTGACTAACTAAGTCACAGATACGAAGTACGAGAACCGACCAACCAGGTCATAGGTATCACATATAGATGAACGACTCTACTCCTACACATGATACTAAGTATGGAAATATCTGAGTAGAGAATAACAGAATAATATCGGTGCAAGGCTCCACATATAGTATAAGCACGAATAATAATAATAAGAGAGCAAGGGTAAGAAACCATCACCGAGTGTACACTACGCTGTGCCAACGTCGGATCGAAGTACCCACCTGTACAAATACGGCGTCTGTCTTTCATCTGAGGAAGAAGTATCAACCGGACCTACGGAGGGTCCACCGGGTTAGTGTCCAAACCATAAATAACAAACACTAAACCCACCACTAAGAAACACTAAGAGCACAACTCCACAATCAAACCCACGGAGATCGGTTTTCCGAAACCAATTACCGTAACTCGCCGGAAGTCCCGAAAATCGCACCGGGAATCCGTCGGGACCCACGAACTGTCCCGAAATGCACCGACTCGTGTCACGAGTCACCCACTGCCATAAAACACTCCTATTTAGATGTTTTGGCAGCAAACACAAGATAACACTACAATACAATTATCGTCGGATAATTGTACGAATACGGGTTTCCGAAAGTGTCTATTTCGACACCGGAACCAACCGTCGCTCACCCGTCATTCCTAAACCCTCAAAATGATGCGAGTGACAAGCCCACAAGGCTCAGCAACTACACAATAGTTCACAAAGTACCATCGGAGTAATTCCGAACCAAACTCGCGTTTCGTCAGCGGATTTCGCCGAGAAACGCGCCGGGAATCAATTTTCGATCTCCACGAGAGTTTGGGACCTTGGACGATCAGTCCATAGGTTACCCACAACTCACCCATGCTGCCAACAGCAGCCACAACAAGCACAAATGCATAAAAGCCCTCCCGATTATCCGAAATCGCATTATTTTACGCGATTTCGGGGCTTTTATGGCCCGATTACGTAAACCGGAAGTCAATCAATCAAACCGAGACACATGCTGATAGGTCTCGGCGTGCCGGAGGCCGTGCTTACCTTTCGGAGCACTGCCGGCCACTGTGGAGAGCGCGAAAGCGACCCGAAAATCAGTAAACTGCGCGCACTACATGAAAAACATGCAAATTCTCACTAACCAGGAACTCGTTGACCCTAAATGAGGTGATCACTGTGATCTTCACTGACAGACGATCACCGTGCTCCCCTCCGGAGGCACCGGAACAGCCTCGGGTCTCCGGAACAGCGCGCGCAAGCCGAGACAGCAGCCAAAAAGGCCCAAAAAGGACCGACAATGCCGAAACAGTGGATCGGGGTCTCCTCGACCAAATCCAAGGTGAGCACGATGATCAGCGATGCGTCTAGATCATCGTGCTCCCTTCCGTTGGGATCGGGGAGGCCCGGAAAGCATAGAACCTTAACCCGACAAAAAGACAGCCCTACTCTATGCTTACCGGAGCTAGGATGGGGCACGGCGGCCGGCGGCGGCCGGACAGCGGGCACACCGGCCAGTGGAGGGTGCGGGAGGTCAGAGGAGGTCGGGGCTTGCGTCGGCCAGCGGCGGGAGGCGGCGACGACGGCGGCGACGATGCCCTAGTCAACCCGAGAGGAGTTTGGGTTAAACTCCGCCAACGGGGAGCTCCGGCGGCGGTTCCGCCGGCGGCCGACGGGTGCGGCCGGCCAAGCGGAGCCGATGCTCACGCCGGCCGGCGGCGGTAGGCGGCGGCGGCGGCGGGTCATCCCGAGCCCGCACGAGGCTCGGCTCGGCCTTCAATGGGCTGCGGCGGCGGCCGGACTCCACGGACGACGGGGTCGCGTGCGGGAGGGTCGCCGAAGTCCTCCAAGGGTGGCTCGGTCATCCCAAGGTGGCGGCGGCCGCGCAAACAGGAGTTGAAGCTCCTCGGCCGGATCTACCCGGATCCGCCGCACCGCTGGCGGCCACGGCGCGCGCATGGCCGGCGGGGCCGGCCGGGGAACCTTCGGTGGGTCGGGAGCGACGCAGTTGAAGGGCCTGGAGGCATTACTGCCTCGGCCTGGCTCTAACTCGAGAGAAAGGAGAGAGATGGAGAGGGAGACATGGAGAGGGAGGAGGAGCTACTAGCTCCGGCGGCCGGCGGCGCTTCCAGGTGGCCGAGGCGCGACCATGGAGAGCAGGGAGAAGATGAGGAGGCGGCTGGGTGCAATAGAGGCTAGGGTTAGGGTTTTCCATGGTGAAACCCTAAGTTGTCTCATTTATGCAATTTGCCTAATTGCAGAAAGGTCCTCCGAAGATGAAAATTATGAACCCAATCCTTCACGGCGCGTGTATTATATGCGTACGCACCTCTACGATCGGCTCCACGTGATTTGATACATGAAATATTGGGACTTTTGCAAAAATACCCATTTGTCCATACCGACCATTACTCGATCAACGCGCAATATCCGTAGATCCGTCCGTCCGATTTACGAACGGATCGCACCAGTGCGATCAGCACGTCGAAGACATCAAACTCACGATTTTGTTTTGCCTCGATCGGTCACAGATTCGTGATGAATCCATCCTCTCTCCAGCAATCCCATTTGCCAACATTGACCCCTCTTCGATCATCTTGCAATATCCGGCGATCCGTTCGTCGGATCTGCAAACGGATTGCGCCATCGCGTTCAGCACGTCGAGGACATCGAAACTAGCATTTTATTTCGCTCGATTTGATCTCCGTTTCGTGACGAACTCATCTCTCCATCATTCCTTTAATAAACCAACTTATAAACATATACATTTATATATGTAAATTCGTTCGGGACCCTTTTCCTTGACAACCGTGCATCAGAATCTGATTCCGTCAGTGCCAACGGTTCCAGAATAACAGAGTCGTTCGAAACGAGCTACTGGAAGCCTATATTCGGAGTTCGGTACACACCGAAACCCCTCTCTACCTCCCGGATCAACGAAACGCCTGAGTTACTATTCACTTTAAGTCAAACTTCCGGGTCGCATAACTTTTCCGTTTTAGCTCGGTTTCGCCTGAAATTTGACGTGTGCTCTTGTGATCCATTTACGCACAATAACATTTAAAATCGAGGTCAAATTCCATCCAGATAAAAAGTCGGTTTATTACATGGAGACCAAGAACTCCGAGCTGGAGGAGAGGGTCTCCACCTTGCAGAATGAGAACCAGATGCTAAGACAAGTATATATATATAAATATATATACAGGCACAACTGATCAATTAATTATTAAACTACTTTTTAATTCCTATATCTATATATATAATTGCTTTCCTAGCTACTTAATTAGTTAATTTATTACTTGGAATTATGTTCCATTTTCGATCTGATTAATTTGGACGTGCGCGCATGCATGCATGAGAATATAATCAATCATCTTTCTGGTTCTTCTACTAATTAGCTTGAGAATGAACAAATTCTCGAGTATTTATACTAGTAACAAATGAATCCAATGGTGCATATATATATATACACGTGTGGTCAAGCTGAAGCAAGTCGATCGAGCTCAATCGCCTGGTAATTGGCGGAGCCTAGCTCGAGCTCAATCTGCTTTCCATATATATATATATATATATATATATGCATCTGAGCCAACTCGAGCTCAATTCTTTTAGGATCCCGGCCCCTTGGAAATCAAATTATCGTTACCTTTTACTATATATATATATATATCTTGTTTAGATAAATATATAATAATGCATGCAAAACTCAGCAAAATAAATTTGGTCCTGTTATACGCGATGGCCTTAATTAATTATTTGTCAGTTAGCAGATAGCTTGCTCTGGCTTCTTTACTGAAAAGAGCTAAAAAGAAAAGAACTCTTATATATTGCTCTTTTGTCCTAACTGTGCTTCGGTGCATGAAATCACTCCAAAAATATGTTGCATTTTTCATATTAAATCCGCTAAAAAGTCTGAAGCTTGAATTTACCTTATCTACCTGTGAGAAAAGCGATCGGTATCGCGTGTACTGCAATGCGCACTATGTAATTATCTTCTTCTTTTCCTTCAGAATTGAATCTGAAAGGTCGCAGATCGCTTACGTGACTTTCAAGGACTCACAGGGAGCAGATACAGCTTTGCTTCTTTTGGTGAGTTCGAGTTTTAAGCATTGCGATATCACTCGTTTTTATGAGATTTTTTCCTCCCACTTCTGAATCTGATTCCTTTTTGGTGTATGAACTTTGTTTGCTTTTGAATGTAGGGAGCGACGATAGCTGATACTGTGCATATTGGAAAAACATTACATGTACTATAAAATCGTTGTTCTCTTGGATCTGACAATTTTACATCTTTTGAGCTGCTGTGTTATATCTTAAAAACTGTTTTTGGATGTTATAGTTTTTTATCATTTTATTGATGTTGAGAATGTAAGGAACAATTAGTATTTGGTTTCATTCGATACTCTTGGCTTATATATGAATAAAACACTTTTTTTGCTATGAATGTGTCATTTTTGTATTGTATCTTCCATATAACTACTATTCTTAGTGAATATATATATTAAAAAGTCCATGTATTTCAATCAATTGTAGCTTTATGAAAAGCCATTGTATATGTATATAAACAGCTTCGAAAAAGTCACAACATAATTTTATTAATAGCATCAAAAAGCCGCAAAAACTATAGTGTTGTGGCACACTAAATGCCACTATACTAATTAAAGGCGGCTTTTTAATTGCCATGCAGTATTGTGGCAAAAAGCCACTATAGATAATCAAAGGCGGCTAAAATAGAGCCACAATTTGAATGCTAATAGTGGCTTTCAAAAAGCCGCTATAGACACTAAAATGCGGCTTTTATAAGATGCCGTTATATTGATATAGACCTATACCGACTCAGTTTTCACCGGCTTTTTTTGTGGTTTTTCAGAAAAGCAGTTATTTTTTATTGCGGCTTTTTAAAAAGCCGCTATAGGTACCTATAAAAGCCACCTTTAATACAAAATGTTGTAGTGTCGAAATAGGATGAATATGAATAAGATTCTCGGATATCTTTTTATTCCTAGTAATTTTTTATAGTGCGAACCAAACGCGCCCTTAGGGGTATATTTGAAATAGATTGAAACGTAAAAAAAATATTTTCAATATTAACCTTCTAATAGGGATAAATCAGAAGTAAAAAACTTTTTAGTGATATATAAACAATTGCTCCGGTTTTTTACGGACTCCGTAATTCCCCCCGGGAGAGTTCAGAGAAAACAAATTAATGGCCTCTAACAGCAGGAAATTCGATCACAGATAGCAACCGCGCGATGCCATCCACTTTAATTGCTTTACCTTTCAAAGAAAAAGAATACACGTTCATAGCTTTGAATTTTCTCTACGGGATATTATTTGAGAGTGACAATTATAAACGTAATTCAGTGATTATAAATAGGCCATAGTACTGATCACAATTTCGGCTTGTTTAATTGGGAATTGGATAATTAATGTAATGCTATATCACGAGAAAAGGATATTTTATTAATTTCATACCTGCGTTATAACCGGCTAACTATTTGTATGAGTTGACTTAGAATACTTATGAACATATTCGACCGGCATTGAGTTGACTTAGAGTACTTATGAAGATGTGTCCGACCAACATTAAATTTTTAAGATTCTCAATAATATTTAATAAAAAGAAAAATTATATGACGATGTTAATACTTATAATAATATCTAGCTATATATATTGGAATAATCTTAACTCCACCTCCACTCGTTATTTTTCTTTACCCTCTAATCTCTTATCTCACTCTCTAATCCTATCTGTCTTTCTAATCCAGATCTCTCTTTTTCTCTCTCTAACCCATCTCTCTGTCTCTTCTACTAACCATAACCATGTTATATTCTCTCTTTCTTTAATCTAATTAAGCTCTCTCCTAATCACTCTCTAAACTCAAAAGTCTCTTTCTCTAAACTAAGTCTCCATCTTTCTCTATCTGTCCACATCTCTAACACAAAGACTCTCTCTTCCTCTCTCTCTCTCTCTTTCTCTCTCTCTCTCCAACTCACCTTTCTCTAATCCCAACTCTTTTTATCTTTAACCTCAAATCTCTCTCTCTCTCTCTCTCTCTAGATCTCTCACGCGTGCGCGCGCACACAGAGGTAACCTCTCACTCTTTAACCTAAACATAATTTTGTTATGATAGTTAAAATAAAAAATCTTTGTTCGCATTACTACTAAATGTGACACCACAATATTTCTACATCGGATAATGTTAGAGAGTGTGAGGGACTTATATGTGACTGTTGGCATTTGGTTAAATCGAATCGGGTGCGCCCATGGTCGGGCTCGATCCGACGGTTGTTATGTTGTCTAATTGGATTAGGATTAATCTCGTTTTGAATTGGAAAGCTAGTTAGAGATAAGTTCTAATCATGTTAGGATAACAATTTATAACCGATTTGGACTTATTCCTAACGCTATTAGGATTCTGTAATCCCCTATAAATATATGGGTGATCCCACATTAAACGATAGACAATTAAAACGAAAGTTTTTCACATTCTCAATTAACCTATTAATCTAGAGGGACTTGGGACTTGAACGGTGGATTTGCGATCGTGCTCGTTTGTAGTTCGATCCACCGCGAGTTCGGAGCACAAGAAGATTTTAGAGGACGATCCAAGGACACGTGAATCAACTTCGACGATCCGGGCGTTGTAACGCAAATCGCTTCCGCAAAAAAGTACGAACGAATACTTCCGCTGCGTTCTACATCGTTCTACATTGGTATCAGAGCTTAATATGCTTAATATGCTTAATATGCTTAATATGCTCAATAGCTTAATATGCTTTTGTGACATATTAGCATGCATTTAAAATATTATAATGCATATTATGATGTATGGATAGAATGTTTTAGCATAATATATTTTTTTATGCATGCCTAGTCAAGTGGGAGTCTTTTAATTTTGGTAGAGTAAATTATATGCTTTTACTCCCAAGTATTTTGGGCAACTTAATTAAATAATTAAAAATTTAGACATGGTGTGTGATGTGATTATGAGCACAGCGAAGTTTTCCTTTATACATTATGATCTAAATTTTAATTTATCTAATTAGAGATGCGGCAAAATTAAATAAATATATGATGTGCTAATTTTAAAATATCTTCTTTTCTGCGCATTGTGTGAACTTGAGTAATAAATTGGGCTCGCCGAGAGATGGAAGCCTGTAATAATTGGCTTAAGAATGATCGCATTTCTCGCATTAAGTTGCTGAGCGGTATGCTGAATGAACTCTTGTGCGAGTATGAGCAGTATCTGACTGCATATGAGATGTGGGAGGCTCTCAAAACTTTTTTTGGTGCGACTTCGGCTACAAGGTTGCGTAGTCTGACTATGCTGTTTGACAGTTATTAGAAACGTGCCGATCAGACTATGAAACAGGACGTGAGAATAATGTCAAATATGATTCGTGAGTTACAGTCGGTTGGCGGCACCTTAATTGATGAGCAGTAGATCCAAGTTATGATTCGCTTACTTTCTAATTCGTGGGAACATATGGGAGTAAATTTGACCCATAATGACAACATCAAATTTTTTGAGGATATTGCATCGCATTTGGAGTTGGAGGGGGAGCGCCTTGAGGCTGTTAAAACTCCAACTGCCAATGTTGCTAAGTCAGATTTTTCGCAGAACATCTGGGTTCAAGCGAAAGAGGACTACTGGGTCTTAAAATCGTAGCGGATCCGCGCCTAAGAATGCGAAGAGCACTAAAAGAAAGCGAAGCAAACGTAGTGGCAAGAAGGACAAGTTGAAAATGACCTGTTTTATTTGTAACCAGTAGGGACACTTCGCTCGTGATTGCACTGAGCCGAAGAAGGTACCACTCTATCTCGATTCTCGCCCTAACTCGTTTGTTGCTGAATCTCTCCCTGTGTGGATTGTAGACTCAGGAGTAACAAACCACGTAGCGAGGATCGGATGGAATTTATCGAAATCTTGTGTGTGCTCTGGAGCAAAAGAGTATACATGGGGAACGATTCTAGTGTCGATGTATTAGGCGTTGGCACGTACAAGTTGATCATGCAAGATGGTCGAACTTTGTACCTACATGATGTACTTTATGCTCCAGGAATTCGGCGGAACTTGTTTTCTATTCTTGCTTATGCTTCCCTTAAGGCTTTTCTTTTCGTTTTGAGAATGATGTTGTTAAGATTCATCTTTGAACCTTTTAATAAAGCTTCTACGGCAGAATTTCCTTTACAATTGATCGATTCCGACATTTGTGACCCAATGAGTGTGAGGGCAAGACATCGTGTTTTTTATTTCATCACATTTATAGATGACTATACGCGCTTCGGTCATATCTAACTGATATCCCATAAGTCTGAAGCATTGGATTGTTTTAGACGAGGTTGAGAATCAGTTAAATTTAAATTAAAAAAAAAAAAAAAAAAAAAAAAAAAAGGCTGATCGAGGCCGCGAGTATCTATCTGAACAATTCAAGGAATTGTGTGATGAAAAGGGAATATTCAGGTAGCTGACAATTCCTGACACTCCGCAGCAAAATGGTGTAGCGGAGAGAAGAAATCGCACATTGCTCGACATGGTTAGGTCAATGATGGCGCAAGCAAATTTGCCTATCTCCTTTTGGGGAGACGCATTGTTAATTGCTGCCTACATTCTTAATCATGTACCCTCTAAAACAGTACCTTCCATCCTTTACGAATCATGGATAGGCAGGAAATCAAATTTGGAGTACTTGCGTCCTTGGGATTCGGCAGCTTATGTACACAACACTTCTCACAAGTATGAAAAGTTGGGTCCTAGAGAAAAGAAGTGTATCTTTATAAGATACCCTGAACACTCTAAGTGACACGTGTTCATCGGAAAGCAGCCAGATGGAAGTTTGACTGAGATTGAGCCGCGAGATGTTGAAATCCTCGAGGAGGATTTTCCTTATAGAAGTGAGGTTCGAAATAAAACTGAGTTCCATAAGATGGATGACTCTGGTGATGGCGCTTCTATTCGCTCAGTTGAGACAGAGGAGGCAACTCCGATACCTCCTGAGGATAGTGGGAGCGACTTACCATTAGATGAGGAACCTCAGCTTCGTAGGAGCACACATGTGGGAGTTCCCCGTCGTCGTTTTGAGATTGAGGGGGAAGCTTTCATGGTTGCTGCACATGATGATCATGAGCCTAGATCTTTCCAAGAGGCTCTTTCATTACCTACTCATAAGGAATGAATGGATGTAATGGTAGAGGAAATAGAATCGATGAAATCAAATCAGGTCTGGGACTTGGTTGACTTGCCGCAAGGCAGACGGTTCAATCGATAGGTACAAGGCTCGCCTAGTAGCAAAGGGTTTTACCCAACGAGAAGGCGTTGATTATAAAGAAACCTTCTCTCCTGTTGTAAGGTTTGCTTCGATCCGTCTAATCTTGGCCATTGTCGCATATTTGGATATGGAACTTTACCAAATGGACGTTAAAACTGCATTTCTCAATGGAGAACTGGATGAGGCAATCTATATGGATCAGCCTGCTGGCTTCTTTGTAAAGGGTGAGGAGCATAAAGTTTGTAAGCTCCGACGATCCATTTATGGATTGAAGCAGACCTCCAAGAAGTGGCATATTCGATTTCATCTAGCCATCACTGAAGATGGGTTTACGATGATTGAAGAAGATCATTGTGTGTATGTTAAACGGTCCAAGGGGTTTTTTTTAATCCTTATATGTTGATGACATTCTGCTGGCCGAAAATAATAAGGAGATGATTGTCGCCACTCAGACGTGGCTGTCCTCTAATTTTGAGATGAAGGACATGGGTGAAGCGAATTATGTGCTCGGAGTTAAGATCCTACGAGATCGTTCGAAGAACTTTTTATGTCTGTCTCAAGAAAATTATTTAAGAAAAATTTTGGAACGATTTCAGATGCACAATTGCAAACCCATTGACACTCCTATTGCTAAAGGTAAGAGACTGAACCTTAAACTGTGCCCCTAAACTTTTGAAGAGAAAGATAAGTTGAATCGTATTTCATATACTAATGCGGTCGGAAGCCTGATGTATGCCAAGAGGCGTACTCGGCCTAATATATGCTAAGCTGTGAGGTTGGTTAGCCATTTTCAGTCCAATCTGGGATTGAACCACTGCGAGGCAGTGGCGCAGAAGGAAATAATCCTGAAACACATTTATACGGGTCGCATGGTTACAGATTCTCTGAGTAAGCCTATCGTTAGAGAATCCTTTTTGGCTCATGGACTCCGTAGGATTTGATTGTGTAGACAGTTGATTATTTTTGCGCCATTTCTTTTGTAATATTTTTTGGCAAAGATATTTGGTAAAAATTAGCACATGCGTATATATTTTTAAAGAATGGATTGATAGTATGTCGCAGGCTGATTGGCCCTCTCACACCGGCAATCATAATTTTCGGCGCTGTAGAGAGCGAGCGAAAATTGAGGTATTTATGGAAGCCGCCTTGGTTGGCACCAAGATGAGGTCATTAATGAGACCGCATACGAATAGTCCCACGATTCGTATGGCCTGTATATTAAGAGCCAGATGTGAGCTCATCGTTTTGCGCTTGAGATAGCGAGCGAATGGAGAACTCAGGCTAGACACTCCGGGAGTGACTGAGCTAAGATCCGTATGACATTGAGAAAGACATACGCTTATTAAGATTCTCTGTCATAGCATGTATTTCATACTACATGTGCTGGACGACCAAGTAAAGAAGATGAGTGAATGGATCCCTGCTTCCTCATCGTGTTAGTTCTTATGGACAATATTTTGAGAAAATGTCCTATATATGTTAGATGCCCTTAGTGACTTTTGACTATGTCATTAAGTGAAAGAATTGATGTTGCTACTTTGGCATGTTTCGTACGGCTATGAGTGATGCGGCTTTACGGGGCATTACTGGGAAAGCAATCAGTTCTCAACTTGGTGACATGAGGGCTCAAGGAAGACTAGTTGAATTACATTCAGACACTTTGACTCATTGTCGATAGGTTGTATCGCTTCAGCATAGCGAAACAATCATGAGTATAGTGTTATAATGTGCGCAATAGAGGTTAGCATGGCTCTTTGAGGGATTAGAGATGCTGAACCTGGTGTAATTCAATGGTTTAGGGCATCACGAGTCTAATATTTTCTTCTCTTTGAGGGTTGATGTCTCTATGCTGGCCGTATGTGGTTTCTAGTATAGAGCTCCCAAAATGCAGGTTGACTCGGCGGTCGCACTGTTCATTTCCCTGTATGAATAGAGTTAATAGTGGTGTAATGTTGAGGAAGTGGTTATGATGGCATCGATCCTATCATGTGCGAGTGGGAGATGTTGGCATTCGGTTAAATCGAATCAGGTGCGCCCATGGTCGGGCTCGATCCGACGGTTGTTATGTTGTCTAATTGGATTAGGATTAATCTCGCTTTGAATTGGAAAGCTAATTAGAGATAAGTTCTAATCATGTTAGGATAACAATTTATAACCGATTTGGCATTATTCCTAACGCTATTAGGATTCTGTAATCCCCTATAAATATATGGGTGATCCCACATTAAACGATAGACAATTAAAACGAAAGTTTTTCACATCCTCCATTAACCTATTAATCTAGAGGGACTTGGGACTTGAACGGTGGATTTGCGATCGTGCTCGTTTGTAGTTCGATCCACCGCGAGTTCGGAGCACAAGAAGATTTTAGAGGACGATCCAAGGACACGTGAATCAACTTCGACGATCCGGGCGTTGTAACACAAATCGCTTCCGCAAAAAGGTACGAACGAATACTTCCGCTGCGTTCTACATCGTTCTACAGTGACAAACACACTATAACCAATAACTGAACTGCAACATTTTGAGCCGATAGATTGCGGCCAACAAGGCATTAGTGTCAGTAGGTTGAATCTTTACATCTAGTAACAAAGTCAATTCACCAATTCACCAGTTAAAAATGTGAGTGGACCTATCATCGCCTAACGATCTTGGCTATGTGTATAATTAGACTTACAAGAATGTGAGGGCCTAAAGCACACCCAAGCCTACAAAGAGTGGAAACACATGAATATTGATATTTTTAAAAGTATGTCTGACATAATATATAAGTGATACTTTTAGAAGTATTTCGACACAAATTCTACGTGTGTGTGTGTGTGTGTGTGTACTTTTAGAAGTATTTCGACACAAATTCTACGTGTGTGTGTGTGTGTGTGTGTGTGTGTATACTTTTAGAAGTATTTCGACACAAATTCTACGTGTGTGTGTGTGTGTGTGTGTGTGTGTGTGTGTGTGTGTATTTCGACATAATATATAAGTGATACTTTTAGAAGTATTTCGACACAATTTCTACGTGTGTGTGTGTGTGTGTGTGTGTGTGTGTGTGTGTGTGTGTGTGTGTGTGTGTGTGTGTGTGTGTGTGTGTGTGTGTGTGTGTGTGTGTGTGTGTGTGTGTGTGTGTGTGTGTGTGTGTGTGTGTGTGTGTGTGTGTGTGTGTGTGTGTGTGTGTGTGTGTGTGTGTGTGGGGATGTGTGTGTGTGTGTGGGGCTGCTGCGCTCTTAAGAGCACGGAGCTTTCCGTGCTCCTGAGTCGTTTTCGATGATGGAATTTTCGAATCGACGATCGGCTCTGTTAGACTTGATGTAGCGTATTTGAAGTTTCTAGAAAATAATTTTTATGATTTTTCAATATCATTTACTTAGCAATCGAAAGATTTCAAAATTAAAAATTTTTAACGATTGATATCTACCGTTTTCAAGTTTAACGGTGTAAAAGTATTCAAATCAGATAAAATTTTGATACAAAATTCTTTATACTATCTACGACAAGATAAATATTTCTGATCGAAAATTTTAGTGATATATTACCACTTTTTATAGAATTTTTATTTTTAGCCGTTAAAAATTATTGATTTTGAATCCTTTCAATTGCTAGGTAAATGATATCGAAAAATCGCAAAAATTATTTTCTAAAAACTTTAAATATGCTAGATCAAGTCTAGTGGAGCCGATCGTCGATTCAAAAGTCTCATCATCGAAACGCCTCGGGAGCACGGAAGGCTTTATGCTCCCAAGAGCGCAGCGGCCCGCGCTCTCTCTCTCTCTCTCTCTCTCTCTCTCTCTCTCTCTCTCTCTCTCTATATATATATATATATATATATATATATATAGCTACTATACTATTATGAGTATAGAGCCTCTACTACTCATAAGTTGTTTTCGATGTTGGGATTTTCGAATCGACGATCCACACCGTTAAACATGATCTAGAGTATTTGAAACTTCTAGAAAATAAATTTCATAATTTTTCGAAATCATTATAAGGTCCATCAAGCGGGTATAAAATGAACGGTCAAAATCGAACGACATCCTAAAAAGGGATGATCGGATCCTTCAATTCAAGATCGGAGTTATTGATCTTTATCTATATAGTGAATAGAATTTTCTATCAAAAATTCAACAAATTCGATTCTTTTACACCTGTTGAACTAGGAAGTATTCCATACCGGCCATTAAAAATTGTCAATTTTGTGAGCTTTTGATCGTAGGGTAAATGATATCGAAAAATTATAAAATTTTATTTCTAGAAGTTTTAAATACTCTAGATAACGTTTAACGGTGTGGATCGTCGATTCGGAAGCTCTATCATCGAAGACAACTTATGAGTACGAGGCGATCGTACTCATAATAAGATAGTATTGATTTATATATATATATATATATATATATATATATATATATATATATATATATATATATATATATATATATATATATATATATATATAGAATTGAGCTCATATGCTTTTAAAAGTACCAAGTCATTGGTGCTTGTAAGTTTTTAGCCCTTGGATTAATAGATGTGCGGTTAGGATGATGTGGGCCCCCTTGGGTTAAGTGGGTGGTTGGTTGAATAGTATAATCTAACGGATGAAAATGATCAAAGTCCTAGATCTAACGGTAAAAAATTCACAAGCACCAAGTGCTTGGTGCTTTTACAAGCACCATAGCTGGACTATATATATATGTCTTAAACTTTCGAAAGTACGGAGGACTCTGTGCTTATAAATTATTTTTAATGATGGAAAATCGAATTCGACGATCAGTTCTATTAGTCACGATCTATGCTATTAAAACTATTTAGAAACCAACTTCATAAATTTTTTACTTCGTTTGTTCAGTGAAAGAGTAGCCTCAAAATGAGCAGTTGATAATAAAAATTTCAAAAAAAAAACAGTGATAAAAGACTCAAATTTTAAATTGAAAGTATTGATCTTTTTATGATGTTAAGTAAAATTTCTTATTAAAGTTATATGTAATTTGAATTATTCTATACTATTGAACTTATAAACGTGTTATATCGGTCATTAAAATAGTTATTTTTTAGATCCTTCACTACAACAAAAATGGTGTAGAACGATACTTTTAAATGTCGGTACAAATCAATAAAAGTGCTGCTGGCTAAATTACCGATACTTTTTAAAAATGTTGCTATATATGGGGTCGCTATATGTAGGGCAACCTTGATGTTTGACACCCACTTCTCAAGCGATCTGTACATGTGCTGGAGGGATATGTGACGATCGTAGCCCTCTTTGGTCCCTGTGAGATCCTCGCAGCAGAACTTCAGCTGCCGGAACCCTACCTTGTCGGCTGCAGCGGCAGAGGAGAGGAGGAAATAGTGATAAATTTTTTTTTTCTTTTTTGTTTGTAATCGCACCGAGTGGGCTAGGTGGAGTTGGTTGAGTAAAAAAACTTTTTATTTTTATTGGATTGAGGTTCATATGTGTCCGAAAAATGTGTGGGTTAGTAGATATTTTTAAAAAATTTTGATATAAATGAGATATTGACACAAAAGTATCCCAAAAATATGCCGCTATAACCTAATTGTGTTGTCTAACGTTGCCGAAAGTTGAAAAAAAGAAAAAAACAATTGATAAGACAAATAGAGAGTGAGAGTCCTTGAATTAGTGGATAGTAAATTTTATTGAGTCTAAAAATAATTATGTTTGTGTATGTCAAAATTATTAAAAAAATAGACAAAAAATGTACAAAGACCCCTACATTTTAGCATTTTTGCAAACATACCACTAAGCATTTTATTTTGACAATTAAACTCTCTATATTTTATCAAATACTTTAATAGGCTATTTTCTGTCTGAAAGTTACTAATTGTGCAGCTTTCTCAGCTACGAGTAGATCAACCGACTCTGAATGCCTTCCGGCACACTCACCCTTTGTAAATTACTTTCTTGTACTCACGTTCCGTTAATTTAAAGGCAGCTTGGCTCATCAAGCTGACCAACTCTTGTGCTGTTTGATCATTCGGCTCTTCGGCCGACTTCAGTCATTGCTTGATCCGTACATTCGGCTCATTCCGCCGAACCGAAACTATTATAGAGTTTTCGAATCCGGCTGATCCAATTCCTCATTAGCCGAATCGCTTGATCGATCGAATGACGCAAACTTCGAGGGTCACTATCCGCAACCGTTTCTCATCCCGACACGCTCCTCGAGGAGGACCTTTGACCGGGTCAAGGGCTCGGAAATTAATTCGGCATGCAACATTTATAAATCAAAATTTTTCTTAAATTAATTTATTACTTTAAAAAATAGAATTTTATAAATATTTGTGTACAGCTCACGGCCCAACTACGTACTAATATTTGTAACTTTGTATATATTATATATATAAGACATTAATTGTAAGTAGATTAGTCTACATGTTGTATATAATATCACACAAAGTACTTAATTAATTGCGGGCCATTGTTGACCATCGAAGGAATATATCAACGTTCAATCCGTTAATCAGTGATTGATTGATATATATATTATTATGGATAATCATTATTTTTTCATAATGAAATTAAACTAACATAAACAGAATATATATATCAGGAAAATTTAGTGGCTAGCAAAATGATTTAGGAAGTCAAAAAAATTTTGTTAGTACTTTGAAAGCTCAAAAGTAATTAAATACCACTGGCATCTCTTGTGGTAACTTAATTTCACCAATATTTTTTCTTATTTTGGAGGAAGAAAGTTCTAAAGCAGTTTTGAGTTTAATTCCAAAGCATTAATAATTGAAGCCTGCATATTTGGACACTGCAAATCATGGCCAGGGCCCGAGGAGCAATATGTTTGCCCTGTGGCTTAGGTTAATTTTGGAGAAGCATATAATTTAGTGATAATTGCCTATATACCCCTCATGCATATGAAAATATCCAATCTACCCCTACTTTTTTTTTTCTTTCTAAAATGCCCCTCATACGTTCTACCGTTATTGCAAAATACCCCCGCAGTTATCTCCTGTTAAGTTAATTTGGGTTAAACGTGAGTTAAATATCTACCACAGTTAAAAAAAATTAAAATACCAATTTTGCCCTTAACTTAAAGGCAAATAAGAAAGGTTAGTGACGGTAGAGGGGTATATTGAAAAAGACCAAAAGTCGAAAAACTTTTGTACCCCTGACTTTAAAGGCAAATAAGAAAGACAGTAATGATAGAAGGGTATATTTGAAAAGGACAAAATAGTAATTTTACAGAGATAACAGAGTTACTTAACAGATTTTAACTCTAAGGGTATATTAGAAATAGGTTGGAACGTACAAGGGGTATTTTCAATATTTGCCTTCTAAGAAGGGTAAATCGGAAAATCGAGAACTTTCCAGGGGTATATAAGCAATTGCCCCTAATTCTATAATTTAAGTTGTTCGAGAAATAGTAACAAGTACTGTTTTATACAAATTCGGTAAACAGCTTTCTGTTTCTGCGGAGATATATAAAAGCTCTTAAGTTAAGAATTTTATTTTTAGACTCGAGAAGATAATTCATTGTACAGGTTCTTAATTGCGATAGTAAAAATTTTAAATTTTATCTCAATTGTTAAATATTTGGTTGCATCGACCAGCGCTTTGTCGATTACTTTATGTATGAAACTGAGTCTTATAACCTTCAAATTGTTTTGACGTCAGTGTGCTCTTCAACTTAATTAGCCAACTAATTAGCTGAACTGATAGCTTTAATATTTAGAGAGTGATAATTATATTTATATATCCCTTCTTCTTAATTTCGATCTTTCATATGTTATGAAATAAGAAATTAATCAGCTAGAGATAGCAAAGAAGTAATTATTGATGATAATTTCATGCATAGAAGCTTTCAATGAATTTTTCTTGGAGGTTTTTTTTTTTTTTTTTTTTTTTGTGTGTGTGTGTGCGCGCGCGCGCTAGGAAACGAATACTTCTCCTTCTCACTAGAATTGTTTGCATGTTTTTGTCCAAAGTAATATTTTGACTAGAGGATTAAAGATAATTTATTGTAAGTGACATCCTTTAATAAAGAAATTAATCAAAAGAGCTAATACAGATTGAAAAGGAAACGGAAAGATATAAACATATATAGTGCCAAAGGTAGTTGACAAGGAAATTAAGAATATTTGAATAGTCGCTTGGAAGTTGGAAGGGGAAAGAAACTATAATGTAGAAAATAAAAATAATAAACAGTACTGATCGATGCGGTATATAAAGTGCGCATGCAATTCAGGCGTTCGTTATCTGGGTTAGACGGCTGTTGTTAATCCGGGGAAAATGGGAAGTCAGATAAGTACAAGAAGAATAATATGTGCGACTGCCAGCCAGAGAAGATAGAAGACCCAGAAAATTAGGAGGAGTGTTCACACTACATCGCATGCCGTGCATGTCGATCTTCATGAGAAATTAAGAAACCAAAATGAAATATGATCTCCGAACCCTTAATTTTCTGATCTTCGCTGTTAGCGGCTGTTTTTCTATGCATGTCGCTCTCACGCTACGACGAAAAGAAAAGAAGAGAAATAAAAAAAGAAAGAAAAAAAGGCCCTTAATTAATTCTGCCACTATATATATATATATAAGAAGTTGGATACCCTCTCCATCGTCTCCAAATTAATCAGCCCTACTGATCTTTCTTAATTTCTCTCTCTCTCTCTCTCTCTCTCTCTTTCTCTCTCTCTCTCTCTCTCTCTTCTCTTTTTGTACCGCTGAGATCTCGGCAGCGGCAATGGCGGGAGGCGCGATAGTGAGCACGTCAGGGGGTAAGGAGTATCCGGGGACGCTAACCCTCTACGTCTTCCTCACTTGCGTCGTCGGCGCCACGGGGGGCCTCATTTTCGGCTATGATCTCGGCATCTCTGGTAATCATGCATGATGAGCTACGTACAGCTGATGAAGCTCGATCATGCTCTACTAGAGAAGTATAAATATATATAGTTCATGCATATATGTACTCCTAGGTTTTTACCGCGCGAACCAATTAAAAGCTTCATGGAGCAACTTTAACTAGTAAAAAACGGTGTTGTATATATATAGGATCTTGCATGTCCTATATATGATCAGAATCCCTGATCCTAATTTACGTACTGAAATATTTATCGCCTATTCCAAAACTTTAAGCTAAATATAAAAAAATAATTATAGCCTTTTGATATTTTGATAACTTGGCAAATTATGGTACAAATTAAGAATCGTCTATATATTTTACTTTTTTTCTTTTCTTTTTTTTTTCTCTCACATGCCTTTTGGATAATATAAAATCGGTGTTTTAATTAATTTGTAGGGGGCGTGACGGGGATGGATCCCTTCCTGGAGAAGTTCTTCCCGTCGGTGTACCGGAAGAAGCAGGACGGGAGCACCAACCAGTACTGCAAGTTCGACAGCCAGCTGCTGACGGCGTTCACGTCGTCGCTGTACCTGGCGGCGCTGATCGCCTCCTTCTTCGCGTCGTCGGTGACGCGGATGTTCGGCCGCAAATGGTCCATGATGGGCGGAGGCTTCATCTTCCTCATTGGCGCCGCCCTCAACGGCGCAGCGCAGGACATCGCCATGCTCATCATCGGCCGCATCCTCCTCGGCATCGGTGTCGGCTTCGCCAACCAAGTAAGTCCACTATCAAGGAGCAAAATAAAAATAAAAATAAAAATAGAGGAAAATCTAAGACCTTTTTTTTTAAAAAAAAGCTAAAATTATATTACAGATTGAATGTGCGGGAAATAATTTTTTTTCTTCTCTTATTATTGTTGATTACATATTGAATAAACAATATATATATATATATATATATATATATATATATATATATATATATATATATATATATATATATATATATATAGAGAGATAGAGAGAGAGAGTCCCGCTACTATTCTATTCTATTAATAAGACGAAGATTTAGTGATATAAAGTTTTTCGCCATTAAATCTATCTTTTTGATCATTTTTGTCCGTTAGATTATACTATTGAATCAACTATCCGTTATATGAGGACTAAACAAATGAAGTAAATTAATAAAGCTGCCATAAAATCTATATTCTTTTCGCAAAGAAATTACATAAATATAGAATATAAACAGTGCTATATATATGTGATTATTAAAATATTTAATCATATTATAAAATTTAGATTAAAAGATAAAATGTGTAACTAATTAATCGGGGCTCGAATATAGTACATCGTTTTTTAGCACAACTATAATGTATCGATCACTTTGTGGGGTTATCTTATTTTGGGAACTTCCATCAGATGGTGAGACATTTTCAAGATCGATGTTCTGATCGATTTCGTGATTTATTTATTTATTTATTTTCCAGTAGGAAAGTTTTCCTGCTGTTTCGGGTCTAACACTCCACTTGCAAAGTAGACTATTCTCGCTGCCGAGCAATCCTGGTCAAGCACGTGACGCCGTTTACTTCAATAATGGAGATAACGACGAGAAAAAATATCAATTTTTAATCAATTTTTTTTTTTTTTTTTTTTTTTTTTTTTTTTTTCTTTGGGATTTAATCACCGGGATAAAAGAAATATGTTTAACAAAATTTTACTGAATAAATTAAATTTAACCCAATTAAAATTTAGAAACATTTTACTTATATATCTTTTATTACTAGTAAAAAATTTTTAAATTTATTCTTTTCTATCTAAAATACCTTTCAAATTCAATATCAATCGTAAACCTATTGGTGTAAATATATAAACGGCCGTATCTCCTCTAGGCTATATCGATTGGACTCTCATCGACTTTACCAACTCTATACAATTACATAAGCCAAAGTTAATTATAAAAAAAAAACTTTTTTTACCCTTCTCTTTCTCTCTCTCTCTCTCTCAAATAGAATTGTTATTGCGCTTTCAAAGAGAAGAGAAACTCAATATATATACACTTTACAAGTCTATAAATTACAACAACTTAAAATTATTGGCTTTATTTTATTTACTTTCAAATATATCCGCTAGAATTAAGTTATAGGAATGAAACAATAAGTTTAGTATGCATCTATATATATCTATATCTCATTGTTTGTAGGTTCAAATCCCGAAAAATAAAAATGCACGGGTTATAAGATCGAATTACACCATGAATGCAAGATTAAACATTTGTAACGTACGTCATTGGGTATAAATAACATAAAATTTATTTTATTTTAAAAATAAATTGTTACAACAAAACCCCTATAAGGGAGAGATAATAGTTAAAAGAATATTTTAAAATCAACAAGAATATTTTAGTCATCCAAAAATAAATATAATATTTTTGAAGTTTTGAGTGGCATATTAGATATTATTTCTAACCTTTTAATAAAAAATTTATAAATTAAATAATTAATATAAAAATTATAATTTTATTTTTTTTATTTACACCCAAATAATACCATATTATTTTATTTGTATTATTCTATTAAAATAACTTAAGAAAATTATTTTTTCATCTAAACTCACTCAAACACTTTACTACTTTTAACCACGATTAATTCTCCAATTTTGCAGAAATTATTTCTTCAACGGCTAGGCCGAACGGTTCCTATATCTTTATAAATTCTTATAAACTATTTGTTTTTCTTCTAAATAATTTATTATTTTTAAAATTTAAAAATAAAAGTTAAAAATATTTCTGCGCAACGAATGGGTTGACGACTAGTGTATATAATACAAAAGTACATGTAGAGTGTGAGGAGGGTATCTATTCTAGAAATTTATTCCTTAATTTCTGCGAACATTTTTGTTTAGTTTTCTATGAATCATTCCCTCGTCCTTAATTAGTTAGAATTTCAAATTTAATCGGATGTTAATCTACATTTACTAATTAATGTTGATTATTAATTAGTTCTCGCGTCAGGGTTATGATCCGGCCATGATCCCTAATCCAATAAATTGGGTTTTGTATTGGGTTTCTGATCTTAGATCAAAAACCCAACTTAACAATGTCCCCCCCCAAAAAAAAACAAGAAAAAAGAAAAATCCAAATCGTGTAGCAGCAGTGACAAAAAATTTTGTGTATCAACTAACTGCATGCCAACAAATAAGTTTTGACAATTATGATGATACAGTCTGTACCGTTGTACCTGTCGGAGATGGCCCCAGCGCGGCTTCGCGGGATGCTGAACATCGGCTTCCAGCTCATGATCACCATCGGCATCTTCTGTGCGAACCTCATCAACTACGGTTCCAACAAGATCAAAGCCGGGTGGGGTTGGCGCCTCAGCCTCGCCCTTGCGGCCGTCCCCGCCGCCATCATCACCATCGGATCTCTTTTCCTTCCCGACACCCCCAACTCCCTCGTCGAGCGGGGCCACCCCGACGAGGCCAAGGCCATGCTCCGCCGCATACGAGGCACCGACGACATCACTGAGGAGTACAACGACCTCGTCGTGGCGAGCGAGGAGTCGAGGCGCGTGAAGCACCCATGGGTCAACATTCTGCAACGCAAGTATCGGCCGCAGCTCACGATGGCTATATGTATTCCCTTCTTCCAGCAGCTCACTGGCATCAATGTGATCACGTTCTACGCTCCTGTGCTCTTCCAGACGCTTGGGTTCAGCGGGAATGCGGCGTTGATGTCGGCCGTCATCACCGGACTAGTCAATTTCATCGCAACATTCTTATCTACCTTCACTGTGGATAGGCTCGGCCGGCGCAAGCTCTTCTTGGAGGGCGGCTTTCAAATGACCATATGTCAGGTAAAAATAACGACGATATATTTCACTTCATTATGCATGGTTAACACTCTAGCTAGACAAATAAAGCATATTTGGTATGGTAATCACCAAAAACATATATATATTGTCACGCCCGGGGTCCAGCGGAAGCCTACCCGGCGTATACCTAGAGCATACAAGGCATCTGTAAACCATGCAAGAAATATCAAATCAAGTAACAACCACTAGCAAGATATCAGAGCATACGACCTGCTATAGACATAAGCTAACAAAAGAAAAGTATAAAGTACATGTACAACTCCAAAAATAGATCATACATCCAAAAGTCTCGACAACTAATTATATATATGTGGTGGTCTCTATACAAAAGTACATAATCCTCTACAGCTCACTCAAAAAGAGGAGTGATCACCTAGCCGGACTCCGAGCTCTGTCTAGCTAGACATGACCCCTCTGGTCGCAGTCCCTAGCCTCTCTCGCTGTGGATGGCTTTGAAAATAAAACATCAACAAATAGGACGTGGGAACTATTAAACAATAGTTCCCAGTGGGTAAGCCACCGATCTCGGCGAATTACACCACTAGATTCATGAGGCATAAATAGTAAACATGAATGACTATAACATAAAGTAAACAATAAGGAACTAAAGAACATTAGTACTACTATGCCTCCAATGCAACTACTGTATGCAACATGGAAATGAGCTATTTTAAGTGAATAAATATGATATCATTTCTATGTGTACACTATCTAGTAGACACCATTTAGTTCCCATAATTTAGTATCATTACATAATTCATAAGGGCCTACACAAGGTAGTCCGGCTTGCGCCATGCCTAATGACCTCGTGGTAGTATGCATTCCTAATGGCAATCCACTTTGACACCCAATCCCGCACGGCGAGCATGATGTCGCGTAGGCCAACTCCGGAGTGCCGGCTTGTTGGGAGTGACCCTCACAAGCATGTGCGAATGAGCACAATGGTAAGCAAGTATGATCCACAATACAAAGCTTTCAATCGTCATGTCTCAAACATGGAATATACTCTACCCACCTATAGGTCGGAATTTAAGTTCAGTATCAAGTGCTAATTATCAACTAGATAATAACTAGTAACATAAAATTCATCCTAGTTCTACCCAATATATGCCAAGTTTAACTTGTCTACACAAGTATGCTAACCATTATAAAATGCATGTTCATATATTCAATGCATACATCTCTCTGCTTTATAGAGATATAAATTTATCCCTTAAGGTAACTACAACTAAGTTACTCAACATCTCATTTGTAAGAGTACTACTAGCATAAATATGCATGATTTCTAACAACATAACCATAACGAGAACATAGAGAGGAATTCAGCCATTTCAGTGAGGTCAAACCCATCGAATAATCGTCGACTCGCTTTGATCCCTCGAGCGAAGGTGCTCTCCAGCCGTCAAGCACCCTGTTAACCACTTAGATTCATTAGGAGCTTTAACAAAAATCTCCTACAAAAAAACCTCAAGAATCCACTTAACCTAGGTAGCATCGGCCTAGTGTAGAATCCAAAGCTTAAAGCTACACTTCACCTCAGGTTGAGCATAATAAATCCAACCTAAAAGAGTTAAACAACATCCAAATTCGGTTCCACAACTCAGCTGTGAACTTTCTCAAATTACTCAACTACCAAAACCAATAACCTCTATACCAAAGAGAAGTTATGTAACTAACCTTTCCAAGCTCCAACTTAGTTACTTCCTTAGTTAGGGTTGAAGATCAACTTTCAAAACCCTCTCTTCTTCACTTCCACAACTCCTCCAAGATCCTCCAAACCGGCTAGCATAAGGAGAAGAAAAGAAAAGAGCTCAAATCCCTCAATTTCTACTCCAAAAATAGTACTAAAGTTTAGAAAGAGAGAGAAGGAGCTTACCCTGTATTTCTCTCTACAAGCCTGAGAGTAGACCAGCTGGGGAGGTTTGGGGCTTAAAAGGATAATCCCAACTGTAAAATTACCAAAAAAACTCCTTACCAACTCATTCTACCGCTTCGAGTACTGGTACTCAGGTTGGGGTACCGGTACTCTGTCACGCCCCAGGACCAGCGGAGGCCCTCCCAGTTGCGTGCCCAGACCCGCCATATGCCTGCACATATAAGGCGTCTACAACAAAAGCGGAAATAAAAATAAGAGATAATCTACATCTAGAGATATCAGAGCATACACAACTAAAATCTGTCAACAAGTAGATTCATAAAAGATTATAACAACTATAGCAAAACCATAAGGTAAATACATCAAGAGATCCAAGAGAACTAGATACAAAATAGTGGTCTCTATAAGGGGTACAAAAACACTCTCATCCTCTCCAACTAAAACAAAAGGAGATGATAAACCACCTAGCGAGACTCCTCGATTGCTAGCTCGAAGTGACATCCTTGCCGCGGTCCCTAGCCTCTCCCGGGATTGAAGGCTCTGTAAGAAATCATAAAATAGAAGGCGTGAGAACTATAATTTATAATTCCTAGTGGGCAATTACTGACCTCTAGTGAAAAGCACCACTAGGCCCAAAGCAAGGTAAACATAATAAGAAACATTAATAAACTGCTGATATGAAAGCATGTATATGATGCTAACTACTATGGCACATATAAACATGATGTATGTCTATTATATCATGATCCAATATGCCAATACATGATAGGTATGCTCTATCATGGCAACCAACTATACTATGATGTAACAAGTAAAACTATCAAGTATACTATATGTCTCAATGTCCCAAAACTATACTATAAGCATGTCAAAATAATTCAACTATTACAATCTATCTAGTAGTGATTATCATTTATGAATTAATGTCATTGTTCAATTTTGTTTTAGGACCTACACAAGTGTAATTCGGCTTGTGCCGCCTAAGTGCCGTGGTAGCTCCAACATTCTCCTTGAGGAATGAATCTATCCTACTCGGCCCCATAGGCTTCTCGATACCGCACGAGCGAACATAGGTCACAAAGGCTAACTCCGGAGTGCCGGCTTGTAGGGAGCGACCCTCACAAGCATGTGCGAATGAGCACACATGGCAAGCAAGTATAGTCAATATCTCAAAAATCCGATCGTCACGTCTCTAACATGGTAATAGTCACTAGTAACCCCAAAGGTCTAGTAGAATGTCCCTTTATGACATTACATTTCATTATATCCATATCCGGTTCCAACACTAATGCCGCTTTATGACATTAGGCTTACTAAGTCCCCATATAATCCAAGCCTAATGCCGCTTTATGACATTAGCTTACTATATCTCACACAAATGCTAAGCCCAATGTCTCTTTATGACATTAGCTTTTTCTATAACATACATCCCTCTAGTCTAATGTCACTTTATGACATTAAGTTGGCTTCTATGCCAAGTATGAATTCTAAGTCCAAGAGTGTATGGTAATCCCTCTAGTCATTTTCACTATATAAAATATAATCACAAGTCAAGAGTAAGGATGCTATTTACATGCATAAGCCCAACATGAACAACTCTCTACTATATAGAGGTCTAAATATGCATTGTACATAATAAGTGCAATTTAAGCATTCTAAAATTCACAAATAATCTATCTAGCATGGATTTGCATGCACATTTATTTTACGATAAGTAAAAACTATCGAATGAGAATTTTATCTCATTTTGGTGAGGCCAAACGCACCAAGTCTTCTCGGAACCCTTTGTTTGCGCAAAAGAAGATGTCCACTAGTCTCCTAGATCCCTAGAAGACATTCTAAAAAGGTTAGCCAAATGATACGAACATCCATTTTGTTTATCATTTAACAACCCAAGCAATAAGGGCAAACACTCACCTATAGTGTAGAAATTCCCTTATAAATTTCAAATGAAAGTTAAATCCCTTTCAAAGCAACCTAAACCAAGGTTCTAATCCAATTAGTTGAGCTCTAAAAGCTACTAATCAAAAATTCCCAAATAAATCCTAGATTTTTATTTTCTAGGGTTTCATCTAGTTCAAAGCATTAAAATTAGAATCTAAAGGAAGAAACTTGCTACCAACCTCTTAAAAGCTTCAAACTAGGCTCAAAGTCCACTAGGTTTGAAGATCAATCCTCTATCAAGCTCTAAAGCCAAGCTCCAAGTCTTCTCCCATGGCGGAAAAGCCCCCAAGATGCAAAAGAAGACCAAAAAGAGATATTTAATCTCTCAAAAACCAAGCAAAAGCAAGGAAATCAAAGGGGGATGTGTGGAGAGGTCCCTTACCTCTCTCCCTGCTGTGCCAAGCTCAGGGAAAAGCCATAAGGGCGTGGGGTATAAGTAAAAAGAGCAACAATGTATTTACACTCCTGAAAAACCAACAGTTCACAATCTGTCAAGGCGTACCGGTACACGGGGAAGTATACCGGTACAAATCCCACAAAAGCACAAACCCGAGCTTCGAGTTTGAGAAAATACCCATGTGTATCGGTAAAAATCTAAAGTGTACCGGTACAACCATCAACCTGTACCGGTATAGCCATCAACCTGTACCGGTACATAGCCTAGCTGTGGCAAACCCGAGAGCAGACCCAATAATTCAACATTTTGGATTTTGGTGCTAAGTTTTAAACCTCAATTCTTGGGATGCGAGCCATCGGTCGGAACACTATCTACGACCCTCCAAAAACTGTGGAAAGGCTTCAAACTCAAGTCAAACACTCGAATCTCGTTATTTGCAAAGGTCTAGTGTATTACATACTCAGGTTGGGGTACCAGATTTCTACTTAAACAAATTAAAACCCGAGAGTCAGGTACCGGATTTAATACGGCATTCCCCCGCAATGCAATAGATTTCGCCTCCACTTCTCAAACCCGAGGCTACGCAATCTAGCAACCCTCTAAGGTACCGATACCACACTCAGGTACCGGTACTCAACCTCAAACCTGAAGTTTTCAGATTTTAGTGTCAGTAGCTCATCCTAGCATTTAGGTTAACTGCCAATACTCTCTCAAAGTATCTAGGATAGCTCCAATCACTATTCTAACACTAGAACCTTGCAATTTGCTGGAGTTCATTGTACTATATATATATATATATATATATATATATATATATATATATATATATATATATATATATATATATATATATATATATATATATATATATATATATATATTTCAATAGCATTGATCACTAACTTAATATCACTATGTTGTTTGGTTATAATCATCATATTTGACCAACTTCATTCATTTGCCAAATCTGTTTCGTCCACTACAAGAATTCATAGATCTTCGACATCCAAATCTTCACCAATTTATTTTCTTGCAAAGTAAAAAAATAAAGATCACTTACAAACAATTAACCTCTTTTTTTACTTTGCATTGTTGTACTTATCCGATACGAAATTAATTTCGTATTAAGTTAATTAGAGTAGTTCATTTTTAGGACTGATGAATGGCAGAAATTAAATCTTTATTCTTGTTTCTCAGTGTATTTTTCATCTGTGCTAGACTCATAATTGTAGGCAATGCCTTCGTAATAAAGGCAGAGTTTGTTCTCGTAGATAAATTTGTAAACATGTAAACTTTTTATGTAGACAAATAGAACATATATATATTTAGAGTCCGACTAAGTTGCTTCTAATAACACAAAACGCTTGGTGTTACCAGCTTTTCTACTATTAGATCGATCTACTGTTTTGATTATTTCTATTCTTGGATTAATGCTATTCCACCAAGTGGTTGGTCTTCACTATGTTACATCATGGATTTTACTTGTAGACACAACTTCATACAAATTTTCGTTACTTATTTGCAGATCATTGTCGGAACTCTGATTGCCATAAAGTTTGGCACCAGCGGAGAGGGCCACATCTCTAAGGGGTACGGGATTATCGTGGTGCTCTTCATCTGCATCTACGATGCGGGGTTTGCCTGGTCGTGGGGCCCACTGGGGTGGCTAGTCCCCAGTGAGATCTTCCCGTTGGAGATCCGGTCGGCTGGCCAAAGCATCAATGTATCAGTCAATATGCTCTTCACTTTCGTGATTGCCCAGGCTTTCCTAACCATGCTTTGCCATATGAAGTTCGGTCTCTTCTACTTCTTTGCGGGTTGGGTCGTCATCATGACCATTTTCATCGCGCTCTTCCTCCCGGAGACAAAGAACGTGCCCATTGAGGAGATGGTCATAGTATGGAAGGAACACTGGTTTTGGGGACGGTTCATTAATGACGAGGACATCCACGTCGGTGTCGAGATGATCAGTGGCAAATCAAAAGATGCCAACGTCGCGTGATCAAGATTTATAAACGAGATAACAACTCTTATTGATTAATTACACCATAAAAAGTAAAGTTTGCATGTGGTTGCCAATGCTTCAATCATACTCACATAATTTGACTAGCTGACGCTTGATTTTATCATTATATGGGTTTAGAGTGGCCTGTTATGTATTATTTTTATGTATCTTGAGTTTTCATATGTTTAACATATGAATACACACTTGCATGATGGAAATGAATGATATACTGAATATTGTCGAGTTTTGGATCTGAATGTGTTTTGCATGTATGATGATTTCAGGGTTATTTTCTTTTTGTTGAACATCTTCCTTTTGGCCTTAAGCACTATCTCGCCTTAAATCCTTGAATTTTGTGAAATTCAATCTACACGTTCACCTCTAATGTCACAGCCTGCGCCCTGCCTATTTGATCGGGTTCGGGCCGCCAACAGACGGCCGAACGGACAGAGTCTCCCCTGTACGTTCTAGGCGTCACAAATAGTACAATACAAGAGGTTCCAAACAGGAACAGTATTCATATAACGATTGCATAAGGAAGGTATCAAACAACATAAATACAAACTAGTGATTGTATTTATATATTGCCATTCATGCATAATAGGGTAGTGGACGAGTGATTGTTGGTTAAAACTCAATTGTATGCTTCTAACGTAGTTGAAGATGAATTGATATAGAACCATGTGACATATGTATGTTAACCCTATAATTGTGTGTGAATGTGGGACTTGGACTATGACAATAGTAAATAAAGGTGACATTGACATTAACGACGAGATTAGCATTGAGAAATGAATAGCTAGACAAGGTCTAACCTATAGTGGCATAGAGATGATGTAAGTGACAAGGTAAAAAGCCTAAGGGTTCATTGAGGCATTGAGGCAAGTGGCATTGTGGCTATACGTTCCTAAATTGGGGATTGGATCATACTCACATGAGTCTTGGCTTGAGGGAGGTAGCTCTCCCTCAAGCAGTGTGTTTCGGAATTGACACCACGAGGAGAGAGGTCCTCGAAGACGGTCCCTCGGGTGGAAGTGCTTGGAGCCTCCCCGATCGACAGAGATTTTGGATTGTGAGTCGGGGTAAACCAGGAGCACCCCGGGACGATTGGGTAAAAGCCAAGTGAATGAGGATTAATGCATGCATTTATCATACTTATGATTATTTATCTGTTGATCAGTTTTCTTGCAGGCATTGTATTAGTAATATCATTAATTGGGTTGCTATCTATCTTTCCTCGAATTACATATGCCTGATTAGACCAAGTGGGTAAATCGGCGGGGTCGACAGCTGAACCCACTGGAAACTTCATTATAGTTCTTACACCACTAACCTATAGATTCGAACGCGAGCGGGGCGGCGGAGGATCAAGGCAAGGGTTTAGCGCCGTAACTAGCGGCCACCAGAGTTGATAGGCATTTACCTATGTGTAGCTTCAACTTTTGTATGTTGAACAAATGATGTAAATAAAGATGTAATCCATTTATTTTGGTTAGAGGATTATGTGATGTATACACATGATAGGAAAGAAATGAATGAATGTAATAGTTTACTTGTATTTGGTTAAAATATAATCAAATATGATGTGTATGGTTGAATGTTTAGTATAGTAGTTAGTGCTTTCACTACTTTTATTGTTGTTTGCCCTCGAGCAAACCTTATACAATTATGTTCACTTGTGTTGAAATGTTTGATTGTACATGTTGTTGGAGCCTTGGGCGGATAGGGGAGGTGCTGTCCGTTCGACGTCTATTGACATGGCCCGAATCCGACCAAATAGGCGGAGCTCGGGGCGTGACATCATCTCTCTTCCTTTCTTCTTTTCCTTCTTCGGCTCGGAGATGGCGGTGGAGATCGAGCTCGAGAACGCGTACGGAGTGGTGGTTTGAGCTCTCGGGCGCTTGGTGGCTTGGTGTGCTTTCGACTCGAGGTTCGTAAACTAGTTGAAAGGTTAGGGTTTGTCTTAAATCCCTAGAAATGAGGTTCTAATGAACCTAGATGATTCTAAACTAGGATGATCATGGTTTCTCCATATGTTTTGGTTGTTTTGGAGAAATGGAAAACCTAGGGTTATGAATTGGAGATTTTAGGGTTTGAGCTAGGGTTTTGGGTTTAAACCTTCCCAATGGATTTCTAGCAAACCCTAGGCTAATCTAAGCTACAAGTTGTAGAGGTTAGCTTGCGACTTTTTTGGATTTACCATTATTAGTTGGAAACCCTAGGTTGAAAAGAGGGGTTTCTTGGTGGAGAGATTTAAAAATATTTTAACCCTTTGGAACCCTAATTGAGGGTTAGGAAATCATGTGTGGTCACTTGATTTCAAAAGCAAAGATTGTTTAGTGGATAGAAAATGGTAACGAAGGATTTCTTGTATGGGGCAAGGAAGGCTTGGGAAAGAGCTTGGAGGTCCAAATGGTTGGCCTAATTGTAAGTGTCTACAAGCAATTAGGAAGCTTAAAAGGTGGGTTGTGCTTCACCGAAATGATTAGATCACTTCAATGCCAAAGTGAAGTGGTTTATCATTGATGCATATAATGGTAGTTAATTACACATTTGAATGCATAGGGTGTAACACACTGGACCTGTGCAAATTGCGAGGTTCGAGTGTTTGAGTTGGATTTCGAACTTTTCCACACTTTGTGGAGGGTCGTAGACGGAGTTCCGACCCGTGGATCGAAAATCTGGAATTTTTGGCGAAGTCCTGGAGGTTTCCCTCTCAGGGACCGGTCCCTGATGGGAGAGACCAGTCTCCCCTGACTGAGCCTGGAATCTTGGTGTGGCGACCGGTCTCTGGCCCTGGAGACCGGTTCCCGTATGTGGTCTTTGCAGGAATGTCCTTAGGGACCGGTCTCTGGCCTTGGAGACTAGTTCCCGTACGTGCAGTTTTGCTGTACCTGAGGGACCAGTTTCAGCTAGCAGAGACCGGTCTCTCCGTCCAAAAACTGCCCAGGCAGGGCTGTGCACTGTGGCGAATGTTGAGGGGCTTATCTAGATATTGTTGCAATAGAGGGCCTATATGGCCATTTTACTTCCTCTCTCCCTCATTTCTCTCCCTCACACGCTCTCCTACTCTCTAGAAAGAGAAGAAGAAGAAGAAGGAATGAGGAGAAGGAGGAGGAAAAGGAGAGCAAGCATTGGAGGGTTTTGATCATCTTCCTCTCCCTCATTTCTCACCATTGGAGGCTTGGAGCTTGTGGTTGGAGCATTGTGGAGTTTGAACCTTCAACCCTAGAGCATTTTGAGCTTTGTTTGGAGCATCTTAGAGGTTTGTGGCTTGATCTGTCCCTCTAGATTTGAGTTTTGTTGCTTTTTGGTAGATGAAACCCTAGAATGGAATTTTAGGGTTAGATTTTGGGGCTTTTTGATTTGAGAGCTTTGGAACCTAATTGATGGGTTTAGATCCTTTGTTTAGGTTGTATTTGAAGGACTCTAGCTCTCATTTGGAGATCGTGAGAGTTGCCTTTGCATTCGGTGAGTTTTTCACCCTTTTCTTGTGTTGGTTATTGATTGAACACATGGTTCATCATTTCGATATTATGACTCTTCTAGTGTTCATTTTAGGGTACTAGAAGACAAGATCGAAGCTTCGTTAGGGATTCGGAAGGCCGAGTGAAGCACTTAGTGGGTTTGGCTTCATGAGAATAGAAAAAAATGTCTCCTATGTGATTAATTGGTTTGGTTTAATCATCTCTCATGCATATTCATGCTAGTTAGAATTTATGTGAATTTTAGAACACTTAAAATGCATACCTTATATATCATGAATATTTCACTCTATGTAGTAGAGCAGTTTGGGTGTCATGCATGCATGTGGAAAGTGTTCATGTTAGCAACTTGAAAACATGTCTCTTATGTGTAAAGTAGCTCTATTTATGTATTTGCAAAATTTAAACTCATGTTGGAACTTGGAAAGCTTAAGTGTCATAAAGGGACACTTAACATAGAAAACTATGAAACTGCAACATAGAAACTGGACTATAGGCTATTGACACGTTATATTTTCCATATTTTAGACATGATGACATAGAGATTGGCCTTGGACCTAGTTGCTATACATTCCATGTTTTTAGACATGACGACTTGAGACTTGAGACGGATCAGTTCGATTACTTGCCATTGTGCTTATTCGCACATGCTTGTGAGGGTCGCTCCCTACAAGCCGGCACTCCGGAGTTGGCCATCGCGATACATATTCGCCGTGCGGGATTGGGCGCCGAAGTGGATTGCCGTGGGATAGGCTCATTTCTAGGGTGGGGATGTTGACTACCACGGGGCCATAAGGCTCGACACCGGCTAGACAGCCTTCGGGTGGGTCTTCAGGCCAGACAGTCTTCGGGCGGGTCTTATCAGATTTAAACTTAAGTAGTTTAACTAACATTGGACATTGAATAGAATAGTAAACATTGGCATTTTACTATTATATTGTGGATATTGGATTAGTTGCTTATATTGTCTATTCATGCATAGAATAGCTTTCTTGTTTATGCAACACCATGTTTAGTAGCTTACATGTTTAGCAGCTTACATGTTTATTTACATGTCGATATATCGCTTCTATCTTACCACGTACTTGTTTAATTTTGGGGCCTAGTGGTGCCCTCAACTTAAGTTAGTAATTGACCACTGGGAACTATTATTTAATAGTTTTCACGCCCTCTGTTTCATGTTCTTTTCAGAGCCTTCAGCACCGGCGGAGGCACGGGATCGCGGCAAGGGAGTCGCGCCTAACTAGATAGCTATTACTTTACTTTACTCTTCTAAGGTGGTTATTTCTCTCTTTGGTTGTTTTTGTGAGAGAGAGAGAGATTTTTGTACCCTTGTATAGAGATCACCTATGTATTCCCTTTAGTAGTTGTTTGAGACTTATTATTGTATTTACTTTACGGTATCATAGTGGATGATAGTACTTTACTTGTTTCCTATTCTAGAATCTAGTTGTTATTATTGCTCTGATACTTCTAGATGCCTCTACTTTGTTGTTTTATTTATCGTTATTTGTAGACGCCTTGTATGTTTTAAACGTACAGCGGGTCTGGGCACGCACCGGGTGGGTTTCCGCTGAGTCCCGGGGCGTGACATAGGGTGGATGCCATGTGAATACTGAATGTTATGTATTGACTACTTTAGATGAAAGTATATGCATGTTAGCATTATGAGAATATGCTAGATGGTATAAAAGAATATTAACATTATGAGATTATGTTAGATGAAACATGTATGCTGTCGTTACGAGAACATATTAGATGGTATATAAATGTTGACATTGTGAGATCATGTTAGATTACATATGCATGTGGACATATTGAGAATATGTGTTGGATTCATGTAAATGTTGACATTGTGGATTATGTTAAATGAATATGCATGTTAACATATTATAGCATTTGCTAAATGAATGTTGGCACTATGAGAATGTGTTAGAAAGTATATGCATGTGAAAATGTGAACATTGTGGTAACGGAAATGGCATTGACATAACAATGAGAACATAGAGACATTGTGGCATTAGCTAGAGACATTGTGACATTGTGGCATTAGCTAGAGACATTATAACATTATGGCATTAGGTAGGGACAATGTGATTACTCAAGATATGAGTATTGGGATTGATATTTTTCCGAATTTGGTTACCACTAGTTAGTAGCATATCCTCGGCTTGGAGGATTGGATCATCCTCTCATTCGTCTATTTCGCTTGGCAGTGGTCGCTCCACCCAAGCAGTGGTCTCCGGAGTACTTCACGATAGGGTCAGATGTAGTTGTCCCGCAGACGGTCTCGGGTGAGAGTAGCGGACGTCTCCTCACGATTTGTAGAGATTTGGTTGTGAGTTGGGGCTCAACCTTCGGGTTAGCCGGAAAGATTGGGTTACAAAAAGATAAATGATTGGGTTGTGGATGCAACAGAGTGCGCGGTACTCCGCGTAGGATTGACTCGAAACCGAGTCGGGTGGATAGCTTGGTTATGAAAGATGAAACCTCAAAAGCAATTGGTAAATGGCTTGGATCTAAGGTAGTAGAATCTTAGAAGCTAGATGGATATGATCTATGGATAGCGAGATGAAAAGTAGTATTGGATGATCTACTTAGTTGCTTGCATGATTTACATTTGCATATTGCATGTCTTGAGGCATATGTATTTATTTATTGCTTGTATAAATATTTGTGGATATCTGTTGGACTAACATGATTGCAGTGTCTGCTTTGGACCTGATGGGTTGAGCTTCTCCCTTGGGTGGTCGTACCCACTGGGAACTATAGACAATAGTTCTCACCCCACGTTGTTTTGGGGATTTCAGGTTCACACGGGAGCGGCACGGTGGCGCGAGAAAAGAGCGTAGCTCCGTAGATAGCACCTCACAATTGTGACCAGAGATAGCGGTACCCTGAAGTAGTCTAGCTTAGGGATGGAAATGAAAAGAACAAAATTGTATTAAATCGTAATTGTATTTGGAAGAAAAATGTAATATGTAAAAAGTGCATGTATGTGAATGCTTGTAAAAGGTAACTTAGACATAGAAGGGAACTCGAAGGTTCCGGATAGCACCCCCCACCTTGTAGGTATGCTACGAGCTCACGATCCAAGTTTGAGGATTTTTAGACTCCTACGCCGCGTGCTGCAACAATCTGTACCAAGATCGGCCTTTTCGCCAATATCTTCACACCCGCTTGTTGGATCGCCAAACCGAGTGCGCCAACACGTTCGTATACCTAGCAATTAGGGTAAAAAGAGATCAATCCCAAGATTGAACCAGAAAATCACAAAACCCTAACTTAGGTCCCTAAACAACATTGTTTTCTTCAAACAAGTCCCTAGCATGGATACACATGGAGAAAACCACAATAGAAGCTCCTAGATGCTACTACTAAAAGCATAAAACCAAACCCTAGGTTAAACACATGGAAACTCACCTTAGAGTCCCAAGCTTTCCTCCAAAGGCTCTTGCATAAGCTAGCCACTTCCTAGGCAAGCTTCTTCTCTAATCTTAACTCCTCCAAAGCTCTTCTTGACCCAAGCTCTAGAGAGAAGGAGAAAGAGAAAAGAGGATTTTAGAGAGAGAGAGAGAACTCTTGTGTTGGTGGTGAGAGCAAATAAGCCCTAACACCCAAACCATCCATTCTATACAGCCCTCTCATGAGACATTCGTACATAAACCCTTCAACTTTGCACCTTTCACAACAGCCCAAACTGGGCAATTTTCGCATACGGGGACCGATCTCTCCCCTCGGGGACCGGACCCCATGAGCAAATTTTTCGCACACAACCTTTTCTCCAATTTCACGCCTATGGGGACCAGTCTCTCCCCTCAGGGATCGGTCCCCGAGAGTAGAATTGCTGGGACTTAGCCATTTTCCAAGCAAACACTCTCCCGAGTCCTTATACCCTATGCCATAGTTCCAATTCGCCTAGAACCCATCGAGGACCACTCCAACTCGTCCGACTACTCGCTCCGCTCGTTTCGACGGAGCTCGGCACGCTCTATGGGAATGCGATACGTTACATATGAGCTCCTCCTACTCCCTCATTGTCTCTCCCTATGTGTGTGCGTGCATTCTGTAGAGGAAGGGGCTGGGGGTCCTCCTTATATAAGCCCCCAACTGAAATTACACTTTTACCCCTCAAAACAGCATTGCCTTCAGAGTACTCGGGCTCGCGTCCACGGTGGTCGAGTCGATCCGATGGCCCAACATTCGGAGTTTTCCATCACCGGTATTGTAAAAAAGTGAATTATCAAAATACGAGGATTGGACTTCGTGTGGTCTGTTGCAAATTAGAGTTGTTGGGGGGCTTAGTTGCTATTGTTGCAACATATGATATACCCCAACACTCCCCCTTTCACAGCAAACATTCCAACCCTCTCTTCCTCTCATTTCCCTCTTTTTCTCTCTTGAGATCTTGCCCTAGAGCAAGGAGAAGAAGGAGAAAAAGGCTTAGAAGGAGATTTTGAAAGTCTTGAAGGTGTACAAGCTCTCTTACAAGGTGGACCTTGGGACTGCTTTGGGCTACGGTGAGTTTTATGCAAGAACTCTTCTAGGGTTTGGATTTCTACCCTAAGTTTTGGAGTTTTGATCCTCTAATAAGCTTAGAAACCTTCTAGAGCCATGAACTCCATGAAAACTCATGAGAGCTTTATGTGCTCTAATGGTGAAGTTCTAAGGTTTGCTTTAATTGCTCTAGAAATAGTTTAGATGGTTCTAAATGAACTCCTAGGCGTTAGACAAGCCCTTTTTTGCTTGTTTTAGAGATCAAAACCTAGGGTTGGGCAAATGGCTACATTAGGGCACCAAATTTGGGGTTTTGTCCTAAGTGGTTTCTAAGGCAAATTGACCTTGTAGAAATCTAATTAGGGGTATTTCCGACGTAGTGGGCAACTTGGTTCTACGAAACGAAAATGTCTAAGTAGAGATATTGAATAAAAAGCCTAATTTGGCTTCGTGTTGCCGCAGGTGAGCAAGTAGGCGCTAAAAAATTCTAAGAATCGAACCGGGGCATCCTTGCAACCATCAAAGGTGGGTGGTGCATACCAAGAATCTCGAAATTTCTTTTATATCTAAAGTGTCATATTTGAGCATGAGTACGTATTGAGCATATTGCATAGTAGGGTTACTTGTGAGTTTCTTATTGCATGTCGTGAGTTCTAATGCATGTGAAATACTAGTGAGAATGTATAAACCCTATGTATGCATGATAAAGAACAAGAACTTAGTAGACTTAGAGAACAAATGTGATATTGGACATGAATGTAGAGAGTGGCATTGATGGGTCTTGAACACTTAGAAAACAAGTGTGGCATCAATGTGAGTATAAGAACAAAATAGTGTATATGACACTAGTGAAGGTTAAAGAATGAAAGCAAATAGAGAAAGTGACATTGTGACATTACAACCTTAGAGTTAAGGGTCATATGAGCAACGTTTTTCTTGGAGTCAAGGAATGGATTTAATTCGAAATCCTTAAAGTTAAGGATTGGATCACAATTAGTCCTTGCTCGAGGGCGGTAGCTCCCACTCGGGCGATGAGCTTTGGAGTTGTCATCACTGGGTCGTAGTGAGTATCTCCCTAGAAGACGGTCCTGTCGGGTTGTAGCGGGTATCTCCCCGACAGTAGGGATTTGGGTTGGTGAGTCTGTTGAGGCCGAAACCTACGGCCTAGCCATGAGATTGGGCTATGAAATTATGATCTTGCATTCATTATGAGCATTATGTTGAGTATAGCATGGTTTGTCGTTCTGGTATATTAGCTGCATTTGTTAGTTGGTTACTATCTTTCCTTTCTTCTATTATGCCTGATTTAGACTTAGTGGGAAAGTCGGCGTGGTTGGTTGCCAAACCCACTGAAAACTTTGTTATAGTTCTCACCCTAGTATTTCAACAGAGTCGGGACCGAGCGAGCCGGCGGACAACCGCGGTAAGGGCATCGCGCCCTAGGTAGAGACCACCCAGTATGGTTTTATATTTTGTTATAGTTGCATACCCTTTACATTATCTTTTGTATTTGATGATCATAGATGTTAAGTTAATTGTATTAAAGGTACTTTATGATTTTAAATGCAAAGTCATATTTTAGAGAAATTGGGATGTAAAAGGAAATGATGCAAAAAATATAAAGAACCTAAAGGTTTAAAGATGTATGCATGTATGTGATTTAAATTAATCATACTACTTGTATGTTAATAGATAGTTCATTCACTTCGGCTATTGCTTGCCCTCGTGCAAGCCATTATGTATGCTTTCGCAAGTGCAAATTTTATACTCTATCTGTACCTATTGTTGAGCCTTGGGTGGACAGGGGAGGCTCTGTCCGTCCGGCGTCTGTTCGATGCACTTGAACCGGCCAAAAGGATCGGGCTCGGGGAGTGACATCGGCAGCCGAACCCACTGGAAACTAATTCATATAGTTCTCACCCCACTCTGTTGCAGGGCCTAGGTCGAGCGCCCCGAGCGAGGACCGCATGAAGGGCATAGTGCCCTAGTACATAGCAGCTTTCCTATTCACATTAGAGTACCCTCGTGTACATAGGTGATGTTACATTCTGTGAGGATTTGGAGAGCTATTTATGTATTTAGATGATGAACATGTATTCATTTTGGGAGATGCAAATGTAAACATGATGTGAATGTTGGATTAAAATATAATAACTAGAACTATCTCTCTTTATATCACTTGTATCATTACTGTCACGCCCCGGGTCATTTTAGAGTATAAAAACAGTGGAATTTTTTTTTTTTTATAAACCCTGACCCCCAAGGACATGTCAGACCTGCCACAAATACAAAGAGACCACTGTACACACGGACAGAGTCTCCCCTATATTTGCACGGCATAGCACAAGTACATTGAGTCTTTTACAATCATACAACCACAACAAAGTGTACATGTAAAGAATTTAACTTACATCCATACACAAATTACACCATTCACCACAGGTTACATTCACTAGTATATAATCATAAATCCACATCTATCAGTTGAAATGTTCCCTACCCGGGAACTGATTTTGAAACTCTAAGTTATAAAATCCCTTTTGAAAACCTTTTAAAAACTGTTTCCCACACGGAAACCTTTTTTTTTTGAAAATACTACCACGAGGGATAGAAAACCTTTTTGCATCGTAAATCCAAAACCATATTAAATCCCAAACCATTTCACAAAACTAATCCATGCGATAAGTTTAACATCCAATTTAAAAGTAGAGAACATGAACCATGCAAACAAGTCTAAGTCGTAATAACGTAAACAGAAGGTAAATAGTAAAAGCAAACCGCGGGTCGGGTACTAGAACGTGCGCTAGGTACACGCCTCACCAGCGGTCCCACTCGGACCAGCAATCTCACCTGAAAAAGAAGGCAGGGGGTGAGAACATGTAAACATGTCTCCCCCTCCTAGTGGGTATCCGAAGACAAACAAAGTAAAGCTGATAGTAGTACAGTAGCAACTATTACTGAGTAAGAAGATATGTAGAAATGTAAACCAACTGCTACTGTAAATATGCGTCAAGGACGACAAGCTCAAAAGTACCCAATCTGAACCAATGCTCTCTTGGTCAGCACCGCAGACCTCAAGCCAGCTCTCTTGGTCAGCACCGCAGACCTCAAGCCAATGCCCCCACTACTCTCCCGTGCATATAACCCCTCTTGGGCTCACGGGTCGACCTCTGCAACCACTTTTCCGGAAAAGAACACCCCCTTACGGTGGCCAAACCGCCGGTGTTCGTGAAATGCGACGAGTATCGGGCGATCAATGTAGATATGCTCAAAGATCATCCGTCGGCAACTAGCCGACAATCCTGCCCCCCAGGGTCCATCAACCACATAGGTCGTCATGTATCCAGAAAGACCAACCAGGTACTGAGTGTAGAGTGTAACTGACCAATAGGTCCCAAGTATAGAATGCAACTGACAAACCAAGTCCCAAGTATAGGTATGTAACTCGACCACTAGATCTCAAGTATAGATATGCAACTCGACCAACCAAGTTTCAAAGTATGGATATGCAAATCAACCAACCAAGTCCCAAAGTATAGGTATGCAACTCGACCAATTAGGTCCCGAAGTCTAGCATATGTAACTCGACCAATTAGGTCCTGAAGTATAACATATGTAACTCGACCAACTAGGTCTCAAGTATAGAGTACAACTGACCAACTAGGTCCCCAAGTATGGATATATACTGATAGAATCTACTCTACTCCTACACATGCTACCAACACGGAAATCAACGAGTAGAGTAAGTACAAGAGTAATATGGTGCAGATATCGACAATATATGATAAGTAAAGCAAATAGTAGGGTGGAAAGAATGTCACCGAGCTTGCACCACTGTGCCGACGGCAACCTGGGATACCCACCTGTACAACTGTCGTGTCTGTCTCTGACTGCGAAAGAACATCAACTGGACCTAAGGAAGGTCCACCAGGTTAGAATCTAACCCTCAAGTAAGAAACACTAAACCCATAACCTCACCAATGATCCCACGATGATCAGTTTCCCAAAACTGACTACCGTAACCTGCCGGAAGTCCCGAAAATCGCACCGGGAAGCCGTCGGGACCCACGAACTGTCCCGAAATGCACCGACTCGTACCACGAGTCCCCCGCTACCACTCAACACTTATTATAGTGTGACTTGGCAGCAAACACAAAACCTCATGTCGAAACAATTATCGTCGGATAATCGTTTCGATCCGGGTTCCCAGAAGTGTCAATTTCGACACTGGGACCCACCGTCGCTCACCAGTCATCTCCGAACCCACGAGATGACGATGGTGACCAGCCAACAAGGCTCAGCGACAACTCACAGAGCAACCAAACAACACCAGGAGAGATCCGGACCAAAACCGCGTTCTTTCGGCGAATTTCACCGAAAAACGCACCGAAATCGACTTTCGATTTTCGCGAGGGCTATCGGACCTTGGACAATTAGTCCAAAGGTCACGACACATACACATGTACTGCCCACAGTAGCCACAAAGTGCACAATTGCACAAAGTCCTCCGAATACCCGAAATCATATTATTTTATGTGATTTCGGCGCTTTTATGGTCCGTCTACACAAACCAGAACTCATTCAGCCCAACTGAGACACACGCTGATAGGTTTCGATTTGCCGAAGACCGTGCTCACCCTTTGGAGCAATTCCGAACACTGTGGGGAGCGAGGGAGCGACCTGAAGTTCAGCGAACTGCGCGCACTGCATGAAAAACATGCTTTTCTCGCAAACTAGGGACTCGCTGACCCTAAATAAGGTGAGCACTGTGATGTCCACTGACAGACGATCACCGTGCTCCCCTCCGGAGGCTCCGGAACAGCCTCGGGTCTCCGGAACAGCGCGCGCAAGCCGAGACAATGACCAAAAAGACCCGGAAAGGACCGACACTACAGAAACAGCAGATCGGGGTCTCCCCGACAAAAAAAATAAGGTGAGCACGATGATCAGCGATGTGTCCTGATCATCGTGCTCCCTTCCGTTCGGATCGAGGAGGCCCGGGTGACAAAGAACAAGAAATCACCCAAATAAAAGCCCTATTGCGGGCTTGGCCGGAGCAAGGTTGCTCCGGCCGATTCCCGGCGGCACGGCGGTGCGCCCGGGGGCCAAGGATGGTTGCGGGGGAGGTGAGGGACATGGTGCTCACCTCAGGTGGCGGCGGAGAGCGGCGGCGGCGTCGGCGGAGCAACCCAAGTCCGCACGAAGGGAGCTCGGGCTCGGCGAGCTTCTCCGGCCACGGCGAGGGCTGGGGTGGTCGGAGGAGCAAAGCGGGGTCCATCTGTGACCGAGAGGGACCAGTAGTGGCGGCGGCCGGCGGTTGAGGGTGCGATGATGTAAACCTTGGCCGCACCAGCCAGGGTTGGCCGCGGTTTAGCAACCACGGCGCGGCGGCGGCGCATTAGGCATACGACGGCGGCGGCGACTTCCCCGACCGGTGGCGAGGTGCCAAAGAGTCTCGGGGTCGTCGCCGGTGCGATACTAGGCGGCGGCGGTGTGGAGTGGAGGCGGTGGCTCACCCCACCCTCCCGGCCCGCCGGACTTGCAGGTGGCCCGAGCGCTCGACGCGGCGGCGCGGGGAGGCCGAGGCCGGCGGCGGAGGTCACCCGGGCTACGAGGAAGGCGGCGGGGCCGAGCCAAGGGGCGACCGCATGCGGCTAGGAGGTTGCACCTAGATCTCGGCCATACTCGGGTCCTGGGCGGCCGCGGGTTGGCCGAGGCGGCGGCGGCGGCCTGCAGGGGCGACGGCGGCAGGCGGCGACCGGCAGGGGAAGATTCCGACGCGTCAGGGCGCTGCCGGCAGAGTGTTGGGAGGCTTAGCAGCCTCGGCCCAGGCTCCAACCCGAGGAGAAGAGAGAAAGAGAGAGAGAAAGATGGAGAGGGAGGAGGAGCAGCCAGCTCCGGCGGCCGGCGGCACTCTCTGGTGGCCGGGGCGCGTGCGAGGAGTTCAGGGGAAGAGGAGGCGGCGGCTAGGGATTCGGTTACGGAAGATGGGGGGCTAAAAGCTAGGGTTTCCTCATGAAACCCTAGTTCACTACATATATATACATATATACATTTGCAAAATAGTCCTCCCTCACATGATATTTTCATTCCAGTCCCTCACAGCACGTGTAATACGCACGTATACACCCACATGTCCTATCTCACGCGATTCGGTACATAAAATATTGGGACTTTTGTGAAAATACCGTCTTTCCATTTTCGACCTCTCCTCGAACAACTCAAAATTTCCGCAGATCCGTTCGTCGGATTTGCGAACGGATCGCACCTGTGCGATCAGCACGTCGAAGACATCAAAACTATCATTTTGTTTCACCATGTTTAGTCGCCGATTTGCGACGAAACCTATCTGCTCTCCAAATTCTCAATTATTACATATAGACCGAAGTGTAAACCCGCGAAACCTTAATTTCGCATCTGCATTAGGCTTCCCTGCCACTAGTAGGGACCCTAAACATCTCTTACCTTACTCTAGGTCACATGTACGGAGTCCGAGGAGTTTCAGAATGCAAGAATAGCAAAGTGCGGAAACCCTCATTTCGATAAAAGTCCTTTTTCTCGAAAATCGTGCATCGATCGTGAACTGGCTGCCATTGGTTCCAGAATATCTGAACCGGTCGAAACGAGCTATTGGACTGCTATGAACGGAGTCCGATATGTGCCAGAAGCCAACTCCACTCCGCGGCTTTTTCAGAAAACCGGGTTACTATTCACTTTAAGTGAAAAGTAATAATGGCATATCTTCTCCATTTTAGCTCATTTTCTCCTGAAACTTGACCAGTGCTTATGTAATTAAATTGCACACATAAACATCGTCAACAAAGAGTTTAGTTACACTGTCAAAAATCTCAGTCTTTACAATTACTTGTGTATTGCTCTTTCTTATTTAGCGCTAGTGGCGCTTCTTGTAAGATCTTGTATATTGATTAGTTTTCTTGGGCAACTCTTGTACATGATCTCGTTGTCGAGCCTTGGACGGACAGAGGAGATACCGTCCGTTCGGCGTCTGTTCAACGCGCCCGAGCCAGACCAAATTGGTAGCGGTCTCGGGTCGTGACAGCATATGTGAATTTTAGAATGCTTATAATGCCACTACACCAAAAGAGACTTTTTGTGGCAATTATTTAGCGGTGATTATTAAACGGCCGCTATTACTATTATTTTATTATACCTTTAGCGACAATTATTTTCAAATATACAGTTTCAACCTACTAATATTTATATATTAAATATAATCCTACTCAAACCCTAACCTACCCCAACCTCAACATAACTCAACCCGCGCCCTCTCTCAACCCGCGCCCACTTCCCCCTCCTCTCTCGATCCAAGCTCCCCATCCCTCTCCCCGCCCCTCCTCTCTCGATCCAAGCTCTCCCTCCCCCTCCCCCTCCCCCTCCCTCTCCCTCTCCCTCTCCCTCTCCCTCTCCCTCTTATCTCTCGATCCAAGCTGTGTGCCCCTTATTGCGTCGAGGGCGAGACGTGGGGGGACGATATGTCGTCGAGGGCGAGAGCGTGGTCGCCATCCTCTTCCTCCTCATCCGATACGACGCCCATCGTCCACTGCCTCCGCTCCCTCTCCGCCGCCGTGGAGATGGCCTCCGCCGCGCCGCCGTTGACGCCACGCGCGTCGTCTTCCTCGGCGTCGACGTCGGCACCGGGAGCGCCCACGTAGGCTCGTTCTCCTCGCCCCCACTTCAAATATTATGCTGTTCTAAATTTTGCAGCGCAATATCAACTTAAGATAAGCTATATTTGAGCAGGTAGACAGTATTCATACACAAAGATGCATGCGTTTTTTATGTAATTTTCTTAACTATTGTCTTCTTATTTGTCGATGAACAGTACAACCTAACTTTCATATTTTTTAGAAATTTGATATGATGATTTTTATCTGGTAATTTCAGACACTGATTTTATGACTTTTTTTTGGTTGATCCAGAAAAGCTGGAGTTGCGAAAATTGAAGTGGAAAGCAAGAGTTTCAACCATGCAATGTTTATTATTTTTTGGCTACATTTTGAACAAGTATTTTTTGTTAGAACTTATGTTCGAAATTTAATTTGAATACTGAGATTGTAATTTGAGAGTTGAGACTATTTGTTATACAAATTATTAATGCTTTTTGGTTATTACTATTTTTTAATACTTCAATTTCTTGTAGTATTTAGTTGTTAATCAAGTATTTTAATATTAATTGTAATTGCCGCTATAATCAATTAATCAGTTAGTATATATATTTTTGGCGGCAATTATAATTAATTATAGTGGCATTTATAATAGTCGTTATTGTATAGTATTTAGCGGCATTTATAATTGTTGTTATTGTATACTATTTAGCGGCATTTATAATAGTCACTATTATATATAAATAGCGGCATTTATTTGGATTTTTACCAACCATCGGAACAAATGCCGCTATAATTTTTAGCGACCCTGCCAACATCGGCAATTGTCAAAATTGCCGCTAAACTATTTAGCAGCAATTGTAATTGCCGCTAATTTAAAAAATAATCGCCGCTAAAAATCAATTTTGGTGTAGTGTGCATATGTTATGTATCATGAAATTTTACCTCTGTGTAGTAGAGTAATGTGTTTATAGTATTCATGCGAGGGAATGGCATTCCTTTATATAACTCGAAACCATGTTTCATGTAGTGAAAATGATAAGTATAACATGCTCTTGGACATAAAACTCACGTTTGACATAGTGGACATAAATGTTATAAAGTGGCATTCAACTTAGTAAATGACTAAACTTGCACTTGATATATAACATAGTGATAGGCCATTGGGTTGCTAGCTTTTATACCATATTTTAGACATGATGACATTGGACTTGAGACGATGATACGCTTGCTTGCCATTGTGCTCATTTGCACATGCTTGTGAGGGTCGCTCCCCACAAGCCGGCACTCCGGAGATAGCCAACGCGACACAAGCTCGCCCGTGTGGAATTGGGCGCCGAAGTGGGATTCCGTGGGGAAGGCTCATTCCTAAAGTGGGAATGTTGACTACCATGGAGCCATTAGGCACGACGCAAGCCGGACTACCCTTGGATAGGTCCTATATGATTGGAACAATATTGAACTAAAATGCAATATGGACATTAGACTATTTAGTAAATGTTGACATTTTACTAGTTGCACTTGTGGACATTATGCTATCTATATACATGCTCATTCATGTTAGAATAGCTTATATACTTGTAGAACTTCATGCTAAGTTGAGGCATAGTAGTTTAGTAAGTTTATTTCATGCTTAATATACATGTTGTTTATTTCACTTAAATGCTAGATCATACTACTTATGCCTCTATAACCTAGTGGTGTATTTCGCTGAGGTCGACGGCTTACCTACTGAAAAATATTGATTAATAGTTCTCACACTCTCTGTTTTGTTGTTTATGTTACAGAGCCATCCGCACCGGGTGAGGCTCGGGATCGCGGGAAAGGGATCGCATCTAGCTAGATAGCGAGGAGTTTTTACACTAGGTGGTTATCTCTTTATTTTTGTACTTGATGTAGAGAGTGAGAGTTTTTGTACCCACATGTAGACACCATCATTTTTGTATTACCTTGTATTTGTGACCTTATGATGTATCTATTTATGGTCTATGCTAGTAGATTAGTTCTTTTATGTTCTACTTGTCATTAGAATCTAGATGTATTTATGCTCTGAAATCTGTAGATGCCCGTTCACTATTGTTTTATTTATCGTTTTGTCGTAGATGCCTTATGTATTGTAGGCACATGGCGGGTCTGGACACGCACCGGGCGGTCTTCCGCTGGGTCCCGAGGCATGACACAAAATGGCACGTTGTCACTTTCACAAAAAGCATTTGTAGAAAAATTTGTAGGCATGTTTGGCATAAGTAAAGCAAAGGCGGTAAAGACACCATTTGCGTCTCACTTTAAATTATCTTCTGAGTAAAGTCCAAAGACGGAGCAGGAAAAGAAGTTGATGAATTGAGTTCCCTATTCAAGTGTTGTAGGTAGCTTGATGTTTGCCATGGTGTGCACACGCCCGAACATTGCATATTCATTGGTGCTCTTAGTCGGTTTATGGCAAATCTCGAAAAGGTGCATTGCAAAGTGGCAAAATGGGTTCTTCACTCTTTGAGAGGTACAAGTGATTACGCAATCATGTATGGCAAAAACTCAAGGCCAATGCAAGGTTATGTTGATGCTAATTTTGGTGGTGGTTTTGGCAAGAGAAGATATATCTATAACGGGTTTTGTATTTAAACATGAAAATGGTCCAATTAGTTGGATGTCCAAGCTTCAAATAACGGTGGCTTTGTCAACCACGGAGGCCAAGTACATGGCACTTACCGAGGCAACCAAAGAGGCGGTGTGGCTTCAAGGTTTGATGAAAGAGCTTGGCATGAATTTTAAACCAATGTGTTTATTATATGATAGTATGAGTGCAATATGTTTGGCTAAAAAGCTGGTTTATCATAAAAGGGCTAAATATATTAATGTGCAATATCATTACATTCGGGATGTCATTGAAGATGGCAAGGTTAGGGTGTTGAAAGTTAATTGGTAATCATGAGAATGTGGCCGATATGCTCACAAAGCCGGTACAAAGTAGAGAAGTTGAATTGGAACCTAACTTGTTTAGGCTTCAAGATGAGTAGAGGATAAAGGCACATGGTTGGCGCGGAGACGAAGAGCGGTGATTTTGCTATCAAGGTGGAGATTGTTGGGTTAGTGATATCAAATTCACTTATTAGCCTCGTTGGTTTTATTTTGGGTTTGGTTCAACAACTCTTGTAATAGGCTAGTTAGTAATTGGTTTGGGTTTTAGTTGACCTATTTAGTATATGAGGCCAAGTGATATTAAGAGAGAATTCTCTTTAGGTTTAGAAAGTGAGAGAGTTCTCATTTTTTGTTCTCTCGGGTTCTCTTTTCTTGAGATAGAGAAGAGAGGTGTAGAGAGGGTTAGAGAAGAAGCTCTCTTATTCTTCTTGCTTGATTCAAAGCTTCCAAGATTGATTGGAGGAATTCTGAGAAGCATTTGGAAGAGAATTTTGCAGATTCGAAAGGTGCTTAGATGAAAGTGTAGCAGTGAGGTTTTTTTCCCAATTAGAAGGTTGTAAGCCCATTATAATAGAGTGGTAATCTCCAACCAAATCTTGTAATCTCCTCATTTAATAGTGGATTTAATCTCTCTGTGCCCGTGGATGTAGTCCGGTTTGGGTGAACCACGTAAATTCTCTTGTGTTGTTGTGATTGTGTTTGGATATTTTCCTTTCAACTTTATTTACTCTAATTTTGTATATCTTGGTTGTGGATAATTTAGATGCATTATATTTGTTTACTAGTGTAATTAGCATCTTGATAGTGAGGGTTCCGTCATTAGCTCACTACAAACAACATGTGTTTAATGGGGAAGGATTGTTTCAATCACTCTTGGATCCAAATCCGATGCGGGTTTACAGGCTCACACCTTGAGAACAATTGTATTTGCACTAAATCTACATCAAAACCGATTCGATGCAGATTTACAGTATTTTTCTTATTGAATTAGAATTATTTATATATTAATTTTAGAAAGATACTTTATTTGAGATATCAATTAGATTAAATATATGTTTTATTTTATTCAATTCTTTTTTTAGTTTTGTCCTGTAATAGTAATTCTAAACCTCTATATAGGAAAAATCGAAAGAGTGACTCTTCATATTTGTTTCTTTTTTCTAAACTAAAAATGGCACCGCGGCCCTACTTGCGCCCTTGAGGTGTTCGTCGTCTTCCTCCTTCAACCTTGGTTCTCCAATTCCTTCTCACCCTGCTTCCAAGGTGGTCCCCGACCCACAGGGCTACCCACGTGCCCGTCAGGGGGTCCCCAACCCGCATGGCTACCCACGTGCCCGCCAGGGTTTCTTCTTTAAGGACGCCCTTTTGACTCCGCAACCCCACCACCCTCCCTCTCTCCCCTTCCCAAGAGTTCATCGTCCTGCCTCCTACCTACCGCCTATTTCCCCAAAATTTCTCCTCAACCCCTCCCACAATGGATGATGCTTCAGATGCCTTGAGAGAGGGCATCGAGCCGCTTATTGTAGAGAGCCGCGACGCTGCCTCTCTACATGCGGATCGGACATCCTACCTTCCACTGTAAGTTCTCGCCCTCCTCTCTACGTAGAAATATAGAAGCAGGCCCCTCCTCGGGTCGACCGAGCTCATCAGCGACGTTCCTCTCCTTGAGACTGTGTAGTACACTGGACTTCCGCAAATTGCGAGGTTCGAGTGTTTGAGTGGGTTTCGAACTTTTCCACACTTTGTGGAGAGTCGTAGATAGAGTTCCGACCCGTGGATCGAAAATCGGGAGTTTCAGCTTAGTCCTGAGAGTTTCACTCTCGGGGACCGGTCCCTGATGAGGGAGACCGGTCCTCCTTTGGTCGTGTTGCGGCAGAGCTTGGGGAGACCGGTCCCCAGCCCTTGAGACATCCCGTACATGGTTTTTGCGGGAGAGTCCTGAGGGACTGGTCTCTGGCCTTGGAGACCGGTTCCCGTATGCATTTTTTCGGGGAGGGTCCTGAGGGACTGGTCTCAGCTACTAGAGACCGGTCTCTGCGCTCGAAAACTGCCCAGACAAGGTTATGCACAGTGGTGAAAGTTGAGGGGCTTATCTGGATATTGTTACCATAGAGGGCCTATATGGCAATTTCCCTTCCTCTCTCCCTCATTTCTCTCCTTCACACTCTCTCCTACACTCTAGAAAAAGAAGAATAAGGAGAAGGAAGAAGGAAGAAGGAGAAGGAGAAGGAGAAGAAGGAGAGCAAGCACTGGAGGGTTTTGATCATCTTCCTCTCCCTCATTTCTCACCATTGGAGGCTTGGAGCTTGTGGTTGGAGCATTGTGGAGATTGAACCTTCAACCCAAGAGCACTTTGAGCTTGGTTTGGAGCATCCTAGAGGTTTGTAGCTTGATTTCTTCCTCTAGATTTGAGTTTTGTTGCTTTGTGGTAGATGAAACCCTAGAATGAGATTTAGGATTTATTTTTGGGGCTTTTTGATTAGAGGCTTTTAGAGCCTACCTAATAGAATGGGAACCTTGGTTTAGATTGCATTGGAAGGAATTTGGCTTTCATTTGAGGTTTGCAAAGGGGAGCTCTTCTCGAAGTGAGTTCTTCTTCCCTTTTCTTGAGATAGTTAATGATTGAACTAATAGTTCATCATGTCCATGTTGTAACTCTTCTAGTGTTCATCTTAGGGTGCTAGAAGACTAGATTGAAGCTTCGTTAGAGAATCGGAAGGCCGAGGGAAGCACTTGGTGGGTTTGGCTTTATGAGAATAGGAGAAAATGTCTCCTATGTGGTTAATTGCTCTCGTTTCATCATTTTGCATGGATATTCATGCTAGATAGAATTTTTATGAATTTTAGAATACTTAAAATGCATGCCTTATATATTATAGAAATTTCACTCTATGTAGTAGAGCATTTTGGATGTTTTGCGTGCATGTGGGAAGTGTTCGTGTTAGCAACTTAGAAACATGTCTCTTATGTGTAAAATAGCTCAATTTATGTATTTGCAAGCATTAAATTCATGTTGGAACTTAGAAAGATTAAGTGTCATAAAGGGGCACTTAACCTAGAAAACTATGAAACTGCAACATAGAGACTTGACATTAGGCCTTTGACTTGCTATATATTTCATGTTTTAGACATGATGACATAGAGTTAGGCCTTGGACATAGTTGCTATACATTCCATGTTTTAGACATGACGACTTGAAACTTGAGACAGATCGGTTCGATTACTTGCCATTGTGCTTATTCGCACATGCTTGTGAGGGTCGCTCCCTACAAGCCGGCACTCCGGAGTTGGCCAACGCGATACATATTCGCCGTGCGGGATTGGGCACCGAAGTGGATTGCCGTGGAATAGGCTCATTCCTAGGGTAGGGATGTTGACTACCAGAGGGCCATTAGGCTCGGCACAGGCTAAACATCCTTCGGGTGGGTCTTCAGGCCAGAATAGTAAACATTGGCATTTTACTATTATATTGTGGATATTGGATTAGTTGCTTATATTGTCTATTCATGCATAGAATAGCTTTCTTGTTTATGCAACACCATGCTTAGTAGAGATATCATGTTTAGCAGTTTACATGTTTATTACATGTCGTTATATCGCTTCTATCTTACCACATACTTGTTTAGTTTTGGGGCCTAGTGGTGCACTCAACTGAAGTCAGTAATTGCCCACTGGGAACTATTATCTAATAGTTCTCACGCCCTCTGTTTTATGTTGTGTTGCAGAGCCTTCGGCACCGACAGAGGCACGGGATCGCGGCAAGGGAGTCGCGCATAGCTAGCTAGCTTCGGTTTACTTTTCTTAGGTGGTTATCTCTCTCTTTGGTTGTTTTGTGAGAGAGAGAGAGAGATATTCTTGTATCTATGTATAGAGACCACCTATGTACTACTTTTAGCTTTTGTTATGGGATTCCTTGATGTATGTTATTTATAGCTTTTTAGTGGATGTTACATCTTACTTGTTCCTATTCTAGAATCTAGTTGTTACTCGCTCTAATACTTCTAGATGTTCTTTTCTTATTGCTTTATTTATCGGTTTTTGGTAGATGACTTGTATGTTTTAGACGTACGGCGAGTCAGGGCACGCGCCGGGCGGGCTTCCGCTGGGTCCCGGGGCGTGACAGATTATTTTGGTATCAAAGCCTAGGGTTGAGTCTTAGTGGCCTAGCAAACCTTAGGCCGGTTGGACTATAGGATGTAGGCTCGTGAGAGATGAGGTCTACTTGACTTGTGAGCAAAAGTATTAAGATTGGGTATCTTGAATAGCTCTAGAAAGTACAGTTGGATCGAAGTGTATAGCTTCTAACTTCGTAGAGGGTTACATTGGCTGCCGACAACGTAACATCGGGAGTTAGTAGTAAAGGACGCTTCATTACTTTCGCATGATTTGGGTACTTGTGACTTGAGCGGGGTTTACGATAGCGTGAGCTTACTAACTTGCGCTTTTATGATATTGTAGTGACAATGCCGACGACTCGCTCTAAATCCGTTGGAGCGGATAATGCAACAACATTTGAGGAGGTTGAGACCTCCGCTACCTCCGGATCTAGCGAGGTCAGCTAGTTGAGGAGCCAGTTGGCGGCCCTCACAGATTTGGTGACGCAGCAGGCGACAGCGGTGCAGCGACAGGAGGCACTCATGAAGAGGATGGAGGATCTCCTCTTGCAGCAGGCGGCTGCTAGGGAGGCTCAGGTTCCTCCACCACCTGTACCAGTTAAGGTTGTCCTACCGCGGGTGCAGACCCCCGCAGCCGGCTCTCTCCAGACGACTTCGACGGACATCCATCGGGAGGACGTTATTGGTGCACCGCCAGTTCGAGCATCACCGGTGGCAGCAGCTGTCACGTCCCGGCATCGACGGAGGCCTTCCCGGTGGCGTACCCAGACCCGCCATATGTCTGCACATACAAGGCGTCTACCAAAAACAGCGAAATAAAAATAATAATAGGCAACAACTAGAGATATCAGAGCAATATACAACTAGTCTATCAACAGGTAAAGAGGAAAGAGAACTAAATAATAAAACTAAAACATGGGGTAGATACATGAACTGTAACAAACATCCCAAAATATGGTGGTCTAACTATACACAGGTAACACTCAAAACCACTCCAAAATAAAATACAAGAGAGGTGGACCACCTATCCAACGGTCCCTTGCCCAAACGTCGCTAGCCCGCGGCAATCCCCTTGCCGTGGTCCCTGGCCTCCTCCAGTGCAGAAGACGCTGAAAAGAATCAGAAACAGAGGGCGTGAGAACTATAATTTATAGTTCCCAATGGGCAATTACTGACCTGAACCATTGCACTACTAAGCCCAAAAGAAGTAAACATAAAGGTACGATAAGTAACTGTTGAAATAAGGTACATGTAAAATGCTACACTACTATGCCACAAATACTCCTAATGATATAAATGTACATGCTATCATGATTAACTATGTCAACATATAAAAAATATGTTCTAATATAGCAACCAAGTATACTATGATGCAATAAATAAAATGTCAAGTATACTACAAGTCCCAAGCTATGCTCTAAGCATGTCCAAGTAACCCAACTACTACCTCTAGTAGTGATTATCATTATTCAATTTCATTCTAGGATCTACACAAGTGTAATCTGGCTTGTGCCACCTAAGTGCCGTGGTAGCCCCAGCATCCCCCATAAGGAATGAGTCTATCCCACTCGGCCCCGTAGGTTTCTCAATAACGCACGCGCGAAATAAGTCGCAGAGGCTAACTCTAGAGTGCCGGCTTGTAGGGAGCGACCCTCACAAGCATGTGCGAATGAGCACAAATGGCAAGCAAGCATAGTCATCATCTCAAGTATCCAATCCTCATGTCTCACATATGGCCATAGTCACTAGTAACCCTAAGGTCTAGTTCGATTTACATTTCGATGTACAAGTCCAATTCTAACACTAATGCCGCTTTATGACATTAGATTTGCTAATTCACACATAATCCAAGCCTAATGCCGCTTTATGACATTAGCTTACTATTTCGCATTTTGATGCCAAGCCCAATGCCGCTTTATGACATTGGCTTTTCTCCTATGTCACACATAGTTTTCTAAGTCCAAGATTATCATTATACATATCATTTTCGGTAGGTACAACATGATCTCAAGTCATTTAGAATGCTACTCTCATGTATGTTCCCAACATAAGCAATACTCACTACAACAAAATATATTTTAGACGACGCTTTTTAAACGACGCTTTTTTCTAGCGTCTTTAATATTTAGCATTTGCCGACATTATGATTAAGTGTCGCTAATAAACATATTTTTATCAAATATTTATATAAATTTTCCGACGCTATATTAAAACGTCGGTATATTTATCCCGACATGTTTATTTAACGACTCTTTACACGACGCTTTTACAAGTGTCGAAATTATTTTTGCCGACGCTTTAAAGCGTCGCTAAATATCATTTAAAGTGTCCTTAAATTCAAGATTTTTTGTAGTGACTCTACTATATAGAGGTCTAATTATGCAACATACATAATGTATGCATTTTAAGCAATCTAAAATTCACAAATAATATATCTAGCATGATGATGCAGGATTTCTTATTTAACCGAATACAACTTAGCACTAATGAGAATTTCTCATTGTGCTTGGTGAGGCCAAACCCAACGATGTTCCAAGCGTTGCTCCGAAGCGCTAACGAAGTTTATATTTTTCCTGCTACTGCTCGACAAAGTACGCTAGAAGTGTTACAACATCAAAAAGATGAACCATTAGTTCAATCTTTAAACACCTTAAGAAAAAGGGAGGAAAACTCACCTAGTGTAGAAAATCCTCTATAAAGTCCCAAAAGGAAACTAGAGTCTTCTCAAACCAACCTAAAGGAAGGTTACACTCTACAAAGTACGCTAGAAGTGTTACAACTTCAAAAAGATGAACCATTAGTTCAATCTTTAAACACCTTAAGAAAAAGGGAGGAAAACTCACTTAGTGTAGAAAATCCTCTATGAAGTCCCAAAAGGAAACTAGAGTCTTCTCAAACCAACCTAAAGGAAGGTTATAAACCAATCAATAGAGCTCTAAAAGCCTCCAAGTAAAAAGTCCATATAAAACCCTAATTTCTAAAATCTAGGATTTCATCTAGTAGAAAGCTTCAAAACCCAAATCTAAAAGAAATGATTTGTTGCTTACCTTCTAAAAGCTCCAAATCAAGGATCAAACCCCCAAGAAGTGATGATCACCTCTCCAACAAACTCCTCACCAAGCTTCAAATCCTCAACAATAGTGAAAGTGTCACCATGAAGCAAAAGAGGGAAAAAGAGAGGGATTAAATTATCAAAAACCAACCAAAACCCAAGGAAATCAAAAGAGGAAGAAAGGAGAACTCCCCTACCTCTTTTCTTTGTGATCCCAGCACAAAAGAAGCCCTAATGGGAGTGGGTGCTATTATAGAAAGGGCCAAATCGCAAAAACACCCCTGCAGTTCACGCAGTTCACAATCTGTCAAAGTGTATCGATACACGGGAAAGTGTACCGGTACAAATCCCACGAAAATGCGAAACCCGAGCCTCGGGTTTGAGATAATCTGCCAAGTGTACCGGTACAAAATCCAAAGTGTACCGGTACAACCATCAAGCCTGTACCGGTACAACCATCAAATCGGTACCGGTACACATTCCCGAAAATGCAATCCGAGAGTTATTCAAAATTCAACTTTTTAGACTTTGATGCATAGATTTAAACCTCTATTCTCAGAACTCGTGCCATAGGTCGGAACACCGTCAACGACCCTCCAGAAATTCTGATAAAGCTCACAACTCACATCAAACACTCGAACCTTGCTATTTGCGAAAGTTCAGTGCGTCACATTAGCGTTCCCCGTGCTGGCTGAGGGAGCCGAGCGGGACCGGCTCATGGAGCGCCTCAATGAGTTTAGGAGGTGCAACCCTCGGATTTTGGATAGAGAAAAGGTCGACCACCGGATCGTGGAGAAGTGGTTGATGCACATGGAGAAATTATTCCGCGACACGTTTGTAGAGGAACTGGATAGAGTTTGGCTCGCCACTCACCACTTGGACGGCGAGGCCTACCGCTTGTGGACTGACATTCAAGAGAACCCCAGCACCGACTTGGCAGCGATTACTTGGAAGAAGTTCAAGGAGCTTTTGTTGGCACACTACTTTCCTGACAGCGTCAAGAGGCAGATGGAGCAGAGCCTGCGCAACCTGACTCAGGGGGACAGATTAGTAGCCGAGTATGAGGGGGAGTTTTCTCGGCTTCTACACTGCGTGACTTTCGTCGTGCGGGACGACTAGGACAAGGCCCGTATTTTCGAGCGTGGATTGCGACCGTCGATCTTCCGATTCGTGCAATCCTCTAGCCTCCAAACCTACCGGGAGGTGGTGAACTACGCACTCATCGTGGAGAGCGGTGTGAAGGCATGGACAAGGGTAAGGGCAAGAGGCCCGCGGCTGAGGGTGCGAGTCATACGCACTCTAGGAGGCCGCCGAAGCACCCTAGGAGCCAGCAGCGCAGTCGAGGCGCACCGACCCAGCGAGGAGGTTCTGATCGGCGCCGACCTCCCCAGTGTGTGATCTGCGGTGGTCCTCACCACCCACCGCAGTGTCCACAGTGGGCAGGCAGGTGCTTCCAGTGTGGCCATGAGGGCCACATCCGGACCGAGTGCCCAAGGGGTTCATTACCGGCACCGTCTTCTGCATCGGCACCCGCTCTACAAGCCGCCAGCCAGGGGGCTCCAGCGATGCAGTACCAGTTTGGGCGTCCTACCGTCCAGCGCTAGGGTGAGGGGTCGCGTCAGGCGCCGAGTGGGCGCATATACGCCGCGCAGACCGAGGAGGCGGCGCCAGCTGAGGACGTGGTGGCAGGTATCATTTTACTTGATGGCATTAGAGTTCGTGCATTATTTGATACCGGTGCATCGCATTCATTCGTAGACCGGTTGTTTGCCGAGTTGCATGGCATCCATTTAGTTCCCTTACTGTATCCGGGATATGTTGTTGTACCTGACCACATTGTGGACATTCGAGAGTATTGCCCTAGTTGTCTTATCTGGGTAGGAGAGTGGATTATGCCCATGGATTTGCTAGCTGTGCGCAAACTGGAAAAATTCGATGTGGTTCTAGGTATGGATTAGTTGACCAGGTATTACGCCACCATCGATTGTAAGAATCGAACGGTTACTTTTAGAGAACCGGGTCAGATTGAGGTGGTGTACAGAGGATGCCAGAGTTCGCTTTTCGCGATGATGATCAGCTCGTCTCGAGCTAGGCAGCTGATAAGTAGAGGATGCGTAGCCTATTTAGCTAGTATCGTATTGAGGGATGGGGATGACACCCCTAGGATCGAGGATATTCCGGTGGTACGGGAGTTTCAGAATGTGTTTACAGCTGAGCTACCCGACATGCCACCTGATAGAAAAATCGAGTTTGTGGTAGATCTCATCCCTGAGACTACCCCAGTCTCAAAGGCACCCCATAGGATGGCACCGGCAGAGTTGAAAGAGCTGAGGGCACAGTTGCAGGATCTTTTGGACAAGGGATTCACTCGACCGAGCGTCTCGCCTTGGGGAGCGCCAGTTTTGTTCGTCAAGAAGAATGACGAATCACTTCGCCTTTGCATGGACTATCATAAACATAATAAAGTCACGATCAAGAATAAGTATCCATTGTCGAGGATTGATGATCTCTTCGATCAGCTTCAAGGATCTAGTGTGTATTCCAAGATCGACTTGCAGTCGGGATACCACCAGCTAAAGATTGCACCTGGAGATGTGTCAAAGACGACTTTTAGAACACGGTATGGTCATTATCAGTTCACCGTCATGCCGTTTGGGCTCACTAATGCCCAGGTAGCTTTTATGGATCTAATGAACCGTGTTTTCAAGCTTTGTTTAGACAGGATCGTCGTGATGTTCATCGACGACATTTTGGTCTATTCCCGAAGTGATGCGGATCACGAGGAACACTTGAGACTGGTATTTCAAGTGTTTCGGAAAAAGAAGTTATTTGCCAAGTTGAAGAAGTGTGAATTTTGGCTTCGAGAGGTAGCATTCCTCGGACATGTGATTTCAGGATCAGGCATTATGGTGGATCCTAAGAAGATAGAAGCCATCGAGGATTGGCCAAAGACCGACGAGCGTTACCGAGATCCGGAGTTTTCTTGGTTTGGCCGGCTACTACCGGAGATTTGTTGAGGGTTTTGCGAAGTTATCTACTCCCCTCACGAGGCTCACGCATAAGGAAACCGAGTTCATTTGGAATGATGCATGTGAAAAGAGCTTCCAAGAGTTGAAGCTGAGATTGACGACCGCCCCAATCCTCACATTGCCTGTTACTGGAGCAGGGTATGTGGTTTATAGTGATACATCTTTTAATGGATTGGGCTGTGTATTGATGCAGGATGGCAAGGTGATCGCGTATGCCTCTCGCCAGTTAAAGGAGTATGAAAGGAACTACCCTACCCATGACTTGGAGTTGGCGGCCGTAGTCTTTGCGTTGAAGCTACGACGCCATTATCTCTATGATGAGCGGTGTGAAGTATATACGAATCACAAGAGTTTGAATTACTTATTCACTCAGAAGGAGTTGAACTTGAGGCAGCGCAGATGGTTGGAGCTCCTCAAGGATTATGATTTGACTATCCTATACCACCCAGGCAAGGCTAACGTGGTGGCTGATGCGCTAAGTCGGAAATCGACGGAGAACTTAGCGATGCATGTTGTGGCTCAACCGCAGTTGATCGAGCAGATGAAGTGGTTGGAGTTGGAGGTGGTGGCACCTAATACACCTTTGAGGCTGATGACCTTAGTTGTGCAACCTACACTTGTAGATAGAATTAAAGATAAGCAAGCTCTTGACTTAGAGTTGCAAAAGATTCGGGATAAAATGGTTAATGGTTGCACCGGCGATTTCCTTGTGACCAAGGATTGATGCCCTTTTGTGGATGGCTATGTGTGCTAGCGGATTTGGGACTTAAGGAAGATATCCTTCAGGAAGCACACCGAGTACCTTATGTTATTCATCTAGGAGGCACCAAGATATACAAGGACCTGAAGTTGCTTTATTGGTGGCCTGGAATGAAAAAGGATGTTGGCGAGTTCGTTGCTAGATGTCAAACTTGTCAACAGGCGAAAGCTGAGCATCAAGTTCCAGCGAAAAAACTTCAGAGTTTGTCTATTTTCGTGTGGAAGTAGGAAAAGATCACCATGGACTTCGTGATGGGATTGCCCCACTCTCAGGCCGGGCATGATGCTATTTAGGTGATCGTGGATAGGTTGACAAAGTCGGTGCACTTCATACCTATTCACACTACTTGGACTGGAGAGAAGCTCGCACAAGTGTACATTGATGAGATTATGCGACTTCACAGAGTACCTACATCGATTGTATCGGAAAGAGACACCCGCTTCATGTCACATTTTTTGAGGAGTCTGGAGGACGCCTTGGGTACTTGACTGGACTTCAGTACTGCGTTCCACCCCCAGAGTGACGGGCAGTTGGAGCGTACTATTCAGACCTTAGAGGACATACTCCAAGCATGTGTGATCGACTTCCAGGGAGGGTGGTTGCAGCATCTACCGATGGCTGAGTTTGCTTATAACAACAGTTATCAAGCAAGCATTAAGATAGCACCGTTCGAGGCACTATGGACGAAAGTGCAGATCGCCACTTCATTGGAGTGAAGTTGGCGAGAGATTGGCTTTAGGCCCCGATGTGCTCCAGGAAGCAGAGGATAAGGTTCGAATTGCTTGGGAGTGACTACTGACGGCCCAGAGTAGGCAAAAGAGTTATGCGGATAGACGCCAACGAGACTTGGGGTTTCAGATTGGAGATCATGTCTTCTTAAAAGTCTCGCCGTCTAAAGGGCTCAGAAGGTTTGGAATTCGGGGCAAGTTGAGGCCCCGTTTCATTGGATCGTATAAGATTTTGGAGCATGTAGGCCCGGTAGCGTATAGACTTGCTCTACCGCCGAACCTATCGGGTGTGCACGACGTCTTTCATGTATCGGTCCTTCGGAAGTACATCCATGATCCAGCTCATGTTTTGGATGCCGTATCCATAGAGCTGAGGGAGGATTTGAGCTTCGAGGAGCAACCTGTGAAAATTTTGGCTCGCGAAGTGAAAAAGCTGCGGAATCGGGACATTTCTTATGTGAAAGTCCGTTGGAGCAACCCCAAAGAGCATGAGGACACATGGGAGCTGGAGAGCGCCTTGCAGGAGCGCTACCCCCATCTTTTCCATATGGAGTCTTGAGGTATGAGTTCGGTTTTGAGTTTCACGGACGAAACTCCTTTTTAGGAGGGGTGCATGTAGCACACTGGACATCCGCAAATTGCGAGGTGCGAGTGTTTGAATGGGTTTCAAACTTTTCCACACTTTGTGGAGGGTCATAGACAGAGTTCCGACCCGTGGATCGAAAACCGGGAGTTTCAGCTTAGTACTGAGAGTTTCACTCTTGAGGACCGGTCCCTGATGAGGGAGATCGGTCCCCCTTTGGTCGTGTTGCGGCAGAGCTTGGGGAGACCGGTCCCCAGCCCTGGAGACTTGTTCCTGTACGTGGTTTTTGCAGGAGAGTCCTGAGGGACCGGTCTCTAGCCTTGGAGACCGGTTCCCGTACACAGCTTTTCGGGGAAGGTCCTGAGAGACCGGTCTCAGCTAGTAGCGACCGGTCTCTGCACCCGGAAACTGCCCAGACTGGGCTGTGCACAGTGATGAAAGTTGAGAGGCTTATCTGGATATTGTTACCATAGAGGGCCTATATGGCCACTTTCCTTCATCTCGCCCTTATTCCTCTCTCTCACACTCTCTCCTACACTCTAGAAAAAGAAGAAGAAAGAGAAGAAAGAAGGAAGAAGGAGAAGAAGAAGAAGGAGAGCAAGCATTGAAGGGTTTTGATCATCTTCCTCTCCCTCATTTCTCACCATTGGAGCCTTAGAGCTTGTGGTTGGAGCATTGTGGAGATTGAACCTTCAACCCTAGAACACTTTGAGCTTGTGAGTTACGGGGAAGCCCCAAGGATCTATCTAGATTGTATCAAACAACACCTAGAGGGGGGTGAATAGGTGTATCGGCCAAAAACCACAAATCTCGATGCAATAAAAAGTAAATGCGGAAAATAAAAACATACCGAGATTTAACGTGGGAAAACTCCAAACTCGGAGTAAAAAATCCACGGGACCAACACGCGAATAAACAATCAATAAGAGATACAAGGTGATACCGAACTCCACGGACTCGACCTCTCTAACTCTCCTATGGATCTCCGCGCAATCCTCCTTCGGGTTGTCCACGCCCTCACGTCCGAGTCCACGAACGCCACGTCCCGAATCCACGAAACGCCTCCACTTCGTATCCACGAAGCCTTGATCACGCCGAATCCACGACGCCCACTCGAATCCACGAGCTCACTCCGTCCGGAGCAAGAACCATACGATCGGTGATGATTTATTGCTTAGACAATCATTAAAGAACCATAGACGATGTTTCTAAGCAATAGCCGGATCAATTCTCTATTAAGAACGAGAAATTAGGGTTTCGAGAATTGATCCGTTAGAAACTTGTTGTTGAAGAAAGAAAGAAAATACCCAACAAGTTTCTAGGGTTTCAAAAAGATATTCTATGCTTAGTTATATTTTAGAAACACCCCTACATCTTATTTATAGGTTTAGAAGGCTTCTAGATAGATTTAGATTAGAAAAATAAATCTTTAAAACAGATTTCGTATCGAGGGACCGGTCCTCCAAGGCAGGGACCGGTCTTCCCTTGCGCAATAAGAAATTAATCATCGAGGGACCGGTCTCACTGCTCAGGGGACCGGTCCTCTTTTGCGTAAAGAGAATATCAGGTTACTGGGACCGGTCTTCATAGGTAGGAGACCGGTCTCACTCTGCGTCATGAGAATATCAGGTTACTGGGACCGGTCCTCTAAATGTGGAGACCGGTCCTCTGTGCAAAATTGCGCAGAAGGTGCTTACTGGGACCGGTCCTCTCAATGTGGAGACCGGTCCTCTCAACCAGATAAGCAGAGTGAAGAACCAAATTAGTTAAAAACACAATTTCAACAATCCTAATGTCTTCTAAACACTTGTTAATGTATATAAATCATCATCATCAGTATTTGAACTTACCGAGCATTGTGGATTTACGTTTCGAGTCTGCGAGTCTTCGATCTTCGTCTTTTCTTCTTTAAACCTTCAAGACTCCGGACTCACTTCACGAAATATGCCAACATAAAATCCGTAACAATCTCCCCCTTTGGCAATTTCGTGACAAAACTCAAAAATACATTAAAAATACTCACAATGCTCATCTCACCAAAAATAGAAAATAAAATTCATTGCTATCACCAAAACAATGAACTTCTCGCGTGAAAGATCCAAAGTGAAATACAAAATTACAATTTTGCAACTCCTAAACAAACTCTATGACTTAGACACAACTAGGAGTCTTGAAGTCTTCAATGATCTACAATTAGATTACTTTCTCCACGAACAAAATTCACAAACAAAGTTAGTAGAAAAAATATGAAAATTAAAATCTCTCCCCCTTTGTTCATGAAAATCTCTCCTTTTTTAAAATTCAATTCAAGTTTCCAATTCTTCTCCCCCTTTTTGTCAAAAATTGCCAAAAAGAAACACAAATAGAGAGAAAAACAAACTAGCAAAAAGAAAGTAGTCATGTCATAGTTAAAAATCTAGATACCAAAAATAAACAAACTTGACATAGTCCTAGGAGAGAAAAGATAAAATATAGATAATGAAGCTCAAAAAGATAAAATCACTCCGTGTCCTCCTCATCAAAAATTTTGCATTGTTTCCTCAAAAATCCTTCAAAATTAGATTAATTTCATAAAAATTAAAAGTTGTACTCCAAAAATTATTATGATGAAAATAATAAATTAGTTGATTTCAAAAGACATCAATTCATCAAAATTTGATATTAAGAATAATCTAATTATTTAAAAACATCAAGATACTAATTGATGAAAAATAATTATCAGAAATTTAACAAAATTGACACCAATTTGTCGTAAGTCGTTCAATATAGAGATTTAACTAATAAACACCGGGAGTGGCTCTTTGTTTTTCAAACTATCACCTTATATCACCGAAAATTCTAAACTTTTTATTTTCTTTCAACCTTTTCGGTTTTTCTTAAAAATCCTCATGTGGTAGCTTCGCACACGTACCGAACGACCGGGGTGGTAGCTCTTTTCTACATGTGGTGGTAGTTTTCACACTCCTTTTTTTTTTTAGGATGTAACTCTTTCCACATTTTTTGAATCATAGAAGTTTCTCCCCCTTTTTCTTAAATATTCAAACTCCCCCAAAATTAGACAATCTCACAATTGAAAATAATTTTGACGAATCATAGTCAATTAGCAAATATCCATCAATTATATTCAACATTCACTATCAAGATGAATTAATTCCCAAGAGATTAAAAATAATTTCAAAATTTTGATGAATGTATGTAAGAAGAAATCACATATTAAATTATCGTCAACATAATAAAAAGTGGAGTAAAATCGATAATTAATATGAATTTAATTCAATTTGAATTGACTTTAAATACCGGTTAAGGCTCTTTGAAAAACCTTTAATTTCACCAATTTAATGATTTTCAATCATCTCCTTTCTCAAAAAAAATTTCAATCAAATTAAAAATTTCTAAATACCTTTCCTCAAAAACGATTTTGTAAACAAATTTTAAACATCAATCTCGTCTAAACATGTAATGCAATGAAAAGAAATATGCAAAAAGCACCTAACAAAGCGTTACATAAACAAAAACAAACTAAGACGAAAGGCATGGAAAGATACCACCTTTCCGGATCCAAACTTGTCGGATCTTTGGTTGTCTTGGCTTGTCGACGTTAGGTACACTTTGTATCGACTTTTGATCTACCGTTGGTCGATTCGTTGCTTGAAGCTTCGGTTGATGTTGTCGTTGAGACTTAGACATCCGATTCCCTTGATGGTTCGGTTTGCACGAGGTACTCGACTAACTTGATTTTTCTTTTGATTCCGTGGGGGATGTCAAGTGTTAGTTAATACCAATTGTCGTTTCGAAGTTGCCGATTGAGACTTGAAATTTTTGTTCGGGCAACTATTTTTGATGTGTCCTTTGATGCCACATCGATGACACACCTTGTCCTTCAAAGTTGTTGAGACTTTTGATGCCGTCTTTTGATCCTTCTCAACATACGTCCTTTCATATCCGAGACCAAACTTGTTCGATTGACCCAATCCGAGCATATGATCCAATTTTTTCGGTCCGGAAGAAAATTGTTGTATGTCGGACTTAAGTTGACGAACTTGCTTGGTTAGCTCTTGATTGGATGTGTAGGTTTCCTTAAATTGTTGCTCCAAAAATTCAATCTTGTCTTGATGTGAATTGATCGTTGAATCCGCTTTTTCTAGCTTCTTTTGGAGGACCGAATTGTTGTTCAAAATCGATTCCCGTTCCTCCTCAAGAGTCTTATTTGTTGTCTTCAAATTCTTGTTCTCTTCTTCAAGATCGAATAAACGACGTCTCAACTTCTTATTGAGTTTTGCCATCTTCCGCGACTCAACAAGAAGTTGATTGTATGCTTCGGCTATATCCTCGTCGTTCGATTCCTCCTCGCTTTCGTCGATGTCGCTCGAAGACCCATGCGAAGAGAGAGAAAGATTTGAGTTAGATACAATTAAAGATAAACAAGCTATATTAGAAGACGAAGGCAAAGAAGTATTAGTAAATAACGCAAGATTTTCGTTCTTCTCTTCGTCATTTGAACTTGATTCACCCGAAGTAGAATCATCCCAAGTTTTTGCTTGCAAAGCCTTTTGTTTGTAACTTTTCTTTGAAGGACAATCCGGTGCTATATGACCATAGCCTTTGCATTTATAGCATTGGATCTCCCCTTCAAATTCATTCTTTTCTTTTGAGGACTTTACAAGTTTTTTATCTTTCAATTTAGAAGATGAAGAAGATTTAGAAAATAATTTTTTCTTCGAAGATGAAGCATCGTTCTTCTTTTGGTAATTCCGGCGAAATTTCTTTGTTAGACGCGCCAATTGATGTTCGAAATTTGCGAGCGAAACATCTCCGTCGGAATCCGTGTCGTCGTCTTCTTCCTTAGTTGATTTGAGTGCAATCCCTGTGCTTTTAGAAAAAGACTTGGAAGAAGATTGATTAGTAGGAAAAGTCATCTCATACGTTTGTAAAGCACCTACTAACTCTTCGACTTTCATCTCATCCGGATGCTTTACCGTTTCAATTGCGGCAACTTTTGCCCTAAAGCGTTCCGGTAGAGTTCGAAGAATTTTTCTAATTACTTTCGACTCCGGAATTTTCTCTCCCAAGTTGGCGCATGTATTTACTACGTCTTGTAGACGCGTATAGTACTCGGTAAAGGTCTCGTTTTCATCCATAGAAATCAAATCAAATTTGCTTGTAAGTATTTGTAATTTTTGGACCTTTACTAAGCTTGTTCCTTCATGCGTAACTTGTAGAGTATCCCAAATCTCTTTCGCGGTTTCACAAGCCGAAACGCGAGTAAACTCCGTTTGAGACAAAGCATTAAATAAAGCGTTTATGCCCTTGCCGTTAAACGAAGATGACTCGTTTTCATCTTTCGTCCACTTATTTCGTGGTTTCGGCGTTTCAACATTATCGACCTTTTCGGTTGGATGTTTCCATCCGAATTCAATCGCTTGCCACACCCGCTCATCGATTGCAATTAGAAAAGCTCTCATGCGAACTTTCCAATAGGCATAATTCGTGCCGTCGAAGAGCGGTGGTCGATTAATGTTACCACCTTCGGCCTGTGAGTTACGGGGAAGCCCCAAGGATCTATCTAGATTGTATCAAACAACACCTAGAGGGGGGTGAATAGGTGTAAAGGCCAAAAACCACAAATCTCGATGCTTTAAAAAGTAAATGCGGAAAATAAAAAGCACACCGAGATTTACGTGGGAAAACTCCAAACTCGGAGTAAAAAACCCACGGGACCAACACGCGAATAAACAATCAATAAGAGAAAAGATTACAAGGTGATACCGAACTCCACGGACTCGACCTCTCTAACTCTCCTATGGATCTCCGCGCAATCCTCCTTCGGGTTGTCCACGCCCTCACGTTCGAGTCCACGAACGCCACCACTTCGAATCCACGAAGCTTCTATCAAGCCGAATCCACGACGCCACTCGAATCCACGAGCCAACGATCCGAATCCACAAACCGCCTTCAATGTGCCGAATCCACGACGCTTCACGATTGTATCATGAATATGGTGATCCTTCGCTTAGGAGTATCGTAGAAAACCGAAGAAGAAGACTCCAAGCGAAGCGTAGATCAAATCGACATATAATTGAGAAATTATGATATCTCGATTTGATCTAGAATAGGCTATTTTGTAGAAAATAGGTTTTAGATGAATTCCTAGCCTCTAGGGTTTCTCAAACATGTATCTTCATGAAGCATATGAATTAATGGAACCCCCATCGCTTATTTATAGATTTAGAAGACTTAGAAGTAGACTAGGATTGTGAAAATCTAATTTTGGAAATAAATTAGAGATAGACTAGGATTTGAAAACTTGTTTAAAATCAATTAGAAAACATAGAGATAGACTAGGATTTGAAAACCTGTTTAAAATCAATTAGAAAACATAGAGATAGACTAGGATTTGAAAACCTCAATTTTGTCTAAATATTCAATTTAAAAATATTCTAAGTCTTCCAAACACTTTTAAATATTTATAAATCATCATCAATAATATTTGACCTTACCGAGCATTGTGCATTCATATTTTGAATATGCGAGTCTTCGATCTTCGTCTCTTCTTCTGTAAACCTTCAAGACTCCGAACTAACTTCACGAAATATGCCAACATAAAATCCGTAACAATCTCCCCCTTTGGCAATTTCGTGACAAAACCCAAAATTACATCACAACGCTCAACTCACAAAAAAAATGAAATTCATTGCCATCACCAAAACAATGAACTTCTCGCGTGAAAGATCCAAGGAAATACAAAATTACAATTTTTGAAACTCCTAAACAAACTCTATGACTTAGACGCAACTAGGAGTCTTGAAGAATTGATTTCCTGCAAAACAAATTTTCAACAAATATTCAAAAATATTTTATACCTCTTATCCCTCTTTGTTCTTTTCTCCAACTTCTCGTTGTTCAAAAATATTCTCTCCTTCCTCTTCTTAATCTCATGATGTCTCCCCCTTCGTGTATGCGTCAAATACCAAATATCTTCTCCCTCTATACCTTGTTCTTCATTCTCCCCCTTTTTGTCAAAAATTGCCAAAAAGAAACACAAATAGAGAGAAAAACAAACTAGCAAAAAGAAAGTAGTCATGTCATACTTACAAATCTTGATACCAAAAATAAGCAAACTAGAAATAGTCCTAGGAGAGAAAAGATAAAATATAGATAATGAAGCTCAAAAAGGTAAAATCACTCCGTATCCTCCTTATCAAAAATTTTGCCTTGTTTTCTCAAAAATCCTTCAAAATTAGATTAATTTCATAAAAATTAAAAGTTGTACTCCAAAAATCATTATGATGAAGATAAAATATTAAGTGATTTCAAAAGACATCAAAACATCAAAATTTGATATTAAAAATAATCTAATGTTTTAAAGTCATCAAGATGCAAATTGATGAAAAATAATTTTTAGAAATTTGGCAAAATTGACACCAATTTGTCGCAATTCGTTCAAAATAGAGATTTAACTAATAAGGCACCGGGGGTGGCTCTTTGAGCATCTTTTTCAAACCATCACCTTATATCACCGAAAATTCTAAAATATTCATATATATTTTTTCAACATTTTCGGTTTTTCATATAATTACCCATGTGGTAGCTTCACACACATACCGATGGCCAGGGTGGTAGCTCTTTCCTACATGTGGTGGTAGTTTTCACACTCCCTTTTAGGATGTAACTCTTTCCACATCTTTTAAACTTCGGAGTTTCTCCTCCTTTTTTTTTTAAATATTCAAACTCCCCCTAAATTAGACAATCTCACAATAGAAAATAATTTTGACAAATCTTAGTCAATTAGCAAATATCCATCAATTATATTCAACATTCACTATCAAGATGAATTAATTACTAATAGATTAAAATTAATTTCAAAATTTTGATGAAAGTATGTAAGAAGAAATCATATATTAAATTATCTTCAAGATAATAAAAAGTGGAGTGAAACCGATAATTAATATGAATTTAATTCAATTTGAATTGACTTTAGATACCGGTTAAGACTCTTTTAAAAACCTTTAATCTCTCTAATTTAATGATTTTCAATCATCTCCTTTCTAAAAAATTTTCAATCAAATTAAAAACTCCCTAAAAACCTTTCCTTAAAAACGATTTTCAAAACAAATTTTAAAGATCAAACCTCGTCTAATCATGTAATGTAATGAAAGAAAAATATGCAATATGCACCAATCAAAACATTACATAAACAATAAAAACAAACTAAGACGAAAAGTAAGGAAAGATATCACCTTTCCGGATCCAAACTTGTCGGATGTTTCGTTGGCTTTGCTTGTCGACGTTAGGTTTGAGTTGCTTTGATTTTGAATCAACCGTTGGTCGTTTCGTTGCTTGAAGCTTCGGTTGATGTTGTCGTTGAGGCTTTGAATTAGAAATCCGGTTCCCTTGATGGTTCGGTTTTGAGATCCAATTCGGTTGTGGGTTCGGTCGAACTCGCCGTTGCTCCTTAGAAAACCGGTCCGAAAGAGGCACTCGACTCAAATTAATTTTCTTTTGATTCCGAGGGGAAAGCCGAGTAGTAGATGATGCCGATTGAGGTTTCGATATTGCCGATCGATTTTTCTTATCCTTATTCGGGCAACACTTTTTGATGTGCCCTTTGATGCCGCATCGGTGACACACCTTTTCCTTCGAATTTGTTGAGATACTAGATGTTGACGTTCGATCCTTCTCAACATAGGTTCGTTCGTATCCGAGGCCAACCTTGTTCGTTTGACCCAAACCGAGCATGATATCCAATTTCTTCGATCCGGAAGAAAAGTGTTGAAGATCGGATTTGAGTTGATGAACTTGCTTGATTAAGACTTGATTAGATGTGTAGGTTTCCTTGAATTGTTGCTCCAAAAATCTAATCTTGTCTTTAGATGATTTGATCATTAATTCCGCTTCTTCTAGCTTCTTTTGGAGGACCGAATTGTTGTTTAGGATAGATTCCCGTTCCTCCTCAAGAGCTTTATTCATGGTCTTCAAATTATTATTCTCCTCTTCAAAATCAAATAATTGTCTTCTCAACTTCTTATTAAACTTCGCCATCTTTTTCGATTCGATAAGAAGTTGATTGTATGCCTCCTCCAAATCATCGTCGTTTGATTCCTCCTCGCTTTCGCCGTTGTCACTCGAAGATCCATGCAAAGAAGGAGAAACATTCGAATTAGTAACAATAGAGGATAAACAAGTAATATTAGAGGAAGGCAAAGAAGACTTAGAAATTAAAGCAATATGATCTTTTTCTTCACCACTTGAAGATGAATCACCCGAAGTAGAATCATCCCAAGTTTTTGCTTGCAAAGTCTTTTGTTTATAAGTCTTCTTTGAGGGACAATCCGTTGCTATATGGCCGTAGCCTTTGCACTTGAAGCATTGGATCTCCCCTTCAAATTCATCTTTCTCTTTTAAAGATTTTGCAAATTTTTTATCTTTAGATTTTGAGGATGAAGAAGTTTTAGAAAAAGATTTTCGTTTCGAAGATGAAGCATCGTTCTTCTTTCGGAAGTTCCGTCGGAATTTCTTCATGAGGAGCGCCAATTGTTGTTCAACATCCGCAAGTGAAATATCTCCGTCGGAATCCGTGTCGTCGTCTTCTTCCTTTGTTGATTTGAGTGCAATCCCTGTGCTTTTAGAAAAAGACTTGGAAGAAGATTGGTTAGTAGGAAAAGTCATCTCGTATGTTTGTAAAGCGCCTACTAACTCTTCGACTTTCATCTCATCCGATGCTTTACCGTTTCAATTGCGGCAACTTTTGCCCTAAAGCGTTCCTAGAGAGTTCGAAGAATTTTTCTAACTACTTTAGAGTCCGGATCTTCTCTCCCAAATTAGCACATGTATTAATAATGTCTTGAAGTCTAGTATAATAATCGAAAAAGATTCATACTCCTCCATATGAATAGAATCAAATTGACTAGTCAACATTTGAAGCTTTTGAATTTTTACTAGACTTGTACCCTCATGTGTAATTTGTAGAGTATCCCAAATTTCCTTGGCGGTTTCACACGCCGAAATACGAGTAAACTCCGTTTGCGATAAAGCATTGAATAAAGCATTAATTCCTTTACCGTTAAACGAAGATGACTCTCTTTCATCTTTACTCCACTTGTTTCGTGGTTTCGAGACGGTAGCATTATCGACCACTTCGGTAGGATGTTTCCATCCGAATTCTATCGCTTGCCATACCCGCTCATCGATCGCTATTAGAAAAGCTCTCATGCGAACTTTCCAATAGGCATAATTAGTGCCGTCGAAGAGCGGTGGTCGATTAATGTTTCCACCTTCGGCCATGATAACAATTTATCTAGATCCCTCTGATACCAATTGTGAGTTACGGGAAGCCCCACGGATCTATCTAGAATGTATCAAACAACACCTAGAGGGGGGTGAATAGGTGTAAAGGCCAAAAACCACAAATCTCGATGCTTTAAAAAGTAAATGCGGAAAATAAAAAGCACACCGAGATTTACGTGGGAAAACTCCAAACTCGGAGTAAAACCCACGGACCAACACGCGAATAAACAATCAATAAGAGAAAAGATTACAAGGTGATACCGAACTCCACGACTCGACCTCTCTAACTCTCCTATGGATCTCCGCGCAATCCTCCTTCGGTTGTCCACGCCCTCACGTTCGAGTCCACGAACGCCACCACTTCGAATCCACGAAGCTTCTATCACGCCGAATCCACGACGCCACTCGAATCCACGAGCCAACGATCCGAATCCACAAACCGCCTTCAATGTGCCGAATCCACGACGCTTCACGATTGTATCATGAATATGGTGATCCTTCGCGTAGGAGTATCGTAGAAAACCGAAGAAGAAGACTCCAAGCGAAGCGTAGATCAAATCGACATATAATTGAGAAATTATGATATCTCGATTTGATCTAGAATAGGCTATTTTGTAGAAAATAGGTTTTAGATGAATTCCTAGCCTCTAGGGTTTCTCAAACATGTATCTTCATGAAGCATATGAATTAATGGAACCCCCATCGCTTATTTATAGATTTAGAAGACTTAGAAGTAGACTAGGATTGTGAAAATCTAATTTTGGAAATAAATTAGAGATAGACTAGGATTTGAAAACTTGTTTAAAATCAATTAGAAAACATAGAGATAGACTAGGATTTGAAAACCTGTTTAAAATCAATTAGAAAACATAGAGATAGACTAGGATTTGAAAACCTCAATTTTGTCTAAATATTCAATTTAAAAATATTCTAAGTCTTCCAAACACTTTTAAATATTTATAAATCATCATCAATAATATTTGACCTTACCGAGCATTGTGCATTCATATTTTGAATATGCGAGTCTTCGATCTTCGTCTCTTCTTCTGTAAACCTTCAAGACTCCGAACTAACTTCACGAAATATGCCAACATAAAATCCGTAACACGGCCATTAGATAACAATATATCTAGATCCCGCTCTGATACCAATTGTGAGTTACGGGGAAGCCCCAAGGATCTATCTAGATTGTATCAAACAACACCTAAAGGGGGGTGAATAGGTGTATCGGCCAAAAACCACAAATCTCGATGCAATAAAAAGTAAATGCGGAAAATAAAAACACACCGAGATTTAACGTGGGAAAACTGCAAACTCGGAGTAAAAAACCCACGGGACCAACACGCGAATAAACAATCAATAAGAGAAAAGATTACAAAGTGATACCGAACTCCACGGACTTGACCTCTCTAACTCTCCTATGGATCTCCGCGCAATCCTCCTTCGGGTTGTCCGCGCCCTCACGTCCGAGTCCACGAACGCCACGTCCCGAATCCACGAAACGCCTCCACTTCGTATCCACGAAGCCTTGATCACGCCGAATCCACGACGCCCACTCGAATCCACGAGCGCACTCCGTCCGGAGCAAGAACCATACGATCGGTGATGATTTATTGCTTAGACAATCATTAAAAAACCGTAGACGATGTTTCTAAGCAATAGCCGGATCAATTCTCTATTAAGAACGAGCAATTAGGGTTTCAAGAATTGATCCGTTAGAAACTTGTTGTTGAAGAAAGAAAGAAAACACCCAACAAGTTTCTAGGGTTTCAAAAAGATATTCTATGCTTAGTTATATTTTGAAAACACCGCTACATCTTATTTATAGGTTTAGAAGGCTTCTAGATAGATTTAGATTAAAATAATAAATCTTTAAAACAGATTTCGTATCGAGGGACCGGTCCTCCAAGGCAGGGACCGGTCCTCCCTTGCGCAATAAGAAATTAATCACCGAGGGACCGGTCTCACTGCTCAGGGGACCGGTCCTCTTTTGCGTCAAGAGAATATCAGGTTACTGGGACCGATCTTCATAGGTAGGAGACCGGTCTCACTCTGCGTCATGAGAATATCAGGTTACTGGGACCGGTCCTCTAAATGTGGAGACCGGTCCTCTGTGCAAAATTGCGCAGAAGGTGCTTACTGGAACCGGTCCTCTCAATGTGGAGACCGTCCCTCAACCAGATAAGTAGAGTGAAGAACCAAATTAGTTAAAAACACAATTTCAACAATCCTAATGTCTTCTAAACACTTGTTAATGTATATAAATCATCATCATCAGTATTTGAACTTACCGATCATTGTGGATTTACGTTTTGAGTCTGCGAGTCTTCGATCTTCGTCTTTGCTTCTTTAAACCTTCAGGACTCCGGACTCACTTCACGAAATATGCCAACATAAAATCCGTAACAGAGCTTGGTTTGGAGCATCCTAGAGGTTTCTAGCTTGATCTCTTCCTCTAGATTTGAGTTTTGTTGCTTTGTGGTAGATGAAACCCTAGAATGAGATTTAGGGTTTATTTTTGGGGATTTTTGATTAGAGGCTTTTAGAGCCTATCTAATAGAATGGGAATCTTGGTTTAGATTGCCTTAGAAGGAATTTGGCTTCCATTTGAGGTTTGCAAAGGGGAGCTTTTCGCGAAGTGAGTTCTTTTTCCATTTTCTTGAGATAGTTAATGATTGAACTAATGGTTCATCATGTCCATGTTGTAACTCTTCTAGTGTTCATCTTAGGGTGCTAGAAGACTAGATTGAAGCTTCGTTAGAGAATCGGAAAGCCGAGCGAAGCACTTGGTGGGTTTGGCTTCATGAGAATAGGAGAAAATGTCTCCTACGTGGTTAATTGCTCTCGTTTCATCATTTTGCATGCATATTCATACTAGATAGAATTTTTATGAATTTTAGAACACTTAAAATGCATGCCTTATGTATTATGAATGTTTCACTCTATATAGTAGAGCATTTTGGGTGTTTTGCATGCATGTGGGAACTATTCGTGTTAGCAACTTGAAAACATGTCTCTTATGTGTAAAATAGCTCAATTTATGTATTTGCAAGCATTAAACTCATGTTGGAACTTAGAAAGATTAAGTGTCATAAAGGGGCACTTAATCTAGAAAACTATGAAACTGCAACATAGAGACTTGATATTAGGCCTTTGACTTGCTATATATTCCATGTTTTAGACATAATGACATAGAGTTAGGCCTTGGACATAGTTGCTACACATTCCATATTTTAGACATGACGACTTGGGACTTGAGACAGATCGGTTCGATTACTTGCCATTGTGCTCATTCGCACATGCTTGTGAGGGTCGCTCCCTACAAGCCGGCACTCCGGAGTTGGCCAACGTGATACATATTCGCCGTGCGGGATTGGGCGCCGAAGTGGATTGCCGTGGAATAGACTCATTCCTAGGGTAGGGATGTTGACTACCACGGGGCCATTAGGCTCAGCACCGCCAGACAAATGTGGGTCTTCAGCGACAAATTTTCTGTGGGTCGTATCAGATTTAAACTTAAGTAGTTTAACTGAAATCTGATATTGGATATTGACTAGAATAGTAAACATTAGCATTTTACTATTACATTGTGGATGTTGGATTAGTTGCTTATATTGTCTATTCATGCATAGAATAACTTTCTTGTTTATGCAACACCATGCTTAGTAGAGATATAATGTTTAGCAGCTTACATGTTTATTTACATGTCGTTATATCGCTTCTATCTTACCACATACTTGTTTAGTTTTGGGGCCTAGTGGTGCACTCAACTGAAGTCAGTAATTGCGCACTGAGAACTATTATCTAATTGTTCTCACGCCCTCTGTTTTATGTTGTGTTGCAGAGCCTTCGGCACCGACGGAAGCATGAGATCGCGGCAAGGGAATCGCGCATAGCTAGCTAGCTTCGGTTTACTTTTCTTAGGTGGTTATCTCTATCTTTGGTTGTTTTGTGAGAAAGAGAGATATTCTTGTATCCATGTATAGAGACCACCTATGTACTACTTTTTGCTTTTGTTATGGGATTCCTTGATGTATGTTATTTATAGCTTCTTAGTGGATGTTGCATCTTACTTGTTTCTATTCTAGAATCTAGTTGTTACTCGCTTTGATACTTCTAGATGTTCTTTTCTTATTGCTTTATTTATCGATTTTTGGTAGACGCCTTGTATGTTTTAGACTTACGGCGGGTCTGGGCACGCGCCGGGCGGGCTTCCGCTGGGTCCCTGGGCGTGACAGACTGCCTTCCCCCGGTGTTCCCTCGCTCTCAGGTTGCGTAGCCTTGGCGGAGGTCCTCAGCCCCTTCGCTGGAAATGCCAAAGAAAGTCTTTCGCAAGGGCCCGTAGCGAGATTTGGAGGTTCCAGTCGCCAATAGCTGGTGGCCAACTTCGACGCCCCTCTTTTGGCCGCCTTCTTTCCCAACATGGTCTCTCGAGAATCGGCCATTAGCAGGAGCCCCTTCAGGTTCCAGGGCTTGGATTTGAAACTCTCCAATTGGACAGAGGCAGCTGAGCTTGGCAGGGGTCACCTCCGCCACAAAGTTTGGATTCGGCTCCATCACTGGCCGATCTTATGCTGGAATGTCGAGGATGTTAAAGCGGTAGTCAGCGGATTTGGTGAGCTGTGGGACATTGATCAACTCAGTGAAAGAAGGATTGACGTCTCCTTCTTTCGAGTTAACATCCGCTGCCAAGATGTGAATTCTATTCCGGAAACCCTTAATCTTATGGTCAACGATACGAGATTCAGGATTCGTGTCGAGATAGAGTCCTGGGAGCTACGCCAACCCGATTCTTCTAAGTGAAGAAATGGACGAACGATTGGGGCTCGAGACGTCGGAAGCCCAAGATCGTTTCATTCGCCATACTGGCTTCACTTTGATACCTACTAGAGACGCCCAGACTTGGACCCACAGCTCCGGGGACCGCGTGGGTGGTGTTCGTCGCCGGAGTACTTCTGAGACACTATTTCCTTCCAAAGTTGATCGTCAGGCGGTTTGGGGAACTTCGTCTACTAATCCGACAGATTTGCTACCTCTGCTTCCATGCCCAAGGTCGCCTCCTCCATGTGTAGATATCGATAAGTCTGCTGGGAAAGACTTACTCCCTCCCGACAGCGCACCTCTATCTCCGAGAAGGGTTGTGGTTTCGCCCCATGCTCCCTTCCTTTTTCAGGTTGATAACGCCCCCTCTCCCTCACTCTTGCCGGCTGAGGGTTATCCGTTTTCAGCGCCCTCCGCAGACAGTCTTGCTCTTATGGTCGCGGCCTTGGTAGGTGTTTCTGAGGAGGGGAGTATGCGTCGAAAACCTTTTTGCACCCTTTAGACTAGCGTATCTGCGCAGACTCCAGGCAAGCGCAAACCTCTTCGCACCCTTAAGACTGGCGCATCTTCTCAGACTCTAGATAAGCGCAAACCATTCAGACGCAGCTTACGTCTTGCTTCAAAGAACAAGGGCATTCTCAAAAGCTCTCTCCAAAGAGCCCAGGACCTCATGTGCTCGAAACTTTCACCTTCCATTTCTCCCCGTAGATCGCTGAGTTCGCCCATTTCGTTGCCTGCTAATCACTCCTCGATGGATTCGCCCCCCAATGTTACCCCTGTTATCCCCGCCGAAGCTCATCCTTCGAGCGATTTGGCCCCTTCTTTCCCGAGAGACCCTGCTCTCCCACTTACCAGTCTGGAGATCCAGAAGATCCTTTTCTCCTGTGGAATCACCAACATGAAAACAGGATCTTCGTTGGTGTACAGCTCCATTGGCGGCAGCGGGGAGTGATGGACTGCCTCAGGAAGGGGCCTAACCTTCGACTTCTCTACTGCGTAGAGTGTGTTCTGTCCTTTTATGGCTAGAAATAGAGTTTTTAGATTTTTGTCATGGAATGTGAGAGGCCTGAATGACTTGGCCAAATGTTACATTGTATGGTCTTTTATCCGCTCTAGTAAAGTCTCGGTGGTGTGTCTCCAAGAAACCAAGCTCTCCTCTATCTCTCTAGCTAAATTTCATTCGTTCTGTGGCTACCATCACTAGGAGTTTCGCACCTTGGATGCTACGGGGACTCGCGGGGGCCTCCTTACGGCTTGGAACAATTTTCTCTTCGACTATATTAAGCATTGGGCTGGCACCTTTACGCTCAGCACCTTACTCCGGAGAAAAGTGGACAACAAACTGTTCATGATCACTAATGTCTATTGTCCCACGGGATTCGGATCGAGATCCAAATCTGCCTTCTTCCAAGAGCTGCGAGACTCTCGGCTTTATTCCCATGGTCAACGTTCTCTTATCCTTGCAAGACAAGAATGGCTTGCCTTCCAATATATCGGACATTCTGGCGTTTAGGGAGGCTATCTCAGATATGGGGCTCTTCGATCTTCCTCTTCAGAATAAATAATTTACCTGGTCTAACGGAAGGCGCAATCCAACTCTCGAACGTCTAGACCGTGCGCTGATATCGCAGGATTGGATTCTTTACTTCCCTCGCTCCACCCTCAAGGCTCTCCCGCGTCCAAGATCCGACCACACACCACTGGTTCTATCCGCCTTCACTTTTGTGCCTGCCTCGCATATTTTCAGATTTGAGTCCTTCTGGCTCTGCTATCCCTCTTTGCCCGAAGTGGTAACTAACGCGTGGAACTCGAACCACGAGGTTTCGGAGGCGATTAACCGCTTTGGTTCGAAATTAGACGATGTGCGCAAGGCTCTGTCCCTTTGGAGCAGGGCAATCTCTTCTTCCATCCAATCCCAGACTGCCTCCTGCCTGCGGTGGCTACAGTGGCTCGACTCCGTGGAGGAAACGAGTCTTATCGCCCCTGGAATTTGGCCTTCAACCCACATTGAAAATCAGATATGAGGAGCTCTGCTTAATTGATAAAGTTAAATGGAAACAGAGATCTCGAGTTCGTTGGTTAAGAGAAGGAGACGCAAACACGAAGTTCTTCCACCTCCGAGCCAGCAACCGACGAAGCGCTAATAACATCTCTCAGCTTTCGAATGGTACCAATCTCCTATCCTCTCCGAATTCTATTGCTAATCATCTATGCTTCTTCTTTCTTAACCTTATAGGTTCGGATCAACCTTACTCTTCCACTCTTAACCTTCCTTCTATCTACGCGGAAGAAAGTGGCGACCTCTCCTCCCTCCACGCTCCCTTTTCTATTGAAGAAGTGAAGTCGGCTATTTTTTCTTGTGCACCGAACAAGGCCCCGGGCCCCGACGGTTTTCCTTTGCTTTTCTACCACCGCTTCTGGTCGCTCCTGAAGACTGACATTATGGAAGTCTTTGATTGATTTTATCACGGCTCTTCAGATCTACGCAGAATCAGCAGCAACTGGATCGGTCCCATCCCTAAGAAATCGGCGGTGCTGACAGCGAGAGATCTTCGCCCGATTAGTTTAATCCATAGCTTGGGCAAGATCATCTCCAAGGTATTTGCTACTCGGCTACAATCAGTCATGAACCAACTCATCAACCCATATCAGGCAGCCTTCATCAAAGGACGACACATTTTAGACAACTTCTATTGTGCACACATCCTCACCCACCATCTTCATGTTTCTAAATGTCCGGCGGCTCTTTTAAAGATTGACTTCGAACAAGCTTTCGATCACATTAACTGGGGATTCCTCTTCGACCTCCTCTCTGCTAGGGGCTTTGGCGGCATGTGGATAGGTTGTATCTCAGCTCTGTTAAGTTCGTCTACCTCGGCTGTGCTCATGAATGGAGATCCTGGCAGGTCGTTCTTTTGCAAAAGAGGGCTTAGGCAGGGAGATCCATTATCGGCTCTTCTCTTCATCCTTTGCATCGACGTGCTTTTTAGACTAATAGAGAAAGCTATTCAATCGGACACCCTCCCTGCTGGCGGGATTGGAGACTTTAAAATCCACACGCTCCAGTTCGCTGATGACGTACTACTGTTCTTTGATGGCTCTCTCAGATCAGCAACTATCATCAGGTGCCTTCTGGAAGCCTTTTTCGAAACCTCGAGCCAACGAATCAACTTTGGTAAAAGCTTGTTGTCCCCTATTAACCTCACCTCGAAAGATGCTGCTAATTTATCAGTTTTATTTTACCTATCATCTGCAATAATTCCCCTTGCAATATCTTAGATTACCTCTCTCCCCGAAGTCTCTTCATCGATCTGATTTTCTGGCTATCATCGAGAAAATTGACAAACGTTTGTCCAGCTGCAAGTGTTATGCTCTTTCTAGAGGAGGCCGCTTAACCTTGCTAAACTCGGTTCTTTCCTCCTTTCCGGTCTACTTCTGCTCCGCTTTTGCTTTCCCTGCTTGGGCGATTGGAGCGATTGACAGGATTCGTCGGGCATTCTTCTGGAAAGGGACGAATTCTACGAGCGGATTTCATTGCCTCGCTAATTGGGACCACGTCTGTTGCCCAAAAAGAATTGGAGGGATTGGAATCAGTAAGCTTAAGGCTTCGAACTCGGCATTATTGATGAGGGGGTTGTGGAAATTCCACACATCCCAATCTCTTCCTTGGGTGCAGCTATTGAAGCAAAAACATTACAGACGAAGGCCAGCAGCTATCTTCGCTTCCTTACCTCAAGGCTGTTGTCCGATCTAGAAAAACATGCTTTGACTTTACGCTCCATTCCTCGCTTCGGTCAACTTTATTCTTGGAGATGGTAAGGAAACCCCTTTTTGGACTGCCAGATGCTGTGGAGATATCGCTTTAAGAAATCGCTTGCCTAATCTCCATGCCGCTTCGATCAACACCAATATCACGGTTAGCACCTGGTTCCATCGCTTCTCAAATCAGCCTCACCGGGGGTTCATTACTCCGAGCAGTCCACAAGAGCCTTTAGAATTGCAGGAGCTAATGGTTGTGGTCAACAACTTCATCCTCTCTAATGACAGACAAGACTCGCTCTCATGGAGATGGAACGGTTCTGGAAGCTTCTCGGTGCACAGCGCCACGGATTTCCTAACGTTCGACGGCATCACCAACGGCAACCTTCCTTTCCTGTGGAAACTCAAAATCCCACTCAGAGTTAAACTCTTTCTATGGCTTGCTGAACGAAACAAAATCCTGACTGGCGACAACTTAGTCAAACGTGGTTGGCACGGGTCGATAATCTGCATCCTCTGCTACTCCGATGCTGAATCCCTTGAGCACATCATGCACCACTGTAGCTATTCAACTTCACTGTGGGATTAATTGGCTAATGGTCAGACTCACTATCACCCTTCCATGGAGAAGCACCACGCCCGAAGGTCTTGAAACACGTTGGTGTCGCTTGAGACGGATGGTACCAGGACAAGACCGAACCACCCTCGATCTCGGAATTGCAGCAGCTTATTGGGAAATCTGGAAGGAACGAAATAGAAGAATTTTCGACAATCGACAATCACGGCATGATGCTCTGGGTAGAAGTATTCGCCAAACTGCTACTAATTGGAAACTAGTGCTCGGTAGCCATTACTAAGTATACTTAGCCACTATTACGTATACTTATTGTGTTTGTATTTACTATGTTTGGTCTTTCTTATGAGTTCCCTTGCTCTGTGTGTTTGGGTGCGGTGAAACTCAGTCACTTGCATTTTGTAATCGATGACTTTTGTCTCCGCTGTAAAATAGGATTCATCTTTGTTTAATCCAAAAAAAAAAAAACCTCTATATAGGAGCCCTACTCTTTTGCAATGAATGACCAACTTTATTAATGAAAAAGTGAGTTATTTTTAATGACTTTTAATTTATACTATGTTGGAAGAGGAGGGTTTTTTTTTTCCATGGAATGAAGTGGCATCAAATAGAAACGGTAAATTTATTTATCTGTATCAAAGTTATAGTGAAGAGTGAAAAATACTAACAAAATGGTCCCACAGGACCCATTCTGTAAAGACTGATAACGAAATAATTGATAAATTGTCTTCGATTTATTTATTTATTTATTTATTTGTTGAGAGATAGGTAGCACGATATCCGCTTCGTTTATTTCATTTAGAAATAAACTTAGTTAGAAATGTGAATCGTAGGATTCGATCTTGGGGCCTCGAATTATCAACCACGTCTTTTGTCGCTTTCTGACGGTCGGTGTCTTTGATTTTTTTTTTTTTAAACTAATATGCAAAGGAAAGTAATATTTAGTACTGTTGCGGAGTGTAAATAAATAAGCGTGTTTCATACTTTCATTCCCCGGTAGGCGATAATACAGCTGTTTGTAATGCGGGGGGAAGGGGGCAGTCAGAAAAATACAAGAAGACCCTGAAAAATGGGAGTGTTCACTTATGGGGTGGGGACACAAGCAGAGCAAAATGAAAGAAGTCGTCCAAGCCCTTTTGTTACTAAAATCAATTCTTCTTCTCCGTCACTCTCACGGTCAAATAAAAAATTAAAAATAAAAATTTAAAGAAGCCTCCAATCCATGCTTCTACAGCTGCTCGCTCTCTGTCTTGTGTGTGTGTGTGTTAGATCTCGGCGGCGGCAGCAGCAGCAGCAGCAGCAATGGCAGGCGGCGCGATAGTGAGCGCGGCCGGGGCGAAGGAGTATGGCGGGACGCTAACTCTCTTCGTCTTCCTCACTTGCGTTGTTGCCGCCACCGGCGGCCTCATTTTCGGCTATGATATCGGCATCTCTGGTAATCACGCATGATCAATATATTATTCTATCTGATTAATCAGTAAAATCAATCCGCTGCTGCTAATTAATTTCTCTCTACAAAAGAAAGAAAAAAACAGAAGCTCCGGATTATAGTAGAAAGAAAGAAAGTTTTGATATATCACTAGGCAAATTAATTATATATGGTACAGACTACAGAGAATCATATCGTTTTCTTTTTTTTTTTTGCCCCTAAAAATTACTTAGTATATAATATTATTTATTATATATGGTTTAATTTGTAGGGGGCGTGACGTCGATGGATCCCTTTCTGAAGAAGTTCTTCCCATCGGTGTACCGGAAGAAGCAGGACGAGAGCACGAACCAGTACTGCACATTCGACAGCCAGCTGCTGACAGCGTTCACGTCGTCGCTGTACCTGGCGGCGCTGATAGCCTCCTTCTTCGCGTCGACGGTGACGCGGATGTTCGGCCGCAAATGGTCCATGCTCGGCGGAGGCTTCATCTTCCTCATCGGCGCCGCGCTCAACGGCGCAGCGCACGACATCGCCATGCTCATCATCGGCCGCATCCTCCTCGGCATCGGCGTCGGCTTCGCCAACCAAGTGAGTCTGTCCACTTTCAGGCCTCTTCGAGTACAATATTTATTTCTTTTTAAAAGCAAATTCTATTAAATTGAATGCCCAACAAGTACTTTTATTTTGTTTTGTCTCATTACGATTGGTTAGACTGTAAATTGCTTAAAATTCAGATTAAAAAATAAAAACAAAAAGGAAGCATCACCGAACAAGGCGCTAATATAATATGTCAATTTTTTAGAAAATATATGCTGCCTCGGAGGAAAGTAGACTACTCCCGCTACCATGTAACTTTGGTCAAGCACGTGACGCGATGCAGCGTAATTATCGAGACACTGACAGGGTCGAAGAACGTTAGTTTTTATGATTACCATTAGTAATAGCTTTTACAAATGTATTATAGTTTTACAGACAAAGATTAATAATGTTTTTTTTTAAATTTTATTATCAAATTAATGAAATAAGTGGGTTAAGACAAGCCCAAAAAAAAAAGGACTTTAAAGCCCTGTTTGGTTCGGGGTTAAGGAAAAAGTGGTTATTCCAGAAATAGGGTTAAGTTTGGAGTTAAGGTGGGGTTAAAGTATTTTTGTGTTTGGTTGAAAGTTGGAGTTAGTCGAGAATAGTGAAAAATAGTGTTTGGTTGAATTAGGTGGGATAAGAAGGATAGTGGGTTATTATGAATAGAAAAATAGTGTTTGGTTGGGGTTTGGTGGGGTTAGGTGAGGTTAGCTAAGCTGAGATAACTTTTTGAGGTGGGGTTTGCTAACCCCATCTTTTTTTGATGTTGTTTGGGGATAAAATGGGGGTTAAGGAGTTATTCCACCCCTTAACCCCCAACCAAACGGGGGCAAAGAGTGTAAAAGATTTACAATACTCTAGTTGTAAAGTGTATAGATAATGCTATCTGCATACTTTTCTTATAGGATGTATATTTTATATCTTCTGCATTCGAAGATTTTAAAATATTTTAGGATTTTTAGTGAAAAAGGTTGATAGGATTAGTGAGTAAATCGTGGCCAGGCAAAATGCAGACAAAGCGTATGCTGTAAATCTTACACTTATATTATTGGAGAAATATTGTTACGAGTCTGCTTGGTTCAACGTAAAATCGTGCCTAAATCTAAAGTCACGTCTCGGGACCCAGCGGAAGCTCGTCCGGTACGTGTCCAGATCCGCCATATATCTAAAACATATAAATTGTCTATAACAAAACGATAATAAAATAACAATATACGAAAATCTAAAGATATCAGAGTACAATACCATATAGATTTTATGATAGAAAAAGTAAAAGAACTAATATCCACTATAAATAAACCAGAAAGTAAAACAACAAGGAATCCAAAAACAAGTGCTAAACACAGTACATAGGTGATCTCTATACATGGATACAAAAACATCTCCCCCTCTCTCACAAAAACAAACGAGAGAGAAAATCACCTAAGCAAAATGTAAAAGAAAGCTCCTCTCTAGCTATCTACGCGTCCCCCTTGCTGCAATCCCGTGCCTCCACCGGTGCTAAAGGCTCTGAAAAGAAACCATAAAACAGAGGGCGTGAGAACTATTAAATAATAGTTCCGAGTGGGCAATTACTGACGTCAGTTAAGTACACCACTATGCCCAAAAACTAAGCAGGTAAGCGCAAATAAATAAGCAATACGAATGACGAGTATTTAAACATGGATACTTTCTACAACATAATGTCTCTACTTAGCATGAATTTGTACACGTAAGATTGCTATTCTAATATGAATATGCACGAATATACAACCAACAGAATGTCTACAAGAAAATAGTAAAATGTCATTGTTTACTATTCTAGTTAATGTCCACTTGGTATATTAACCCACTTATATATAGTTTCAATCTTCTAAGACCCACTCGTAGGCTGTTCGGCCTGCGCCGTGCATAATGTCCCCGTGGTAGTCAACATCCCCACTCTAGGAATGAGCCTTTCCCACGGCAATCCACTTCGGCGCCCAATCCCGCACGGGAGAGCTTATGTTGCGATGGCTATCTTCGAAGTGTTGGCTTGTAGGGAACAACCTTCACAAGCATGTGCGAATTAGCACAAAGACAAGCAAGCGTAAATGTCTGTCTCAGGTCCTAAGTCATCATTTCTAAACATGGAATATAGCATATGTCTCAATATCCTATCACTATGTCATTATGTCTAAAATATGGAATATAGCATATGTCTCAATGGCCTATCACTATTTCTCTATGTTGCAGCTTCACAATATACTAAGTCGAGTGCCCCTTTATGGCACTTTAATCCACTATAATCAAGAATGAGTTTAGTGTTCACGAGTACATGTTTCTAGTTTTTTCATCGTATGAGACATGTTTTCAACTTGCAAAATAGAATACTTTTCACATGCATGCAGAATACACATATAGCTCTATTATATAGAGATGAATTTTTATGATATATAACATATGCATTTTAAGTATTTTAAAATTCATAAAATTCTATCTAGCATGAATATGCATGCATTTTGATGAAACAATAACTTTAACCACTTAGGAGAAGATTTCTCCTAATTCCATGAAGTCAAACCCACCGTGACTTCCCGCACTCTTCGTAAGCACCGACGAAGGTGCCCACTACCGTGCTAGCACCCTAAGGGTAAAGAAAAGAGAGTTACACAATCGAAACGAACAATGCCTTGTTCGATCAATAAACAACTTTTGAAAAGGGTGAAAAAGTCACCAAATGTGAAGAAAACTCTCTCGATCTTCAAATGGGAGTTAGAGTCCTTCAAAACCCACCTAAACAAAGGTTCAAAACCAATCAATTTGGTTCTAGAAACTACAAATCCAAAATTCCCGAAATAAACCCTAAATCCCAAATCTAGGGTTTCATCTAGCATAATCCATCAAAACTCGGATTAAAAGGAGAAAATATACTACTAACCTTCTTAGAAGCTCCAAGCTACCCTAGAAATCAGTTGGGGCTGAGAAACATCCCTCCAACAAGCTCCAAACAGCAAGCTCAAGCTTCTCTCATGATGGAAATAGCACCAAGAAAGAGAAAGAAGCAAAAAAGAAGAGTTTAATCTTCAAATATCCCAACAAAATCAAAGGAAAATGAAAGAAATGAAGGGGAAGGCTTCCCTACCTTGTCTCCTGCTGTTCTAAGCTCAGGGAGAGCTAGAGGGGGCGTGGGGTACTTATAGAGTAGCTACAATTCCAAAAACACCCCTCAAACACGAGCAGACTACACTCTGCACTGTGTACCGGTACACGGGAAAGTGTACCGATACAACTTCTGCGAAACAGCAAACCCGAGCCTCGGATTTGAGAAAATACTTGTGTGTACCGGTACAAATCTAAAGTGTACCGATACAACCATCAACCTGTACTGGTACAGCCATCAACCTGTACCGGTACACAATCTTGAAAGAGGCAATCCGAGAGCAGCCTATGTTCTCCACTTTGGCGACCTTAGTGCTACTTCAAATACCTCAATTCTCGGGATACGAGCCATAGGTCGGAACGTTGTCAACGACCATCTACAATATCTAGAAAAACTCAAAACACAGCTCAAACACTCGAACCTCGCAATTTGCAAAGGTCTAGTGTGTTACATTCACCCTTCCTAAAAAGGAGTTTCGTCATCGAAACTCGAAAACGACATACCTCAAGACTTCATCTGAAAAAGATGGGGATAGCGCTCCTGCAGTGCGCTCTCTAGCTCCCACGTCGCCTCCCGCTCTTCGTGGTTGCTCCACAAAACCTTCACATACGGAATGTCGTGATTCCGCAGCATCCTCACCTCGCGAGCTAAGATCCTCACGAGTTGGTCCTTGAAGCTCAAATCCTCCCTCAGCTCTATGGGTATAGCATCCAATACATAAGCTGGGTCAAAGATATACTTTCGAAGGACCGATACATGAAATACATTGGTGTACACCCGATAGGTTCGGTGGTAGAGCAAGTCGATACGCTACCGGGCCTACACGCTCCAAAATCTCATACGGTCCAATAAAGCGGGGGCTCAACTTACCCCGAATTCCAAACCTTCTAATTCCTTTAGACGGCGAGACATTCAAGAAAATATGGTCTCCAACTTGGAACTCCAAGTCTCGCCATCGACGATCGTCGTAGCTTCGCTGTATACTCTGTGCCGTCAACAGTCACTCCCGAGCAATACGAACCTTATCCTCAGCTTCCTTGAGTACATCAAGGCATAAAACCAATCTCTCACCAACTTCACTCCAATGAAGTGGCGATCTACACTTCCGTCCATAACGTGCTTCGAAGGGTGCCATCTTGATACTTGCGTGATAACTGTTGTTATAAGCAAACTCTGCCATCGGTAGATACTGCGACCATCCTTCCTGGAAGTCTATCACACATGCTCGGAGCATATCCTCTATGGTCTGAATAGTACGCTCAGACTGTCCATCACTCTAAGGGTGGAATGCAGTGCTGAAATCCAATCGAGTGCCCAAGGCATCCTGTAAACTCCTCCAATAGTGAGACACAAATCGGGTGTCTCGATTAGATACAATCGAAGTAGGCACTCTATGAAGTTGCACAATCTCATCAAGGTACACTTGTGCGACTTCTCCCCTGTCCAAGTAGTGTGAATAGGTATGAAATGCGCCGATTTGGTTAACATATCCACGATCACCCAAATAGCATCATGCCCGGCCTGAGAGCGAGGCAATCCCATTACAAAATCCATGGTGATCTTCTACCACTTCCACATGGGAATTGGTAAACTCTGAAGTTTTCCCGCAGGAACTCGATGCTCAGCCTTCACCTGTTGGCAAGTTAAACATTTAGCAACAAACTCGCCAACGTCTTTCTTCATTCCAGGCCACCAATAAAGTAACTTCAAGTCCTAATACATCTTGGTGCCTTCTGGATGAATAGCATAGGGTGCTCGGTATGCTTCTTGAAGAATATCTTCTTTAATTCCCGAATCCGCCGGTACACATAACCGTCCACAAAATCGCATCAATCCTTGGTCATCCACAAGGAAATCGTCAGTGCAACCATTGACCATTTTGTCTCGAATCTTTTGCAACTCCACATCGTGAGCTTGCTTTTCTTTAACTCTATCCAGAAGTATAGGTTGCACTACCAAGGTCATCAACCTCAAAGGTGTATCAGGAGTCACCACTTCTAACTCCAATCGCCTCATCTGCTCGATCAACAGCGGATGAGTAACAACATGCATCGCTAAGTTCTCCATCGATTTCCGACTTAGCGCATCCGCCACCACGTTAGCCTTGTCCGGGTGGTAGAGAATCGTCAAATCATAATCCTTGAGCAGCTCTATCCATCTGCGCTGCCTGAAGTTTAACTCCTTCTGAGTGAAAAGGTATTTTAAGCTCTTATGATCCGTGTATACTTCACACCGCACGCCGTAAAGATAATGGCGCCATAGCTTCAAGGTAAAGACTACGGCCGCCAACTCCAAATCGTGAGTAGGTAGTTCCTTTCATATTCTTTCAATTGGCGAGAAGTATACGTGATCACCTTGCCATTCTGTATCAATACACAACCTAATCTATTAAAAGATGCATCACTATAAATCACATGCCCTACTCCAGCAATTGGCAGGGTTAGGATTGGGACGGTCGTCAATCTCTGCTTCAACTCTTGGAAGCTTTTCTCACAAGCATCATTCCAAATAAACTTGGTGCTCTTATGTGTGAGCCTCGTAAGGGGAGTAGATAACTTTGCAAAGCTCTCAACAAATCTCCGGTAGTAGCCGGCCAAATCAAGAAAACTTCGGATCTCAGTGACACTCATCGGTCTGGGCCAATCCTTGATCGCTTCAATCTTTCTAGGATCCACGGCTATACCTGATCCTGAAATCAAATGTCCGAGGAATGCTACTTCTCGAAGTCAAAATTCACACTTTTTCAACTTAGCAAACACTTCCTCTCCCGAAGTATTTAAAGTACAAGCCTCAAATGCACCTTGTGATCCGCATCGCTTCGGGAGTAGACCAAAACATCGTCGATGAACACCACGACGAACCTGTCTAGATAAGGCTTGAAACACGGTTCATTAGATCCATAAAAGCTGTCGGGGCATAGGCAATCCCAAACGGCATAACTGTGAACTCATAATGTCCATACCGTGTTTTAAAAGCCGTCTTTGACACATCCTCGGGCTTGATCTTTAACTGGTGGTATTCCGACTGCAAGTCGATCTTAGAATACACACTCGATCCCTGAAGCTGATCAAATAGATCATCAATCCTTGACAACGGATACTTATTCTTGATCGTGACTTTATTAAGTTCACGACAATCCACGCAAAGGCGAAGTGATCCATCCTTCTTCTTGACGAATAAAACTGGCGCTCCCCAAGGCGAGACGCTCGGCCGAATGAAGCCTTTGTCCAAAAGATGCTGCAGTTGTGCCCTCAGTTCTTTCAACTCTGCAAGTGCCATCCTCTAGGGCGCCTTCGAGACTGGGGCAGTCCCAGGGACGAGATCTACCACAAACTCGATCTTCCTATTAGGTGGCATGCCTGGTAGCTCAGCTGGAAACACGTCCTGAAACTCCCGCGCCACTGGGATATCCTCAATCCTAAGGGTGTCATCCTCGTCCCTTTGCACAACGCTAGCCAAATAGGCTATGTAACCTCTGCTGATCAGCTGCCTAGCTCGAGACGAGCTGATCGTCATAGCAAATAGCGAACTCTGGCATCCTCTAAACATAACCTCGGTCTGCCCCGGTTCTCTAAAAGTAACCTATTGATTCTTACAATCGATAGTGGTATAGTACTTGGTTAACCAATCTATACCTAAGACCACATCGAACTCCCCCAGCTTGCGCAAGGCTAGCAAGTTCACGGGCATAATCCAATCTCCTATCCGGACAGGATAACTAGGGCAAAATTCCCGAATATTCAAAATATGGTCGGGTACAACAATATATCCCGGATGCAACAAAGGAACTAAATGGATGTCATGCAACTCGGCAAACAGCCGATCTATGAATGAATATGATGCACTAGTATCAAATAATGCACGAACTCTAATGCCATGAAGTAAAATGATACCAGCCACCACATCCTCGGCTGCCGCCGCCTCCTCGGTCTGCGCGGCGTACATACGCCCACTCGGGGCCCGTCGTGACCCCTCACCCTGGCGCTGGACGGGTGACCGCCCAGGCTAGTACTGTGCCGTTCGAGTCCCCTGGCTGGCAGCTGGTAGAGCCGGTGCCGATGCAGATGACGGTGCCGGTGAAGAACCTCTCGGGAACTCGGTCCGGAAGTGGCCCTCCTGGCCACACTGGTAGCACCTGCCTGCCCGCTGTGGACACTACAGTGGGTAGTGAGGACCACCGCAGATCACACACTCGGGAGGCTGGCCACGGTCAGTATCTCCTCGCGGTGTCGCTGCGCCACGACCACGCGGCTGGCTCCTAGGGTGCTTCGGCGGCTTCCTAAAGCGCGTCTGACTCGCACCCTCAGTCGCGGGCCTCTTGCCCTTACCCTTGTCCAACCCTTCTCTCCACTTCTGAACATCTGCCGCGCCGCTCTCCACGATGAGTGCGCGGTTCACCACCTCCCGGTAGGTTTGGAGGTTAGAGGATTGCACGAACCGGAAGACTAACGGTCGCAACCCACGCTCGAAGATGCGGGACTTATCCTGGTCGTCCCGCACGACGAAAGGGACGTAGTGAAGGAGTCGGGAAAACTCCCTCACATACTCGGCCACAGATCTGTCTCCCTGGCGCAAGTTGCGCAGATCCTTCTCCATCTGCCTATTGATGCTGGTAGTGATGTAGTGCGCCAACAGAAGCTCCTTGAACTACTTCTAAGTGAAAGCCGCCAAATTTGTGCTGGAGTTTTCCTGAATATCCAACCACCAGCGATAGGTCTCGCAGTCCAAATGGTGTGTGGCGAGCCAAACTCTATCCCACTCCTCCACGAAAGTGTCGGGGAAAAGGTTCTCCATATGCATCAACCACTTCTCCACGATCCACTGATCGACTTTCTCTCCATCAAAGATCCTTGGATTGCACATCCAGAACGCATTGAGAGGATCCATGAGTCGATCCCGCTCACCTCCCTCAGCCATCATAGGAAAAATCGCTCCTACCGGAGGCACCCGAACTGGCGGTGTGACAATGTCCTCCTCGCGAGGTGTATCTGTCAGAGTCGTCTTGGGGGAACTGGCTGCGGGTGACTGCGCCCTCGGTAGAACAACCTCAGCTAGCGCGGGTGGTGTAGGAACCTGAGCCTCCCTGGCAGCCGCCTGTTGCAAAAGAAGATCCTCCATCCGCTTCATTCGCGCCTCCTGTCGGCGTGCTGCCGTCGCCTACTGCGTCACCAGATCAGTGAGGGCCGCAAGCTGGCTCCTCAACTCACGGACCTCGCCGGATTCGGAGTTAGCGGAGGTCTCGACCTCCTCAAAGTTTGTCACATTATCCGCTCCAATAGATTTAAAGCGAGTCCTCAGCATCCTCACTACAACATCATAAAAGCGCAAGTTAGTAAACCAACGCTATCGCAACACCACTGAAGCAGTAAATACCCAAATCATGCGAAAGTAATGAAGTGTCCTTTACTACTAACTCCCGATGTTACGTTGTCGGCCGCCAACGTAACCCTCTGCGAAGTTAGGAGCTATACACTTCGATTAAACTGCACTTTCTGGAGTTATCAAGATACCCAATTATGGTACTTTCGCTTACAAGTCAAATAGACCTCGTCTCTCACGAGCCTATACCCAATAGTCCAACCGGCCTAAGGTTTGTTAGGTCCACTAAGACTCAGCCCTAGTCTCTGATACCAAAATAATCTGTCATGCTCTGGGACCCAGCGGAAGCCCGCCCGGCACATGTCCAAACCCGCCATATGTCTAAAACATATAAGGTGTCTATAACAAAACGATAATAAAGCAACAATATACGAAGATCTACAGATATCAAAAAACAGTACAACATCTAAATTCTATGATAGGAAAAGTAAAAGAACTAACATCCACTAAAAGTAAACCAGAAAGTAAAACAACAAGAAATCCAAAAACAAGTGCTAAACACAGTACATAGGTGGTCTCTACATAGATACAACAATACATCTCTATCTCTCACAAAAACAAACGAGAGAAAAAACCACCTAAGAAAAATGTAAAAGAAAGCTCCTCGCTAGCTATCTACGTGGCCTCCTTGCCGCGATCCCGTGCCTCCACCCGTGCTGAAGGCTCTTAAAAGAAACCATAAAATAGAGGGCGTGAAAACTATTAAATAATAGTTCTCAGTGGACAATTACTAATGTCAGTTAAGTGCACTATTAGGCCCAAAAACTAAGTAAGTGTAAATAAATAAGAAATATGAATGTCAAGTATTTAAACATGAATACTTTCTACAACATAATGTCTCTACTTAGCATGAATTTGCACAACTAAGATTGCTATTCTAATATGAATATGCATGAATATACAACCAGCAGGATGTCTACAAGAAAATAGTAAAATGTCATTGTTTACTATTCTAGTCAATGTCCACTTGGTATATTAACCACTTATAGTTCCAATATTCTAAAACCCACCAGTAGGTTGTCTGGCCTGCGCCGTGCCTAATGGCTCCGTGCCTAATGGCCCCATGGTAGTCAACATCCCAACTCTAGGAATGAGCCTTCCCCACGGCAATCCAATTCGGCGCCCAATCCCGCACGAGCGAGCTTATGTCGCAATGGCTATCTCTGAAGTGCCAGCTTGTAGGGAACCACCTTCACAAGCATGTGCGAATGAGCACAAAGGCAAGCAAGCGTAAATATCTGTCTCAAGTCCCAAGTCATCATGTCTAAACATGGAATATAGCATATGTCTCAATAGCTTATCACTATGTCGTCATGTCTAAAACATGAAATATAGCATATGTCTCAATGGGCTATCACTATTTCTCTATGTTGTAGTTTCACAATATACTAAGTCGAAAGCTCCTTTATGGCACTTTAATCCACTATGATCAGGAATGAGTTTAGTGTTCACGAGTTAATGTTTCTAGTCATTTTCATCGTATGAGACTTGTTTCCAACTTGCAAGATAAAATACTTTTCACATGCATGCAGAATGCACATATAGCTCTACTATATAGAGATGAATTTTCATGATACATAACATATGCATTTTAAGTATTCTAAAATTCATAAAAATTTTATGTAACATGAATATGCATGCATTTTAATGAAACAATAACTTTAACCACTTCGGAGAAGATTTCTCCTAATTCCATGAAGTCAAAGCCACCGTGACTTTCCGCACTCTTCGTAAGTGCCGACGAAGGTGCCCACTACTCTCCTAGCACCCTAAGGGTAAAGAAAAGAGAGTTACACAATTGAAACGAACAATGCCTTGTTCGATCAATAAACAACTCAAGAAAAGTGTGAAAAATTCACCAAATGCGAAGAAAATTCTCTCGATGTCCAAATGGGAGTTAGAGTCCTTCAAAACCCACCTAAATAGAGGTTCTAAACCAATCAATTTGATTCTAGATGTAATATACCGAATTTTAATTAAAAAGTGAATATAAATAAAAATAGTATGGGATACTATTTTTATTGGATTTAGAGAAGTAAAGCATAAGTCGGAAATGACCTGTGCCGAAATCGGAATGAAAATAGAACATTTAGAATTTTCTGCGAGAAACCGGGCAGATAAATTAGCAGAAAATGCACAGTGTCAGAAAATTATGAAAACTGGGGGATATGTCAGGATTATTATTACGAGGCTAGATTTAAAGTTTCGTGCCATTCTGACACCCGGAAGATGAGAAATAAATATCCGAATGTTATCTGATAGTGATTACAGTTCGGTCGAGCTTTCAGTGACCAAACGGGGTCGAAACTGAAAGATTTAAATTTCTTCTGTTAAGTTAGGTAAAAACAAAAATAGCTGTCAAATTTGAGCTCAATCGGACATTCCTAAGGGCAGGCGAAAATATCAAAGCTTCGGCTGAAAGAATGGTGTGAATAGTATATGAATAGTGCTAGTGTTACTTAATTAAGAAGCAAGTGCTTCTTCTCCCTCAACTTCACAGCACAACACACACACACACGCATGGTGATGGGGGGAGAGAAACCCTTCTTTCTCTCTCTAAATATCTCTCTCATCTCTCTATATTTCTCGCCCAAACTCGCGGTGTTGGCGGAGAACGGTCTTGTGAACGCGTTGGAAGCGACGGATCGAGCTCTCGTGCGCCCGTTTGTGCGGCGAGCCTTCGACCCGGCGTTCACAATGATGGTAAGTGTTTAGGGTTTGGTTTATATGCTCTAAAAATGAATTTAGATGCATTCTAGCATGCTAAATAAAGGATTATTGCTTGAATCCAAAGCTATAATAGTGGATTTTGCAATAGTAGCGAACCTAGGGTTAAAAGTGCAATTTTTGCTAAGAGTAGGGTTTGATCTAATTTGACCCTCCATAAACCTAATTGCTAGGTAACGAGACACGCTGGCGAAGTCGGATCGGCAATCCGTCGAGCCGTTGCGAAGATATTGAGGTTTGAAGCCGTCAACGTAAAAGTAGTCGCAACTTGCGGCGAAAGTTTTCAAAAATCATGAAAATGAAATCGTGAGCTCATGGCAACAAACCGAAGACCTTTAATTTTCGGATCGCGAATCGGAGGTCGTTTGGTGGTCGCGCGTGAAATTGGGTCAAGCCGTGCGGCGTGCGCCGCGGGAGGCCGATTGCAAGTTATGACGAGCAATCGGAACGCTATTAAAAAGTGGGGGGTGCTATCCAAAACCGTTGAATTTCCTTCTATGTCTATGTTGCCTTTTCTTGAGCATATTGATATTGTTGCGTTCATGTATATAGGGTAGTATGGCTAATGATTATTGGTTGTGGTTCAATTATATGTAAGAACATATGAATTGATATAAATCCATGTGAACCATGTGAATACTGTATGAAAGAACCCTATATGTGCGTGAATGTATGAAAGAGACTATGACAATAATAAATAAAGGTGACATTGACATTAGTGGACATGAATTATGTGGTATGCTAGATAAGGTAAAACCTTAAGAGCATTGTGAGATGTTGAATTCATAATGTTAGTAAACATTATATGCATTGAGAAATGTTGAACTATAACATTAGTGGACAATGTGGCAAATGTGGCCCCGGACTTTGTGATATGTGATGCTAATGACATTATGATTAGTGACATTATGACAATTTATGCTAGATGAGGCAAAGACCTTAGAGCATTGTGGCAAGTGTGGCCTAGGGAGTGGCATTATGACTATTGTGGCATCAGGACCATTGAGATTCAGATATAGTGAGATGCATGATTAGGTAAGAAACCTATCATTAGCATCGAGGTACAGAGACTTGATTGGCATTGAAAAGTGATCAGTTAAACAAAGTTTAACCATAGTGGTATTAGTGACCAAGTTGGCACCAAGAACAAGAATGATCGAACAAAGCTTTAGCTTTGAGACATTGAGACAGCTTTGGCTACCTCCTCAAAGTTGAGGATGGGATCATACTCACATGTATTGGTTCCGGCCGAGGGCGGTAGCTCCCCCTCAAGCGGTGTACTCCGGAGTGTAGACACCACGGGCGGTACTCCGGCGAAGATCCCTCGGGTGGTAGTGCTATTAGCCTCCCTGTGAGACGGGAACTTTGAATTTTGAGTTTTGGGGTGACCCCGGAGTACCCCAGGATGCTTGGGTAAACGCCAAAAAGAATAAGAAAAAGAACAAGAAAAAGAACGAGAACAAGAAAAAGAACAAGAACAAGAACATGCATGCCTAATTATCATGTATTTGATTATCTATCTGTTGACTCAATTTCTTTGTAGGCATTGTATTAGTATTGCATTAGTTGGTTTGATATTTATCTACCTTTCACTTACATATGCCTGAATAGACCTAGTGGGCAAGTCGGCGAGGTTGGCGGCCGAACCCACTGGGAACTTCGTTGTAGTTCTCATCCCACTAACCATGCAGGTTCTAGCGCGAGCGGGGCGATCGTGGCTCGTGGCATGGTTATCGTGCTCTAGTTAGTGTGCTACCATTGTGTATAGAGACACCCTCTGTATGTTTCATCTATTATGTTGATGAATGGAAATGTAATAAAATCATGTAAGAGATGAAAATGTATTAAGTTCATTTGAGAGATGAAATTGTAAAATGTGATGAATGAATGTAAAGAAATTGTACGAACTTTGTATTTGATTGAAAGTGATCAAGATACAATGTATGAATGTAATAGTTAGATTACTTTCACTTGTGTCGGTTGTTGCTTGCCCTCGTGCAAGTCATGTATATTGAAATATTATCCTGGGAAATGTTTATTTCTTTATACATGTACTCGTTGTTGTTGAGCTCATGCGGGTGGAGGCTCTCATTCGTCGGCGTCATGGCGTGCCCGAACCGACCAAATTGGCGGTCCCGGGGCGTGACACTAGAAGCTACAAATCCAAAATCCCCAAAATAAATCCTAAATCCCAAATCTAGGATTTCATCTAGCATAATCCATCAAAACTCAGATTAAAAGGAGAAAATATACTACTAACCTTCTTAGAAGCTCCAAGCTACCCTAGAAATCAGCTATGGTTGAGAACAATCCCTCCAACAAGCTCCAAACACCAAGCTCAAGCTTCTCTCATGATGGCAATAGCACCAAGAAAGAGAAAGAAGCAAAAAAAAGAGTTTAATCTTCAAAAATCGCAACAAAATAAAAAAAAAAAATGAAAGAAATGTAGGAGAGGGCTTCCCTACCTTGTCTCCTGCTGTTCCAAGCTCAGGGAGAGCTACAGGGGGCGTGGGGTACTTATAAAGCAGCTACAATTCTAAAAACGGCCTTCAAACATGAGCAAACTGTACTCTGCACTGTGTATCGGTACATGGGAAAGTTTATCGGTACAACTCCTACGAAACAGCAAACCCGAGCCTCGGATTTGAGAAAATATCTGTGTACCGGTACAAATCCAAAGTGTACCGGTACAACCATCAACCTGTACCGGTACTGCTATAAGCCTTTACCGGTACACAGCCTTAAAAAAGGCAATCCGAGAGCAGCCTAAGTCCTCTACTTTGGCGATCTTAGTGCTACTTCAAATACCTCAATTATCGGGATACGAGTCATAGGTCGGAACACTATCAACGACCTTCCAGAATATCTGGAAAAACTCGAAACGTAGCTCAAACACTCGGACCTTGCAATTTGCAAAGGTCCAGTGTGTTAGACCTAATTAAGGGGTTCTAGACCTCAAACATCAAGTTTGAACCATTCGTGCCTAAACCCATACTGTGTGGGACAACCATGACACAAAAAGGGTCGTTGTGGCATTTCACCGAACACCCAACGCGCGATATTGTATACATTAATGGAGTGCTTAAAAATTTAATACTATTCCGCAACTTTATAATCCCAGCAACGGTGCCATCTGAAGGTTTTGAGGTCTCGGACACTGTGGTTGCTATCTGGAGTGGATCAGAGCACCGAGCTGGATAGTAGAGCAGCTTTTTTGTTTAGACAAAGGTCCCTAAGGAGCGACATTCCTAAAACAACACTCGGAGCCCCTCCTCCCCCGGCAGCATCCGAGGTGTGCATGGTAATGTATGCGCGCTTGATGACCGTGCTCTATTGTTGGAACATCACCGATGGCCAGATTAACGAGAAAAGCAATATCGCCTTTGATCGGTCCTATCTTGATCCTCAACTCTGGAGCAGTAAGGGTAGCCCGAGACTCCACTAACCCTGCAAAGCACAACCAAGGATAGCGGCGGCCAGGTGCGGTGACCCTTAGCCCATTAGGTGCCATGACCGACGATGGAGGAGCTGCGAAAGCGTCAAGAAGTTGCTACGGCTGCAACCGCAAGAGCTCCTCCACTCGGCTTCCAATAAGAACCCAAGCGCAAGAGGGGTTTCGGGTAGCAGTACTGTAGGTAAAGGCGCCAAACTATTGCAGAGTCAGCCGCGGTGGCGTGCCATCTTGGGTGAGACAATCCAGAGGGAGAGAGAGAGAAGATCTTGCGGGCACCCCTGCAGGCCGAAGAGGTGGCCGGCGACGGCGAAAAAGACGGTGACGCTAGAGAGGGGAGAAGGCCTAGGGTTTTATTGAAACCCTAATATACACTTATACACACACACACACACACACACACACACACACACACACACACACACATATATATATATATATATATATATATATATATAATGCAGAATTACTGCTTAGTCCCCATAATTGTAAAATTCATAACTCATGCCTCTCCAACATGTGCATTTCACACAGTAATCCTTCTCCACAAAATTTTCTGGGTTTTGATACATGCGAAATCATGTTCCCCCCCAAAAACCCCATAATCAACTATCTTTCTCTCAATTTTCTATAACTACTGTTTCGCACGGAATACCCGAATTTTGCACAAACTTGATTCCACAAGGTCACCTCTAGCCTAGTTTCTTATGACTCTTTCTGCTCTCTAAACTATAAAATTGCTTACATAAAATAATAGCCCTTTCGCACATTGCTCCATTTTCACACATTGCAAAAATTGTAAATTAGTCCTCCAACCTCAAGTTTCTCATCAAGAACTCACTAGTTCGTGTATTTCGTCCAGTAGTACATTTTCATAAATTTTCATGCAATTCAACGAATTTCACCATGACTTCGGCATTAATTGCCAGACCATTATTATCACGCCCCGAGCCCGCCAATTCGGTCGGATTCGGCGCGCCGGCAGACCGCCGAACGGACAGAATTTCCCCTGTACGTCCAAGGCGTCGCAATCAAAACAATTATAAGGTTCCAAACAGGAACAATATTCAACATACAACGATTGCATAAGGAAGCTAGGTATCAAACAACATAAACACATCCTATGTTATTACATTCATTCCGCATACATTTTACATCACAGTTTACTTTACATTAGACTTCCAAATACAATCCACTTACTATTACATCATTTCACATGTTAGTTACATTTTGTTCATTGCCCTCTAGTCCCCCGCTAGTTATACGGCCTCAGTGGTACGTTTACCTCTCGGTCTCCCGGTGTGGCGCTATCTACGAGCTACGCCTTGCCTCGCGCCATCGCGCCACTCACGTGTGTACCGTACCCCCAAAAACAACACGGGGTGAGAACTATTATCCATAGTGCTCAGTGGGGTACGGCACCCAAGAGAAAAGCTCGACCAATAGGTCCAAGGAGGCACTGCAAATATGTTAGTCCAAAAATATATATAGATATATAACTTGCAACTAACATAAAAACGTGCCTCACAATATGCAATATGTAACTCTTGCAATGATTCTTAGCTTCTCTTTACTTTATTGCTATTCTGTACAGTAGCCACTTCATTCTTACTTAGCTATTCATTAATTTAGCTATTCATAACTCATACCAGTTATAACTCTAAGGTTTCTACTTACCTTAGCTCATGTCATTAACTTCCAAGGTTTCTATAACCCTAGGTTTCCATCTCAAGTCCAACTTGCTTCTAAGGTGTCTATTACCTTAGGTTCACCATACATATCACTAGCCCTCAAGGTTCTTTCTACCTGATTCCAGCTAGCCACCCGACTCGGCCACGAGTCAATCAATAGCGGATAATCCGCACTTTGCCTGGCTCGAGGTGAAGGACCCTATCACATGCACCTCAGCCTGCAAGCCAAGAACCACATCGCCCAACGGTCCGCCCGAAGGTCCGTGCACCGTGGTCAGGGATCCACCAGTGGGAGAGGAACATGCCGCATACACCCATAGCCAAGATTCCCTGATAGGGAGAGGAACATGCCGCATACACCCTAGCACTCACTTTGTTCTTGCTTAGTCAAAATCCTCGAAGTTCTTTCGGTGGGAGAGGAACATGCCGCATACACCCGCGGAACCAGAACTATCGAGCTCACAATTACTGGGAGTCCTAATCCATTCCACTTTGCTTTAGGGTTGGCCTTAACCCTCAACAGTCGACCCACTGGGTCCATTGTTCTCTACATCCTAGGTCCACTTGACTCTAGGGTTCATTCCTTGTCACATAACCTAGGTTGTCTTAACTCTAGGTTCAATGTCATTCTAGCCCGACCTATGTTTACTCACACTAGGTCCATTGCCATCGTTGTTCAACCTATGTCCTTGACACTAGGTTCAATGCCACTCACCTAGATCCATTGACTCTAGGTTTACTATAACCTATGTTCATTAACAACACTAGGTTAGATGCCACACTCCTAGGTCCATTGACTCTAGGTTTACTATAACCTATGTTCATTACACTAGGTTAGATGCCACTCGATCTATATGTGCATTTAGTCCATGACTCACATTCTTTACTTGGCATTCTTTACTTGGCTCTCTTATGTCTATCAATCCACTCATATGCATGTTTCTATTATGCCAAGCTTATGTTCTTGCAACATTCTCTACACTATGTCATTACACACATCATTCATCAAGTTATCTACTTGGTACCCAAATGTCTCTAGTTGGTAATCATGCATAATTAAGTCATCTCTAGGGTTCAATATCGTGATATTCATCCCCATGCTTCCTATGTTCAAATGCAAGCCTATGCTGCCGCACGATAAGGAAGCGTGCAAGCAGACTCCTTATGTCCTAATGCAACGCCCATAGTTCCGCACGATAAGGAAGCTTGAAGGAAAGTCATCTAACCTTACCAACCCTTTCATTTACATGCATTTACTTAGCAGGTTATTATATATCACTAGCATGCATTTCTTCTTATGCGTTATTGAACATGCATCAACATGAGTTATGTAACTCTTAGACATACAGGCGACCTAGTCGCTTCGGTCAGCACAACCCACCTGTTTCGCTCTCCGATTGTTCGTCGACACTCGCAATCGGCCGCCCGCGGCACCCGTGACCCGGTTCGGCTCGACTCTTGCGCGATCAACCGAACGATCTCCGAATCTCGATCTGAGACTCCGTGCCGTTGCCCCACGCCTTCAAGTTGCCCCAGTTCCGTTTTCATGAATTTAGGGCTTCTATCTTGCGTGCTGCGGCTATCTGGTAAGAATATAATAATTAATTTATATCTTTGTACTCGCTCGTCGGATCACCGAACCGAGCGCGCCAACGCGTTCGTTAGGCCCCCAATTAGGTTTACATGGGGTCAAATGAGATCAATCTCATCTATTTCTAAAAACCCCATTTGGATGCCCTAGATGCTACTATAGCCCAATTCACCAAATCGATCTACGAAATGGGGAATACTCATCTTGCTAGCATGCTAGGGTTCCATAAATCCCAACTCTAGGGTTTAAGACCCACTACAAGGGGATCTACCATGAAAGAGAGAGAGGGAGAGCTCAAGCTTACCTCTCAAGAGCTTGCCCGCTTGAAGGAGAAGGAGGAGATGGTCATCATCATCATCACCATCATCTTCTTCTCCATCTCTTTCTTCCTCTTTCTTCTTCTTCTTCTTCTTCTTTCTTTCTTTCTTTCTTCCCTTTGGTCGAACAGAGAGAGAGAGGGAGAGAGTTCTGTGAGGGAGAGAGGGAGAGAAAGGGTTTTATTACCCTCTATTCACTTAACCCCCTGCACAATTGCAAACAAACCCCTCAACTTTGCAATATTTGAAACAACCCAAACTGGGCATTTTCGGGCTGCTGAGACCGGACATTCATCAATGTCCGGACCTTGGATGTCCGGACATTCATCAATGTCCCGACCGGGCCTGCGCAGGGCCCTTTTGGCCATTTTCCAGCTTACGGGGTCCGGACATCCACCATTGTCCGGACATTGGATGTCCGGACATTGGATCAATGTCCCGACCCCGCAGGTCCCCTCAGCCCAACATTTAAGGACTTAGCCAATTTTTCAGCTTTTCCCGTTTCTTCTCCGTTCCAACTCACCTTTGGCCCGTTTGACCTCCGATTCGTTCCAAATCGAACCGAGACTCTCCAAACATGATTTAGATCATGTCCACATCATCACTTCACCCGCGTAAGTGCCGGATTTGGCTCTCGGCCCAAATTAGCCTTTCGAGTTCCATTTTCTCTCCGTTCCAACTCACTTTTGGACCTGTGGGTCTCCGATTCACTTGAAATCGCACTGAGACTCCCCACACATGATTTGAATCATGTGCACATCATCATCTTATCCGCACAAGCGTCGGATTTAGCTCGTGGCCCAAGATAGCCTTTCGGGCTTCGTTCTCGCACATAGTGCACCGAAACCACCCGAAAGCTTCCAGACTTCACCGGAACCACTCTTATGGTCTTCTAAGCCAACATACCTCGTAACTTTAAGACTTTAGAAGTTCGATATGTTACAATTATGGTGGTGATCTTCCTTCATCAGAAATGCCTTTGGTTTGCAACAATAACCTATCCTCTTTCCAATTCTCCATGTAAATTCAAGAATTCTATTTTATATTTGAATTGTAATTTCTAAATATTTATTTTCTGGATTCTAAATATACATTTTCGTACAATTTAGTCTCATATGGTGCAACTTAATCTCAAATACTATAATGGCACAGATGAGCTAAGCCTCGGCAATGACAAGATCAACCTCTGATGCTGTGAGAAGTGCCCCCCCACCCCCCCCCCCCCCCCCTCCCCCCAATACTATAATGGCGCAGATGAGCTAAGTCTTGGCAATGACAAGACCAACCTCTGATGCGTTGAGAAGTGCCCCCCGATCTTCCTTCATCAGAAATGCCTTTGGTTTGCAACAATAACCTATCCTCTTTCTAATTCTCCATGCAAATTCAAGAATTCTATTTTATATTTGAATTGCAATTTCTAAATATTTATTTTTGGGATTCTAAATATATATTTTCGTACAATTTAGTCTCATATGGTGCAACTTAATCTCAAATACTATAATGGCACAGATGAGCTAAGTCTTTGCAATGACAAGATCAACCTCTGATGCGTTGAGAAGTGCCCCCCCTCCCCCCCCCCAACAAAATGATGCTAGGCTTTAACTCCTTTGTGGCTTCACCAGGGTAAATTATTGCCCCAACCTCGTCCCTGAGTATCTATACACGAGGATTGCACAGTGCGATGCATGAAGTGGGACGAAGGTAACGTGTGAGGTGTTTGAGGCCGTAGCGGGAACGATTCAAGCAAGTAAGGAAGATTGAGGTCGGGATTAACAATGTCGACCTCCACACCGTTGTCGAGCTTTGTCAGAGGATGTACGCCATTCACATACGGGTCACACCACTGCTAGAATGTTCGATAAATGTTGTACTATTTGAGATAGTTATACTATTTGAGATTAAATTGCACCATATGAGTTTAAGTTGTATCATTTGACACTAAATTACATTATTTGAGAAGTTGCACAAATAGTGTAACTTACTTTCAAATAGAGCAATTTTTTTTTTTCCTTTTACTTTCTTCTTTACTTGGCCTTCTTTCGAATAGTCGCAGTGCGTAATGGCCTTCTCAAGAGAAAATATATACATGCCTTCTCTTTTTTTCTTTAACCTTTGTTTTATCCTATTTCTTTTTTTTTCCCTTCCATCTTTCCTATTCTCTCCCACTATGGCAACATCTTCCTCACCCTTTGTCATGTACTAGACTTCGCAAATAGGCAATGTTGTAGTGTGAGGTGATGGTTGGCACTTTTGTAGAATACTAGACTAAGTTGAAGCTGTTTTGGCGTGAAGTGGAGTGAAAAAAAATTCTAGAGATTGAAATTAGCTAGTGCTGAGCTGAGGTGTCACGCCCCGGGGTTATTTTTATAGTGAAAAATATAGCGGAATTTTTTTTTTTGAAAACCTGACCCCAAGGTATGCCAGATCCGCCACAAATACAGGGAGTCCACTGTACACACGGACAAAGTCTCCCCTGTATTTGCACGGCGTCGCACAAGTACAGAGTGTAATAAACAACCAGAAACAACCACACACGTGAACATACAACATTCAACAGTTATATCTATTCACATACACCATTCACCATAGGTTCATATTTGAGATATACAAAAATCCACGAGAAAACCTTTTGAAAGCTGTTTCCTACACGGAAACCTTTTCTTTTCAAATAATGCTACCACGAGGTGTAAAAACCAATTTAGTTTCACAAAAACTCAAAGTGCTTTATTACATTCAAAGCCATATGATACTTTAATATCCAAGTAAAAACAGAAACTGAACCATAATAGTATCTAAGTCATGTAAGTAGACTGAGTAAGGAAATAACCGACAAAAGGGACGGAGCTACATCGCACGCTATACACGCTCCTCACCAGTTGTCCCACTAGGACCTGCAATCTCACCTGAAAAAGAAGGCGGGGGGTGAGAACATGTAAACATGTCTCCTCTCCCAGCGGATACCCCAAACTGACGTGGGCGAGGGGTACTCACTAGTCACGGAGATAAACAAAAAGTAGAGAGGATAGTAGTACAAAGAGCTAAGATACACAAGTAAGGCGATGTATAAGTATGAACCACTACAGCTACCGTCTGTATGCATCAATAGGACGACAAGCTCCAACGTACCCAATCTGAACCAATGTTTCTTGGTCGCACCGCAGACTCAAGCTGCTGCCTCGTTACATTTCCAAAGGCATATAACCCCTCTTGGGCTGTGTCGAACCTCTCGTAACCACTTTTCCTAAAAGAACACCCTCTTGCGGTGGATCGACCGCCGGTGTTCGTGAAATGCGACGGTATCGGCGATCAATGTAGATATGCTCAAAGATCATCCATCTAAGAACTACCGACAATCCCGCCCCCTGTGGCCCATCGACCGTATAGGTCATCCAGTACGATACCCGACCAACCAGGTCCCGGGTAGAAGATAGGAACTCAATCAACCAAGTCACAAGTATAGGATGTGCAAATCGACCAACCAGGTCACAAGTATAGGATATGCAACTCGACCAACCAGGTCACCAGTATAGGATATGCAACTCGACCAACCAGGTCCCAAGTATAGAATGCAACTCGACCAACCAGGTCACCGAAATAGAATATACTGATAAATCTACTCTACTCCTACACATGATACTAGTATGGAAACAACTGAGTAGATTAAAGAGTAAATACAGGTGTAAGTCTCAATATGTAAATGGCAAGCAATATAAACAGTAAGGGTGGAAGGAACGTCACCAAGCTTGCACCACTGTACCGACGGCAACCTGTGATACCCACCTGTATATATATGTGGAAGTCGATCTGCTGACTGCGAAGCACCCGAACCTACGAAAGGTCCCTCGGGTTAGAATCTAATCCACCAATATACATATTGCTGTTCATTTAGTCCCACTAATAATCCCACGGGAATTGGTTTTCCAAAACCGATTGCCGAAACGTCCGAAAGTCACGATAACTGCATCGGAACTTCACCGGGACTCCCGAACTGTCGCAGAACTCACCGACTCAACACACGAGTTGTCTGCTGCCACCCAACACCATTATTCATGGTTCCTGGCAGCAAACACATTACCTCTAATCGAAACGATCATTGTCGGACAATCGTTCCCATTCGGGTTCCCGGAAGTGTCAATTTCGACACCGGAACCGACCGTCGCTCACCCGTCGTTTCTGAACCCTCGAAATGACACGGGTGACTACCCAGCAAGGCTCAGCGACGTAACAAATACCCACAAGGCACCGTCGGAAGAAATCTGAATCGCAATTACGTTCCGTCGGCGAATTTCGCCGCAAAACGCTCCGAAAATCACTTTTGATTTTATGTAAAGACTTGGGGCCTTGGACGATCAGTCCAGAGGTTACCCACAGCATGTATATGCTGTCGACAGCGACCACAAAAATTATAATTGCATAAAAGCCCCTGTCGATACTTAAAATCACACTATTTCATGTGATTTTACGGCTTTTATGGACCGTGCACGCAAACCAGTGCTCCATAAATCGCACGATCACACTCGCTGGAAGGTTTCGACATGCTGGAGACCGTGCTCACCTTTCGGAGCACTGTCGGTCTCCGTGGCACGCGCACGAGCGACGTGAAATACTGTAAACAGCGCGCACATCACGTAAAGTGCGACTATCCTGCTAATTGGGGCATCAAAACCCTAAACGGAGGTGAGCATCGCATTCAGCACGAAAATTCGATCATCGTGCTCACCTCATGAGGTCAAAAAGACCCATTGGATCACCCAAAACAGTGATCGAAACCCGATAACGAATGCTGTGACTAAATAATGGCTTAACGGACCAGAGAGGCTAGGGTTCGTCGCCGGCGGTCAAGTGCCGGGTGGTTCGGCCGGCGATGGAAGCGGCAGGTCGGAGGGGTCAAGGGTACTCTCTGGCCGGCGGCGGAGAACGGCCGCGCGCGGCGGCGGCGATCTAAACCGCCACGCCTCTCGGTTTAGAGTCTTCCGGCGGCGGCGGCGGCCGAAGGGCGTCTGGGCGGGGATTGCTCGACACCGAGGCCGAGGGGAGGTCGTGCTCGCGAAGGTTTGCGCGGAGGCGCCCTGAAGCCGGCGAGGCTCGACCTCGGCCCGAACGAGATCCGGCGGCCGCCGCCGCCGGCGGCGTGCGGGGACGACGGGGAGGTGCGCCGAGATCACCCGAGGTCGGAGGAGGCCCGCACGGCCGGGGAGCGGCAAAGAACGTGCGAGCACGGAGATCACTCTTGTTCGGTCTGGGCTTACTTTGGGTGGCCGCAGCCGGCTAGGGTGGCGCTGGCGGTGCACAGAGACGGCGGAGATCGGCGGGGACGACGTCGGGGAGGGAGTCTCGGCCAAGGGATGTGGACCCGAGGGCGCTGGAGCTTCTTGGAGCTCCACGGTCGAGGACGGTGGAGAGGGTGCCGAGAGAGGAGAAGGGAAAGGTGCTACGGGGTCTTCCGGCGGCTGGAGCCGTTTGCTGGCGGCCGGGGCACGCGCACGAAGAGGGCAGAGGAGGGCTGAGGCGGTTAGGGTGACTAAGGAAGGTGGAGAGGTGGACTAGGGTTAGGGTTTTCTAGATGAACCCTAGCAACTATATTTATACATAGATGGACAATTGCGGTTTAGTCCACCGAAGCCCACTATTCTTGGCCTAGTCCCTGCCAATACGTGTAATACGCGCGTAAGTCCCCCAACATTCAAAATCGTGCAAAGTGGCACATAAAATATTAGGCCTTTTGCGATTTAACTGATTTTGCCAATTCGACCTCTCAGCGAACTTTTCGCGATTCCCGAAGATACGTCCGTCGATCTCGACGGACGTCCAAATAAGGCTTAGTACGGTATCGAAGCTAGTATCTCATTTCATTCGATTTGGTCTCCGATTCACGACGAACCCAACCCTCTTGTTTTCCCTCAAGAACACCACATATGTATATATATATATATATGTATATATATATATATATGTATATATATATATATGTATATATATATATACAAATATATATATAACTTCAGTCGGAACCCTTTTTCTCGACAACCGTGCATCGGAATCCAATTCCGTCAGTGCCATCGGGTTTAGTATAGTCGAGCCGTTCGAAATGAGCTATTGAAGTCCTATGATCGGAGTTCGATACGCACCGGGACGCCTCTCTACTCCCTGGCTAGCCGAAAAGCCGGAGTTACTATTCACTTTAAGTCAGAAGTCCGGGTCGCATAACTTTTCTGTTTTAGCTCGTTTTCGCTTGAAATTTGACGAGTGCTTTTGTAATTACATTACACACATAAACATCGTCAACAAAGGGTTTAATTCTTTTTATAGAAAATGTCGGTTATTACATTATTCCACCCTTACAAGAAGTTTCGTCCCCGAAACTTACATCATAGACCGTAAATAAATGCGGATAACGGTCCTGCATTGAAGACTCAGGCTCCCACGTAGCCTCGCGCTCCTCGTGATTCTCCCATTGGACTCTCACATACGGAATGTTCCTGTTCCGCAATTGTTTCACCTCACGTGCCAAAATCTGCAACGGTGCCTCATCATAGCTCAGATCCTCCCGCAATTGTATAGACGTCAGACTGATGACGTGGGACGGATCCGGAATATACTTCCGAAGCATGGACACGTGAAAGACATTGTGCACCCGGGCGAGACTCGGAGGTAGAGCCAACCTGTACGCCACCAGACCAACACGCTCCAGAATCTCAAACGGTCCCACAAATCGCGGACTAAGCTTGTTCCGCAAACCAAACCGTTTGATCCCCCTGGATGGCGACACCTTGAGCAGCACATGCTCACCGACCCGAAACTCTAGGTCACGCCTCCGCTGGTCCACGTAGCTTCTATGTCGACTCTGTGCAGTCTGAAGTCGCTCTTTCGCAATGCGAATCCTTGACTCTGCATCCTCCAACAAGTCTAGCCAACCCAATCGATGTTCACCGACGTCGTCCCAACAGATAGGTGACCGACATCGACGCCTATATAAAGCCTCGTACGGCAGACACGATCGACACTAGCACTCCAAGAAGCCGGACGATCTCGTCGATATGTAACTGTGCCAGTCGATCTCGGGACCACGTCGTGTGCATCGGCAGGAGGTGAGCCGATTTCGTCTGCCGATCGGCTATAACCCAAATCGCATCGTGGCCTCGCTGTGATCGAGGCAATCCAGTGATGAAATCCATAGTAGTTTGCTCCCACTTCCACACAGGTATTGAAAGTGGTTGCAGCTTCCCTGCTTGTCGCTGAAGCTCGGCTTTCACCTGCTAGAAAACCAAGCACCGAGCCACGTGCTGAGCCACATCTTGCTTCATCCTAGGCCACCAGAAATTCTGCTTCAAGTCGCGATACATCTTGGTTCCGCCTGGATGAACCGTGTAAGGGGATCGGTGTGTAGGTTATAGGTCTCAAGGATCTAAAAGGTAATTAACACCTAGAGGGGGGTGAATAGGTGCACAATGGCCTAATAAAAATTCTCGATGCGATTTTAAGTAAATGCGGAAAAAAAAATAAAATCAACACACCGAGATTTTACGTAGGAAAACTCCACAAGGAGTTAAAAACCCACGGGACCGATCACACAAAAAATCCACTAAGAAACAATTGAGTACAAGGCGATTTACCCACGACATTACCCAATCTACCGAATCTTCAATATGGATCTCCTTCGCTGGTCCACCACGCTGCAAATCCTTGCCGCGTCCACGCTTCGACTCCTCAAAGCTTCCACCGAATCCTCGGCCTCTCACGCGATCTCCGCGTCACCCTCCGTCCGGAGTTGTTGAAGAAAACTTTTGGTGATCTTACAATTTACGAACCATAGACCAAGGGAACCCTTTTTAGTCAATCATCAAGTCGATTCATGAAGGTGTATTCAAAGAGAAAACCTAGAATCAACTCGACGATCAACAAGACAAAACTCGCTTTAAGAATTGAATCATAAAGCTCTAAAACGAGTTTTAGGGTTTTAGAAGAAGATGAATATTCAATGATATATGTTTTGAAACCCCCATGGTCTATTTATAGTGTTAGAAGACTTAGAAGTTGATTAGGATTGAAATCATCCAATTTTGGAAACAAATCTGTCACCAAGGTCCCGACTTGCAAGGAAGGTCCTGGCCTATAAGTCCAGACTTAATCCATTCAACCGGTTCATACGTTAAATAAATTTTCACATATGATCCGGATCTTCACATAGGTCCGGATCTTCATCAAGATCGCAAGTAAGGAACTCCGTTTTCCTGGATCCGGATCATCACCAATGGTCCTTCCTTCATTAAGATCACAAGAATGAACTTGTTTCCTGGATCCGATCATCACCAATGGTCCTGACTTAGACCGTATAATTCCAGATTTTCAAAAAGTTAAATTGAGATTAATTTAAGTCTTCTAACTACTAAGTTTTTCTTTATCAAATCACCAGAAATTATCTTAAATTTATACCTGAGGTGACGAGCTTCTTTGCAAAGTCTTGAATCTTCAATTTCCTTCTTTGTGCTCTTGACTTCTTCAAGACTCCAATAACTTCACGAAATCCGCCAACCTATAAAATCCTTAACAATCTTCCCTTTGGCGATTTCGTGACAAAACACAAATTAAGCCCGTACATTACACAAAAACAAAAAGACGAGAATTATCGCAATCACCAAACGATAACCCCCAGCATGATCGATCCAACAAAAAGTAAAAAGATTTACAAATTGAAGTCCTATTACAAACTCTATGACTTAGACATTGGAGTCTTGAAGTCTTGAACGTTCCTGCAAAGAAATCTCAAACACACATTCAAACTTCAAGAAATTCATTAAGCATAAACACTAAAAATTATAGTCTAAGTCAGAAACCTAATCCATGGCATCCTAATAATTCCTAGACAGCATAGAAAGTAGTCAAAGTTACACCATCATCATCATCAATATCAACATAAAACAACTCTCATCTCCCCCTATCCAATACACCTCTCCCCCTTTTTGTCTGAAAACGCCAAAATGACAAAGGAGGAAGCCGCCAAGTAGCTCTACTCGGAGTCCGTATCAGGAGGAGGCATCTCAGAACTACCACATCCCATCTTCTCACACAAAAGCCTCAAATAGCGAGTAATGCTTCTATTTTGCTTCTTCAAAGAAGCTATATCCTGCTGAAGTTCGGCTTGAACAGCGCCTTGACGTGCTAACTCTCCGGAAAGTCGCTGCTGCTCACTGTAGACAGACGAAAGAGAAGCCATATCTTGATCCACAGGAGGTGGAGAAGGTGCATGTGCAGATGCAGGAGCCGAGGCACGAGCTTCCGGATGAAGCTGAGCGTGTGACTTGCAAATAGTTACCTCACCAATCTCTCTTAAAGAATGCTCGTATGAAGAACCCGATCCCATCGTATAATTTTCGTATTCGCTAAAGGCATTACATTGTAGCAAATCACGAAATTTAGAAATCTATACTCTGGCTTCAAGTCCTTTGAGAGTATAGCATTTCCATTGTTCTCGGCGTCTGGGACACAAAGAAATTTCAGCATTCGGGTCCAATCTCTAACCGAGTCAAAACCAGCATTCAGATAATCAACACCATCAGTTCGTACCTCCATTCCCAGTACTAACCCAATGGTGGCAGGGGTAATTGACATAGGAACCCCACGAACCGAAGTAGAGAACATATGAGGCCCGTCGTCAGATTCAAGTAGATTTCCAGCTCTCATATAGAATTCCCTCACAAGCTCTAGTCCATATCCAGTGCGTTCTGTAAAAGCACACACCTCATGTAGATCGCCATTCTCGAAGGGTTCTTGAAATCCCGGCACCTTCTCGAATAAGTTTGCTACACCAACCATACGCTCACCAATACAAGTCTTTGAAGAATAGATGGAGCGACGGCGACTATCAACTGGAACATCTTGATCACCTGGTTCATTAATTGAGATACCACCGCCCAAAGAACTTTTCTTTTCCTTTCCTTTGCCTTTCCCCTTTGACGTTTCGGCCGCTTTTCTTTTCCTTTATCCTCCTTCTTTTTCGAACGAATTTCAAGAATAACCGCTTCCAAGTCCTCCTCAAGAGATTCTCTGAGTCCTCTCCGGATTGTATTCACTCCCCGCGTCCTCCTGTGGAGGCTCGACTTGTTGTTGTGCCGAGGAGCGACGACGCTTTCCTCCCGGACCACCTCGTGCCATGAGAAAGACGAGGACCAAAATCTACGAATACATTTTGACAAAGAAAACCGCTGTCCACATATAGAAACACCAATATACTGAGCTAAAAGTGATCCTAAATTATGAATAATTGGTCATAAATTATGAAATTTATTCTAGAGCATCCTAGGGCCGTTTAAAACAAAGTTTGTATTGTTAATATGCAAGAAAAACAATGCAAAAACAGACAAAATCCGAAAATTTCTGCAGTGAACAGTAAAAAAACAGTGAAAACCTACGATTAGATCAAATGTAGTCTTAGATCTGAGGATTAAATGTTGAATAAAGCTTGTAAAAGTGTTAAATAGACATGCATAAGCAAGAATGAAGCAACAAATCCAAGTAAAAACAGGAAAACGAAGATCAAATCCATGAAATTTCGAAATCCATCAAAATAGGGTTCAAAATGTAAAAATGATGAAAATGCACTAGATCATACCTAAAATCCGAAGCAAATGAGTGTAGGAGACTTAGAGAGATCTCAGTGAGTTTTAGAGAGAGAAGCTCCAAGGAAAAAAGAAGAACTGAAGTGAGAAGAAGATCCCTCGGTCGAGCGGTTTATACACAATCCGCTCCAGCAAGGTCCGGACTTAGCCACCTAAGTCCGGATGATCCGCTCGAAACAGGAAGATGTGCGATCCGACTTAGCTGGCTAGGTCCGGACCTAGAAGCTGACAGAAATTTTTCCCTTTTTTTTTTTTTTTTTAAAAAAAAAAAAAATCAGCTTCCAAACGATTTTAGACAGATTCTCATGAAATATAAATACAAACTTGTATTCAATAAAATTCAAAAATGTCATAAATGTTGAACCAAACATCAATTAGAAATTAAAAAGTATACCGTGAAATTTCGCACATCTTTCGAGATTTAAACAATAATTGTACCACGTTTAATTTTCAAATTCACACAAATAGAGAATAAAGAAAATCCCATAAGCTGAAATAAGCACAAGAATATCACCCAATTGAGTTATGCACATATCTAAGTCAAGGAGTGGCGCTTTGAGCATCTTTATTATAACTTCCACTTTATATCATTCGATAATGGAGCACTCACCAAAACACCTCAATTAAGAATTTGACTTTTATCTTTTTCATAGAGATGTACACTTATATTCATGTAGTAGCTTCACACACTCACCGGACGACCGGGGTGGTAGCTCTTTCGCACATGTGGTGGTAGTTTTCACACTCCTTAGAAAGGATGTAACTCTTTCCACATCTTTATAGGTGGTAGTTTTCATACTCCCAAAAGGGATATAACTCTTTCCACATCTTTTATTTTTAGGAAAACTCCCCTTCAAAAAGTGCAACCCACAATGAGATAATTTTATTGTGATTTCAGAAAATAAGGAGATTATTTATTTTCATCATGCAAATAATTACTTAAATTCAATACCCTTTTGATAATTCAAGAGAGATGTACTTATTTTAACAAGTGTACGAAGCAATTTCTAGGAGATGTTACGATTCAAAATACAATGACATAGATGAATTGTAGTGAATCAAAAGATGTAAGAATAAATCATGCACAAAATTAGAAACCAAGTCATCAAATTGCAATAAACATTCAAAAAGAGGGATCATACAAAACCAAGTGTGCATAATAGATGATTTGAGAAAATAATGGCCCATAGACTGTATCTAGATAGGATTATATGAATGACCAATTTTCTTAATAGAAGATTTCTTAGTTCAATATATCCAAGTCAATAGTGTGAGACAACAAAATTTTTTTTAAAAAAAAATATGGCACTCGAGTTGTCGGAAAGATGTAGGAATGAAGCACGAGATCAACTTTCATACTTTCTCATCCATAATCATAACACTTTCTCATGCGCCGAACATCACAAACTCCAAAAGCTCAACTAGGAGGATCTTTGAATGATTAAGTTGAAGAGATTGATGAATCACTTGATGAAACAATGAACTCTGGTAAACTAATAAAAGCAAGGGAAGATTTCACCTTTGCGCACCCAAACCTTACGTGTTGTGGGGTGCGTTGGTCGAGAAGAGAGCGTCTTGAGATGCTTGTCGACGAGTTTGGTTCTCTTGTTCTTTGAATCATCCACTGTTGGTCTCCAAGTCTGTGTGACCTTCACGTTTGGAACTTGCTTTGAAGGCTTTGACAACTTCCGTTTGTTCATTGGCTTTATGGGGTTCTTCCTTTGTTTACAAAATTTCTTCACATGACCTAGAACTCCACAAAGATGGCATACCTTGTTAGTAGAAACAAATTTCTTAGAGTGAGTGACCATACCTTGAGCCATAGGAGTGGAGTTTCTCGAGACTTGGTCAATATAAGTCCATTCATATCCAAGTCCCAACTTGTTAGTTTGACCGAGTCCAAGCATCCTATCAAGTTTGATCGTTCCGGAGGAGAATTTGTTCAAGTCCGATCTAAGTTGAATAATCGTCTTTGTAAACTCTAAGTTTGCATCCTTCGCCTCCGAAAGTTGTTTGTTGAGAAACTTAAAGTTTTCTTCCCTAGTTTCTCGTTCGTTTTCAAGTATAGTGACCTTCTCTACAATTGACTTGTAGGCTCTTGACAATCCGTTGCTTTCTTGTTCCAAAGTTTTTGTTGAAGTGATCAACTTGGCATTTTCTCCTTCTAGATCAACAATCCTTTGTTGTAGCTTCTTGTTGTGCTTGGCCATCTTCTTTGATTCCACCACTAATTGCCGATATGCATCAATCATATCGTCTCCATCCGATTCTTCGTCCGTCACGTGCTCGTGTGAAGAATGTTCATGCATAGAAGGCATGGAGATTGAGTCAATAGAAGATAAACACATAAACTGTGAATCAAGTGCCAACAATGCCGTGGCATTGATTTCCTCATCGCTTGAGGTTGAGTCCTCATCGGAAGGGTCATCTCAAGTGATGGTTTGCATCGCCTTTTTCTTATTGGAACTCTTAGTCGGACAATCCGATGCTATATGTCCAAATCCCCGACACTTATAGCATTGGATTTCTCCACTTTTCTTATCCTTAGAAGTTTCTTTAGAAGAATTTTCAGAATTTTTAAACTTAGAAGAAGAAGAAGAAGAAGAAGAAGAAGAACTCCCTTTAGCTTTGTTGAAGTTGGAGGAAGATGACTTTGAAGGATATTTCTTCTTAAAGTTCCGTCGGAACTTCCTCGTTAGGAGAGCAAGTTGCTTCTCAAAGTCCTCCAAAGTAACATCCGAGTCCGTCTCGGAAGAAGATGCATCCGCGTTGCCTCCCTTGGTAGATTTAAGCGCCATCCATGTGGACTTAGAAGACAACTTCGAAGAAGATGAGTTAGAAGGGAAAGTCATCTCATATGTTTGAAGAGCGCCAACTAGTTCATCTACTTTCATCTCATCCGGGTGTTTCACGGTTTCAATAGCCGCAACTTTTGCACGGAAACGCTCGGGGAGAGTTCTTAAAATTTTACGAATAATCTTGGTTTCGGGTCTTTTTTCACCCAAGTTGGAACAAGTTTTGACTATGTCTTGAAGACGAGTGTACTAGTCGGTGAAGTTTTCATTCTCTTCCATATGAATCGAATCAAAACGACTAGTCAACCTCTGTAATTTTTGAACCTTGACTAGACTTGTTCCCTCGTGAGTGGTTTTAAGTGTATCCCAAATTTCTTTGGCGGTTTCACACGCCGAAACCCGAGAGAATTCGGTTTGATTTAAAGAGTTAAATAAAGCATTAATCCCCTTCCCGTTACAAGATGAAAGTTCATTCTCGTCCTTAGTCCACTTAGTTCGAGGTTTGGGGACAGTGATAGAATCAACGACCTCGGTGGGGTGTTTCCATCCAAATTCCACCGATTGCCAAACTTTTTCATCGATGGCAATTAGGAACGCCCTCATGCGGACTTTCCAATAAGCATAGTTAGTACCATCGAAGAAAGGAGATCGATTAATATTACCACCCTCGGCCATTAAAGACAACCTATACCCGCTCTGATACCAATTGTAGGTTATAGGTCTCAAGGATCTAAAAAGTAATTAACACCTAGAGGGGGGTGAATAGGTGCACAATGGCCTAATAAAAATTCTCGATGCGATTTTAAGTAAATGCGGAAAAAAAATAAAATCAACACACCGAGATTTTACGTGAGAAAACTCCACAAGGAGTAAAAAACCCACGGGACCGATCACACGAAAAATCCACTAAGAAACAATTAAGTACAAGGCGATTTACCCACGACTTTACCCAATCTACCGAATCTTCAATATGGATCTCCTTCGCTGGTCCACCACGCTGCAAATCCTTGCCGCGTCCACGCTTCGACTCCTCAAAGCTTCCACCGAATCCTCGGCCTCTCACGCGATCTCCGCGTCACCCTCCGTCCGGAGTTGTTGAAGAAAACTTTTGGTGATCTTACAATTTACGAACCATAGACCAAGGGAACCCATTTTAGTCAATCATCAAGTCGATTCATGAAGGTGTATTCAAAGAGAAAACCTAGAATCAACTCGACGATCAACAAGACAAAACTCGCTTTAAGAATTGAATCATAAAGCTCTAAAACGAGTTTTAGGGTTTTAGAAGAAGATGAATATTCAGCGATATATGTTTTGAAACCCCCCATGGTCTATTTATAGTGTTAGAAGACTTAGAAGTTGATTAGGATTGAAATCATCCAATTTTGGAAACAAATCCGTCACCAAGGTCCGGACCTTGCAAGGAAGGTCCGGTCCTATAAGTCCAGACTTAATCCATTCAACCGGTTCATACGTTAAATAAATTTTCGCATATGATCCGGATCTTCACATAGGTCCGGATCTTCATCAAGACTGCGCAAGGAACCTGCTCTCGGGATCCGGATCATCACCAATGGTCCGGTCCTTCATTAAGACTGCGCAATGAACTTGCTCTCGGGATTCGGATCATCACCAATGGTCCGGACTTAGACCGTATAATTCCAGATTTTCAAAAAGTTAAATTGAGATTAATTTAAGTCTTCTAACTACTAAGTTTTTCTTTATCAAATCACTAGAAATTATCTTAAATTCATACCTGAGGTGACGAGCTTCTTTGCAAAGTCTTGAATCTTCAATTTCCTTCTTTGTGCTCTTGACTTCTTCAAGACTCCAATAACTTCACGAAATCCGCCAACCTATAAAATCCTTAACACGGTGCGCCTCGGATAGGATGTTGCTCCTCAACTTCGAGTCACTGGGCACGCACCATCTGCCTCTAAAACGCAAGGACCCATCAGTGTGGATGGTGAAGTCCCCGAAACTTGACCAGGTACCCACCATAATCAAATTTGGATACTGCTCCGCCAATGTGGTATCACCTTTGAGTACTGGTTAATCACACTTCCTTGTGTTTGGACAGAATCAATATTTCGTATAGGGAAAGGATAGGACTTCGGTCCCACCTGGACAAGACGAGAGTAAACATTCCAACCCAAATCTACGGATCAAGATTCACTGGAATCATATCCATCTTATAACATGCGGACAAAGACAGTCCCGTGTCCAGAATTATCCGATCCCATCTTGCAAATTCTTGAGATAATAATTCATCCCTCAGAATTATTAGGTCCACTCAACTTTGGTCCGCATAGCCGTAACCGACTCGACTACGTCGAAAATTCACATAGAAAAGTCACGGACAACACCGCGAGTTTGGAGTATGTTTCCGTAGTTCGAAACAACACACTCCTACTCGCCCACAACATCAATTAGCTCACCACGTGCTAAATGTATCGTTGTCCAAAACCTGAGTCGAAATACTCACCTTGCAGACCACAGTCTCACACCAGTCACCCGACAACTACCAAAGTCAAACCTCAATCAGTGGAAAGCCACCTGTGGCATTCGACAGTCCTAGGTCCAAGACCTCATTTTCCATCTGACCAAAAGATCCAAGGCTGACAATATCCATTGAGCTAAACAATTTGTTCGCTCAATATTGCAATCAAACCAACACATTTTCCATGCGAGTCCATCACTTGATGCACAGGATTGCCAATCGCACTATGCGATACTAACCATCGGTGATGCTCAACATCCGTCTCCATGAGACCCTGTCACTGCCATCCATACCAGAACCCTAGCGATCGATGTTCCCAGCAACACCCAAATATCTGTCTCATTGAGACCCAGGCGCACCTGTCACCACTTTGACTGGACAAGCATATCATTCTAAGGTTTGCACATTAAGCCAAGTCGCAAACCTTATGTGCTATCACATACGGTGACAATCAAAGCCAACAACCAGGCTCAAGTCGCTCAATGACTGTGATTCCGAACCGCTCGGCAACCAGACCGAGACTACTAACCAGACAAACCCCTTTTTTTTTTTTTTTTTGCTGTGGGAAGCACAACTAAAGAACTAACGAGTACTTAGACTCAACCAGAGTCAAAACCACCAACAGCGATGATAAGTCAACTGCGCAAAACCTGCCAGGGAATAACCCAGGCTCACCACGTGGTTAGAGATGACCAACACTCTAGAGTTCCTAAGACAATCTAGGGAAAACATCGACACAATCCATAAGTCCCAAAACAGGGTAAAGAGTATTTCGTCCCAACTTTTGACAGTACATTGTCTGCAGCCAATGTACTTATCAAAAGAAAAGCAAAATATCCGAGATCCACTACCAACATCGAGTTGGAAGCGCGACACAACGAAGTATCAAGCCATCTGATACCTCTTCACTGAGCCAATACTATCGAAACAGCGACTTTACAAGCCGACATTCGTAAACAGATCGACCCTAAACCGACTCACTAGGAGTCCAATAGCTTTCAACATCCGAAAGCTACTAACGACACTAAGTCGCGAACCGCATGAACTGAGGCTTTAGGAGACGGTTTCTCAAACCGATTTCCGCACTACAACTGAGCTATACTCGAAGCTCTGAGACTCTGTCATTACATTGGAGTAACCCGAGTCAATTCGACTTCTATCGCCAACCACAGACGAACCCACAACACACCAAATTTAGGTATTAGGATAACTGTATACGATGTATCCACAAACAAAGACCCGACACCAAGACTGTGTCTAACCAATTCTAGTACACGTCAATTTGACGTATAACTAATTAAAGGTCAAAAGACCCAAACCACTGATTCCATTAGTAAACAATGAGTAGGCGTCACAACCCTACCCAAAGATCTACGAAAGCAACACCAACGTTGCAGTCGCCAAGACAGTTGCCAGCTGTTAACCAAAGCCCTGGACTACACCCAAATAGCTCCACAGAAGTCACGACCGTAACAGGTCTAATTAAGTACCGTCTCCGTAGAGACACTCGCAACAGCTCCCGTGTCCAAGAAGGAAGAGTGGCATGGGCGTCGGCAATCAAGACACTCGCCTAGGCCCGAAAATCACTCGCCCTTCAAGGCCCACCTGACAGGAGTGGCTACACCTGGGGGACACCGCCCCACCACTCAATGTCCAATGGAAGCACCACCACTGTTCCCGACTGAGACATGAGCTTGTGCGAAAATCGTAACACCAACGGAAATAACCGTGCACTCCGAGTTTACCAAACTCGACATGCACACTAGGACACCAGCCCAAACCCCGCACTCTCACGTGCCTATGAACCGTAGGTCTTCCTAGGGTCAACCTAACCAATGGTTCAGTTCTCTTTGGTTCAGTTCAATTACTTTTCAAAACAACCTGTGAATGGTGTTGTGGTTGTTACTTGGCTCTGATACCACTTTAATCTGTCACGCCCCGGGGTTATTTTTATAGTGTAAAATACAGCGGAATTTTTTTTTTTTGAAAACCTGACCCCAAGGTATGCCAGATCCGTCACAAATACAGGGAGTCCACTGTACACACGGACAGAGTCTCCCCTGTATTTACACGGTGTCGCACAAGTACAGAGTGTAATAAACAACCAGAAACAACCACACACGTGAACATACAACATTCAACAGTTATATCTATTCACATACACCATTCACCAGAGGTTCATATTTGAGATATACAAAAATCCACGAGAAAACCTTTTGAAAGCTGTTTCCTACACGGAACCTTTTCTTTTCAAATCATGCTACCACGAGGGGTAAAAACCATTTTAGTTTCACAAAACTCAAAGTTATTTATTACATTCAAAACCATATGATACTTTAATATCCAAGTAAAAACAGAAACTGAACCATAATAGTATCTAAGTCATGTAAGTAGACTGAGTAAGGAAATAACCGACAAAAGGGACGGAGCTACATCGCACGCTAGACACGCTCCTAAAGAAATGACCGACAAAAGGGACGGAGCTACATCGCACGCTAGACACGCTCCTCACCAGCTGTCCCACTAGGGCTTGCAAACTCACCTGAAAAAGAAGACGAGGGGTGAGAACATGTAAACATGTCTCCCCTCCCAGTGGATACCCCAAACTGACGTGGGCGAGGGGTACTCACTAGTCACGGAGATAAACAAAAAGTAGAGATGATAGTAGTACAGTAGCTAAGATACACAAGGACATGTATAAGTATGAACCACTACAGCTACTGTATGTATGCATCAATAGGACGACAAGCTCAAAAGTACCCAATCTGAACCAATGCTCTCTTGGTCATCACCGCAGACCTCAAGCCAGTGCCCCTGTTACTCTCCGGTGCATATAACCCCTCTTGGTCTCACGGGTCGAACCTCTATAACCACTTTTCCGGAAAAGAACACCCTCTTGCGGTGGATCAGACCGCTGGTGTTCGTGAAATGCGACGAGTATCGGGCGATCAATGTAGATATGCTCAAAGATCATCCATCGGCAACCAGCCGACAATCCTGCCCCCCAGGGCCCATCGACCGTATAGGTCATCCAGTACGCTACCCGACCAACCAGGTCCCGGGTAGAAGATAGGAACTTAACCAACCAAGTCACAAGTATAGGATGTGCAAATCGACCAACCAGGGCACAAGTATAGGATATGCAACTCGACCAACCAGGTCACCAGTATAGGATATGCAACTCGACCAACCACGTCCCAAGTATAGAATGCAACTCGACCAACCAGGTCACCGAAATAGAATATACTGATAAATCTACTCTACTCCTACACATGATACTAGTATGGAAACAATTGAGTAGAGTAAAGAGTAAATACGGGTGTAAGTCTCAATATGTAAATGGTAAGCAATATAAACAGTAAGGGTGGAAGGAACGTCACCAAGCTTGCACCACTGTACCGACGGCAACCTGTGATACCCACCTGTATATATATGTGGAAGTCGATCTGTTGACTGCGAAGCACCCGAACCTACGAAAGATCCCTCGGGTTAGAATCAAATCCACCAATATACATATTGCTGTTCATTTAGTCCCACTAACAATCCCACGGGAATTAGTTTTCCAAAACCGATTGCCGAAACGTCCGGAAGTCACAAAAACTGCACCGGAACTTCACCGGGACTCCCGAACTGTCCCGGAACACACCGACTCAAGACACGAGTTGTCTGTTGCCACCCACCACCATTATTCATGGTTCCTGGCAGCAAACACATTACCTCTAATCGAAACGATCATTGTCGGACAATCGTTCCGATCCGGGTTCCCGGAAGTGTCAATTTCGACACCGGAGCCGACCGTCGCTCACCCGTCGTTTCTGAACCCTCGAAATGACACGGGTGACCAGCCAACAAGGCTCAGCGACGTAACAAATACCCACAAGGCACCGTCGGAAGAAATCCGAATCGCAAATACGTTCCGTCGGCGAATTTCGCCACAAAACGCTCCGAAAATCAGTTTTGATTTTTTGTAAAGACTTGGGGCCTTGGACGATCAGTCCAGAGGTTACCCACAGCATGTATACGCTGTCTACAGTGACCACAAAAATTATAATTGCATAAAAGCCCCTGTCGATACTTAAAATCACACTATTTCATGTGATTTTACGACTTTTATGGACCGTGCACGCAAACCAGTGCTCCATAAATCGCATGATCACACTCGCTGGAAGGTTTCGACGTGCTAGAGACCGTGCTCACCTTTCGGAGCATTGTCGGCCTCCATGGCACGCGCACGAGCGACGTGAAATACTGTAAACAGCGCGCACAGCGCGTGAAGTGCGACTATCCTACTAATTGGGGCATCAAAACCCTAAACGGAGGTGAGCATCACATTCAGCACAAAAATTCGATGATCGTGCTCACCTCATGAGGTCAAAAAGACCCATCGGATCACCCAAAATAGTGATCGAAACCCGATAACGAATGCTGTGACTAAATAATGGTTTACCGGACGAGAGAGGGCTAGGGTTCGTCGCCAGCGGTCAAGCGGCGGGCGGTCCGGCCGGCGATGGAAGCGGCAGGTCGGAGGGGTCAAGGGTACTCTCTGGCCGGCGGTGCAGACGGCCGGTGGCGCGGCGGCGGCGATCTAAACCGCCACGCTCTCGGGTTTAGAGTCTTCCGGCGGCGTGGCGGCGGCCGGAGGGCGTCGGGCGGGGATGGCTCGATGCCGGAGGCCGAGGGTAGGTCGTGCTCGCGAAGGTTTGCGCGGAGGCGCCCGGAAGCCAAGGAGGCTCGACCTCGGCACGAACGAGATCCGGGCGGCCGCAGGGACTCCCGCCGCGCGCCGGCGTGCGGGGACGACGGGGAGGTGCGCCGGAGATCACCTGAGGTCGGAGGAGGTCGGCACGGCCGGCGGGGAGCGGCAGCAACGTGCGAGTACGGAGATCACTCCTGTTCGGTCTGGGCTTACTTTGGGTGGCCGCAGCTGGGGTGGCACCGGCGGTGCACGAGAGACGGCGGAGATCGGCGGGGGACGACGTCGGGGAGGGAGTCTCGGCGAAGGAATGTGGACTTGAGGGTGCCGGAGCTTCTTGGAGCTCCACGGCCGAGGAAGGTGGAGAGGGTGGCCGAGAGAGGAGAAGGGAAAGGTGCGGGGGTCTTCCGGCGGCTGGAGCCGTTTGCCGGTGGCCGGGGCACGCGCACGAAGAGGGCAGGGGAGGGCTGAGGCGGTTAGGGTAACTGGGAAGGTGGAGAGGTGGACTAGGGTTAGGGTTTTCTAGATGAACCCTAGCAACTATATTTATACATAGATGGACAATTGCGGTTTAGTCCACCGAAGCCCACTATTCTTGGCCTAGTCCCCGCCAATACGTGTAATACGCACGTAAGTCCCCAAATATTCAAAATCGTGCAAAGTGTAATACGCACGTAAGTCCCCGCCAATACGTGTAATACGCACGTAAGTCCACCGAAGCCCACTATTCTTGGCCTAGTCGCCGCCAATATTCTTGGCCTAGTCCCCGACAATTGCGGTCTAGCGTGCCAATTCGACCTCTCAGCGAACTTTTCGCGATTCCCGAAGATCCGTCCGTCGGATCTCTGATCGGAGCGCACCAGCGCGTTTAGTACGGCTGGGGCATCGAATCTAGTATCTCATTTCATTCGATTTGGTCTCCGATTCACGACGAACCCAACCCTCTTGTTTTCCCTCAAGAACACCACATATGTATATATATATATATATATATATATATATATATAGAACTAGGCTACTATGCTATTAATAGCACCAAGTTATTGGTGCTACCAAGTTTTTGGCCGTTGGATTTAGAGATGTACGGTTGGGATGATGTGGGCCCTCTAGGATTAAGTGAGTGGTTGGTTGAATAGTATGATCTAACAGGTGAAAATCATCAAAGGGGTGAATCTAATGGTGGAAAACTTGGTAGCACCGAGTGCTTCGTGCCATTGATAGCATAGATAGGACTATATATATATATATATATATATATATATATATATATATATATATATATATATATATATATATATATATATATATATATATATATATATATATATATATAGGCTAGGGCTACTATCATATTAATAGGATGGGAGCACTTGTCCTATCAAGTTTTTAACTCTTGGATGAAAAATTGTAGGGTTAGGATGATATTAGTCGGTTAGAGTTGAATGGTCCCCCTAGGGTTGAGTTGTCCCCACTGGATTATAATATTTAATCCAATGGTTAGAAATGATGAAAAAAATTGATCCAAAGGTTGAAAAATTGATAGAGACAAGTGCTCCTATCCTATTAAAAGGATAGTAGCCGACTCTATATATATATATATATATATATATATATATATATATATAACTTCAGTCGGAACCCTTTTTCTCGACAATCGTGCATCAGAATCCAATTCCGTCAGTGCCATCGGGTTTAGTATAGTCGAGCCGTTCGAAATGAGCTATTGACGTCCTATGATCGGAGTTCGATACGCACCGGGACGCCTCTCTACTCCCTGGCTCGCCGAAAAGCCGGAGTTACTATTCACTTTAAGTTAGAAGTCCTGGTCGTATAACTTTTCTATTTTAGCTCGTTTTCACCTGAAATTTGATGAGTGCTTTTGTAATTACATTACACACATAAACATCGTCAACAAAGGGTTTAATTCTTTTTATAGAAAATGTCGGTTATTACATGAGGTGACGTAGATCCAGAATATATATCATACCAAATGCCCGATTGAGTCATAGATGGATTTGGATGTAGGAATGATTGTTCTCATAAGCTTGTGGGAGCCCAAAAGTATTGTGGACACCCGAATTGGTTGGATAAGTATCACTAAGTTAAAGCGTAAAGTGGTGAACATGTGGCTCAGCGTAGTGATTCAATAGGGATGTCCAAGCGCCTAAAAGATTGTGGGCGTAGCTACGATAGTTGCGGGCTGACCATGCATTTCAATCTACACCCGAATGTCCTCGGTCATGAGGTTTTGGATGCCCAAAGTTTGTCCGGGGCGCCCCAATGTTGGGATTTTCCACTGAGGCTAATTTAAGATTTTTATGGGCTTTTCTGCGATTATTACCTACAATAAATATGCTAGTGGTGCCTATCTGATTTCTTTTCACACCCTGGTTTCCCTGAGCTCCTCTTTTTCTTTTTTGTCTTCTTCCTCAGTCTCTTTAGTTGGATCAGAGCTTGACTTGAGGCAAGCCAAAAGGTGAAATCCTTTTTGTGAAGTCTTGTTACTAGCTTGTTGGTGGTCTAGGAGGTGTACGTGCTGAGTGGAGCATCCTGTAGAGTGAGGAAGAGAGGAGTAAGCTAGTTATTCCATATCTAATTATTTAGGTAAGTGATGAATATATTAATAAATTAAGATGGAATTTGGGCTTTTGATTGGGGATTTATTGGAGTTTCTAGAGGAATGGATTTTCGTTGTGGTAGGAGCTTTGGATTTGATTTCCTTGGTGGGTTTTTGAATGATGTTGATGTTGAGGAGGAAGTAGGAAGTTTTGAATGTGTTTTTTTCCATATGTTTTGGAGCTTATCAGGGTGGGTTCATTATTGTAGAAAACGGCATACTAACTTTTACATTTATCTTCTTATATGATGGATCTGTCAAAGTACTTATTAACATTTTTGTTGAGTTAGTACTATTGGGATACCTATATAATCATGTGAGGAGATTATGCTAGATAGAGCACTGCTAGTATGGTTGGCTATGCATAGATATCTTCTTTTTTTTAATGTCTATAATCGTGCTACATATGCTAAAACTATGAAATATACTATAGGGCCACTGGACAATGATAGATAGTGTGATATGAGATTTTAATGTCGGAGGGCACTTGAACAGTACTACTATAATCTTTTTTATTATTGCACTTAACTATAATCTGCATGAGCTATATTAAATTCTTTTACAACATTCTTTAAGCCTGTGTAATAATCAAATACAAAAGATAATCTATAAAGGTATGCAACTAGAAAAATGTAAAAGCGACTCCGGTGGTCCCTGTCTACGGCACGATACCTTTAACGCGATCATCCGTCGGCTCGCTCGGTCTCGGCTCTATGGAAATAAAGGGGTGAGAACTATAACAAAGTTGCTAGTGGGTTCGGCCCCGATGTTGCCGACTTTTTCACAAGGTCTAACTCAGGCATAATAGAAGAAAAAGCAGAAAGATAGGTAACCAATTAACAAATGTAGCTAATATGCCTGAACAATAAACAATGCTATGCTCAAATAGAAAGCTCATGATGAATGCAAGGCCACTTTCCAAATTCCAGGTACTTTTGGCTAACCCGTAGGTTTTGACTCAACCATCCACTCACCAAACCAAATCCCAGTATCGGGGAGAAACTCCTACAGCCCGACGGGACCGTCCTCTCAGGAGAAACTCCTACGACCAAGTGATAACTACTCTGGAGCTCATCGCTCGAGGGGGGGCTACCGCCCTCCGAGCAAGGACTAATAGTGAGTACGATTAATCCTTAACTCTAAGGATTCCAATGCCGGTGTGATCCTTAACTTTAAGGCTTCTATGTCACAATGTCACTATTTCTCTTTACTTGCATTATTTTAACTCACACTAGTGTCATATACACTATTTGTTCTTTATACTTATTCATTAATGCCACACTTGTTCTCTAAGTGTTCAACTCTAGCATTCTTATCCCATTAATGTCATTATTGTAACACTAGTATTCAAAACTCTTCAATGCCACTCTCTACTTTCATGTCCACATGTCACTTTTGTTCTCTACCTCAACTAGATAGGTTCTTGTCATTGATGATGCATACATAGGGTTTACAAATTCTCATGCCTTCACCATCATTTCACAAGCATATATATACTCAAAACATGCAAGAAGAAACTCTCAATTAACCCTACTATGCTCAATACTCAACATTCACATATACCCAACAAAATGACACTTTAGACATAAAGGGAATTCCAATGACGTCGGAAAGTACCACCCACCTTATATGGTTGCAAGGGTGCTACGGTTCAATTCTCGAAATTTTTGGACACCTACTTCGCGTGCTGCGGCTATCTGTACCAAAAATGACATTTCGTCAATATCTTTTTGTACACTCATCGGATTGTCGAACCAAGTGCACCAACGAGTTCGATATACCACTAATTAGATTTCTACAAGTTCAATTTACCTTGAAAACAACTTAGGAAAAAAGTCCCAAATTTGGTGCCCTAATAATATCATTTGTTAAACCCTTGGTTTTGATTTCTAGAACAAGCAAAAACAAGCTTGTCCAATATCTAAAAGCTCATCTAGAACCATCTAAATTATTTTTAGGGCATATAATACAAACCCTAGAAATCTACCATGAGAGCTCATGAGAAACACATGAGTTTTCATGTGTTCATAACCTCTACTAGGTTTTTATACTTATTAGAAGATCAAAACCTAACTTCCTAGAGTACAAAACCAAACCCTAGACTCAACTTTTCATAAAACCTCACCTTTGCCCTAAGCTCACCCAAATCCTTCTTGATGGAAAGCTCTAGATCTTTTCCAAGCCACCAAACCTTACGTTCTCCAAGATTTCTCCTCAAAATCCACCTTTGGAGAGCTCTCCTAGAGAGAGAGAAAGGGAGAGAAAATGAGTGAGGAGGTGAAATAGTTGTGGGAGAGAGAGAGGATAGATGTTGGGGTGTTAATATGTTGTAATAATTACAATAAAATCCTCCAACTCTTTTTATTTCACCACAGACCAAGTCTGCTGCGAAGGACCTCGCGTACCGGTACGCGGGCAATATGTCACTGGTACGCCCCTGCGCAACAGCCCAAACACGAGAGCTGTTATTCTCAGTCTGGCGCAGGGTACCGATTCTGGGAAAATTAGTCACCGGTTAACAAGGTTGACAGAGGCAAACCCGAAAGCAACCAGGGGCTTGGTACCGGTATTGGGGGAAATAGTCACCGATTAACCAGCACGCCAGAGACCAAACTCGAGGGTTGCTTTTCTCGTTCAGCCCTCTGGTACCGGTACTCCCTTGGCCCCCGCTTGGTTGGGGGTTAAGGGGTGGAAGGGGTGGAATAACCCTTTAACCCCCATTTTATTCCCAAACACCACCAAAAAGAGGTGGGGTTAGCAAACCCCACCTCAAAAAGTTATTCCGGCTTAGCTAACCCCACCTAACCTCACCAAATCCCAACCAAACACTATTTTTCTATTCATAATAACCCACTATCCTTCTTATCCCACCTACTTCAACCAAACACTATTTTTCACTATCCTCGACTAACTCCAACTTCCAACCAAACACAAAAATAGTTTAATCCCACCTTAACCCCAAACTTAACACTATCCCTGGAATAACTAGTTTTTTCTTAACCCTGAACCAAACGGAGGCTTGGGGATTAACCTGTTAAGGATTTTGTAAGTTGGCGGATTTCGTGAGTTTGTCGGAGTCTTGAAGAGATCAAGAGATTACAAGAAGATCGGACCCTCCAGGACTCGTCAGAGAAGCTCGACACCTCAGGTATGCATTTAAGATCATTTATGGTGATTAACATTAATAACATAGTAGTTAGAAGACTTAAAAAGGGTTTAAAATATTGGTTTTTATGAAAAATATTTTACGTATAAACCCCGTCCGGATCGACCCTTTTGACCAGGACACGGTGAGTCTGTCATCCGGCTTTTAACACTCTGTCCGACCAACTTCTTTGACCAGGACACGGTGAGGTTGATAGCGAAAGTTTCGTGACTTTGACCGGATCGTGGATTCTGTCCGGACACAGTGAGATGAACTTTCTGAGTGCTAGAGCCTAGGACCGGACAATCCCCTGGTCTGACCGGTCAGTGCTCGATGCGAAAAATTTGACGACACACTGAGACCGGACAGAGATGGTTTGACCGGACAGTGGACTCGAAAACAGATTTCCAAATCAGGCTAATCTATTCCAAATCAGGCTGATTTCAATTCTAATCTATTTCTGAAAGGTTGTTTTCAATCCTACTCTAATTAACAAGTCTTCTAAACACTATAAATAGACCATGGGAGTTTAAGAAAAAAATACACCGGAATATTATTAATCCTCAAAACCCTAGAATCTCTCTCCTAAGCTTTTTGACCTAGTTCTTAGAGAGATTTGATGGAGTATTGATCGTCAAGTTGATTCTAGTTTCTTTCATTTGATTCTACTCTTGTGAATCAACTTGATGATCAATTAGACGAATTCTTCCCATCGTCTACGGTGCTTTAATTTGGAGATCACCATAAATCTTCGTTCTTCTTCTCCGGACGGAGGTGTGTTGCGCGGGGATCGCGTGCAGGGAAGCCGAGGACTCGGTGGACGCTTTGTGGATGCGAGGCGTTGGCGCGGCAAGGAGTTGCGGCGTGATCGGTTGGAGGACTTCAATCGATCGTGGACCAGCGAAGGATATTCACATAGAAGATTCGGTTAATCGGGTAAAGTCGTGGGTGAATCGCCTTGTACTCGGTTGTTTCTTAGTGAATTTTCGTGTGATCGGTCCCGTGGGTTTTTTACTCCGAGTTGGCGTTTTCCCACGTAAAATCTCGGTGTGTTGCTTTTATTTTTCCGCATTTATTTAAAATCGCATCGAGAATTTTTATTAGGCCATTGTGCACCTATTCACCCCCCTCTAGGTGTTAATTATCTTTTAGATCCTTGAGACCTATAACCAACAATTGGTATCAGAGCGGGTTAAGGTTATTGAGAATGGCCGAGGGCGGTAATATCAATCGACCTCCTCTCTTCGATGGCACTAACTATGCCTATTGGAAAGTCCGCATGAGGGCGTTTCTAATTGCTATCGATGTTAGAGTATGGCAAGCGGTGGAAAGTGGTTGGACTCACCCCACCGAGGTTGTTGATACTATCACCGTCCCCAAAGCTAGTGCTAAGTGGACTAAGGATGAAAACGAACGTTCTTCTTTCAATGGCAAAGGAATTAACGCTTTGTTTAATTCTTTGAATCAAACTGAATTTTCTAGGATTTCGGCATGTGAAACTGCTAAAGAAATCTGGGATACTCTTAAAACCACCCACGAGGGAACAAGTCTTGTTAAGGTTCAAAAATTGCAAATGTTGACTAGCCGGTTTGACTCTATTCATATGGAAGAAAACGAGACATTTACTGATTATTATACTCGTCTTCAAGACATAGTCAACACTTGTTCCAACTTGGGTGAGAAAATTCCCGAAACCAAGATCATTCGTAAAATTTTAAGAACTCTCCCCGAACGTTTTCGTCCTAAGGTCGCGGCTATAGAAACCATGAAACATCCCGATGATATGAAAGTAGATGAACTAGTAGGTGCTCTTCAAACATATGAGTTGACTTTACCTACTAACTCGTCTTCTTCTGTCACGCCCCGGGACCAATGAGCCCGCCGTGCGTGCGATGCACCATACAAGGCGTCTAACAAAAACGATAATTAACCAACAAAATAAAAAGAATCTAGAAGTATCAGAGCAGTATAACAACTAGAAATCTATACAAGGAAGCATAAAGAAGAGACTAAAAGTAAAGCACCAGTCTTAAAATAAACCATAAAGAGAGTATAATAAAAAGAGATCCGAACACCACAATAACTAAGTACAGGGTAGTCTCTACATAGGGATACAAAACTCTCTCAATCTCACCAAGGTACAAAAAGAGAGAAAAACCCCTACAAGGAGGAAAGCTGCAAAACTAGCTAGCGGTCCCCTTTCCACGATCCCTTGCCTCCGCCGGTGCCGAAGGCTCTGAAACACATTAGAAAAAGAGGGCGTGAGAACTATTAAAAATAGTTCCCAGTGGGCAATTACTGACTTCAGTTGCATGCTCCACTAGGCCCAAAACTAAGCAAGTAAGTGTAAGCGAAATAAATAACGAGTAAGCTACTAAAGCATGATATCTCTACTTAGCATGAATAAGCATAAGTAAACGACTATTCTAAGCATGAATAGTAAATATAACCAACAAGCCCAATATCCATAGCAATAGTAAGGAGTTAAAGTTTACTATTCTAGTCAAAGTCCACAGTTTTCTTTAAACTACATTAAGTTTAAGCACAATAAGATCAACCCGAAGGCGATATGGCCGATGCCCACCCGAAGGTCGCCTAGCCCAAATCGAGCCTAATGGCCCCGTAGTAGTCAACATTCCCACCCTAGGAATGCGACTGCCCCACGGCAATCCACTTCGGCGCCCAATCCCGCACGGCGAATACAAGAAACGCGTTGGCCAACTCCGGAGTGCCGGCTTGTAGGGAGCTACCCTCACAAGCATGTGCGAATGAGCACAATGGCAAAAGTCACAAAACTCGTCACAAGTCCCAAATCATCATGTCTCTAACATGGATTGTACAATTGTCCAAAAGGCCTATCTCTATGTCATCATGTCTCTAACATGGAATATAGTATATGTTAAGTGGCCTATGTCAAGTCTCTATGTTGCAGTTTCATAGTTTTCTATGTTAAGTGCCGCTTTATGACACTTAAGGTTTCTAAGTCCCAACATGTATTTAATGTTCACAATTAACATTAGCAAAGCTAAAATCACCATAAAGGCACACTCCCAGGCGCCCCCAAGAACCACCCCCACATGCATGCAGTTTGACCCAAATAGCTCTACTATATAGAGTGAATATTTTATCATACATAAGGCATGCATTTTAAGTGATTCAAAATTCATAATAAATCTATATAGCATGAATATGCATTCAAAATAATTAAATCAAACCAACTAAGCACTTAGGAGTCATTTGCTCCTATGCTCATGAAGCCAAACCCACCGAGTGCGAAAATCGCCGATCCGAATCGCTAACTAAGCTTCGATTCCTACTCCTAGCACCCTACAAGGCATGCCATAGGAATTACAAACTCAAAAGATGAGTCTTGAGTTCAAACAATAAGAAACTCTACTAAAGGGTGAAGAATACTCACCGAATGCGAAGAAAGTGCTCTTGATCTCCAAATGGGAGTTAGAGTCCTTCTAATCCAACCTAAATCAAAGTTCTAAACTCATCAATTAGGTCCCAAAGGCCCTCAATCGAAAATCCCCAAATCCTAACCCTAGAATCCCATTCTAGGGTTTCATCTCAAAGAAACCCACAAAAATCGAAACTAGAGGAAAGAGATCACTCACATACCTCTAAGAAGCTCAAATCCAAGCTCAAAAAGCCCTAGGCTTGAAGCTTGATCCTCCACAAGGTCCCAAACACCAAGTTCCAAGCTCCAACAATGGTGGTAGAGGCTCTACCAAGCAAAAGAGCAAGGAGAGGGTTTTAATCCTCCAAAAACCCAACCAAAACCCTAGGAAACACAAGAGAGTAGAGAGAGAGGCTCCTCCTACCTCTTGCTGCTGTGGGGGGGGCACAAAAGATGCCCTAGTGTGTGTGGTACACTAATAGAAGCAACAAAATGCTAAAACACCCCTGCAGTTTAAACTGCTCACATTCTGCCAGTTTGTACCGGTACAAATCCATTTTGTACCGGTATAAACCCTGCGAAACAGCCAAACCCGAGCCTCGGGTTTGCCAAGTCTGCCCTCTTTATACGGTATAAATCTTGGTCTGCAGGTATAGCAATCATTTTGTACCGGTATAGACACCGTTTTGTACCGGTATAAGGCACAGAATTCCCAACCCGAGAGCCACCTAAAATCCAACTTTTTGGACTTTAGGGCTTGGGACACATCCCCAAACCTCGGTACACGCGCCATAGGTCGGACCACAGTCAACGACCTTCCGTGAAAATACGGAAAAGCTCCTACACAAGTCAAATACTCGAACTCCGCAATTTGCGCAAGTCCAGTATGTTACATTCACCCCTCCTAAAAAGGAGTTTCGTCCGCGAAACTCAAAAGCGAACACATACCTCAAGATTCCATCGAAAGAGATGGGGATAGCGCTCTGCAGTGCGCTCTCGTGCTCCCACGTGGCCTCTCGCTCCTCGTGGTTGCTCCAAAGAACCTTCACGTACGGAATGTCCCGATTCGCAATTTCTTCACCTCGCGAGCCAAGATCTTCACGGGTTGCTCCTCGAAGCTCAAATCCTCCCGCAGCTCTATGGGTACGACCTCCAATACATGAGCGGATCATGGATATACTTGAAGGACCGATAAATGAAAGACGTTGTGCCCGCCCGATAGGTTCGGTGGTAGAGCAAGTCGCTAAGCTACCGGACCTATACGTTCCAAGATCTCATATGGTCCAATAAATCGAGGACTTAACTTACCTCGAATTCCAAATCTCCGAATTCCCTTTGACGGCGAGACTTTCAAGAAGACATGATCTCCAATCTGAAACTCCAAGTCTCGTCGGCGTTTATCTGCATAGCTCCTCTGCCTACTCTGGGCCGTCAGTAGTCGCTCCCGAGCGATTCGAACTTTATCCTCTGCTTCCTGGAGCACTTCAGGGCCTAAAGCCAATCTTTCGCCCACTTCACTCCAATGAAGTGGCGATACTTTCGTCCATATAATGCCTCGAACGGTGCCATCTTAATACTTGCTTGATAACTATTGTTATAAGCAAACTCCGCCATAGGTAGATCTTTGCGACCATCCTCCCCTGGAAGTCAATCACACATGCTCGAAGCATGTCCTCTAGAGTCCGTATAGTGCGCTCCGATTGCCCGTCACTCGGGGTGGAAAGCGATCTTTGAAATCCAATCTAGTACCCAAAGCGTCGTAGACTCCTCCGGAAGTGTGACACAAAGCGTGTGTCTCTATCTGATACGATCGATGTAGGTACTCCCAGAGGTCGCACAATCTCGTCAAGGTACACTTGTGCGAGCATCTCTCCAGCCCAAGTAGTGTGAATAGGTATAAAGTGCGCCGACTTCGTCAACCTATCCACGATCACCCAAATAGCATCATGCCCGGCTTGAGAGCGAGGCAATCCGATCCACGAAGTCCATGGTGATCTTCTCCCACTTCCACACGGGAATAGGCAAACTCGAAGTTTTCCCCGGAACTCGATGCTCACTTTCACTTGTTGGCAAGTTAAACATCTAGCAACAAACTCGCCAACATCCTTCTTCATCCCAGGCCAACAATAGAGTAACCTCAAGTCCTTGTACATTTTGGTGCCTCCTGGATGAATAGCATAAGGTGTCTGTGTGCCTCACGAAGGATGTCCTATCTAAGTACCAAATAAGCCGGCACACAAATCCGTCCACCAAAGCGCATCACTCAATGATCATACACCAGGAAGTCACCGGTGCAACCATCCACCATTTTGTCTCGAATCTTTTGCAACTCTAAGTCAAGAGCTTGCTTCTCTTTAATTCTATCCATAAGAGTAGGTTGCACCACCATAGTCATCGGTAGCATAGGCGTATCGGAGTCACTACCTCCAACTCCAACCGCTTCATCTGCTCGATCAACTGCGGTTGAGTAACAACATGCATCGCTAAGTTCTCGGTAGATTTCCGACTTAGCGCATCCGCCACCACATTAGCCTTGCCCGGGTGGTAGAGAATAGTCAAATCATAATCCTTGAGTAGCTCCAACCATCTGCGCTGTCTCAAGTTCAACTCCTTCTGAGTGAAAAGGTACTTTAAGCTCTTGTGATCCGTATAGACCTCGCACCGCTCGCCATACAAATAGTGGCGCCATAGCTTCAATGCAAAGACCACGGCCGCCAACTCCAAGTCGTGGGTAGGATAGTTCTTCTCATATTCCTTTAATTGGCGAGATGCATACGCGATCACCTTGTCACCCTGCATCAAAACACAACCCAATCCGTTAAGAGATGCATCACTATAAACCACATACCACTGCTCCAAAGAATAGGTAATGTGAGGATTGGAGCGGTCGTCAATCTCGGCTTCAACTCTTGAAAGCTCTTTTCACACGCATCATTCCAAATGAATTTAGCTCCTTTGTGCGTGAGCCTCGTGAGGGAAGTAGATAACTTCGCAAAGCCCTCCACGAACCTGCGGTAGTAGCCGGCCAAACCAAGGAAACTCCTGATCTCGGTGACGCTCGTCGGTCTTGGCCAATCCTGAATGGCTTCTATCTTCCTAGGATCCACAGCTACGCCTGATCCTGAAATCACATGTCCTAGAAAAGCCACTTCTCGAAGCCAAAATTCGCACTTCTTTGGCTGAGCGAATAACTTCCTTTCCTGAAGCACTTGAAGTACCAATCTCAAGTGTTCCTCGTGCTCCACATCACTTCGGGAATAAACCAAGATGTCGTCGATGAAGACCACGACGAACCTGTCTAGATAAGGCTTGAAAACACGGTTCATTAGATCCATAGAAGCTGCCGGGGCATTAGTAAGCCCAAACGGCATAACAGTGAACTCATAATGACCATACCGTGATCTAAAAGCCGTCTTCGCCACATCCCCAGGCGCAATCTTCAACTGATGGTATCCCGACTTCAAGTCTATCTTGGAATACACGTTCGACCCTTGAAGTTGATCAAAAAGATCATCAATCCTCGGCAACGGATATTTATTCTTGATCGTGACTTTATTCGATTCACGATAGTCCACGCAAAGGCGAAGTGATCCGTTCTTCTTCTTCACAAAAAGAACCGGTGCTCCCCAAGGTGACACACTCGGTCGAATGAAGCCCTTGTCCAACATGTCCCGTAATTGTGCCCTCGGCTCCTTTAACTCTGCCGTGCCATCCTATAGGGTGCCTTCGAGATCGGGGTAGTCCCGGGAGCGAGATCTACCACAAACTCGATCTCCTGTCGGGTGGCATGCACAGTAGCTCCGCCGAAACACGTCTGAAACTCCCGTACCACCGGGATATCCTCGATCCTAGGGGTATCATCCTCACCCTCAATGCGATACTAGCCAAATAGGCTACGCATCCACGGTTGATCAGTTGCCTAGCTCGAGACGAACTGATCGACATCGCAAAAAGCGAACTCTGACATCCTCTAAACACCACCTCACTCTGACCCGGTTCTCTAAAAGTAACCGTTCGATTGACACAATCGATAGTGGCGTAGTATCTAGTCAACCAATCCATACCCAAAACCACGTCAAAATCCCCCAACTTGCGCACTACTCGCAAATCCGCGGCATGGTCCAATCTCCTACCCGAATAGGGCAACCGGGCAATACTCTCGCACGTCCACAATGTGGTCGGGTACAACAATACGTCCAGGGTGTAGTAAAGGAACAAAGCGGATGTCATGCAACTCGGCAAACAGTAGATCTATAAATGAATGTGATGCCGGTATCAAATAATGCACGTACTCTAATGCCATCAAGTAAAATGATACTGCCACCACATCCTCAGTCTGCCGCCTCGATCTGCGCGGCGTACATGCGCCCACTCGGCGCTGTCGTGACCCTCGCTACGGCGGCTGACGGTCGGCCGCCCTGCAGTGCGTGTCGACGGGGTCCCCTGGCCGGGCGTAGAGAGAGCTTGCAGTCAAGGTAGAACCTCTCGGGCACTCGGTACGGATGTGGCCCTCCGCCACACCGGAAGCACTGCACGCCCGCTGTGGACACTGCGATGGGTGGTGAGGACCACCGCAGATCACACACCGGGGAGGCCGGCGTCGGTCGGGTCCTCCTCGCTGGGGCGGTGCGCCACGACTGCGCTGCTGGTGTCTCGGATGCTTCGGGGGCCTCCTAGAGTGCGTCGCTCGCACCTCGGCCGCGGGCCTCTTGCCCTTCCCTTGTCCAAACCCTCGCGTCTCTCCCCGCACCATGGCCGCGCCGCTCTCTACGATGAGCGCGCGGTTCACCACCCTGTCGGTAAGTCGAAGCTCGGAAGGACCGCACGAACCGGAAAATCGACGGTCGCGATCCACGCTCGAAAATGCGGGCCTTATCCTCGTCGTCCCGCACGACGAAGGGCACGCAATGCGTGAAGCAGAAAACTCTCTCTCGTACTCGGCTACGGATATCTGTCCCCCTGTGTCGTCGCGCAAACTCTGCTCCATCCGCCTCTTGACGCTATCGGGAAGTAGTGTGCCAACGGTAGCTCCTTGAACCTCGTCCAAGTAATAGAAGCTAAGTACGTGCGGGGTTCTCTGAAGCGCCATCCACCAGCTGTAGGCCTCGCCGTCCAAGTGGTGGGTGGCGAGCCACACTCTGTCCCGCTCCTCCACGAACGTGTCACGGAACAATTTCTCCATGTGCATCAACCACTTTTCCACGATCCGGTGGTCGACCTTCTCTCCGTCAAAGGTCCTCTGCCGCACCTCCCGAACTCCTTGAGGCGAGCCATGAGTCGATCCTCTCGGCTCCCCGAGCCATAACCGGAAATGCCGCCGCCACCGGCGATGCTCGTCTTGGCGGGGTGTCCCGATCCTCCTCCCGCGCTCAAGCTCGGAGTCGTCTGGTGTGAGCCGGCCGCGGGGATCGCGCCGCGGTAAGTCAACCTCGGTGGCTGGCGGTGAAGGGGTCTCGAGCCTCCTCGCAGCCCGCCCTGCTGCAGAAGAAGATCCTCCATGCGCTTCATGCGCGCTTCGACGCTCGGGCCGCGGTCGCGCTGCGTCACCAAAGCCGTGAGGGCCGCCAACCGGCCCTCAACTCACGGACCGCGCCGGATCCGGAGGTAGCGGAGGCCTCGACCTCCTCAAAAGTTGCCGCATTGTCCGCTCCAACAGATTTCGAGCGAGTTATCGGCATCGCCACTACAACATCATAAAAGCGCAAGTTAGTAAGCTCACGCAATCGCATCCCCGCTCATGCTATAAATACCCAAATCATGCGAAAGTAATGAAGTGTCATTTACTACTAACTCCGATGTTACGTTGTCGGCCGCCAACGTAACCCTCCGCAGTTAGAAGTTATACACTTCGATCCAACTCTACTTACTAGAGTTATTCAAGATACCCAATCTTAATACTTTCGCTCACAAGTTAAATAGACCTCGTCTCTCACGAGCCTATATCCTATAGTCCAACCTGCCTAAGGTTTGCTAGGTCCACAAGAAGACTCAACCCTAGGCTCTGATACCAATTTAATCTGTCACGCCCCGGGACCCAGCGGAAGCCCGCCCGGCGCGTGCCCAGACCCGCCGTATGTCTACAACATACAAGGCGTCTAACAAAAACGATAATTAACCAACAAAATAAAAAGAATCTAGAAGTATCAGAGCAGTATAACAACTAGAAATCTATACAAGGAAGCATAAAGAAGAGACTAAAAGTAAAGCACCAGTCTTAAAATAAACCATAAAGAGAGTATAATAAAAAGAGATCCGAACACCACAATAACTAAGTACAGGGTAGTCTCTACATAGGGATACAAAACTCTCTCAATCTCACCAAGGTACAAAAGAGAGAAAAACCCCTACAAGGAGGAAAGCTGCAAAACTAGCTAGCGGTCCCCTTTCCACGATCCCTTGCCTCCGCCGGTGCCGAAGGCTCTGAAACACATAAGAAACAGGGGGCGTGAGAACTATTAAAAATAGTTCCCAGTGGGCAGTGCGACTTCGATTGCATGCTCCACTAGGCCCAAAACTAAGCAAGTAAGTGTAAGCGAAATAAATAACGAGTAAGCTACTAAAGCATGATATCTCTACTTAGCATGAATAAGCATAAGTAAACGACTATTCTAAGCATGAATAGTAAATATAACCAACAAGCCCAATATCCATAGCAATAGTAAGGAGTTAAAGTTTACTATTCTAGTCAAAGTCCACAGTTTTCTTTAAACTACATTAAGTTTAAGCACAATAAGATCAACCCGAAGGCGATATGGCCGATGCCCACCCGAAGGCTGCCTAGCCCAAATGCCGAGCCTAATGGCCCCGTAGTAGTCAACATTCCCACCCTAGGAATGCGACTGTCCCACGGCAATCCACTTCGGCGCCCAATCCCGCACGGCGAATACTAGAAACGCGTTGGCCAACTCCGGAGTGCCGGCTTGTAGGGAGCTACCCTCACAAGCATGTGCGAATGAGCACAATGGCAAAAGTCACAAAACTCGTCACAAGTCCCAAATCATCATGTCTCTAACATGGATTGTACAATTGTCCAAAAGGCCTATCTCTATGTCATCATGTCTCTAACATGGAATATAGTATATGTTAAGTGGCCTATGTCAAGTCTCTATGTTGCAGTTTCATAGTTTTCTATGTTAAGTGCCGCTTTATGACACTTAAGGTTTCTAAGTCCCAACATGTATTTAATGTTCACAATTAACATTAGCAAAGCTAAAATCACCATAAAGGCACACTCCCAGGCGCCCCCAAGAACCACCCCCACATGCATGCAGTTTGACCCAAATAGCTCTACTATATAGAGTGAATATTTTATCATACATAAGGCATGCATTTTAAGTGATTCAAAATTCATAATAAATCTATATAGCATGAATATGCATTCAAAATAATTAAATCAAACCAACTAAGCACTTAGGAGTCATTTGCTCCTATGCTCATGAAGCCAAACCCACCGAGTGCGAAAATCGCCGATCCGAATCGCTAACTAAGCTTCGATTCCTACTCCTAGCACCCTACAAGGCATGCCATAGGAATTACAAACTCAAAAGATGAGTCTTGAGTTCAAACAATAAGAAACTCTACTAAAGGGTGAAGAATACTCACCGAATGCGAAGAAAGTGCTCTTGATCTCCAAATGGGAGTTAGAGTCCTTCTAATCCAACCTAAATCAAAGTTCTAAACTCATCAATTAGGTCCCAAAGGCCCTCAATCGAAAATCCCCAAATCCTAACCCTAGAATCCCATTCTAGGGTTTCATCTCAAAGAAACCCACAAAAATCGAAACTAGAGGAAAGAGATCACTCACATACCTCTAAGAAGCTCAAATCCAAGCTCAAAAAGCCCTAGGCTTGAAGCTTGATCCTCCACAAGGTCCCAAACACCAAGTTCCAAGCTCCAACAATGGTGGTAGAGGCTCTACCAAGCAAAAGAGAGCAAGGAGAGGGTTTTAATCCTCCAAAAACCCAACCAAAACCCTAGGAAACACAAGAGAGTAGAGAGAGAGGCTCCTCCTACCTCTTGCTGCTGTGGGGGGGCACAAAAGATGCCCTAGTGTGTGTGGTACACTAATAGAAGCAACAAAATGCTAAAACACCCCTGCAGTTTAAACTGCTCACATTTACGGTTTATACTGGGTACAAATCCATTTTGTACCGGTATAAACCTGTAACAAACCAAACCCGAGCCTCGGGTTTGCCAATCTGCCCTCTTTATACCGGTATAAATCTTGGTACATCTTAGGTATAGCAATCATTTTGTACCGGTATAGACACCGTTTTGTACCGGTATAAGGCACAGAATTCCCAACCCGAGAGCCACCTAAAATCCAACTTTTTGGACTTTAGGGCTTGGGACACATCCCCAAACCTCGGTACACGCGCCATAGGTCGGAACACAGTCAACGACCTTCCAGAAAATCTGGAAAAGCTCCTACACAAGTCAAATACTCGAACTCCGCAATTTGCGCAAGTCCAGTATGTTACATCTTCCAAGTTTTCTTCAAAGTCAACAGGGATGGCGCTCAAGGCTTCAAAAGGTGACGACATTGACTCTTCATCTTCCGAGACAGATTCGGATGTGACGATAGAAGATTTTGAGAAGCAACTCGCCCTTCTCACGAGAAAGTTCCGTCGGAATTTTAAGAAAAGATTTCCAAACTCAAAGTCCCCTTCTTCAAAATTCAACAAATCTAAAGGGAGTACTTCTTCTTCTTCCAAGACAAAAAATTCTGAGAATTTTTCTAAGGACTCTTCTAGAGATAAAAAAAAGGAAGAAGGACAAATTCAATGCTATAAGTGTCGTGGATTCGGACATATAGCATCGGATTGCCCAACAAAAGCTTCTAAGAAGAAGGCAATGCAAGCCATCACGTGGGATGACCCTTCCGATGAAGAGTCATCTTCCGGTGATGAAGAAGTTATTGCTACCGCTTTAATAGCTCATGATTCTAATGTTATATGTTTATCATCTATTGACTCATTATCCATGTCTTCTATGAATGAACAATTCACACCGGAGAATGCAACGGATGAAGACTCGGATGGCGGAGACATGGTGGATGCTTATCGCCAACTAATTGTGGAGTCAAAGAAGATCGGCAAGCACAATAAGAAGCTACAACATAGGATCGTCGATCTAGAAGGAGAGAATGCAAGCTTAGCTTCATGGATAAAAAGCTTGGAAAAAGAGAAGGATGGATTGGCACGAGCCTACGGATCAATTGTAGAGAAAGTCACTTTGCTTGAGAATGAAAGAGAAACTAATGGGGAAAATATGAAGTTTCTCAACAAGCAAATTACGGAGGCAAAGGAAGCAAACATGGAATTCACAAAGACGATAATTCAATTAAGGGCGGATTTGAACAACTTCTCCTCCGGAACATCGAAACTCGACAAGATGCTTGGACTTGGTCAAACATCCAAGTTAGGATTGGGTTATGAGAGAACATATGTTGATCAAGTTGCTAAGAAAGTGGGCATGAATTCAACAAAGTCGAAGCCCAAGGTTCAAGGTGAGCTTTCAATTAGAAAAACTTTTGCTAACAAAGTTTGTCATTTTTGTGGAGTTCAAGGTCACGTAAAGAGAAATTGTAGACAAAGGAAGAACTCCATGTCACACGTGAACCAAGGGAAACAACTCAAGCCCAAAACGAAGGTTCAAAGAACAACACCATCGCAAGGATGGAATCCCAAGAGCCAAGGGTCTAACTTGAAACGAAGGCAAGTATGGAAGGTAAAGACGAATGGTGCAAAGATTGAGAAAACTTCAATCGTCGACAAGCCTCACTCAAGGATTACAAGCCAACCGACGTACCCCAAAATTTGTAAGGTTTGGGAGCGCAAAGGTGAACTCTTTCCATACTAAGCATCTAGTGGCTCCCTACCTCTCTCTCTCATTCTATTTAAATAGGAACACTTTTTGCTATGAATTTTTTTTTTTTTAAAAAAAAAAAAAAAAAAAAAAAAAGCTCTATTTTATCGAATCGGACATCTTGCTTTTATATATCATTTATTGGGGGAATTGGTCAATTCGAATAAATTCTTTTATCTAGATACATTCTATGAGCCATTAAATCTTAAAAGAATAGACAACTAAGCTTTATTCGTTGATAAGCTTTGCATATGTGATTTGGTGAACAATGTGGTGTTTTGGTCTCTTTTACAAGTGGTTTGTTAAGTCACCTCATTGTTTACATGAGTTATTTTAACTTAATTCAATCAATTTAAATTCCTATGTGTCATTAGTTTTGAACCTCATTATCTTTGAAAAATTATGCCAATATACAAGTCAAATAGGTACCTCTCTCTTGAACTATCAAAAGTATATTGAATTTTTGATTGAAGATTTGCATCATAAGAAAAATGTTGTCCCATTTTTAAATCACAATAAAATGATCTCATTGTGGGTTGCACTAATTGAGGGGGAGTAATAATTTCATGAGATTAAAGATGTGGAAAGAGTTACATCCCTTTGGGAGTGTGAAAACTACCACCATTCAAGATATGGAAAGAGTTACATCCTTTTAAGGAGTGTGAAAACTACCATCACATGTTGGAAAGAGCTACCACCCCGGTCGTCCGGTAAGTGTGTGAAGTTACCACATGAATAAGTGGAGATCTCTAAAAAGAAAATTATGTATCATATAAGGTTTAGAGGAATGCTAGGTGGTTACTCTTGGTTTTTGAACGATATAAGGTGGAAGTTAAGATGCTCAAAGAGCCACTCCTTGAAATTCAACGTGTGCATAACTCAATTGGATCATATTCTTGTGCTAATTTCAGCTTTTGGGATTTAGTTTAGTCTTCATAAATGCAAAATTGATGTTGAAAAATTAGTACAACTATTGATTTAGATCTCGAAAGATGTGCTTATATTTCACAGTATACTAACTTAAATTTTCAATTGATGAGTGGTTTAACATGTGTGACATTTACGAATTTCTCTTGATTATTTTTAGTTATTATATTTCATATGATTATTGAGGAAATCTGGTTAAAAGCTGGTTTTAAAATTTTTAAAAAAATTTGTTAAAAAAAAAAAACTTGCTGTGACCGGTCATAAATCACTGACCGGATCCCTCGCTCGCTGTCAGCAAAAGTTGCGTGGCATCCGGTCAGAGCCAGCTCTGTCCGGTCAGTGCTGGAGCGTCCGCTTATATCCAGGCGCGACGTTCTCGGTTTCAAAACACATTGTTTACAGTTTTTGCTGATTTTCTCTCTCTAGAAATCCTAGAGAAATCCTTCTTGAGCATTGGAACATCTTTTCTACTCATCTTCACGGATTTTAGCAACTTTCGAAAATGTATTCGTGGCTTCTTGTGCTCGTATTCCTTATGGCGAGAGCGGGTCCAGGGGCTAAGCGTGGACGCTCCTCCGCTGAGCAACAGGAAGGACCGCAAGCGGAACAATCGGGGAGTGAGTATAACCCCGGTGAGGAATCTGGCGAAGAATCTCAGGGCGAGGACTGGGAAGTTCTTCAGGCTGAGATACAGACTCAACAAGTTGAGCAAGCGAAGGAGAAAGGAAAAGAGAAAGAAAAAGAAAAGTCAAAGAAAAGGGATAAAGGAAAAGGAAAAGTTCAGGAGACTGAACCGGCTCAGGAGAAACGCACATCAGGTCGACGCAAGAAAACGAGGGGGATTGTTATTGGTGAACCTAGATCAGCTGCAGAATCACCTGTTAGACCACCTAAACCTCCTGTGGATCCGAAACGTCTACGCTTGTATTCTTCAAAGAGTTGTGTTGGAGAACGCCTTGTGGGGATTGCGAACTTGGTTCGTCGAGCTCCCGCATTTCAAGCATTGGTTGAAAATGGTGAATTGCAGGAAATATGTAAGTTTCCAGAGACGACTGGGTATGGGCTGGAGCTGATTAGAGAATTCTATATGCGAGCAGGCAACCTAGTCGATGCTGAGGGTGGACCATTTGAGTTTACTACATCGGTTCGTGGCATAGAAATGACTATCACTCCAGACACGGTGGCCTCAGTGCTTGACATGGTAGCACGCACCGACGGGGTGGACTACATGCACTCAGGGCTGGATGCTGGCAATGACTGGAGAAGGGTGTTCACTGCACTGTGTATACCAGACGCTGAGAACAATGGTAGCCAGATACTCTCAAAGCATTTGAGAATGGAGTATCGGTATTTAAACTTCGTCGTCTGCTACAACATTATGCCTCTCACAAACACGAAGGTTATTAGGTGGGATCGAGTGTTGTACATGTACTTGCTAGGACATCCCGACCTAGTACGAGCAGGAAATATTAATATAAATGTCCCGTTCCTTATTTGGAAAAGAATGGCGCGGGAAATTAAGCCTGCAAATCAGAGAGATCGATTACCTTTTCCGCTAATCATCATGCGGATTCTTCGTCAGCACAATGTGAGAGTTGACTGCACTTATTATGAGCATTCCTTAGGACCTATTGGAGATACTACGATGGTCAAATCTCATGTTCAACTTCATGGAACATCCCCTCCTCGAGCTGATGCACCTGCACCTGCTTCTCCGCCTGCTGGAGGTTCTGACACCGAGGCATCTATATCTTCTATTTTTCGCGAGCAACAACGATTATCGGGTGATCTCGATCGTTTGACTGCGGGGCAAGAGGTGTTGGGGGCAAAGCAAGACAAGCTCATCTCGGATGTCGACCGTTTGAACAAGAAGTACGGTCGCATCACACGGTTCTTGAGACTCCTCTGTGGGAAATTAGGATGTGGAGCCGATGAGATGCCTTCCGGAAGCGACTCCGAGTGATTCTATGATTGACCCTTATTTTGTCATTTTTGTAGATTTGTGACAAAAAGGGGGAGATGGTTTTGGTTTTGGTTAGGGGGAGATGGTTTTGGTTAGGGGGAGATGGTTATGGTTATGAAAACTTTTATTAGATAAGTTAACTTAGTTAGTTAATTAGCTTTTGATTTTAACTTTGTATTTATGACTAATGTTTACCTTGTGAATGAAAAGTTCTTGATGCTTGAATGTGTTTGAGATCTTTTTGCAGGAACGTTCAAGACTTCAAGACTCCAAGGTCTATGTCATTTTAGGATTGAATGCAATGCTCTTGTAATTTTTTAATTTTTTTTTGGATCGATCATGCAAAGAGTTATCGTTTGGTGATTACGATATTCTCTTGTCTTTTTGATTTTGAGGGTGTAATAGCTTGTAATATGTTTTGTCACGAAATCGCCAAAGGGGGAGATTGTTAAGGATTTTGTAAGTTGGCGGATTTCGTGAGTTTGTCGGAGTCTTGAAGAGATCAAGAGATTACAAGAAGATCGGACCCTCCAGGACTCGTCAGAGAAGCTCGACACCTCAGGTATGCATTTAAGATCATTTATGGTGATTAACATTAATAACATAGTAGTTAGAAGACTTAAAAAGGGTTTAAAATATTGGTTTTTATGAAAAATATTTTCGTATAAACCCCGTCCGGATCGCCCTTTTGACTGGACACGGTGAGTCCACATCTGGCTTTTCGCAACACTCTGTCCGGACCAACTTCTTTGACCGGACACAGTGAGGTTGATAGCAGAAAGTTTCGCAGGCTTTGACCGGATCGTGGATTCTGTCCGGACACAGTGAGATGAACTTTCTTAGTGCTATAGCCTAGGACCAGTCCCCCGGTCCGACCTGGCCGCTCGATGCGAAAAATTTGACGACACACCGAGACCGGACAGAGAGATGGTTTGACCTGGACGGTGGACTCGAAAACAGATTTCCAAATCAGGCTAATCTATTCCAAATCAGGCTGATTTCAATTCTAATCTATTTCTGAAAGGTTGTTTTCAATCCTACTCTAATTAACAAGTCTTCTAAACACTATAAATAGACCATGGGAGTTTAAGAAAAAAATACACCGGAATATTATTAATCCTCAAAACCCTAGAATCTCTCTCCTAAGCTTTTTGACCTAGTTCTTAGAGAGATTTGATGGAGTATTGATCGTCAAGTTGATTCTAGTTTCTTTCATTTGATTCTACTCTTGTGAATCAACTTGATGATCAATTAGACGAATTCTTCCCATCGTCTACGGTGCTTTAATTTGGAGATCACCATAAATCTTCGTTCTTCTTCTCCGGACGGAGGTGTGCTGCGCGGGGATCGCGTGTAGGGGGAGCCGAGGACTCGGTGGACGCTTTGTGGATTCGAGGCGTTGGCGCGGCAAGGAGTTGCGGCGTGATCGGTTGGAGGACTTCAATCGATCGTGGACCGAAGGATATTCACATAGAAGATTCGGTTAATCGGGTAAAGTCGTGGGTGAATCGCCTTGTACTCGGTTGTTTCTTAGTGAATTTTCGTGTGATCGGTCCCGTGGGTTTTTTACTCCGAGTTGGAGTTTTCCCACGTAAAATCTCGGTGTGTTGATTTTATTTTTCCGCATTTATTTAAAATCGCATCGAGAATTTTTATTAGGCCATTGTGCACCTATTCACCCCCCTCTAGGTGTTAATTATCTTTTAGATCCTTGAGACCTATAACCAACATAACCAGTTAACACTGCTCCAAAATTTCGATTTTGCATCGTTTTGACTCCAATTCACGCCGAGCAATGCTAAAACCATTCTAACTTATTTAGTACTCATCTTCGACCCATCCAATATTGTTGAAATGCCAATTGGACTTTGTCCATCTATTTTTCTTGGACACTTTAGTCAATTTGGCTAAAGTTCGATACGAACTACCGAAGTTTCGGTATATTACAGGATGAACCATTCGGTGTGCAACGATATGCTACTACTTCCCTAGCGCAATAGTGGACCTTGTGGTGATATAATTTTAATTTGTAATATCAAAATCGATAAATTTCATAATTATAATTTTAAATTTTAAATTTTCTATTTTATATTTAAATTTATAAATTTTAATTTTTAATTTTCAATTTTAGATTTTTAAATTTTGAACTTTTAAATTTTAGTTTAAAATTTTAAAGGGAAAACTTCAAAAACTCCCCATGTGGTTTCATGCATTCTCACTTTAGTACCCCGTGGTTTAAAACGTATCAATTTGCCCCCTTGTGGTTTCGTTTTTATCTTTTCGGAAGCTTTTTCGTTAATATTTCGTTAAATTATATACAAAAAACTTCAAATACCCATCTATGTTTATTGAATATTTACTTTAGTACCTTTTAATTTTAACTTTGTCACTGATTTAAGAAAAAATAACAATAAAATTGATAACACAAAGACTGAAAATTATTCATGAAAATAAATAGGTTTTAGATTTTCTATAAATTTCTATAAAGTATTTTTTTTTCTTAAAATAAATTTATTATATTTGAAAAATAAGACTGAAAATATTTGTGTGGAACGCACTGGTCATTGGTCAATGACTTGTGTAAATGTTAGGATGTGAGGAGAGTATTCATAAAATTATTCTTTAACTGTTGCTAAGGTTTTGGTTTGCTTGGCTAAGAATTGTTCCCTCTTCCTTAATTAAAATTAATTAGCAATTTACCTATTTTTGACTGTACTTGTGTTGGGTTATGATCTAAACATAAAGTGTTGAATGTTTAGATCAGAGGACCAGCTTAGCAGGGTTAAAATATGATCCAAATCCAAATTGTAGTGGGGCTGCCAGAAAGTGTTGAATGTTTTGGCCTTACAATCTTTTGATATCTATGATGATACAGTCTGTGCCGTTGTACTTGTCGGAGATGGCGCCGGCGCGGCTCCGCGGGATGCTGAACATCGGCTTCCAGCTCATGATCAACATCGGCATCCTCTGTGCCAACCTAATCAACTACGGTTCCAACAAGATCGAGGCCGGGTGGGGCTGGCGCCTCAGCCTCGCCCTCGCGGCCGTCCCCGCCACCATCATCACCGTCGGATCTCTTTTCCTTCCTGACACCCCCAACTCCCTCATCGAGCGCGGCCACCCCGACGAGGCCAAGGCCATGCTTCGCCGCATACGAGGCACCGATGACGTGACCAAGGAGTATGACGACCTCGTCGCGGCGAGCGAGGAGTCGAGGCATGTGAAACACCCGTGGGCCAACATCCTGCAACGCAAGTATCGGCCGCAGCTCACGATGGCTATATGTATTCCCTTCTTCCAGCAGGTCACTGGCATCAACGTGATCATGTTCTACGCTCCCGTGCTCTTCAAGACGCTTGGCTTCGGCGGAGACGCGTCGTTGATGTCGGCCGTCATTACAGGACTCGTCCTTCTCATCTCGACATTCTTATCGACCTTCCCAGTCGACAGGCTCGGCCGGCGCATACTCTTCTTACAGGGTGGATTTCAAATGACCATATGCCAGGTAAAAATATAATTACCTAGCTAGCTAGCTAGGTTAACCAACCAACAACAACACAGTTCATTGGAACACTATATATATATATATATATATATATATATATATAGTTTCAGCTTCTTTTCATCACGTACGTTAAGCACTCTCAATTATGACCCCCGTAGAGTACTTTACTTAACGACACAAATTTTCATTCGTCGCATGTCGCAGATCATAGTGGGAACTCTAATCGCCATCAAGTACGGGACCAGCGGAGAGGGCGGCATCCCTAAGGGGTACGGGGTCATCGTAGTTCTCTTCATCTGCATCTACGTTGCCGGGTTCGCGTGGTCGTGGGGCCCGCTGGGTTGGCTGGTCCCCAGTGAGATCTTCCCGTTGGAGATCCGGTCGGCCGGCCAAAGCATCACCGTGTCGGTCAACATGCTCTTCACCTTCGCCATTGCGCAGGCCTTCCTTCCCATGCTCTGCCACATGAAGTTCGGCATCTTCTACTTCTTCGCGGGCTGGGTCGTCATCATGACCATTTTCGTCGCGCTCTTCCTCCCGGAGACCAAGAGCGTGCCCATCGAGGAGATGGTCCTAGTATGGAAGGAACACTGGTTCTGGAGCCGGTTCGTTGCCGACAAGGATGTTCACATCGGCGTCGAGATCACCAATGCCACGTCAAAGGATGCCAATTAATTAACCCCGCGTGATGGTGATTATTTATACACGAGAGAAGGGCACGATCTCATTGACTAATCTATCAATCTATTATTATCTTATCTTATCTTATTATTACTTCTTATTATTACTAGTGCAGGAACCGCGTGATGCCGCGTATATAATCACTTTTGATTAAATTTAATAATATAAAAAAATTTAAAAGTTTTAGAATAAAATTATAATTCAATAAAAAACAACGAAAGATAAAAAAAAAAAAATTATAGAAGAAAAAAAATTTGTTACATAGAAATTGGACTACTTTGTATCCTCATTTAGGGCATTTTCTACTAACACCGACCATTTCGTGAAATATCATACCGCCTTCGACCCTTTTTCGCAAGTTCTATATATACATTATAAATATAAGTGGTCGATATCGAAGGAGAAAGGTTCGAGGCTAGGGTTAGAGTTCGCCTCACTCGACGCTAATGAACAAAAAAAAAAAAAAAAAATTATGAGATAGGAAGTCGAAGAGACATACGTTATGGAAAAAGAATTAATAAGACGGGAAGCCGAAGAGGTAGACGTTACAGGGAAGGAATTAATGAGACGGAAAGTCGAAGAGACCGTTTGGTTCAAAAGAGGGGCAAGTAAGGGAGAAAATATATCTATTCTTATTCTTATAAGCAAATATGCTTGTTGGTTTCGTCTCACCCTTTCTTTGTCAGTACATGCATAATTACCAAAATATCCTTCACATTATTATTAATTACCATTTACTTATTAGTATTTATTTTAATTAATTTGTTCATATTATTATTAATTACCCTTCACTTATTAGTATTTATTTTAATTAATTTGTTGTAACGTACGGCTTTTATTGTGTTTAATTATATTAATTCTTAGTTAATTAATTCTTATTTATTAGTATTTAAGCTTTTAGAATATTTTACAACTAATCTTTTCATCTTCCAAATAATAAATGAGAAATAAAAAAAACTAAGTAATTATTCTTCTTATATAAATGAAGAATTTTTAGAATTTCTTACAATTAATATTTTTATCTTTTAAGCCATAAAGACATAAATATTTGTTAGTGTAAATTCAAAAATTTTCAATAACTTTTTAATTCATTAGTTATATTAATTCTTAATTAATTAATTCTTATTTATTAGTATTTATTTTAATTAATTTATTGTAACGTACGGCTTTTATTGTTTTCAACGTTCTATTTACACCCCTATTTATCTCTTTCCACTCCATTTACACCCCTAAAAACAAAATAGAGAGAAACTTCGGAATATACATATATTTTCTTTTATCATTTTGATCTAATTTTTGGCTTTGATCTTTTTATCATCGGGATCGGGTGTTGAAAGAGTCTCTGTCAACCTTCTTCATGATAGTGCTCGCAGGAGGAGTAATTCCGGTCATACCTTGGAGTGTTATTTCCGATTAATCCCGCACGTAATGACGGGAATATACCTTAGGGCAGTGCCTCGCACGCTTCCAGATCGATCAAATTCTCTATTTGGATTTAGCAATTATCTGTAAGTTGAGTTGTCACGCCCCGGGTCATTTTAGAGTATAAAAACAGCGAAATTTTTTTTTTTTCTTTATAAACCTTGACCCCCAAGGACATGACAGACCTTCCACAAATACAGAGAGACCACTGTACACACGGACAGAGTCTCCCCTGTATTTGCACGGCATCGCACAAATACAAGGAGTCTTTTACAATCATACAACCACAACAAAGTGTACAGATATTAATTCCAATCAACATACACATATTCACACCATTCACCACAGGTTCATTCACATTTACCTTTGTATATAAACAACATCTATCTTTTGAAATGTTCCCTACTCGGGAATGTGTTTTAAAACTCTAAGTTATAAAATCCCTTTTGAAAACCTTTTACAAACTGTTTCCACACGGAAACCCTTTCTTTGAAAACACTACCACGAGGGGTAAAAATCCTTTTCCTTTGAAATGCTACCACGAAGGGTAGGAGACAGTTTAATTCACAAAACATGAGTTCTTTCATAAACTTCCAAAAATCATTATAAGTCTCAATCCACCATTAAAGTGAAGCTAGAAATGAACCATGATGTACTCTAAGTAATAAAACGAGAAGGGTAAGAAAGTAACCGATACTGGTAGGAGCTAAGCGTACTAGACTCGCTCCTCACCTGCTGTCCCACTATGACCTGTAACGTCACCTGAAAAAGAAGAAGGTGAGGGGTGAGAACATGTAAACATGTCTCCCCCTCCCAGTGGGTATCCACTAGTAACGGAGTAAAACAAAGGAAAGACTGGTAAGTAGATACAGTAGCCAAAGTAAGCATGAGAGAGATATATGTAGTATAAACAAACTACTACTGTATGTATGCATCGAAAAGCTGAGAAAGTAAATACCCAATCCATAACCGCCAATATTGGTCCGCAGACCTCAGGCAATGCCCCCGTCTTTAAACTTGCATTCAACCCAAGATAGCCTATGGGCTCACGGGTTGGCGTCCAACCACTTTTCCGAAAAGAACAACCCGGGTGGATCGGACCGCTTTGTGTTCGTGATATGCGCTCGAGTCCCGGGCGATCGATGCCGTTTCGCTCAAAAACCATACGTCAAGAATCGGTCGACAATCCCGTCCCTAAAGGGACATCGACCCCTTTGGGTCATTAAGTAAACTCGCCGACCACGTAGGTCATATAAGCACTGAAACAAACCGACCGAACAGGTCACTGTAACTGAAGCAAACTGACCGAATAGGTCACTGAGAAACTGAAACAAGCCGACCGAATAGGTCACTGAAAAACTGTAAACAAGCCGACCGAATAGGTCACTGAAACTGAAGCAAACTGACCGAACAGGTCACAGAGAAACTGAAACAAGCCGACCGAATAGGTCACTGAAAAACTGTAAACAAGCCGACCGAATGGGTCACTGAAACTGGAGCTAACAGACCGAATAGGTCATCGAGAAATCAGAAACAAGCCGACCGAATAGGTCACCGAGAAATCAGAAAGGATCGACCAAGTAGGTCGAAGAGTCAGAACTCAAACCACTCTACTCCTATCAAGTATACTAAGGATGCACATAAATGAGAAGAGAAAAGAAAAGACAGTAAGGTGCAAGTAAGAAAAGTAAAGTAGAGTAGAGTAGAGTGAAAGAGTGTCACCAAGCGTGTACCACTGTACGGATGTCAAACCGGATACCCACCTGTACGACTGTAGAAGAATCTGTCGACTGTGGAAGTAAAGCGACTGGACCTACGAGAGGGTCCACCGGGTTAGTATCTAACCCACTAACACAAAACACTAATAGCACAACTCATAACTAATCCCACGGAGATTGGTTTTCCGAAACCAATTACCGTAACTCGCCGGAAGTCCCGTAAACCACAACGAGACTCCGCCGGGATCCACGAACCGTCCCGAAAAGCACCGACTCGTGTCACGAGTCACCCGCTGCCATAAAACACTCCTACTTGGATGTTTTGGCAGCAAACACAAGATAACACTATAATACAATTATCGTCGGATAATTGTACGAATACGGGTTCCCGAAAGTGTCTATTTCGACACCGAAAACAACCGTCGCTCACCCGTCATTTTCAAACCCTCGAAATGACGCGGGTGACCAGCCAACAAGGCTCAGCGACACCGTAAATAACCTCTAAGAGTTGTCGGAAGAAATCCGAACCGTAAACACGTTTCCGTCGGCGAATTTTGCCGAAAAAACGCTCCGAAAATCACTTCTGATTTTTCATAAATATTTAGGACCTTGGACGATCAGTCCAGAGGTTACCCGCAACATTCCTACGCTATCTACAGCGACCACGAAATTATAAATTGCATAACAGTCCTAGAAGCTCCATAAAATCGCATTATTTCATGCGATTTAGGGCTATTATGGGTCGTGCACGCAAACCAGTGCACCATAAATTCCGAAATCGTACTCTCTGTAAGTCTTCGACATACTGAAGACCGTGCTCGCCTTTCGGAGCACTTTCGGTCACTGTAGAACTCGTACGAGCGACACGAACTTCTGTAAACACTGCGCACAGCGCGTAAAGTTCACTTTTCCCGCTAACCGAGGCATCAAATGCCTAAGCGGAGGTGAGCATCGCGTTCAGCACGAAAAGGCGATGACCGTGCTCACCTCACTTGGTCAGAAAGACCAACTGTGGCCTCGGTAAATGTGTCAGAACCCTAGACTTAGCTTGCTGTAATTAAAACAGCTCACCTTTGGCCGAGGAGAGCTAGGGTTGGCCGCCGGCGGCACGGCGGCGGTCGGTCCGGCCGGGGACGGGGGCCGGGTCGGAGATGTCCCGGGAAGTGGTTGGCCGGCGGGAGTCACCGGTGGCGCGGCGGAGGAGATCCACCCCTCCAACTAGCCCTCGGGTTAGGTGGCGCCGGCGGCGATCCGGCGGCCGGGGAAGGTCGGGCCGGGGCTTATCCGGCGGAGGAGATCGCCGGAAGCGGTGCTCACGTCGAAGATGACGGCAGCCCGCGGTGGAGGAGATGGCCCGAGCTCGGTCCGCACCGAGGCCGGGCCGCAGGGTGGTGCGCCGACGGCCGGCGGCGGCGTGCGGTGACGCCCGGAAGCGCGCGGATGTTCTCGGGGTCACCGGGGCCGGCAGGAGGACGGCACGGCCGATGTGGAGCGGCGGCAACCCGGGGAGCTGTTCTCGGTCTGCTCGGCACAGGCTAACCGCAGCGGCGGCTAGCGGCTCGGACGGCACCGACGGAGCACGGGGATGGCGGGAAGGTGCGCCGGCGATGCCTCGTCGTCGGAGGAGGGTGGGCAACTTCGGGAAGGCGGCGGCGGCGGCGCCGAACCCGAGAGCACCCGCGCTCGGGTCTCGGTGGTCCGGGTTGGGCTGCAGGAAGCTTCAACGACGGCGCCGGCGCTCCGGGACGGCGGATCCGGCCGGAGAGGGTGAGCCTCCGACTTCTCTTGGTCGGGGATCACGATGCTCGGTCCTGAAGTCTCCAAGCCCTCGGATCTTGATAGATCCAGTGTGATGGCCGAGGGGATAGAAAGAAGACGATGGAGAAAGGCGGCGGTCGCACGCGGTCCGGGCAGGAGGATCGACGCGAGAGAGGAGGCGGAAGGAAGGGTCTGAGTCTGTTTGGTGGCTGGGGGAGGTGAAGGGCTATTAGGGTTAGGGTTTAGGTCCATGAAACCCTAGAAATCCATTATGTATATAATAGCCACTTTGCAATTTAGCCCTCCACAAATTCCTCAATTTAGGTTCTAGTCCCCGCCATTAGTTGAATCATGCGCGTAAGTCCCTCCATGTTCAAAACCTCGCATTTCGGCGCATAAAATACTAGGACTTTTCGCATTTTGCCGTTTTGCGATTTCGACCCCTTTGCGTTCTTTTCGCGATTTCCGAAGATCCGTCCGTCAGATCTACGATCGGATCGCGCCAACGCGTTCAGCGCGTCGAGAACATCGAATCTAGCCTTTTACTTCGTTTGATTTGGTCTCGAATTCACGAAGTATCCATTCCCTCTCAACAATCCGATTATTACGCATCGACCCCTTTGCGATCATCTTGTAATATCCAACGATCCGTCCGGCGGATTTCCGATCGGATTGCGCCAGCGCGTTCAGCACGATGGAGACATCGAATCTAGCATTTTATTTCATTCGATTTGGTCTCCGATCTGCGACGAACCCATCTCTCCATCAATTCCCGTAATAAACCAACATATTAACATATATACTTTATATATGTAAAATCGTTCGGGACCCTTTTTCTCGACAACCGTGCATCGAAATTCGATTCCGTCAGTGCCAACGGTTCCAGTATATCTGAGCCGTTCGAAACGAGCTATTGGAAGCCTATATTTGGAATCCAACACGTACCCAAACCTAACTTCTATTCCCGGCTTATCCGAAAAACTGAAGTTACTATTCACTTTAAGTCAGACTTCCGGGTCGCGTAACTTTTCCGTTTTAGCTCGGTTTTGCCTGAAATTTGACGTGTTCTCTTATAATACAATTACGCACACATTCACCGTCTCTAAATATTTTATTTTTTTGTTCTGGAAAAATGCCAGTTATTACATGAGTTTATTACTTTTATTATAAATTTAGTTAGATTTAAATCACAATCAAATTATTCGTTGCGATTTTTGTTCCAATAATATTATATTGTTGTTTCCTCTTCATGTTCAAAATATATGTTTTAAATTTTTTTTTTTTAATCTATTGCTTTCCACCACAAAACAAAGTAATGAATAATTAATATTTACAAAATTTTTTCTTATTTTTAATAATTTTGTTCATAAAATAAAAAAAGCATCGTTATTATGGACAAACATATCAACTGAATTTTAAAATTGAAGGAGAAAGGAATTATAGCAATACTTCTTTTTTTTATGAACAAAATTATTAAAAATAAGAAAAAGATTTAAAAAAAATTAATTATCCATTACTTTGTTTTGAGGTGGAAAGCAATAGATTAAAAAAAAAATTAAAACTTATCTTTTGAATATTAAGAGGAAACAACAATATAATATTGTTGGAACAAAAACCGCAACGAATAATTTGATTGCATGTGATTTAAATTGATCTCTCTAATTTTTTTATTTATTTTTCCTGAGATCCTCAATTTTTACTTTTTTTTAATTTAAATTTTATGTTTACTTATATTAAAAATATATCAAATTTAATAACTTTATATAATTATTAATTATTAATTAGTCAAGGACTTATAATGTAAAAATACTATTTATTTAGTTGTGAAAAAAAATATTTATTTAATAATTATTATATAAATTTAATATTATTTAATATATATACATAAAATTTTAATTTAATATTAAAATAATTTAATATATTTTTAATTTAATATGTAAATTAATACGTGCATTGACTAGTATATATATATATATATATATATATATATATATATATATATATATATATATATATATATATATATATATATATATATATATATATATATATATATATATATATATATATATATATATATAATACATGTGGCAAGGGTAAAAAATAGACATTATTTTTTCTAATCTTGCCACGTGGCAAGAGTGAATGATAGGTTGCCATGTGGCAAGATTAGGGAAAATATTAGGGAGAAAGATAGGCTGCCACGTCGCAAGGGTGAAAAATAAACATTATTTTTTCTAATCTTGCCACGTGGCAAGGGTAAATGATAGGTTGCCACGTGGCAAGATTAGGAAAAATAATGTTAAGATATAGATATAGAATATAGATAAGCAAATATATTTGCTGGTTTCGATAAGTATGTGTAATTATTATTATACACTTACTTTTATTTATTATAGAAGTTACATGAATTTGAGATTAAATTTTGAATATACAATTAGTTATTAAATTTCTAATTTGATTTGAATTTGAATTTAAAATTTGAACTAATTAAAGTATTAATTATACAATCAAGTGAAAATTTTTGTGGTATAAAAAAATTCTAAAAAACATTCAATTTAAATGCTGATTATAAAATCCTCTAATTAATTCAACTTCTAGATATATAGCAGTTTAATAAAATTTAAACTTAAAAACCCCTATGGTTTAGTACAAATATGTTTGTTGGTTTTGTTTCACCCCTTTGTTTGTCAGTACTCTTAAAATTACATATTTGTTAAATTTTTACCATATTTGAATGTTAAATTCAAATTTACATTGTAAAAGAAAGCTTTATATTCAAATTATATATTCAAATTTACTACTAAAAATACTTTGAATTAAAAAGAATTAAGCTCTCTAAATTCACAGTTAAGAAATTAAGTTCACAGTTATAAATTTATAATTTGATTCAATTAATTTAATTATGTGCTTAATTTTTTAATTCAAAGATCTTTGAACGGCTAAACTCGATCGATGTAAATAAAAATTGAAGTAAAATGTTAAATTCAAATTTACATTGTAAAAGAAAGCTTTATGTTCAAATTATATACTCAAATTTACTACTAAAAATACTTTGAATTAAAAGGAATTAAGCTCTTTAAATTCACAGTTAAGAAATTAAGTTTACAGTTATAAATTTATAATTTGATTCAATTAATTTAATCATGTGCTTAATTTTTTAATTCAAAGCTTTTTGAACGGCTAAACTTGATGTAAATAAAGTTTGAAGTTAAATATTAAATTTAAATATAGATTTTCATGTTTGATGTACAATTGAAATTTAGAGTAGAATTTCAAATCTTAATTCAAGATTAAACTTATAGTTCAATGTAATATCTGGGATTTTGAACAAAAAGGGGGAATTTTGAATTTCGAAATTTGAATACAAATATAATATATATGTGGGTATATATATATATATATATATATATATATATATATATATATATATATATATATATATATATATATATATATATATATATATATATATATATATATATATATATGTGTGTGTGTGTGTGTGTGTGTGTGTGTGTGTGTGTGTGTGTGTGGTTATTGGTGAAATGCTAAGAGGGTTGGTTTCGTCGTAAATCAGCAACAAAATCAGACAAAGCGAAAATACTAAATTCGATGTCCTAGTCGTTGAACACGCTTGCATGATCCGTTCGGAAATTCGATGGACGGATCTTTGGGAATCGCAAAATGTTCACTTACGTGATTTTGCGAAACGGAAAATTTGAGAAAAACATAATATTTTATGTACCGTTTTGCGTGATTTTGAACGTTGAGGTACATACGCGCATATTACGCGCGCTATGAAGGGCTGTGATGGAAATACCCTGTGTTGAGGGACTAAATTGCAATTTTGTCAACTTATATAAGCTATGTGGGGTGTTCATTGAACCCTAACCCTAGCTTCCGCCCTAGCCTCCTCGCCCACACCCCCGCAGCCTCCATCGTTCCCCGAACCCGCCGCGCCCACTCGCCGCCGTCGACTGCTCCGCCACGGAGAGGACCTCCATTGCTTTCTCCCTCCACATTGTCTCCACCAACTCAGCCGACACCCTCGGGAATCACCTCAAGCATCAAGTCTTGGTTCCCTCGGTCGAGACACATCTCCGGCGCTGTCCCCGCCGGCCTCCGCGCACCGCCGAGCGGCACTGTGAGAGCCGTAGCGCCTTGGTCAGCTTAGGTCGAGTTGACTTTAGCTCGGGGCCCGCTTGCTGAAGTCGCCTTAACTCGGCCGCCTTGCCTCCCTCTGGCCACTGGCACCCTTCCGGGCGCCATTGCCGTCGTCCCCGTAGCCGCCGGCCGCTTGTGCTCTCTACGGCCACCGCGGTCAACCTGCACCGAGATCGGGGACCTCGAGGCTCGCGCGCCGTCACTACCTTAGATCGATCGTGCCGCCCTATAGGATCCCCGGTGACCCTCCGCTCACCGCCCGTCGTCCTTGGCCGCGCCCGCCGTAGAACTCCCTGCGGCCGCCCAAACTCGGGCGGGCCGAGATCGAGTCATCTCGACCACCGCCCGTTGCCGCCACCCTCTCGGGAGTACCACCGCTCCCTCGGCCTCCGGCGGGCGATCGTCGTCGCCTTGTGCTCCTCCAGCCACCGCCCGACCGTCGCGGACTCCCTAAACCTGAGGAGAGCTGTGCTGGCTCGTGCCTTGCCGCCGCGCCACCAGCCGCCTCCCGCCGCCGGCAAACACGTGCCCGACCTCTCTCCGACCGGCTGTGACCTTTTCCTGCCGGAGCGCTCGCCGTCCGGCCGCTGCCGGTCACCCTCGGGCTCCACTAGTCTTGGTATGCGTTTAATAGCTTCCTACACCTTGTTTTGGGATTCCGATCACTGTTTCTGTCACGCTCCAAGACCGCTACCAATTTGTCCCGGTTCGAGAGCGTCGAACAGACGCTAGACGGACAGCACCTCCCCTGTCCGCCCAAGGCTCAACAACATGATCGAGTACAAGAATTGCCCAGGATAAAGAAATTCGTACATACACGATCAACGGGCACAACTAGTGCCAACATATAAGAGCAAGAATCACAAGTATACTACTAATGAAATAAAGAGAGATTACTAGCTATTACAACCATTCATTCTTTTACATTTACATCTTTTCCAAAAATGAATACATAATCATTCTCCAAGTACATACATAGCTTTTCCAAAATATAAAGCATCTAGATACATAAGGGTACCCTAATGCATATGAAAGCTAAAATGTAATCACTGGTCACGCGCTATGCCCTTGCCGCGATCCTCGCCCGGCACGCTCGCACTCAGCCCTGTAATGAAGTGGGGTGAGAACTATCTTCCATAGTTCCCAGTGGGTTCGGCTGCCGACTCCGCCAATCTCCCCACTAGGTCCAAGTGGGCAAAAGTAGACAGATAGATAGATAAATAGATAGATATCAAAACTGTAAATGACATAGTATGAAAGCTATGCTACTATACCCAAAATCACAAGTAAGGTATGCATGCATCATATAGTAAAGGTCTACTAACATGCCACTATGTCCAATAAGCATATGTTCAATGACAGTGCTATTCTTTCATTTACCCAATCCTTAATCAATTCCTTGGGTTCGCCTACGACTCACATGACCATCCCGTAGGGTAAGGAGACTCAACTCGCTCTCAGACCCGGGACTGTCTGCGGGACATCAATTCTGCCCCTCTCGTACCATACTCCGGAGTGCACGACAACTTGGTGGCTCTACCACCACAAAAACAGATCGTGAGCTTGATCTATCCTCTCAACTCGTGGACACCCAACGAACTAGGGCCAATAACTCTCTCGGAAATCCACCTATCCCGATGTTAATGCATAAGTGTTTAACTACACTAGATTCTTTGTTCATGAGTCATCACTAGAGATTCCATCTATCCCTAGGTTCACAAGCCACTGGTGTCATCATACACTACATTATATGTCACTCGTTCTGTTCATTTATCATTTATATGCCACTCGTTATGTCACTAGATAACCATCGAGTTAATCTCTTTTCTTCAGCACTATACGATTCAACATCAAGACCCAATCCTTATCTATCCACTGTATCAAGTATTCGACTCACACTATGATGCACATCAGAAGACATAAGGAATGGTAATAATGCAATCCAACAATGCAACATGCAGGAGATGCAAATTCATGGTGCGCTAAGACATAGAGAGGAACCCGGTTGCTTCGCGATGACACCCCCTACCTTTCGAAGAAGTTCGATAATGTAGAGGTCCTAGGAATGTTACTTGGCACTTGCTTCGACGATGTCTCGGCCTCCTAGGTCGAAACGAAGCTCAGACGGCCTTGTTTTGCCGATAACTTTTCGACGGTTCGACGAATCGTAAATTCGACTTCGTCAACGCGTTTAGATACCTATTAATTAGGTTTAGATGTCAACAAATGAGATCAAACCTCCTTAATAAACAAAGCCCCAATTTGGAGGCCTAGGTTTGCACTATAACAAAACTACTCCAACAAAACCCTTCATTCTAGCCTTAAGCAAGTATTAACCATGCTAGATCATCACTCAAACCCTTTTCAAAGTTAAAAAATCCAAACTCTAGGTTTCTATTATTATAGGGTTGAGAAGCTTACCTTTAAGATTGCCCCATTGGGACGGAAAATAAGAGAATATGATGATGGAGATGATCTCCTCTAAGTCCTCCTATTTTTTCTTCTTCTTCTCCTTCTTCTTCTTTTTCTTCTCTTCTATCTTCTCCTTCTCTTCTTTTCCATCCTAGAGAAAGAGAGGAAGAGTGTGAGTGTTTGGGAAGGAAAATGAGATAGGGAGAGAGGCTTAATCCCCTCTATACCCCCAACTAAAGGCATAAATGCATATAGACCCCTTCACTTTGCATCTCTCAACCTGCCCAAACTGGACAGATTTCGTGCACGGGGATCGGTCCCTCTACGGGAGGACTGGTCCCCGAGAGCAGTTCATGCGGCAGAGGGTTCTTTGCTAGCTTCTACACGTATGGGGACCGGTCTCTCCCGCAAGGGACCGGTCCCCGAGAGTAATGCTCTCGCAGGACACCTACGGGAACCGGTCCCTCACTGGGAGACCGGTCCCCAAGGGCTTCTCTTACAGGGACCGGTCCCCGAGAGCAATACTTGCCCGCAGAGGGTTTTTCTTGCGCACCAAGCCTACGGGAACCAGTCCCTCGTGTCAGGGACCGGTCCCCAAGAGCAGAATCTGCCAAGTGCAGATTTTTTGATAGTTTGCTCTCTCAGGTCCGTTGCAATAAACTTTTGGTGCTTTTGACTTCTTCGGCTTTTCTGAAGCATACTCCCTCGATAATTAGTTGATTCTAGACGAAGTCCAACTCTCGTATTTCGAAAATTCACTTCCTTATAGTTTCAGTGACCCGAAGGCACCCCAATAGCTTTAGAAGTGAGCACGATGATCATTGTTTTGTGTTGAACATCGTGCTCACCTCCGTTAGGGTCAGAGATGCCCTGGTTTGCGGGACACATGCGTTTTAAATACTGTGCATGCTATTTCGCTGTAGTTCGCGTCGCTCGTGCGCTCGCCACACTGGCCGGCAGTGCTGCGAAGTGTGAAAACGGCCTCTGGCACGCCGAGAACTATCAGCGGGTGTCTCGACTTGGCTAAAAGATTCTCAGTTTGCGCTGTCAGACCATAAAAGCCCGAAAATCACATAAAATAACGTGATTTTAGTGGCAACAGGTGATTAACTCCTTAATTATTGATTTTTGAACGAGTGATTAACTCTTTTTTATCGTATTCTAATTACCTATATTTTATGTCTAGCTAGTATTTTCTAGGAAGGGCTACATAGAATACCTAGTGTGAATAATATAGTAAGACTGTACAATACAGGTAGTTTGCACTTAGTTTAGACGTTTAGTAGTAGTAGATGCAGGTCCCTTTTCTAAAGCCTTATAACTGCATAGGATTCTATTGGGAGCCGAATTCTCTAATTCCTTACCTGATCCAAGATCTTCCTCGGGAAGCGCATCAGAATGCGAAACGGATAGTGACCCTCGAAGTTTGCGCCATTCGACTAGATTAAGTGATTCGGTTGACGAGGGATCGGATCAGCCGGGTTCAAAAACTCTACTAAAGATTCGGTTCGGCTGGAATGAGCCGAATGTACGGACCAGTCACAGATTTGACTCAGTAGATGAGCCGAATAGAGGAAAAAAACAACACACCAGTTTTTCGGCCTAAGGAGCCGAATGCTTTTCTTATATTGAATGTGATTTGTGGGAACAGTACAGAGGAGGAGTGTGCCTAATGGCATGCAAACTTGGTTGATCTACTTAAAAACTACTCCTAAGACAGACAATAAATGCAGGAAAGTGAATGTTACAATTAGACTACTACTAAAAAATGCAAAAAATTGCTAGGAAAATATGGGTGGTATTTTGTTCACGAGGAAAAGACCCCTTTTTAGGGTGTTATTGACCTATTTATAGATCTCCCTTTGTGATCAGTTATTACCTATACATGATCAGCCACTATTTCTGATTTCTCGGACCACTTTCAGCCGATCGGAACCGCTTGCAACTGCTTTCGGTTACTGTAACTTCCCTTGATTTGTGCAGCCGTTTTGCTGAAAAAGCCTTCCGGTGTTCCCGGTGCATAGCAAGATTACTCCCTTTAGATGGAAAATCGGCATACCACGTGTCCGCGCCTAATTGGCCCAACAATTGCCCCTTGGCAGCATTCGAAGTAATGCTTCGGTAGCTGGCGTAATCCAAGGCTGACTCTCGATCCAATAAATTTTTAAGCTTCCCGATACGGTTTCCATCCTAACAATATGCTTCTTTATACGATAAAAATCTCGCCATCGCTTCAATGACTAGCATGATCCGGGGCATGGCCCTTAATCTAATAAATTTTAAATTCCCTGCACGGCTTTATCTCAGCCGTCCACTCCTTGCTTATGGCAACGATCTTGATGAGATCGATGGTGTGGCCTCTGATATCATCAATTACGATTACTCCATACGCTTTCATCTCGGCCGTATAGCCGTCCATTACTTTTATACGGCCGTGATTCCACTATCTCCTTTTGTCTTATCTGCGGCATTAATTAGGTCATCTTAATTGGCCCCGTCTTTTCATCATTATAGCCGATCTCGAGAATCGATTTCGACGCGACGCCTCTTCCTTCCTTCCTTGTCAAGTTTCTCATTCCTTCTTATACCCAGACCTCGTCTTCATCGCCTATCTTTACTTCTTCCTCGTTCTCTTTAACTTCTTCTCCATCTCTCGTTCACAACTTCTGCTCACTTTCTTCTTTCTTAGCATCTTTTCGCTTCGAGTAATGGCGCCACTTCCACCTTTCCTACTCGTCCTTCGCTGGATTATACAATGCTTAAATCGTATCTCCTTACGGACCCTACTAGATTCAAAGTGTTTTAGATGCTTATTTGACTTGGTTAGATCGAGTGGAAGCTGCCTATGGTGACTTTTGGCAGGAAGTCGGGATCTATGAAGCTATTTGGCTATCTCGGAAGCCTCCTATAGCCGACAACCTTCTTTTGGCCTCTGCTCTCTATTTCTGGTCCCCTGTTTTCAACATTTTTCTTTTCAAATGAGGACCTCTTACTCCAACTCTCTTAGATGTAGCTGCCATCATTGGTTTACGGCCACATGGAGTTACCCTCTTCATCGCCTACAATCCTGATGCCGTATCTGACTTTGAGGCCCATCTTGACCTCGCTGACATGGCTTATTCCAAGTTTTTCTGTAAATTTGTAGGTGAATCCCCTGGTCCTGTCACTAGGAAGGAACACACAATGTTCCTCCTATATTGGTTGTGTCATAATCTCTTCTGTACTCGTTCGCAGAGGATTAATCGAGACTTTGTCCCAATCGCCGTTGGTTTGACTAACGGCGATAAATTAGCTCTTGAGCCTTACTTTCTTGCTTTTGTTTATAGAAAATTTTTTGATTCTATCAAACCACTACCCTCTGGAGATGGTGTAACGATCAACTCGGGTTGTGGTATTTTCTTGTTTTACAAATGTTTGTGCAAATTTATTTTCCCAATTTGTGCTGAACCCCTTTAGATACGGGTTCGGCTGCTCATTTTTATTCTTACGGGCTAGCTCCTGGCTGTCCACTGCCACTAACTTCAGGTCACCCCTCTAATTTTCTTTCTTATTTTAAGATGGTTTATGAATCTCGTCCTCATTTCTCCAACCACTGGTCTTCATTTGCTGACTGTGTCACCGGCCCGTCTTGGCTTCTAGCAAGGTATGAGGCCCTTCAATACGAAATTGCTTCCTCTCGTGCCGGCGAATATTCAGATGTTTGGTACTCCTTTTTGGCTATAAGGGATTTTCACATTGGCATGAAATCACGCTCAAAACTGTTGCCCAGTACTGATGTTTATTCTCCTCATTTCGTAGCGCGTCAATTTGGATTTACCCAAGTAGTCCCTACTCCGGCCAAGGTCTTCACGGCCAATACTGCCGTTAACCAACCCCCTTACCAAGAGTATTGTCACGCCCCGAGACCGCTACCAATTTGGCCAGGTTCGGACGCGTCGAACAAACACCGAACGGACAGCACCTCCCCTACCTAACTAAGGCTCAACAACATGATCGAGTACAAGAATTTGCCCGAGAAAAAAAATTCACTACATACACGATCAACGAAGGGCACCACTAGTGCCAACAAAGTAAGAGCAAGAATCACATGTACAACAAGTGAATAAAGAGATATTTACTAGCTATTACATCCATTGCATTCATTTACATCGGTTACATTTCATCTTCCAACATGGATACATGGTTTACTAGATAATCCCAAAATACATACATCAATAGCTCTCCAAATCCTCACCCACATAAATCTCTCAAATACATAGGGTGATACTAATGCAAAATGGAAAAAGCTACTGTGTACTATTGCTGTCCTACTATGTACTATTGCTGTCACGCCCCGGGGTCTCTTTATTGTTAAAAACGCAGCGGAAATTTTTTTTATTTTTAAAAACCTGACCCCCAGGGTATGCCAGATCCGCCACAAATACAGGGAGTCCACTGTTCACACGGACAGAGTTTCCCCTGTATTTGTACGGCGTCACACAAGTACAAGATAGAAATACAGGATACAACCACCGTAATGAATATACAACATTAAACATTCATTCACCATTCACCACAGGTTTACATTCCGAGTCATAAACATAAATCCATATCTATTAGTTGAAATGTTTCATACCCGAAAACTGGTTTGAAATACTAGTTTAAGAAAACCATAAGAAAACCTTTTAGAAACCGTTTCCCACACGAAAATCCTTTTTCTTTTAAAACACTACCATGAGAGGTAGAGAACTATTTTCATTTCATAGAATTTCACAACTTCTTTATTTCATTCAAAACCATATGAATTCGAATAAGATGAACCAACTGAACCATAGAGTGACAAAGCTATATCAACAGAAGTAAAGGATAGAAACTAAACCAAATATACTGGGTCGGAAGCTCTATCGACCGCTACGAACGTATCTCCTGTCTCGTCTCAACTCTCACCACCTGCACTACCTAAAAAATAGTGGGGGATGTGAGAACATGTAAACATGTCTCCCTCCCAGTGGGTACCGCAAGCCGATGAAGGCGAGGAGTACTCACCGGATCAGAAAGAGATAAACAACAATATGGGTAAGTGAAATACTAGATACAGTAGCAACAATAATACATGAACAAGATGTATAAGTGTCACGCCCCGAGCCCGCCAATTCGGTCGGATTCGGGCGCGCCGACAGACCGCCGAACGGACAGAGTTTCCCCTGTACGTTCAAGGCGTCGCAATCAATACAATTACAAGAGGTTCCAAAACAGGAACGGATATTACAATCAGATTGCATAAGGAAGTATCATAAACATAAAACAGCTACTTGCTATTACAACCATTCGTCTCAATTTAGAATTTTACATTTAACTTGAAGACTTTAAACTTCCTATTACAATCTAGATATTACAAATTTGATTACAATTTATTACAACTTATTCTCCCTTGTTATACCCCTAAGCTCTGTCAACTGGGGTACTTCTATCTCTGGTCTCCTGGTAGGGCGCTATCTACTGAGCTACGCCTTGACTCACACGCTGCCGCGCCGCTCACGTGTATACCCGTACTCCCCAAAACGCAACACGGGGGTGAGAACTATTGTCCATAGTTCTCGTGGGTACGGTCACCCAAGAGAAAAGCTCGACCAATAGGTCCAAGGAGGCACTGCAGATATGTTAGTCCAAAAACATATATAGATATATAATTTGCAACTAACATAAAAATATGCCTCGCAATATGCAATATGCAATCATTACTTAGCTCTTAGCTTTTCTTTACTTTACTGCTATTCTTTACTTTAGCTTTTCCATTCTTACCTAGCTATTTACAAGCTTAGCTATTACTAGCACTATCCATTAGTTATTTACAACTTTAGCTAGTCTTTACGTTCTTTACCTTTTGGCACTTATGCTACTCAGCAATTTATTTCTAAGGTCACTCTACCTCAGCTCACTAAGCCACCCGACTCGGTCTTGAGTCAATCCATTGCGGATAATCCGCCCGCTGTCTAGCCCGAGGTGTTGGACGTCTCGCAACTACCCCAGCAGTCAACAGCCTGTCGCCCTCTGTGACTCAGCCTCACCGCGGCGAAATCGTCGCACACGCGGAACCCAGCTGTCACTTGACATAACCATTCTAGTGGCGATCGCGGCGGACTTACCCAGCGAGGACCCAAGTCATGACTTAACCATCTGGCGGCGAACTAATCGCACCTCACCCAACAATGGTTTGAGTCACTCATTCGCCTCCTGGTGCGGCCGTATCGTACTTACCCAGCAATAGTGCCCCAAACACAGGGTGTCAACACATGGCGATCTGATCCTCACCCGGCTTAACCGGTATCGAACACATTTTGGCTCACCCACCCGGCGGCGAAATCGTCGCACAACGCCACGACGGTGGTATAGCCCTGGACGGCGAAATCGTCGCACACGCCCGACACCAACTTAGGTGTCCCAAATCTCGGGATTCCATGAATCCGTTCCACTTAGCTTGAGGGTTAGCTAGGCCCTCAAGAGACGACCCTCTAGGTCCATTGTCTTTACCTCCTAGGTCTACTTGACACTAGGGTTTATTCTTTGTCACATAACCTAGGTTTTCTAACTCTAGGTCCAATGTCATTCCAACTCGACCTATGATTATTCATACTAGGTCCACTGTCGCCTTTATCCAACCTATGTCCATGACACTAGGTTCATTGTCCTTTACCTAGATCCATACGACTCTAGGTTTACTACAACCTATATTCTTGACACTAGGTTAATTCCCACACTCCTAGGTCCACTGACTCTAGGTTTACTATAACCTATGTTCATTAACAACACTAGGTTAGATGTCATTCTCCTAGGTCCACATGACTCTAGGTTTACTACAACTTATGTTCTTTACACTAAGTTGGATGCCACTCGATCTATATGTGTATTAGTCCATGACTTACATTCTTACTTAGCCTTCTCATACTTGGCATTCATATACTTAATATTCTTATGTTAACCATCCCATTTACATGCACATAATTATATCTAGCATGTACTCATTATGCTAAGCATGCATTTATTCATACATTTCATTTAGAATCTAGTTCATATATCAACTTAACATGCATCTCATGTATTTGCTCTCTTATGTCTACCAGTTCATTTACATGCATGTTTCTATTATGCTAAGCCTATGTTCTTGCAACATTCTTTACTTAACATTCTTTGCCTCATTATTTACCTCATGCTTATTCATTTCCTAGCATTTCTATATCATGCTCATTCTTAGCATTTCACACTAGGTTCTTTAGCATGCATCTCTACTTATGCATTTTACACTATGTTCTTTAACATGCAATTTCTATACATGGATCACATGCATCAAGTTGAAACCTTTACTCTTAGACATATATAGGCGACCTAGTCGCTTCGGTAAACACAACCCACCTTATTATGCTCTCCGATTGCTCGTTGACACTCACAATCGGCCGCCCGTGGCACTCTTGACCCGGTTTGGCTCGAACTCTTGCACGACCGCCCGAACGATCTCCGAATCCCAATCTGAGACCTTGTGCCGTTGCCCCACGCCTTCAAGTTGCCCCAGTTCCGTTTTCATGAATTTTGGGCTCCTATCTTGCGTGCTGCGGACATCTGGTTTAAATATATTAAATAATTAATATCTTTGTACTCGCTCGTCAGATCACCGAACCGAGCGCACCAACGCGTTCGTTGCACCCCCAATTAGGTTTCTATGGGGTCAAATGAGATCAAACTCATCTATTTCTAAAAACCCCCTTTTTAACCCTAGGTTTTGCACTTTTGCAAATCCCACCGATTTGATCCCTAGAACAAGCAATAGAGAGCTTGTCTAACCTCTAGGTACTCATCTAAGAGCACTAGAGCCATCCATAGGGTGTTTAAAACAAACCCTAGAAATCCACCATTAGAGCACCTTGAAGAACACATGATTTTCATGAGTTTCCAAGTCTCTACTAGGTTCTAAAGCTTGCAAGAAGATCAAAACTCTATATCTAGGGTTTAGAAACCCATTATCTAAGGATCTACCATGAGAGGGAGAGAGAGCTTACCTCTCAAAAGTTTGCTCTTGCACAAAGGAGAAGAAGAGGATGGCCATCATCATCATCATCTTCTTCTCCATCTTCTTCTTTTTCTTCTTCTTCTTCTCTTTCTCTCTTTTCTTTCTTTCTTTCTTTCCCCTTCTCTTCTTCTCCTTGCTGTCGAACAGAGAGAGAGGGACACGAGAGAGGGAGAGAGAGGGAGGTTGCTGTGAAGGGGGAAGGGTTTTGGGTTATATTTTGTTGCAACAATAGCAACTAAACCCTCCAAACATTTTATTTCGAAGGCCCAAAAACTCGCGCGACCCATTCGTACGTATAAGACCCCTTTGTACCGTATAAATCGCCCAGAGGCAAACCCGAGAGCGCCTCTCGGTTTCGTAGCATTTGTACCGGTATAAATCCACTTTGTACCGGTACGGACACCAAAATCTCAAACCCGAGAGCTGCGCCCTCTCGGTAAAAGTTGCTATACTTAGAGTCGACAACTTTGCTTGTCTGCAGTACAAATTGCCCAGACTTGTACTTTTCACGTCGTTTCGACTCTAATTCGCGCCGAACAACGCCAAAACCTTTCTAACTCTTTTAGATCCTCTCTTAACCCTTCCAAGCATCTTGGAATGGTTATTGGAACTTGTCTAATTACTCGTTCGCGCACTTTAGCCAATTTGGTTAAAGTTCGGGTTGCTACAATAAGAACAACTACCGCTACTGTAAAGAAGAACTGAATATAAAGCATACATGAGTATCAAAACTATAGTAGCAAGATAGACTGTAAAGAAGGAACTGTAAGTCTGTATGCAACAACCGCTACTATAGTCATATGCATCAACCGGACGACAAGTCTAAAGTATACCCAATCTAACCTGCTGTATCGGTCCGCAGACCTCAAGCGTGTGCCCACTGCTACTCTACCTGCAAATAACCCAGTCCTGACCATTGGGCTCCTAGTACTGACCACTGAGCTAACAGGCTGCATATAACCCAATCCTGACCGCTGGGATCACGGGCTGGCACAGCCAACCACTTTTCCGGAAAAGAACACCCTCTAACGGTGGTCAAACCGCTGGTGATCGTGAAATGTGAATGAGTCTCGGGCGATCAATGCTGATATGCTCAAAAGCCAACCGTCGGCAACCAGCCAACAATCACTGCCCCTCGGGGCAATCGACCAATAGGTCATCCAACTGTAAGGAAGTACCAGAACCGACCACTCAGGTCAACTAGGATGGAACAACTCAACATCCTCTCAAACATATGCAAGTACTGCTCAAGAAAACACAAAAACTTACCACTTAGGTCAACTAGGATGGAACAACTCTACATCCTACCGAAGGTACACAAGTACTGACTACTCAAGTCAACTAGGATATATGCACAACGAACAAACGAATAGGTCACCGGAGTGTATCAACAAAATCCAGAACTACCGTCGGCCACTGGCCGACAATCCAACCCCTCAGGGTACACCGACCTCAACGGTCATCAACGACCTAAGTCAAGGAATCGACTCACAGATACAAAAACTAGAACTGACCAACCAGGTCACAGATACGAAGTACGAGAACCGACCAACCAGGTCATAGATATCACATATAGATGAACTACTCTACTCCTACACATGATACTAAGCATGAAAATATCTGAGTAGAGCATAACGAAAGCAAAATGGGTGCAAGGCTCAATATATGCTAAGCAATAATAATAGCACGAGAACAAAGGTAAGAAACCATCACCGAGCGTGCACCACTGTACCGACGTCGGATCGAAGTACCCACCTGTACGACTGTCGCGTCTGTCTCCTGACTGTGAAAGAACATCAACCGGACCTAAGGAGGTCCACCAGGTTAGTGTCTAACCCACAAGTAAGAAACACTAAACCTACAACCTCACCAACAATCCCACGATGATCAGTTTCCAAGCGGCTACGTAACTTGCTGGAAGTCCCGCCTTGCAGAATCCGCCGGGACCCACAGCATCCCGGGGACTTGCAGGACTCATACAACGAGTCAACCGCTGCCACAAAACACTCATTTTAGTGTGACTTGGCAGCAAACACAAAACCTCCCTTCCAAACAATTATCCTCGAATAATCATTCGGATCCGGGTTCCCGAAAGTGTCTATTTCGACACCGGAATCCACCGTCGCTCACCCGTCATTTTCGAACCCCCGAAACGACGCGGGTGACTAGCCAACAAGGCTCAGCGACAATACAAAGGCTCACGAGGCACCGTCGGAAGAATTCCGAACTAAAACTGCGTTCCATCAGCGGATTTTGCCGACAAACGCACCGAAAATTAATTTTCAGTCTCCACGAGGGCTTGGAGCCTTGGACAATCAGTCCAGAGGTTATCCACTGCCTGTACCCACTACTAACAATAACCACCCTAAGCATAATTGCATAAAAGCCCTCCCAATTACCCGAAATCATATTATTTTATGTTATTTCGGCGCTTTTAGGGCTCGACCATGAAAATCGATGATCATTCAGTCAAGCCGAGTCATCCGCTGACAGGTCTTGGCGTGCCGAAGGCCGTGCTCATCTTTGGGAGCACTGCCAACTACTGTGGAGAGCACATGAGCGACTCAAATACTCTGCGAACAGCGCGCGGTCAGGGAAAATCGCGCCGAACAGGCCGATCTGATATCCACTGATCCAAAGTAAGGTGAGCACTGTGATCAGAGCTGACCAACGATCACCGTGCTCACCTTCGGAGGCATCGGGATAGCCTCGGATCGCCGAAAAAGCGCGCGTAAACCCGCAATAGCAGCCAAAAAGGCTCCATCGGGTTCACACGCCGAAACAACAAATCGGGGCCTTCCCGATAGAAACCAAGGTGAGCACGATGATCAGAGATGAGTCACATTCATCGTGCTCCCTTTTGTATTGATCGGGAGGCCTCGGGAAGCGCAGAACAACAAACCCGCCCAACTAAGCCCTATTTCGGGCTTGGCCGGAGCAAGCATGCTCCGGCCGGCTTCCGGTGGCACGGCGGCGAGCGCGGTGGCCAGGGATGGGTAAGGGGAGATGAAAAGTACGAGGCTCACCTCAGGGGATGGCTGGAAGCGGCGGCGACGCCGGATCAACCCGAGCCTGCACCAGCTAAGGCTCGGGTTCCAGAGAAGCTGCAGCCACGGCGGCGACCGCGATGCTTAGGGATGGCGGAGGAAGGTTGCTAGAGGTCGGAGGAAGGCCGCATGGGCGGTCCAAGGCGGCGGCGGCGCGGGGAAGAGGTTGCACCCAGACCGCGTACTGGTCTGGGCGCCGGCAATCCTGCCAGCTGGCCGCGATTTACAAGCGAAGCCATGTTTGCATCTAAGGTGGAGACGCCGGAGATGGGTCTCGGCTGGGCGATGATGGAGCTCGGGCTCTGATGCTTTCCAGAGCACAACAACACAGAGGGTGACAAGTTTAAGCCGAAAAGAAGCCGAGGGAGGTCGGGGTGCCTTTTCCGGCGGCCAGAGGGTGATCGCCAGCTGCCGGAGCATGAGCACGGGCAGGGCAGAGGGCTGCTGTGACGGCTAGGGTGGACTAGGTCGTCTGGGAAGGCGTATTAGGGTTAGGGTTCCATAGTTGAACCCTAGAACACTATTTGTACATAGTGTACTCTTGTAGAAACCCACTCCAAGTTCCGTAATTTTCAACTAAGCCCCTGCCAACATGTGTAATATACATAAACATACCCTCATGTTCGATATCACGCGATTCGGTGCATAAAATATTAGGACTTTTGCAAGGTTTTCGAATTGCCACATTCGACCTCTTAGCGTTAACTTTGTAATTACCGGAGATCCGTCCGTCGGATTTTTGATCCGACGGCGTCATCGCCTTCAGCATGATGAGGGCATCAAAACTACAATTTTGATTCATCCGATTTGGTCGCCAATTTGCGACAAAACCCGTCCGCTCTCCAACCAATCCAAATATTACACATATACCAATGTGTAAACCCGCAAAACCTTAACTTCGTATCTGAATTCAGCTTCCCTACCACTAGTAGGAACCCCAAACATCTGTCATTCAACTCTAGGTCACAAGAACGAAGCACGAGTGGTTTCACAATGCAAGAATAGCAAAGAGCGAAAACCCTCTTTTCGATAAAACTCCTTTTTCTTGAAAGCCATGCATCAGATCTAAAATCCGTCAGTGCCATTGGTTCCAGAATATCTGAACCGATCGAAACGAGCTATTGGATCTCTATGAACGGAGTCCGATACGCGCCAGAAGCCAACTCTACTTCGTGGCTTCATCGAAAAATTGAGTAACTATTTACTTTAAGTGAAAACTAATAATCGTGTAACTTCTCCATTTTAGCTCATTTTCTCCTGAACTTGACGAGTGCTTATGTAATTAAATTACACACAGGAACATCGTCAACAGAGAGTCTAATTGCACTGTCAAAATCTCAGTCCTTACAATTACTCGGGTGCGATGCCCTTGCCGCGGTCCTCGCCCGGCGTAATTGAACTAGGCCCTACAACAAAGTGGGGTGGGAACTATCTTCCATAGTTTCCAGTGGGTTCGGCCGCCGACTCCGCCGATCTCCCTACTAAGTCCGAGTGGGCAAAAGCAGATAGATAGATAAATATGAAAGCTGTAAATGATATAGTAAGAAAACTATGCTACTATGCCCAAATCATGTGTAATGTATGCATGCCTCATACAGTAAATAGTTTACTAAAGTTTACTAACAAGCCACTATGTCCAACAAGCAAATGTTCAATGACAGTGCTATTCTCTTGTTTATCCAATCCTTGGCGATCCCTGGGGTTGGCCCACGACTCACCTCGCCATCCCATATGGTAAGGAGACTCACCTCGCTCTCAAACCCGGGACTGTCTGCAGGACATCAACTCTGCCCCTCTCGCACCAAACTCCAGAGTGCACGACGACTTGTGTGGAGCGACTACTACAAGTATAAACAGACTGTGAGTGTGATCCATCCTCTCAACTCGATGATACCCTATCCGCTAGGGCTAATAGTCACACGGGAATCCACCTATCCCAAAGTCCGTGTGTAAGTGTTTAACTACACTATGTTCTTGTTCAACGAGTCATCACTAGGGAGTCCACCTATCTACAGAACCAACTCAACGGTTCCCAGTGCTTCCAAAAGTATTCTAGCTCCACTATATATAAATATATATATATATATATATATATATATATATATATATATATATATATATATATATATATATATATATATATATATATATATATATATATATATATATATATATATATAGAGAGAGAGAGAGAGAGAGAGAGAGAGAGAGAGAGAGAGAGTTGAGCGAGAATGCTATCGATAGCAAACCGTACTTTTGCCACCCATTTGTTTTCGATGATGGAGCCTCCAAATCGACGATCGCATTTGAACATGATCTATACCACTTGAAGTATTTAGAAATTAAATTTCAAATCTTTTTTATACTAATTATCAAAGGGTTTCAAAATTTGCAATTTGAATGATAGATATGAGGCGTTTTCTCGTTTAACGGCGTAAAGATATCCAAATCAATTGAATTTTTGATAGGAAAATTTTAAACTATCTAAAACAAGATCTATACTCTTGATCTTGATTACAAGATTCCTATCATCATTTTTTTAAGAATATTCATTTTCTGTTCATTTTTGTGTCCACTCGATCGATGGATAAGAGAACAATATCAAAAATGTATGAAATTTGATTTCTAAATACTTCAAATGGTATAGATCATATTCAACGGTGCCAATTATCAATTTGGAGGCTTCATCATCGAAAACAAATGGGTGGCAAAAGTGCCGGTTTGGTATCGATAATATTCTAGCTCAACTATATATATATATATATATATATATATATATATATATATATATATATATATATATATATATATATATATATATATAATGAGAGGGATAAAAGAAAAATAAAAAAATTATTTAAATATAGAGGAATAAAGAAAATTTTGAAGATTGAATAGAGAAGGCTAAAAAAAAGAAAAAGAAAAGAAAAAAATTGCTCCTCCCGCACCGGCTCGCGATCGCGTCGGCTCGGACGCGCGCGCCGTGTGCCCCACGCCGCTGCTCACGCCGTGCTCGCGACCCGCCCCGCGCCCGCGCCACGCCTTCGCCCTCCTTCCCGCGCGCGCCTCGCGCCTGCGCCTCGCTCCCACCCGCTCACGCCCTAAGCCCGAGAGAGAGCCGTGGAAAAAAAAGAAAAAGAGAAAGGGAAGGGGGAAAGGAAAGAGGGAGAAAGCCGGGGAAGGGAAGGGAGAGGAAAAGAGGGGGAGAGAGTCTGGGGGGAGGGGAAGGGATGGAAATGAGAGGAAATGAGAGGGATAGGGGGGGGAGGCTCTCTCTCTCTCTCTCTCTCTCTCGCGCGCGCGCGCGGGCCGAGGGTGCGGGTTCCCTGCACATGGTTCCCCCCCCCCCCTCGGCGGGGCTATCTCCCTTACTCTCTCTTCCCCTCTCTCCCTCTGGTCTCTCTCTCTCTCGCGCGCGCGCAGGGGCTCCACGCCTCTCTCTCTCTCTCTTTCTCTCCCCTGCCATCTGCATCCCTCTCTTTCTCTCTTCCTCTCTTTCTATCCCCTGCCATGTGCAACCCGCGCCCGGCGGCCCCGCACGGCCCTCGCGCGCTCGTCCCCACCCGAGAAGGTACGGCAGAGAGAGGGAGGGCTGAGAAGCGGCCACATCGGCCATAATAGAACTCTCGATTCATTATATCTATAGATATGACTTTTTCCATAGTTTCTTAAAGTGGAAAGTCTTACATGATAGTGCACTCAGAGACAAATGCATTGATCCATGTTTTGCCGAAATCGAAGTTTCAATCATGAAGTTACTAGCATCTTAAGTCGGTGCTTGCATGCACTTTCCTTAATACGGATTAAAATTGGATTTTTGTGGGTGTTTTCTCATGACTGTTGCACGAGAGAAGGGTTTTAGTGCAAATTATTATGGAGGATGAGCCCTGTCTTGCAATTGTCACGGCCCCAATTTACAAATGACGGAACCCTAGCCGTCACTCAGTTTTTCTCCAAACCTAAGTAGGATTCAATCTCTTCCCCTCTCCTCCGTTCTCTTCTCTTCTTCAATCTATCTCATTCTTTTCTCTTCTCCCTCACATGAGCTTCCAACCCCTCCCCACCATCTTCAACCACCTACGGACAATTAGCGGCGGCCCAGTGCGGCCTTGTTTTCCAGCCAATCTTGCTCTCCCTCGATCTCTGTTTCTCCCTTTTGTTCTCTCGGCACGGCTTCCCATCAACCCGAGCCACTATCCTTGGGTGACCCCAACACCGACAAGGTCTTGCCAGCGGCCTTCCTATCTGACAACTCCTCCCTCCTCCAGCCATGGCTTCCTTTTTCGGCCGTTCTTAGCATGTGTGGCTGGAAGACAACAAGTCGTGGCTGAGCTCTCTTCCTTGGGGCTGTTTCTCATGACTCCATAGGTCGGTGAGCACAATCCGGTCGTCCTCAACGTCAATAGGACCTGGTCAAGACCCCTTACATTCCCGATCTGATCCTATGTGAAGAAACAAAGGCAACAAACCCTTGAATCTCCTCCTATGAATGATGTTATTTCGATTGTTGGGTTCTTATTGTCATTTGCTGGCCAATCTATTGGGTCTGGAAGACGGTTGCGACATCAATTTTTGCAAGTCGTATGTGTGTAGTTTGTAGTGCACTGAACTTTTTTTCAAGAAGCAGAGTTCTAGTGGAGATTAGTATTTGATACTATTTAAATAGTTCTGGTTGTATTTCAGGGGTGTTAAGTGTTTTAGGCGAGAAAACAAAGTTTGAAGTATAAAATATGTAAAACTGTAGGTTTGTTGCACATACTGGTATTGAAAAATAGGTTACTAGTATTCAGCAGTGATTTCAATTAGGAGATCTCTCGGGTTTCACAAAACTTATCTGAAGTACCGGTTTTGAAGTTTTGAGTACCGGTACTATAGAAAGTTTGGAGTACAAATACACAATGGAGAATTGGCAGGTTTTAAGGTTCGGCTTGTATGGAACATTCGCTGGGGTATCGGTACACTGGAGATGTACCGATACTAATATTTGGATACCGGTACTCAGCACTACAAAATCTAAAATTGCACAATCACGCCCCTGGTTGCAACAGGAACTCATGCTTGCTAAAAGATCCGCAACATATATGCACGGGAAGACCCGTGTATACGAAGCGATAGAAGTGCCTCTATACAAGAATAAAGACTATAGCTAGCAGATGTTAGAGCTGAAGTAAAGCTGCTAAAAACTAAAATATAATTCACTGAATATACATAACACCTAAAATAATACATTTTCAATCCATAAAAAACATTAGCTATTTATTATTAGGCTAAAATAGGTCCAACATCTGTCCCGCAACAATATGCTCAAAAGATGAATAAGTCAAGTTAGGTGAGCCTAATAAGTTGAGTGGAGATGCGATCCATAAGAGATCTGACGGCAAAAAGCCCAACAATTAATAGACTCAATGTTCAAATGGGTTAAGTCAGGTCAAAGCCTGCGAGTGTTGTGGCTGAGCTCTTAAGTGCGATGGGTGCGCCCTTTCTATCAGCACATGCTTTTGGGATAGTTGGTTAGCGCTTACGATCCACACAAATGTCACCTCACACTGTAGAAATAAAATTCATAAGGTAAATTGCGTTATTACCTCCTGAACTTTTGACGAGATTTTACTTTATCCCCCAAACTTCCAAAATAGATATCTAACACTAAAAACTCTAATATTTCATTCATATTATCTATTCCGTCAGTTTTATATATTAAGTTCCGTTAATCAAAAAGTGACAGAAAGGGTAACATAGATAAAATATTAGTTTAAATATTAGATGTTCATTTTATAAGTTTGGGGGATAAAATAAAACTCCACCAAAAGGTTAGAAGGTAAAAGAAATATTTTGTTGTTGGAAATTTCTTTTTTACAAAAAATATTTAATTGTGTTAAAGGGATAGTTTCAAGAAAAATATTAAAAAAATAAAAAATAAAAAAATAAATGAATTAGATCACTTACGCAACTTGTGCGGCCAATATCTTACGAATGAGATGATATTTAGTATATATTAATCTAACATCACTAATTTTATTTTAATAAATTTTAATTTATTATAAAATTAATATTATATTTTTATGTAAAATTTCTATTTTGTTAAAAAGAAATATAAAATTTTGATTTTAGACAATAATAAAATTAAGTTGCATAATTTCAAAGGAAGTAAGTGCATTCTCTAGAACAATGCTTCTAGATCAGATAAAGGCGAGAAATAAGTACTACAGAGAATTAATTAAGAATTAAAATCTCTATATCTTGGTGAGGATACTTAATTGTAAAACAACCACATTCGCACGTACACCGGGAGAGTAGAGTAAGTGCATTCTCTAGAACAATGCTTCTAGATCAGATAAAGGCGAGAAATAAGTACTACAGAGAATTAATTAAAAATTAAAATCTCTATATCTTGGTGAGGATACTTAATTGTAAATCAACCACATTCGCACGTACACCGGGAGAGTAGGGTGTTCGAGCATCGTAGTTAGCTAGTGTCTTTTTTTTCTTAATTTTAAGCCACTCTAATTCATTTTTTGCTTTCATACGATAAAATATAGGGTAATTTGTGCTATGATTTATTTTAGGATAAAAAAAATCTATAAATTCAAAATTTCACATGATAACTGACTTGAATGTTAGTAGTCAATCCATAAATAACATATTCTATATTAGCTAAATTACATTATTATCCTCTAAATTTTTGGTGAAGTTTACTTTACCCTCCAAACTCATAATTAAAAATAGACATCTAATATTCTACACTCTAATATTTTATTCATATTATCCCTTCCGTCAATTTTTGGTTAACGGAGATTGACGAAGAACTGACAGAAGGTGTATCATGAATAAAATACTAGTTTAGGGTATTAAATGTCTATTTTACGAGTTTGGCGAATAAACTGAAACTTCGTCAAAATGTTTAGAGGGTGACAGCGCAATTTACTCTTCATAAGTATGTACACAGATATGCTCTAAAGAACTAGCCTCTATAGAAACTACAATAAAATTAGGTTATGGCAACACTTTTAAGTGTCACTAAATTCTAAAAAAGTCCCACTGGTAAAAAATATTGATACTAATTTTTTTTTTTTTTTTTTGAGAGATAGGTAGCACACTACCCGCTTCGTTTATTTTATTTAGAAATAAACTTAGCTGAAAATATGAATCAACTAGGATTCGAACATGGGTCTCGGGTACCAACCACCAAGCCCTTTGCCACTTACTCTAGGAACGGTCGGTATATTATTGTGTCACTATATGTGCAGTCCCGATGGTATATAGCGATTAGCGACACATTGCTAAGTGTCAGTATATCTTAAAAAAAATACTGCAATTTAATGATACTTTTTGTTACTTTTAGTGACACATATAAGTGTCCCTAATTTGAAAAAAAAAAAAAAAAAAAAAAAAGTAATATTTTTTTTTTTGTATAGCGACACTTTATAAATATCTCTTTGTCATTAAAAGTATAATATATATTTTATTTAAACATCTAATATTAAACTTTAATTAAGCTAATCTCATTTAAATTAAATCGAGAAAGTTTCTTAAATTCTGATTAAAATAATAAAATTAAAATCAAATATCTACACGTCATAACAATAATATTCACTCACATATTATAGTAATTATAACAAACTAAACTGTTTAATTGAAAAAATTGAATTTTCATTTCGGGGCATGACAGGATAGCACGCTACATTTTTTTGCAAAAAGAAAGAACATTCTTAATTAATCCATTAATTTAAATTTTATATATATATATATATATATATATGACTCGAGAACACAACATCAATCCACACAAATTCTTCTTGGAGAGAGGAAATCGATCTCTCCTTATTCAAAGCAAAACATAGGTACTTCAATACTAAAAATATAAAATAGAACGACGACATAAGTGCTCCATCACTTCAAGTAGGAAAAACAAGCAGCTCTGCATCAAACGAGAACACCATTGATGCATAGCCACTGGCCTACAAAGAGCTTATCGCAATCGAGATTAGGATATATTGATGTTACTGAAGGATCCAACGGTCAAATTGAACTCCTGAGTAATGCCAAAGCACGTGTCGCCACTTTGCACCCCATATACTGCGTTGCAGCACAATGTTGGTGGCTTTCTTATCCCAACTGTCAAGCATAAGAAATAAAGGGCAAAAAAAAAAAAAAAAAAAAAAAAAAAAAAAAAAAAAAAAAAAATGTCTTTGTCCGAAAATAATTATCATTTTCTATAAACTTAAGCCAATAAATTAAGAATAATGTTTAATATTTTACTTTCAACACTTGTATGGTATCTGTTGCTCATCAAGATCATTTGATAGGCTCAAAATTAATGTTTGCTTCTCGAGGGCACTTCCAAAGGACCAAAGCCTAAACTAGAACTAACTAAGAGGTAATCAACCACCCACCCAAGATCATTAGATGCAGCACCACCTTAAACCTCTCTAATTCACTCCGAAACTCAATCACCCTCGTACATAGTATACCAGCTGCAGCCCCCACCCTATTAGCAAAATCAAAAAGAGGAACTAACTAAGAGGTAATCAAGCACACATTAAACCATCTCAACACACAAGAGCAGCGGAAATAATCAAGATCCTATATGGAGAACTTGGCGAGAACGATCGAGAAAACAAGCGCTAGAATAGGAAAGCAATAAGAGGACAAAAATATAAGAATTTACGTGGTTCACCAAATGGTCTATCGACGTACGTCCAAATTAAGACAAAACCTTTTCAATGTGTTCTTCTATTAATCCACGACACAATAACACAAAAAGGTAAAATGGATATAATAAATCTCTCTCCAGGGCTCTTTCACATTCTCTTTCAACTGGAGTTTTACAATGAAACTTATCATCTCAAATTGGATTACCCATCTGACTGATAGGATATATAGTACAAGTAGATTTCTAGTGTGCTTTTGACCAATCAGATCCCGATCAGCTGATTGATTTGTCAACCCGTTTCTCCTGCGAGCCATCCTGGTCCTGGAATGAACATCCCAGTAACCTAATCTTCGACACTCCCCTGCAGTGGACTCAGAATATAGGTTCACATTGTTTCAATAATTCTCCCACTTGAAGACTTGTTTTGAACGCCATAAAACGTCAAATTGGAAGTCTTGCCAACTCCCATTCCTCCTTCCATTACTCCGAGGCTGAGAGAAATTTGGCTCCAATTCAGTTTCTCTCGAGTCAGCAATTTTCGCCGGAGTTGTATCGATATGAGCATTCAACAATTGGATATAAGGCCTTCATCCGCCACGCCTCTTACATAGTGATAGGGAATGTCAACGTATTTCGTTCAAGAGTGAAACACCAAATTCTTCGCCAAGTACAACACACTTTGACTGTCACAGGTCACCCTCACAACATTTTGCTTCACCTTCAATTCTCTAAACAACTCTTCAATCAAATGGCCTCTTTACACGTATGCGCCACTGGTAAGTACTCTGCCTCCATCATTAACAATGCCACCATCGACTGAAGCTTCAAATCCAAACAAATAGCACCACAACTCATAGAGAATACAGGACAAGTAGTAGACCTTCTCCTGTCTCTCTTTTGCGTGAAATTTGCATCCATATATCTAACATGTACACTCCAAACAAATAGAACCACAACAGAGTAAGAAATTCGTCGTTCCCCTCAAATACCAGAGGATCCACTTTACTGCAACCTAACGATCGCAACCAAGATTTGCTATATAAAGACTCACAACTCCTGCTTGCGCCACGTCGGGTCTTGTGGAAACCATGACAAATATAATTAAGGCTCCCTACTATCAATGAATATAGTACCCGGGCCATGTTTGCTTTTTCCACTTTTGCGCTGGGTGGTTGTTTACCCTGCAGTTTTAAATAAATAGAAAATGGAGTGAACATTGGCTTCACATTCTGCATATTGAAGCGTTGCAAAACCTTCTTCACATAACCTTTGAAAGCCAGACCTTTTTATCGTTGCTCTTTTGTAGTGCCCTCATCCCAAAAGTGTGGTTTATGGCTTCTAAGTCCTTCATATCAAACTCTTCGGTTAACTGAGTTTTCAGAGTATTTATCCAGTCCTTACTATTCCCCGCGATTACATGTCGTTAACATATAATAGATAAATGCAAATGCTCTTATCATCATATCCATAAAACTAGATACAATGATCTACTTCAATCCAATAAAAATCTGATCGAATGCATAATGAAGGAATCAAATCACTTGTACGAATATTTTGGTGCTTGTTTCGAGCAATACAATGGTTTGTTCAGGCAACAAACTAGACGTTTCTTACCTTTTTCGACAAAGCCTTCAAGTTGTGTCATAAAAACTTCCGCACCTAGGTCACTATGCAAAAATGTCATCTTCACATCCATCTACTCAAGCAACAAGTCCATAACCACCGCGATCGATAAAGTAACCCGAGTAGAGTTTTGACGAGCCACCACTGAAAAAATCTAAGTACTTGAGCTTGTGAAAGCCAAAATGAGTTTAATGAGTACTTAAACTTGTAAGGCTTAGTTTGGTGTTGAGGTCTATCTAATGTTATTAGATAAAATGAAGTTGTAGAAAAAGCATATAGAGATATGTACGTTCCGGGAAACGAAAATATATCGTAACCGACTCATCGCTTGGGAACGCAGAAAATATATCGTAACCGACTCATCGCAATATTACGTACGGAAACAAACGGAACCGACTCATCGCAATATTACGTACGGAAACAAACGGGGTATTTTCCCAACGTACTTTACCCGCTTTGTTTATTTTATTTAAAAATAAATTTAGCCAGAAATGTGAATCAACTAGGATTCGAACTAGGGTCACGAGTCAGCAAATCTTTTAACGCTTTTCTTCTTTTCGTGTAGATTTAGTTGACTAAATAGTAATATATTATTAATGTCGATGTAACGTAACATCTTAATCATTAGTACATCATCAATTATAATATTACAATATTATTTCTACATATCAATTATAATATTACAATATTATTTCTACATTAGCGGCATGTCAACATTTAGTAAACAAATTTAGGTCGCTATACTTGAATTGCAACAATTTAAAATATTCAAACCAAAAATTAATATAAATTAAAATTTAAGAACCAAAATATTAGGCGTCAGTTTGAGGACTCAAAGTTTAATTTTTTTTTTTTTCTTTCTTTTTCTCTTCCTGTTCATTTATATATTCAATAATAGCCTTTCCGTATATAACTTGTCACTCAATTTAGTTTTGAAACTTTTTATGTGTTTCTTTTTTTTTTGTCCTTTTTTATTGTACCCGACAATGTTTAATTTCTTTCTCCAAAATTATTTAACTTATTAAAGCTCAACTTGTTAATTTGCCTACGGACTTCTAATTGAAAACATAGTTAGTAAATTCGCGAATTTTTTTCGAATTATTTGTAAATTTTTGAAAAATTTGAATTAAACCGGCGTTTTCGTTTTTTAAAAAAAACAAAAAAAAAACACGATTTTTTGGAAAAAATACTTATTCGCGAATAATTCAATAAAAAAAACGGCCCGTGGGCCCGCGCCCGTGCCCGTACCCACGAGTGCGTGAGCGGCTGAGCGCGCGCTCCCGCGCGCACTCACTCCAGCGCTGGAGTGTTGAGAGCCACGGGCCTCGCGTGCCGTGGCTCGCCCAAAACGGAAAATATATATATATACCTCGCCCAAAAAAAAAAAAATTTCTTTTCCGAAATATTTACTCTCCTCTTCCCTATAATAAAGAAAAAAAATCAGTCGGCCAAAAATATTTAATCTCTTATGAACTATCTTAATCTCTTATTTGCTTAATTATTTATTTATTTCTAGGCATGATATAATTTGTTATTTTTTTTACTTAATTAGTTTAATTTTTTAGCTCTTTATTCTTATATTCTTATAAGAAATATGAGTATTTATACTAATAACATAAATTTTGAGATAAAAAAAAACTTAATTTAATAGCCAAATTTTGAGATAAAAAAAACTTAATTTACTGGCCGTCCCTAGAGCAAATGGCTTGATAGTAGGTACCCGTGACCCTAGTTCGAATCTCAGTTGATTCACATTTCTGGCCAAGTTTATTTCTAAATGGAAGAAATGAAGCGGGTAGCGTACTACCTATCTCTCAAAAAAAAAAAAAAAAAAACTTAATTTAATAGCCAAATTTTTTATCCCGAATTTTTAATTGATGAACGTATAATATCCGTATAAATCACATATCTGAATAATTAGCGAATCCGTTTTTTAGCCGTATTTTTTAATAAATTTAAAAATTAGAAGACGAATTTTATTCTAATTATATTCGTACCGAATTTTTGCCAAATCGGAATTAACTAACTATGATTGAAATGGATGATCTGAAGAATTATTGTGCAAATAATAAGTTTAAGAGTCCGTTAAATAGAGTAACACTATGGGTACACTCAAAAGTAGCATATAAAATCTTAGACCCGCTCTATCTCGGGGCTATTTACTTTTCTTTTTTTAAATTTTACTAAAAATTATTAGAATTTTTATCAACTCTAAGATGGAGGGGGTGGATTTACGCTTCCTTTTTATGTGTATAAAAAGTATTTTTTCTTATAAATAAGGTTTAATTAAGAAAGATCCCCTTCCACAATAAGAATGTCACATTTACCTCCCTTTCATTAAAAAGTGCTCCAATAGCCCCCTGCACTCTACCAATATTTAAAATAGATCCAAAATTTTGAAATAATTGATGAATTAGGTTGTAAAATTTTAATAAAATGAGTTTTTATATCAATTGTCTCACATTTCAATGTCCATCTAGTTTGTAACTTAAAAAATAAATTTTTTGAATAAATCGGATAACAAGATCTCTAATTTGGCTAATACTTTAAAATATTATGCTATATTAATCATAACAAACTTTATCTGTCAATTTGTTTTTATATAGGTTTACAATCGAATTCAACAACTACAAATTTTATGACCTATAGCTATTTGAAATCATGGGAGACAGAAAGAATTAATTTTTAATATAGAGGATAATTAAGGTAGTGGCTAAGAGGCAAAGAATTTTTTTATAATTTAGTCTATAAATAATATATAAATTTTAAAAAATTAATATGAGTAACAGAAAAAATATTGAAAAAAAAAAAAAAAAAAAAAAGTAAAATTAGTAAAGTTAAGGCTGTATCTGGTTTGGTATAAGTAAGAGCTGCTATAAGCAGGTACTAGACTAATTTTGCGTTTAAATGAAAATTGGAATGTTCTTAAAAATAAGGTAAATAGTGTTTGGATGGTAAGATTGGAACAAAAGGAATAAGATTTATAATTTAAAATTAAAACTATATTATCTAATTAATTTGCATCAAAATATTACTTAAAAATAAATAATAAATAAATTATTACTAATAATTAATAAATAATAATAATAATTATTAATAAATAATTATAAATAATAAATTAATAATAATATCAATTATATAATTATTAATAATAATTATTAATTAATAATAATATCGATTACCTAATTATTAATTATAATATTTATTAATAAATAACAAAAATTATAAAAATTATTAATAATTAATTATAATTAATTAATTATACCTTATCTATAAATCTATAATCTATAAATCTATAAAAATCTATTATTCCTCAATAACTGCACACGTGGCAATAGGAGAGGGAAGCGCGGGGGCGGGCGAGCAGGCAGGCCCTGGTGCGGCGCGCGTGTAGGCGCGCGCTCAGCGGAGGGCGCTGGGCCGCGTGGGGTGCGAGACGCGGGGCACATGCGCGAGCCGAGGGCGCGGGGTGGCGCGTGCGCGAGCGCGAGCGCTGGCGCGGGGCGCGCTCCGGCGCTGGCATGGACGCTAGCCGAGGGCCGGAGGCACTGGGGCGGGCTGGCGCCGACATGGGGTGAGCCGTGGCGGGCGGACTGCGCGAGGGCGGAGGCGGGGCTGGGGCGCCGGCGCCGGCGCGAGCGTTGGGCAAGGGCGAAGACGCGGCATTGCACGGCGCACCGTTTGCAAGGAGCACGAAAAATCGGGGCTCATGGTTGGTTTACACGGGGTCCACGAGGCCGCTTGCCTCGTGGACCACATGAGAGTTCTCTCTCTCTCTCTCTCTCTCTCTCTATATATATATATATATAGAGTGGGCTGGTATGCTTATGGAGCTCTCCGCTGGCTTTTTCGCTTTCGATGTTGACTTTCGAATCCGACAATCCTCCGTTAGAGTTGATCTAGAGTATTTGAAGTACCTAGGAAATAAATTTTGTGATTTTTCGATATCATTTGCCTAGTGATCGAAGAAATGAAAATCAATAATTTTAACTACGTGGTGAGGTTGCAAAGTTTAACTGTAGAAATATCCAAATCACGTGAAATTTTGATAAAAAATTCTTTATACCATATAAAATAAGATCAATAACTTTGATCTAAAATTTTAATGTCATTTCATCATATTTTGTAAGATTTTTATTTTCAGCCGTTGATTTTGAGCCACTTCGATCACTAGATAATTGATATCGAAAAATCGCAAAATTTATTTTCTAGATACTTCAAATACTCTAGATCAAGTCTAATAGAGTTGATCGTCGATTCGAAAGTCCGAACATCGAAAACAAAGTAAGACGGAGGCCTTCGTGCTTATGGAAGCATCCTAGCATATATATATATATATATATATATATATATATATATATATATATATATATATATATATATATATATATATATATATATATATATATAAAATAAATTATTATATATATTTATAAATAGAGTCCCATTATTATACTTTTATGAGTATAGATCCTCGTACTCATAAGTGTTTCGCTTTGATCCACCCTTTAATCATTTTTATCCGAGATTATACTATTCAACCAACCACCCACTCAACCCTAATGCCCACTATCAACCTAACCGTAATCACTTTCGTACCTATTTCCAATACCCGAAAAGAATAGGGATGAAAGCTTGAACGATAAAGACGCAGGAAGAGCTATGGTTTTCATCCGAACTAGCCAAAAAGTTATGAGTACAAAGAGCTCTATACATATGAGTATAGTAGCCTCACCTTTTATATATATATATATATAGTTGGGCTAGAATACTATTGATAAGAAAACGTCATTTTTGCTATTAAATTTTTAGCCCTTAGATCAACTCTTTTCATCATTTCTAATCATTAGATTAAATACTATAAACCAAGAGGACCACTCAACCCTAGGGGGACCACTCAACTCTAACTGACTAATATCATCCTATCCCTATAGTTTCTCATCCAAGAGTTAAAAACTCGATAAAGTTAACGTTTTTGCCATCAATATTATTCCACCTCTCTCTCTCTCTCTCTCTCTCTCTCTCTCTCTCTCTATATATATATATATATATATATATATATATATATATATATATATATATATATATATATATATATATATATATAATTGAGCTCCTATGCTTTTAAAAGTCAAGTCATTGGTGCTTGTAAGTTTTTAGCCATTGGATTTATAGATGTGAGGTTAGGATGATGTGGGCCCTCTTGGGTTGAGTGGGTGGGTGGTTGTTTGAATAGTATAATCTAACGGATGAAAATAATCAAAGGGGTAAATCTAATGGTAAAAAAATCACAAGCACAAAACTTAGTGCTTTTACACCATACCGTACTCTCTCTCTCTCTCTCTCTCTCTCTCTCTCTCTCTCTATATATATATATATATATATATATATATATATATAGTTGAGCTAGAATACTCTCAAAAGCACCAATAAGGTGGTGCTTTTGAGTTTTTATAGTAGAGCTAGAATACTTTTACAAGCACCAAACCTGGTGCTTCTAAGCTTTCTAAATTTCAGATCTACATCCCAATTACTAATACCCCTTGGATCAAACAAGATTATTCCACCTACCACCACTTAATCTCAACCCCACATCTATCCATCCAATTAAAAACTCAAAAGACCACCTCATGCTTTTGAGAGTATTCTACCAACTCTCTCTCTCTCTCTCTCTCTCTCTCTCTCTCTCTCTCTCTATATATATATATAGTATTTTATTTATAAATATTTATTTATTTATTATATATAGTATTTTATTTTTTATAATAGATATATTATTATATAATTTATAAATATATAAATAAATAAAAAATAATTTAGACTATTGGTATTAAATATAATTATTAATTTTATAATATTGAGCATTCACATATAAATTGCGCATTAAAAAATAAAAAAAGACTGATCGATGCAGCTAGCTTATGTTAATTTTATATTTAACGAAAGTTAATTGCGAGAATCTTAGGCGCGCATTGATTTCTCATCTCATTCACTAACTACTGGGGAACTACGATAACTAATAAAAATTATTTCACTAACTAATAGAGGACTATTATGCCTACTAAAATTTTTTCATTTACTTATTGCACTATTTTATGTTTTCTCAATCCTTTAGATATGCGGTCATATTTCGAATAATTAGTATGGAATAATTTCATTCGTTTTCCTGAAATTATTAGAAATATTATAAATAACTTTTCAAATTAATAATATCAAATCAAACAGAAAAGAATAAGATGATAAAATATTTAATGAAGTTGAAAAACTATTTCAAAATATTTTATTAATAAAAAAAGCTCCTTATATTTTTTATATTAGAAAAAATAACTGTATTTATTTAAAATTATTTCGTAATTTATCCATAATATTTTATAATTATTTTAAAATTAATTTTATAATTAATTTTATAATTAATTTTTAAAATTAAATTTTAAAATAACTTTACGGAGCATCGCAGGTCTCTTAACTAGTTTATAATTATACACTGCAGAAGTAGCTCATCCGGACTCGACAGCCACCGCCCACGTATCCTTCGCCGAATCTCTACCGCCAAAACGGTCGGCTGAGATCGACTACCGCGGTTGTAGAGATGACTGGTTTATTCGACGACCACCTCACACGCGTTCGCCCATGATCCGCCACATGTCCGAGCAGTGAGCCACCGACGCCCTTTTTCCTCCTCGTCGAATTCCCACGAATCTCATCCGTACGTAAGACCATGGATCGATGCCACTTGACTTGATTGCTACGCATAAACAAAAGTAATAAATAAGTTCAGAGAAATTCACCACTTCTGCCGAATTGCATTTTATGTAAAAATAAAAACTTTCATTTGATTTTACATTTTTTTCTTTTTTTTTAAAGAACGGCGGCATTAAATATTTTGCTCACTTTTAGCTTGTCTCACAGGCTGTGCAATGTATCACAATTCACACAGAGACGGTGGGGAGTTGTAATTTTAGAATAGTGGAGGGACTGGAAGAAAAAAAAAAAAAAAAAAAAAAAAAAAAGAAAAAGAAAAAAAATGAAGGAGAATGGATATTGGAAAGGCAGAAAGCGACATTCCACCTGTACGTGTGTCCAGCTGTTGTTGTCCCGTCACCTCCGGCACGTTCCTCTCCGCTCCACCCACCCTAAACCCTCCATACCCACCCCCGACCGACTCTTCTGAGCTCTCTCTCTCCCTTCCCAATTGTTTGGCCATTATTTCTCCCTTCCCAATTGTTTGGCCTCCCTCCCTCTTTTCCATCTTTTCCATTTTCGTTCCCACTGTTATTATTGTTGTTGTCGTCGTCGCTAGCTGATTCGTCTTAATTAATTCCTGTCGATTTATCTCTCCCTCTCCGGCCGGCCGTTCCGCCCTTTCGACCCCGATGCCGATGGCGCCGCGCCGCCTCTTCGCGTGCTTCGGGCGCGGCGGCGGGGCGTCGTCCGCGTCGGGCGGTGCGTCTCCGGAGGCGAACGCGACGGCGGATCTGACGGCGGAGGAGCGGCGGCGGATGGGGCCGGTGCTGGTGGAGCTGTTCGCGTCGCAGGGCTGCGCCGCGTCGCCCGAGGCCGAGGCCGTGGTGGCCGCCCTCGCCCGCGGAGGGCAGGAGGACAAGGACGAGGACGAGGAGGGGGATCCTCCGGGGGTGGGGGTTGTGGCTCTGGCGTTCCACGTGGAGTACTGGGACTACCGGGGCTGGAAGGACCCCTTCGGGTCGAGCATGTGGACGGTGCGGCAGAAGGCCTTCGTGGAGGCGCTGCGCCTCGACACCCTCTTCACCCCGCAGGCCGTCGTCCACGGCCGCGCCCACTGCCTCGGCTCCGACCGCGATGCCATCATCTCCGCCGTCCAATCCGCTCCCCGCTTCCCCTCCCCCACCATGCAGGTATATATATATATATAGCTACTCCACACCACTATGATAAAAATTTAATTCAGGTTTAAGCCGAGATGACTTAATGGGTACTGACGGTTGAGGTATTTTTGAATAACGGAGAAATATATGAGGAGGTATGTTTGAAACCAAAAAAAAAAAAAAAAAAAAAAAAAAAAAGAAGGTTTTGAGGAATATATAAGTAATTCTCCCCAAAATATTTGTTAATTTAAGTTAGAGATAAAATTTAATAAGTGATTATTACCCTTGTTGTGTTGCACAAAAGATTTTCTACAACAACTATTGACTGGAAACTAATAGAACTATTAATTTTTGTCAGAATTCGGGACTCATTGCAACAGAAAAAATCAAAATTGAACGTCTAGTTCACAACAGCCTATTGTTATTTGTTGGAGGGTTTTACATTGTATAAAAGTGAATTTTTTTACCGTTTCTGTCAACTTTGTTAAGAATTCGCGTGTGATTTGTCCCATATTGGATAATTAACAAGAGTAAATACTTTATATATAGAGAGAATTATGCTATTATACTATTCTATCGAGTTTTCGGCCGTTGGATGAAAGAATGTGCAGTTGGGATAATAGTTTTCGACCCTTGGATGAAAGGATATGCGGTTAGGATAATAATAGTCTCCTAAGGTTGAGTGGGGGGTGGTTGGCTGAATTGTATAATCTAACGGAGAGATTGACTACTGATAGTTTAGTAGATAAATCTAATGTGGGCTAGCATAGTAGCCGGACTCTATATAGATATATTAGTGGCTTTATTCACACGTAAATAAGCTTTATCTTTTAGGTTGAATAGGCTTTCCTAGATATGGCCCATCCTTGGATTCATGTGGGCCTAGGTTATGGCCCAAATCTCCCTAACAAACTTACACTATGGAAATCCTTAAATTTACCCCAGATCATTATTGTCAAGGCATTTGCAATGGTTGAAATACCATTATGCATCAAGAGTAATGGAAAATGTTTGACTTTTCTTGACCAAAAAAATTCTTGACCCAAAAAAAAAAAAGAGAAAAGAAAAACCTATAAGGAAAAAGTCTTTTATGTCGCACTAACCAACATGACTGCATGTTCGATTGGTTGTGTCCTGATTCCATGCAATGTTGCATTTATGTGGTTGGACTATAATTATTCCTCTCCAGTCTCCCACTAAATTTGCAGTAAGTTTGATAATTTGGATAGCTTGGCTATAGTTGTCGAAATTGAATATCAAATTTGTCCTGGTTAATTTTGGCATATTCCCAAGTTCAATCATGTACAAATTTTGAGATGTTAAAATTCACATCAGTAAAGTTAAATTAATCAAGGTGCATTATTGCACTGCTTCTATAAAGAAGGCAATTTAAGTTGTATAGATTCTTTTATAGGTTCCAAAGCTGCAATTATTGGGAGTAGTATTTTGAGAATGAAGCTTATGGATTGGAAAATGAAAACTTATTCTTTTCTATTCCGTATAGTTGTAGATTATTCAGATCATGAAGCATCAAAAAAAAAAAAAATCTGATTGAGTCTTATTTCAACGCAACCCAACCTAAGTTGAACACTACTATTTGTGTGATCTCAGGCGACGTTCCAACGGCCGTCTCCAGAAACACTGCAGGTGTCATTCAGTGGCCAGCTGCGCACCAAGGTGGACAGCCACGGTGCGGACGTGATGGTGGCACTGTACGAGAACGGGCTGGTGACGGACTGCACGCGAGGGGAGAACAAGGGCCGTGTCCTCCCCAACGACCACGTCGTCCGCCACCTCCAGAAGCTACTCTCCGTAGAGGACGTCTCCGCCAAGAAGAACCTCTCCGGCTCCGTTCAGTTTGCTTTGTGGGATGGATTCAATCCCACTAAGTGCGGCCTCGTCCTCTTTGTCCAGAACTCCTCGCTCCAGACCTTTGGTGTGCAGCACATTTTGCTTCCGGAAACTCTCTGAGCCAGCGGGATTCGACAAAAGGTGCTAGCCGGATGTATTTCTTACTGGTCCGGTGTATGGATTACTGTGGATGGATTGTGTGTTGTGTTCTGCTTATGTATTCTGGGATCTATTGATTTGTTCTTTGATATATATTTAATTTTTTTTGTTTTATCTTTTTCTTCTCCATATGGGTTTGATATAGGATGCTGATGGGAGAAATATAGAAAGGGGACATGCAATTCAAATGGGAGTATATTATAATAGATTGATAGAATGTTTTTTATCGTGTTCTTATGAACCATGAATTTAAATGAGGATGTATTATATTTCCCAATTTGTTGTTGTGGTAGTTGTTACTTGTTGGAGACTTCGTGTGGTGTGTAGAATTTACAAAGGTGCCTAGACCAATATAAAGAATTCTGCAATATGCAGATACAATCAGTAGTGCAGCTTTTTATGCGCCCTCAACTTTTCTAATTGCTTATAAGATCGTTCTTTAGCTACAATGAAAACTTTTACAGCGATAACCTTTTATTAACGAATTGCAAGTATGTGTTGTTAATTTGCACATATAGCTTTGTGACGGTCCTAGTTGGCTGAGGTGGCATCAGTTTTTTCAGCGGGGGGAGAACAAACAAAAAATAAAAAGGGGGTTAAGCGCACTACTAGTCCCCTCGACTTACGTTTGGTTAGAGAACAATTTTTATTATTTTCGGAATATTTCGGTACAAGATAGAACAATTATAAATTTGTGTTTGAATGCATTCAAGAATATTCTAGAGGATATCCTTAATTGCATTTGGATAAAAAGTCTAGAACAACGTCTAAATATATTTTTAAAAATAAAATAATTAATTTCTATTAGTATATTTTATATAAAATTATTTCATATAGTAATTTATAATATAATATTTTATATAACAATCTAATTTAAAATAGTATATTTTATTTTATTATATATAATAATTTATTTTAAATAATTTATTCATAATATATTAACGAATAAAATATAATACTAACAATATCCTTATAATTTTAATTAATAATTAGTATAAATTTCAATACAAATTAATATATCTATACTCTATATAAAAGCACGTATATTCAAATTTGGAGTGCAGAGACCCATTTTTTTTCGAGAAAATTAGCGCTCATTTTCCTCTTTACGTGCATAAAATTTTAAATATAAGAATAAGAATAAAACTAGAAACCGCAATGTAATTTCTCTATAACAGATTACTGGTGTGAAAATCCTATATAACAGATTATGGGTGTGAAAATCCTATAAAAGATATTTTCCTATTTAGTTTTAAAATATCATTTTTAGATATTTTGAAAATCCTATAAAAGATTCTTTTCTATATATATTTCCGAATTTCAAAATATCTTTTTTTTAAAGATAAAAGATTTTATTTTTCTATTTAATTTCAAAATATTTTTTCAAATATTTTTTTCTAACGGATTTTATTTTTCTATAATTTCAAAATATTTTTTCTTTTCTATATATATTTTCGAATTTCAAAATATCTTTTCTCTTTAAGATAACAAATTTTATTTTTCTATTTGATTTCAAAATATTTTTCTTTTTTATATTAATACAAAAAGTATTTATACTTATTTATAACTTCAATTTTATAAACGGTTATGACCAATTAGTTAAAAATAGTGAAACTAAAAATGAACTATTATGTTTAATCTTAAAAAGTTGCATTTCTATCTATTTATTTTATACTAAAATTTAAATCGAGTTTAAATTGTTAATTAAATTAAATTTTTAATTTTTGATATCAAATTTATCCATCTATTTTATATTAAAATTTAAATTTAATATTGTAGATATTTTTTAATAAAATATAATATATAAATTTAGAAAATATAAATTTGATATTAGCGCCCATTTTGTTAGTGCCTTTTTTATCTACGTAAAATTTTAAATATAAGAATAAAAATAGAAATAGAAACCGCAATGAATACGTAATTTCTCGATTAGTGCGAAAATCCTAAAAAATATATTTTATCCTATAAAAGATTCTTTTCTATATATATTTTCAAATTTAAAAATATCTTTTCTTTTTAAGATAATAAATTTTATTTTTTTATTTAAAATTTCAATTGTAATTTTTCTATAACAGTTATGGGTGTGAAAATCCTATAAAAGATATTTTCTATTTAGTTTTAAAATATCTTATTTACATATTTTGAAAATTCTATAAAAAATTCTTTTCTATATATATTTCTAAATTTCAAAATATCTTTTCTTCTTAAGATAACAGATTTTATTTTTTATTTAATTTCAAAATATTTTTTCACAATAATTTTTTCTAACAAATTTTATTTTTCTATAATTTCAAAATATTTTTTCTTTTCTATATATATTTTGAATTTTAAAATATCTTTTCTTTTTAAGATAACAGATTTTATTTTTCTATTTAATTTCAAAATAAATGTTACGTGCACTTGCACGTACACTCAACTAGTATATATATATATATATATATATATATATATATATATATATATATATATATATATATATATATATATATATATATATATATATATATAGAGTTGAGCTAGAATACTCTTAAAATCTGAGCCCATTTTACTCTCGAGTTGTTTTCGATGATAGAGCTTCCAAATTGATGATCGGCTCGTTGAACATGATCTATACCACTTAAAGTGTTTAGAAATCAAATTTCAAATATTTTCGACATCATTTGCCTAATGATCAAAGGGTTTCAAAATTTGTAATTTTAATGGTGGATAAAAAACGTTTTCTTTAACGGTGTAAAGATATCCAAATCAATTGAATTTTTATTAGAAAATTCTTTAAACTATTTAAAACAAGATCTATACTCTTGATCTTGATTACAAGACTCCTATCATCATTTTTTAAAGAATATTCATTTTCAACCATTCATTTTACATTCACTAGATGGATAAAAGAACAATATCGAAAGTGCGTGAAATTTGATTTCTAGGTAGTTTAAATGGTTTAGATCATATTTAACGAGCCGATCGTCAATTTGAAAGCTCTATCATCGAAAACAACTCGAGAGTAAAATAAGCTCCGTACTCTTAAGAGTATTCTAGCTCACCTCTATATATATATATATATATATATATATATATATATATATATATATATATATATATATATATATATATATATATATATATATATATATATATATATGGAAAAATAATTTTATTTATATAATATTTAATATAAAATAAACCTTAATAAAATATAAAATAAAATAATTAAATATATATTAATATATAAATGATAAAACTTAATAAAATAAATATATTACAAATTTAATTAATTTATATTTTATAATAAAATTTAATTATAAATATATTATCATAAAAATAATATTTATATTAATATATTTATTTATTAAATTTGAGTATTTATTTAATTTATTTGAAATTAATTAAAATAAAATATAAAAAATTAAAGAGGGCATAATAGAAAAAAAAGAAAAAAAAAAGAAAAAAAAAGAAGCAAAATGCTTGTTCCAACTTGTTCTCCCTTTTGGGGACAACAAGCTTACCGGGTTGTTCCCGGAACAACCCGATAAGTCGGGAACAACCCGGCTGTTCCAAATACCATTTTGTTTGGGGGGATAAAGAGGGATATCACGCCTTTTTCTGGAATATCCCTCCAACCAAACGCAGCCAAAATTTTAAGTTCCGTTTTAATCCTCCACCCCCGAGATATTGAACTTTGAATAAGGTTTTAACTAGTCTCTAAATTTTTAACAATGCTTCATTTTAGTCCTTACTTTAAGATAAAATTATTGTTTGAAGCTATTTTATCTATATTTCGTACATCATGAATTCATTAATTTTTTATTATTTATCTCTACTCTCAATTCAAAGCTTAAAAATATAAATATAATATTTTGTAACTTAACAGATAGTAAGATACAAATGTGGGATTGAAAAAAGAGTCAATAAATGTATGATACATAGACAAATATAAAATGCACCGAGTATTATATATATACTAGTTAAGAAACCCGCGCGACGCGGCGGATAGACAATATTATAAATTGTTAAGATTTATAGATTAACGTTTTAGACTTTAATATAAAAAAGTTTATTAAAAAATAATTTATAATATAATAATCTGTATTAATATTTGTCACGACCCGGGTTATTTTGGAGTATAAAAACAGCGAAATTTTTTTTTTTTTTTTTTAAAACCCTGACCCCCAAGGACATGTCGGACACCTTACAAATACAGGGAGACCACTGTTCACACGGACAGAGTCTCCCCTGTATTTGCACGGCATCGCACAAGTACATATAATGAAATACAGCCAAACAAACACAACCAAGTGTACAGATATTTATTCCAATCAACATACACATATTCACACCATTCACCACAGGTTCATTCACATTTACTCATTCAGAAAACCACATCTATCATTTGAAATGTTTCCTACTCGGAAACCGATTTTGAAATGCTAAGTTATAAAATTCACGAGGAAAGCTTTTGAAATCTATTTCCCACACGGAAACCTTTTTTTTTTTAAAATGCTACCACGAGGGGTAGAAAACTATTTTTATCACATAAAACCCAAAGCCTTTTATTACATTATAAGACATCTCATATTCAAAAGCAACTACTGAACTGAACCATAAATAAGTATAAGTCATAAAATAGGAAGGGTAAAGGAATAACCGACAAAGGGACGGAGCTATGTCGCGAACTAGACTCGCTTCTCACCAGCTGTCCCACTAACTCCTGCAATGTCACCTGAAAAAGAAGGCGAGGGGTGAGAACATATAAACATGTCTCCCCCTCCCAGTGGATACCTCGCGGAGATAGACACAAGAGGAGATAATAGTAGTACAGTAGCTATGATAAACAAATAAACGGGAGAGATATACAGATATGAAACAACAGCTACTGTAAGTATGCGTCAACAGGTATAGAAGCTCAAGAGTACCCAATCTGAACCAATGCTCTCTTGGCCAGTACCACAGACCTCATGCAGAAGCCCTCTTGGTCAGTAGTACCGCAGACCTCAAGCCAATGCCCCCACTACTCTACCATGCATCCAACCCCAGCATAAAGCTCTCGGGCTCACGGGTCGAACCTCTGCAACCACTTTTCTGGAAAAGAACACCCCACTTGCGGTGGATCAGACCGCTGGTGTTCGTGACGTGCGACGAGTATCGGGCGATCAATGTAAATATGCTTAATTATCAACCATCGGCAATCAGCCGACAATCCTGCCCCCCAGGGCCCAGCGACCACGTGGGTCATCAAGTAACCAGAAGAACCAACCAAGTACCAAGTACTGAGTGTGACTTGACCAAATAGGTCCCAAGTACAGAAAGTGACTGACCAACCAGGTCCCCAAGTATGCAAAGTAACTGACCAACCAGGTCTCGAGTAAGAATGTAACTGATGGAAGCTACTGAGCAGAGTAAAGCTAGAGTAATCTGATGTAAGAGTATATAGTAAGAATAAAAGTAATACGATGCACGAGTATGAAATAAGCGAAGTAAAGGCAAGGGGTTAAGGAATCGTCACCAAGCTTGCACCACTGAACGGACGTCGAGTCGAGATACCCACCTGTATATGTACGTGGAAGCCGATCTGCTGACTGCAAAGCACCTGAACCTACGAAAGGTCCCTCGGGTTAGAATCCAAACTCTCATCCTATATATCACTAACTACACAATCCCGTTAACAATTCTCACGGGAATCGGTTTCCCAAAACCGATCGTCAAACGTCCGGAAGTGTCGAAAACTGTACCGGAGCTCCGCCGGGACCCACAAGTTATCCCGGAACTTTTTCCCTAATATAATATAAGTCATCCGCTGCCACTAAATACCCAATTTTAGTGTAACCAAACAGCGGTGATGCCCTAGCAAGTCACGCCCCGGGTCATTTTAGAGTATAAAAAAAGCGCAATTTTTTTTTTTTTAACCCTGAACCCCAAGGACGTACCAGACATGCCACAAATATAGAGAGAACACTGTACACACGAACAGAGTCTCCCCTGTATTTGCACGGCATCGCACAAGTACAGAGAATGAAATACAGCCAAACAACCACAACCAAGTGTACAGATATTTATTCCAACCAACATACACATATCCACACCATTCACTACAGGTTCATTCACATTTACTCATTCATAAAACCACATCTATCATTTGAAATGTTTCCTACTCGGAAACTGATTTTGAAATGCTAAGTTATAAAATCCACGAGGAAAGTTTTTGAAATCTATTTCCCACACGAAAATCTTTTCTTTTTAAAATGCTACCACGAGGGTAGAAAACCATTTTATCACATAAAATCCAAAGCCTTTTATTACATTATAAAACATCTCATATTAAAAAGCAAAGACAGAACTGAACCATAAATAAGTCTAAGTCATAAAACAGGAAGGGTAAAGGAATAACCGACAAAGGGACGGAGCTATGTCGCGAACTAGACTCGCTCCTCACCAGCTGTCCCACTAACTCCTGCAATGTCACCTGAAAAAGAAGGCGAGGGGTGAGAACATGTAAACATGTCTCCCCCTCCCAGTGGATACCTCGCGGAGATAGACACAAGAGGAGATAATAGTAGTACGAACCAATGCTCTCTTGGTCAGCATTGCAGACCTCAAGCCAATGCCCCTACTACTCTCCAGTGCATATAACTCCTCTTGGGCTCACGGGTCGAACCTTTGCGACCACTTTTTCGGAAAAGAACACCCTCTTGCGGTGGATCAGACCGCCTGTGTTCGTGAAATGCGACGAGTACGTATCGGGCGATCAATGTAGATATGCTCAAAGATCATCCATCGGCAACGAGCCGACAATCCTGCCCCCCAGGGCCCATCGACCACGTGGGTCGTCAAGTAACCAAAAGAACCAACCAGGTACCAAGTACTGAGTGTGACTGACCAAATAGGTCCCAAGTATGCAAAGTAACTGACCAACCAGGTCCCCAAGTAGAGAAGAAACTGACCAACCAGGTCTCGAGTAAGAATGTAACTGATGGAAGCTACTGAGCAGAGTAAAGCTAGAGTAATCTGATGTAAGAGTATATAGTAAGAATAAAAGTAATACGATGCACGAGTATGAAATAAGCAAAGTAAAGGCAAGGGGTGAAGGAATCGTCACCAAGCTTGCACCACTGTACGAACGTCGAGTCGAGATACCCACCTGTATATGTACGTGGAAGTCGATCTGCTGACTACGAAGCACCCGAACCTACGAAAAGTCCACCGGGTTAGAATCTAACCCACCAACACAAGTGTCGCTACTCATAAAGCCCCACTAACTAACCCCACGGGAATAGGTTTCCCAAAACCGATCACCGTAATATGCCGGAAGTTCCGTAAACCTCACCGGACTCGTCGGGACGGCAGAGCGTAGGAGCAGCGACTCTCGACTATACCAAGAGTTACCCGCCCCCAACACTCTTATTCGGATGTTTTGGCAAGCATAAAGTAACACTATAATACAATTATCGTCGGATAATTGTACGACTACGGGTTCCCGGAAGTGTCTACTTCGACACCGGAACCCACCGTCGCTCACCCGTCATTTCCAAACCGTCGAAATGACGCGAGTGACTAGCCAACAAGGCTCAGTGACCACACAATAGTTCACGAAGCACCGTCGAAATAATTCCGAACCGAACCCGTGTTCTGTCGGCGGATTTCGCCGAGAAACGCATCGAAAATGCATTTTTGATCTTCGCAATGGCCTGGGGCCTTGGACAATCAGTCCCAAGGTTACCCACAACTCACACTTGCTGTCCACAGCAACCTCGAAGAGCACAATTACACAAAAGCCCTCCCGACAACCCGAAATCGCATTATTTTATGTGATTTCGGCGCTGTTATGGTCGGACTACTCAAACCAGGGCTCATTCAGCCAAACCAGGACACCCGCTGGTAGGTCTCGGCGTGCCGGAGATCGTGCTCACCTTTCGGGGCAATTCCGGACAATGTGGAGAGCGCGGGAGCAACCCGAAGTTCAGCGAACTGCGCGCACCGCATGAAAAACAAGCAAATTCTCACTAACCAGGGACTCGTTGACCCTAAATGTGGTGACCACTGTGATCGTCACTGACAGGCGATCACCGTGCTCCCCTCCAGAGGCTCCGGAACAGCCTCAGGTCTCCGAAACAGCGCGCGCAAGCCGAGACAGCTGCCAAAAAGATCCGAAAAGGATTGACACTGCCGAAACAGCGGATCGGGGTCTCCCCGACAGAAAATAATGTGAGCACGATGATCAGCGATGTGTCCTGATCATCGTGCTCCCTTCCGTTGGGATCGGGGAGGCCCGGGTGACATAGATCAGGAAACCACCCTAATAAAGCCCTATTGTGGGCTTGGCCGGAGCAAGGTTGCTCCGGCCGACTCCCGGCGGCACGGCGGCACGCCAGTGGGTTAGGGATGGTTGCGGGGGAGGTGAGGGACATGGTGCTCACCTAGGTTTGCGGCGAGGAGCGGCGGCGGCGGCGGTGGAGCGATGCCCTAGCTGCACGAGATCCGGCTCGGGTTCCAAGGCAGCTGCGGCCACGGCGGCGGCCCGAACACCTCGGGGACGACGGCGGCGGGTCCCCTGAGGCCGAGAGGAGGAGGTGGGACCGCGGCGGCGATCCATGGCTTGAGCGCGGTAGCCCGAGCATGGCTCGGTCAAGGGCGGCGGCGGCGGCGCCTACGCGCGCGGCGGCGACGGCGGCGCTCGGGCGGCTCCGATCGGTGGCGTGTCGCCCGAGGTTGAAGGAGGAGGCGGCGACGGCTGCGGATGCCCGCGGCTCGGGCATGACCGCCGAGCCACAGGCTCGGTACGAAGAAGGTCGGCGGCGGCGCCCAAGGTGCGCGGCGGTGGCGGCGACGCTGCAGGTGGCCGGGCGGCGAGGCCAACGGCGGCGGCTCGCCGGAGGAGGTCGCGAAGGCGGCACGGCCGGCCAAGGTCGGTGGCGGCGCACGGAGGCGCGAGCCAAGCCGGCTCGACTGCCGGTCTAGGTGGCTACTGAGCTCTGGCGGCGCCGTGAGGCACGCGCGGACGGCGAGGGCCGGCGGTGACGTCGTCGGAGGCTGAGCCTCGGTCGAGGGATATGATCATCCAGGTGATAGATGATCTCTGGGTTCACCAATAGAGGGAGAAAGGTAAAATGGAGAGGGAAAAAGCTGAGGGGAGGCCGAGGAGCACTTTCCGGCGGCCAGGGATGGTCGCCGGCGGCCAGAGCATGAGCACGGGCAGGGCAGATGGCTTTTGTGATGGCTAGGGTGGACTAGGTCGGCTGGGAAGGCTTATTAGGGTTAGGGTTCCATAGATGAACCGTAGAATGCAAAAAGGCTATAATCTACATGCTCCAAATTGCGGAAAAGCCCATCAAAACTCAATATTTTATATTGAGTCCTTCGCAGCGCGAGTAAATCGCGTGCCCACACCTCCACTTTCGATCTTGCGCGATTCGGTACATAAAATATAGGGACTTTTGCAAAAATACCATCTTGCCATTTCCGACCTCTCCTCGATTAACTCGCAATTTCCACAGATCCGTTCTTCGGATTTACGAACGGATTGCACCAGTGCGTTCAGCACGACGAAAACAATGAACCCATGATTTTGTTTCGCCTCGATCGGTCGCATATTCGCAACCAAACCTATTCGCTCTCCAAGTATCTGATCTTGCCAACATTGACCCCTTTGCGATCATCTTGCAATATCCGACGATCCGCTCGTCCGATTTGCAAACGGATTGTGCCATCACGTTCAGCACGTCGGGGGCATCGAAACTACCATTTTGTTTCATCAAGTTTGGTCGCCGATTTGCGACGGAACCCATCTGCTCTCCGCTAATCCATATACTACACATATATAATTGTGTAAACCGATAAATCATGAGTTTCGTGCCTGAATTCTACTTCACTATCACTAGTAGGGGCTTCAAACATCCACTACCTAACACTAGGTCACATGCACGGAGTCCGAGAAGTTTCACATTGCAAGAATAGCAAAGTGCAGAAACCCTCTTTTCAATTAAGCCCCCTTTTCTCGAAAACCGTGCATCGAATCAGAAATCCGTCAGTGCCATTGATTCCAGAATATCTGAACCGTTCAAAACGAGCTATTGGACCACTATGAACGGAGTCCGATACGTACCAGAAGCCAACTCTCCCCCGCGGCTTCACCGAAAAACTGAAGTTACTATTCACTTGAGTCAAACTTCATAATCGCGTATCTTCTCCGTTTTAGCTCATTTTCTCCTGAAACTTGACGAGTGCTTATGTAATTAAATTACACACATAAACATCATCAATAGAGAGTCAAATGGCACAGACAAAATTTCAGTCTTCACATTATCCCCTCCTTATAAGAAGTTTCGTCCCCGAAACTTGACCAGGTACCCACCATAACTAATTTGGATACTGGTCCGCCCATGCGGTATCACCTTTGGGTACAGGTCAATCACATTTCCTTGTGTTTGAACCGAATCAACTTTCAAATAAGGAAAGGATAGAACTACGGTCCCAATTGGACAAGACGAGGGTATATATTCCAACCCAAATCTACTAACCCAGACTCACTGGGATCACATCCATCTCATAACCTGCGGACAAAGACAGTCTCGCAACCAGGATTATCTAATCCCAACTTACCAATTCTGAGATAATAATTTATCCCTCAGAATTAGGAGGCCCACTCAATTTTAGTCCGCATAGCCGTAGCCGACTCGGCTACGTCGAAAGTTCACAGGACAACACAACAAGTTCGGAGTGTAATCTCAAAGGCCGAAACATCATACTTCGACTCGTCCACAACCTCGATTAGCAGTGACGATCAGTCAACTGCGCAAAGCCTGCCCGGGATTAACCTAAGCTTACTACGTGGTCAGAGATGACCAACACTCTAGCTTTCCCTCAAGACACTCTATCGAACACATCGACCCAATCCATAAGACCCAACAGGGAAAGGTATTTCATCCAACTTTCAACAGTATATTGTCTGCAGCCAATATACTTATAAAAAAAAAGCGAAATATCCGAAGATCCACTACCAACAACAGGTTGGAAGTGTGACACATCGAAGTATCAAACCACTTGATACCTCTTTACTGAACCAAGAGTTCACAACCATTCTCATTGAAACATCGACTTTACAAGTCGACAATCGAACTCATAACGACTTTGTACCGACTCACGGGGAGTCTCATAGCTTCCAACCTGAAAGCTACAAGTGACCCTATGTCGCGAACACGCAACTAAGGCTTTAGAAAATAGTTTATCAAACCAATTTCCGCACCATTACCGAGCTTTACTCGAAACTCCGAGAACTCCGACAAGACCCAGGAGTGTCTCGAGTCAAGACGGATCCTAATAAATCACGTACTATCCTATGACACACCATTCTAGGTGTTAAGGATATCTGCATACGATGTATGCACTAACAAAGACTTGACACCGAACTGTGTCTAACCGATTCGAGTACACGTCAGTTTGACGTATATCGAATTAAAGGTCAAAAGACCCGAACTGCTGATTCCATCAGCAAACGAAAAGGAGTAGGCGTCACAACCTTACTCAAAATACCTGCGAAGGCAACACCAACGTTGCAGTCGCCAAGATAGCTACCAGCTACTAACCAAAGCCCTGGACTACCCCCAAGTAGCCCCAAAGAAGTCACGACCGTAACAGGTCTATGTGCCGTCTCCGTAGAGACACTCGCAACAGCTCCCGTGTCCAAAGTAGGAAAAGTGGCCCGAGCGTCGGCAGTCAAGATACTCACCTAGGCCCGTAAATCACTGGCCCTTCAAGGCCCCAGCTGACATCAGGGGAACCTCCCCACCACTCGATGTCCAAGTACACTGCCACTACTTCCTGACCGAGACACCAGCTTGTGCGAAAACTGAAGTACATAGGAAAATACCCGTGCACTCCGAGTTTACCCAACTCGAATGCAACCAAGGACACAAGTCCAAATCGCGCATTCTCACGTGCCTATAAACCGTAGGTGTTCCTGGGGTCAACCTAACCAATGGTTCAGTTCTCTTTTATATTTTTTAAAACAACCTGTGAATGGTGTTGTGGTTGTTACTTGTCTCTGATACCACTTTAATTTGTCACGCCCCGGGTCATTTTAGAGTATAAAAACAGCGGAATTCTTATTTTTTTTTTAAATCCTGACCCCCAAGGACGTACCAGACCTACCACAAATACAGAGAGACCACTGTACACACGGACAGAATCTCCACTGTATTTGCACTGCATCGCACAAGTACAGAGAATGAAATACAGCCAAACAACCACAACCAAATATACAGATATTTATTACAACCAACATACACATATCCACACCATTCACTACAGGTTCATTCACATTTACTCATTCATAAAACCACATCTATCATTTGAAATGTTTCCTACTCGGAAACTGATTTTGAAATGCTAAGTTATAAAATCCACAAGGAAAGCTTTTGAAATCTATTTCCCACACGAAAACCTTTTCTTTTTAAAACGCTACCACGAGGGGTAGAAAACCATTTTATCACATAAAACCCAAAGCCTTTTATTACATTATAAAACATCTCATATTCAAAAGCAAATACTGAACTGAATCATAAATAAGTCTAAGTCATAAAACATGAAGGGTAAAGGAATAACCGACAAAAGGACGGAGCTATGTCGCGAACTAGACTCGCTCCTCACCAGCTGTCCCACTAACTCCTGCAATGCCACCTGAAAAAGAAGGCGAGGGGTGAGAACATGTAAACATGTCTCCCCCTCCCAGTGGATACCTCGCGGAGATAGACACAAGAGGAGATAATAAAAGTACAGTAGCTATGATAAACAAATAAACGGGAGAGATATACAGATATGAAACAACAGCAACTGTAAGTATGCGTCAACAGGTATAGAAGATCAAAAGTACCCAATTTGAACCAATGCTCTCTTGGTCAGCATTGCAGACCTCAAGCCAATGCCCCTACTACTCTCCAGTGCATATAATCCCTCTTGGGCTCACGGGTCGAACCTCTGCGACCACTTTTTCGGAAAAGAACACCCTCTTGCAGTGGATCAGACCGCCTGTGTTCTTGAAATGCGACGAGTACGTATCGGGCGATCAATGTAGATATGCTTAAAGATCATCCATCGGGAACGAGCTGACAATCCTGCCCCCAGGGCCCATCGACCACGTGGGTCGTCAAGTAATCAGAAAAACCAACCAAGTACCAAGTACTGAGTGTGACTGACCAAATAGGTCCCAAGTATGCAAAGTAACTGACCAACCAGGTCCCCAAGTAGAGAAGAAACTGACCAACCAGGTCTCGAGTAAGAATGTAACTGATGGAAGCTACTGAGCAGAGTAAAGCTAGAGTAATCTAATGTAAGAGTATATAGTAAGAATAAAAGTAATACGATGCACGAGTATGAAATAAGCAAAGTAAAGGCAAGGGGTGAAGGAATCGTCACCAAGCTTGCACCACTGAACGAACGTCGAGTCGAGATACCCACCTGTGTATGTACGTGGAAGTCGATCTGCTGACTGTGAAGCACCCGAACCTACGAAAGGTCCACTGGGTTAGAATCTAACCCACCAACAGAAGTGTCGCTACTCACAACGCCCTACTAACTAACCCCACGGGAATAGGTTTCCCAAAACCGATCACCATAATATGCCGGAAGTCCCGTAAACCTCACCGGGACTCCGTCGGGACCCACGAACTGTCCCGGAACGCAACGACTCATACCAAGAGTATGCCCCAAACACTCTTATTCGGATGTTTTGGCAAAGAAACATAAAGTAACACTATAATACAATTATCGTCGGATAATTGTACGACTACGGGTTCCCGGAAGTGTCTACTTCGACACCGGAACCCACCGTCGCTCACCCGTCATTTCCGAACCATCGAAATGACAAGAGTGACCAGCTAACAAGGCTCAGCGACCACACAATAGTTCACGAAGCACCGTCGAAATAATTCCGAACCGAACCCGCGTTCCGTCAGCGAATTTCGCCGAGAAACGCATCGAAAATGCATTTTCGATCTTCGCAATGGCCTGGGGCCTTGGACAATCAGTCCCAAGGTTACCCACAACTCACACTTGCTGTCCACAGCAACCTCGAAGAGCACAATTACACAAAAGCCGTCCCGACAACCCAAAATCGCATTATTTTATGTGATTTCGGCGCTGTTATGGTCCGACTACTCAAACCAGGGCTTATTCAGCCAAACCAAGACACCCGCTGGTAGGTCTAGGCGTGCCGGAGACCGTGCTCACCTTTCGGGGCAATTTCGGACACTGTGGAGAGCGCGGGAGCAACCCGAAGTTCAGCGAACTGCGCGCACCGCATGAAAAACATGGAAATTCTCACTAACCAGGGACTCGTTGACCCTAAATGTGGTCACCACTGTGATCGTCACTAACAGACGATCACCGTGCTCCCCTCCGAGGCAGGAATGACCTCGTGTCTCCGAACCACGCGCGCAAGCCGAGACAAGCGACCAAAAAGGTCCAAAAAGGACTGACACTGCCGAAACAGCGGATCGGGGTCTCCCCGAAAGAAAATAAGGTGAGCACGATGATCAGCGATGTGTCCTGATCATCGTGCTCCCTTCCGTTGGGATCGAGGAGGCCCGGGTGACACAGATCAGGAAACCACCCTAATAAAGCCCTATTGTGGGCTTGGCCGGAGCAAGGTTGCTCCGGCCGACTCCCGGAGGCACGGCGGCACGCCAGTGGGTCAGGGATGGTTGCGGGGGAGGTGAGGGACACGGTGCTCACCTAGGTTTGAGGCGAGGAGCGGCGGCGGCGGCGGTGGAGCGATGCCCTAACTGCACGAGATCCGGCTCGGGTTCCAAGGCAGCTGCGGCCACGGCGGCGGCCCGAACACCTCGGGGACGACGGCGGCGGGTGCCCGAGGCCGAGGAGGAGGAGGAAGCGACGGGTGACCGCGGCGGCGGTCCATGGCTTGAGCGCGGTAGCTGAGCATGGCTCGGTCAAGGCGGCGGCGGCGGCCTACGCGCCGGCGGCGACGGGCCGCGGATGCCCGCCGGCTCGGGCATGACCGCTCGAGCCTGGGCTCGGTGCGAAGGTCCGGGCGGCGGTGCCCAAGGTGCTCGGCGGTGGTGGCGACGCTGGGTGGACCGGGCGGCGGAGGCCAACGGGGCGGCTCGCGGAGGTCCGAGGAAGGCGGCACGGCCAAGGTCGCTGGCGGCGCACGGAGGCAGAGCCAAGCCCGACTCGGCCTGCTTCGGTGCAGGTGGGCTGCGAGCTCCAGGCGGCACCGGCGGGGCACGCGGACGGCGAGGGCCGGCGGTGACGTCGTCGGAGGCTGAGCCTCGGTCGAGGGATATGATCATCCAGGTGATAGATGATCTCTGGGTTCACCAATAGAGGGAGAAAGGTAAAATGGAGAGGGAAAAAGCTGAGGGGAGGCCGAGGAGCACTTTCCGGCGGCCAGGGATGGTCGCCGGCGGCCAGAGCATGAGCACGGGCAGGGCAGAGGGCTTCTGTGACGGCTAGGGTGGACTAGGTCGGCTGGGAAGGCTTATTAGGGTTAGGGTTCCATAGATGAACCGTAGAATGCAAAAAGGCTATAATCTACCTGCTCCAAATTGCGGAAAAGCCCATCAAAACTCAATATTTTATATTGAGTCCTTCGCAGCGCGAGTAAATCGCGTGCCCACACCTCCACTTCCGATCTTGCGCGATTCGGTACATAAAATATAGGGACTTTTGCAAAAATACCATCTTGCCATTTCCGACCTCTCCTCGATTAACTCGCAATTTCCACAGATCCGTTCGTCGGATTTACGAACGGATTGCACCAGTGCCTTCACCACGACGAAAACAATGAACCCATGATTTTGTTTCGCCTCGATCGGTCGCAGATTCGCAACCAAACCTATTCGCTCTCCAAGTATCTGATCTTGCCAACATTGACCCCCTTGCGATCATCTTGCAATATCCGACGATCCGCTAGTCTGATTTGCAAACGGATTGCGTCATCACGTTCAGCACGTCGGGGGCATCGAAACTACCATTTTGTTTCATCAAGTTTGGTCGCCGATTTGTGACGGAACCCATCTGCTCTCCGCTAATCCATATACTACACATATATAATTGTGTAAACCGATAAATCATGAGTTTCGTGCCTGAATTCTACTTCACTATCACTAGTAGGGGCTTCAAACATCCACTACCTAACTCTAGGCCATATGCACGGAGTCCGAGAAGTTTCACATTGCAAGAATAGCAAAGTGCAGAAACCCTCTTTTCAATTAAGCCCCTTTTTCTCGAAAACCGTGCATCGGATCAGAAATCCGTCAGTGCCATTGATTCCAGAATATCTGAACCGTTCAAAACGAGCTATTGGACCACTATGAACGGAGTCCGATACGTACCAGAAACCAACTCTCCTCCGCGGCTTCACCGAAAAACTGAAGTTACTATTCACTTAAGTCAAACTTCATAATCGCGTATCTTCTCCGTTTTAGATCATTTTCTCCTGAAACTTGACGAGTGCTTATGTAATTAAATTACACACATAAACATCATCAACAGAGAGTCAAATGGCACAGACAAAATTTTAGTCTTCACATCGCAACTCAAAACAATGATTGTTGCACAATCGTTCCGATCCGGGTTCCCAGAAGCGTCGGATTTGACACCGGAACCCCAAGTCGCTCACCCGATGATTCTGAACTCTCGAAACCACGTGGGTGACCACCCAACAAGGCTTAGCGACGTCACAAATACCCTACAACAGTTGCCGGAAGAATTCCCAGCCAAAACTACGTTCCGTCGGCAAATTTCGCCGCGAAACGCTCCGAAAATCACTTTTGATTTTTCTGTAAATATTCAGGGCCTTGGACAATCAGTCCAGAGGTTACCCATAGTATTCCTACACTGTCTATAGCAACCACGAATTTTAAAATTGCATAAAAGCCCCTGTCGTAGCTTAAAATCGCATTATTTCATGCGATTTCAGGCTTTTATGGACCGTACACGCAAACCAGTGTTCAATAAATCTTGTGATCTCACTCGCTGTAAGACTTCGACGTGCCGAAGACTGTGCTCACCTTTCGGAGCACTGTCGGGCTTCGTAGCACGCGCACAAGCGACGTGAAATCAGCAAAATATCGCGCATAGCGCGTAAAGTGTGACCGTCCTGTTAATTGGGGCATCTATATCTAGAACGGAGGTGAGCATCGCGTTCAGCACGAAATTCCGATGATCGTGCTCACCTCACTAGGTCAAAAAGACCTACTGGAACCTCGGGAATAGTGCCCTAAACCAGGAACTAGGTGCTGTTATTGAACTACACAGCATACCTGACCAGGGGAGCTAGGGCTCGTCGCCGGCGGTCAGGCGGCGGGCGGTCCGGTCGGTGAGGGTGCGCTGTGTCGGGAGGTCAGGGCACCCGCCGGCCGGCGCACGGAGGATGGCCGGAGGCGCGGCGGAGGAGATCAAAACCCTCCTTGTTCTCGGGTTTGGGGGCATCCGGCGCGGCGGCGGTCGGAGGTGGTCGGGGCGGCTGCGATCGGCGCCGGAGGTCGAGGGAGTGACGTGCTCCTCCGTTGGGCGGCGTCGGCGCCAAGAAGCTGAGGGCACCCGACCTCGGTCTGCACCAAAACCGAGCAGCTGTGGGGACTTGCAGCGGTGGTCGGTGGCGTACGGGGGTGCCGGGGATCGCGCGCCGGAGATGGCCTGAGGTCGGGGAAGGGCAACCCGACCCTTCCTAGGTGTTGGTGGTGCGCGGTTCAAGCTCCAATCCGAGCTCAGCCAGGCTGCACCAAAGTTGGCCGCCGTTGGCTTCCATGGCTCCGGCGGCGTTCGGCGACGGCGGGGATGGCCGGAGGAGGAAGCCCGGGATGGATCTCAACCTAGGGATGTCGGATCTAGGCTTTGACAGTTCTCTCGGGGCTCCACAGCAAGAGAGAAGGGAGATGGTGGGAGAAGGAGATAGAGGAAGAGCCCGGGGGTTATTTACGGCGGCCGGAGTCCCTCGCCGGCGGCAGGAGCGTGCGCACGGGGAGGCAGGGAGGTGATGGAGGTTGCTGAAGATGGTTTTGTGCGGCTGGGGAGGTGAAAGGCCTAAGATTAGAGTTTGGGTTCATGGAAACCCTAAAATCCAAACTATATTCATATTGGCCATCTTGCAATTAAGCCCTCCACAGTCAACTATTCTCAATCCAGTCCCTGTCATTAGTTGAATTACGCACAGAAGTCCCTCCACATTCAAAATCACGCAATTCGGCCCATAAAATATTAGGTTTCTTCGCGTTTCGCCGTTTTGCGATTTTTGACCCCTCTGTGTTCTTTTTGCGATTCTCGAAGATCCGTCCGTCGGATTTCCGATCGGATCGCGCCAGCGCGTTCAGTACGTCGCGAACATCGAATCTAGCATTTTATTTCGTTCGATTTGGTCTCGGATTCGCGAAGTACCAAACCTCCTCACTTTCTCCTTAATTCCCTAATTATTTGTTTATTTATGTCAAATCGTTCAAAACCCTTTTTCTCGATATCCGTGCATCAGAATCCAATTCTGTCAGTGCCATTGGATTCAGAATGGTTGAACCGTTCGAAACGAGCTATTGAAGTGCTATATTCGGAATTCTGTACGCACCGGGACCATTCTCTACTCCGCGATTTACCGAAAATCCGGAGTTACTATTCACTTTAAGTCAGAATTCCGGATCGCATAACTCTTTCGTTTTAACTCATTTTCACCCAAAATTTGACGAGTACTTTTGTAATTAAATTACACACAATAACATCGTCAACAAAAGGGTCTATTTATTATGACAAAAATGTCGATTATTACAATATTTTTATCTCAACATTGAATAATTAAAAATTAAAGAACAAACCAAAGTATTTTTCTTCCTGAAAAATATGTAAACCAAATAATGAAAATGAATGAGCCGGTAAATAAATAAAAAAAAAGGGGCAATTGCTTATATATCCCTGAAAAGTTTCCGATTTTTCGATTTACCCCTCTTAGAAGACTAATATTGAAAATACCCCTCCTACGTTCCAACTTATTTCTAATATACCCTTAGAGTTAAAATCTGTTAAGTAACTCTGTTATCTCTGTAAAGTTACTATTTTGCCCTTTTCAAATATACCCTTCTACCATCACTATCTTTCTTATTTGCCCTTAAAGTCAAGGGCACAAAAGTATTTCGACTTTTAATTTTTTCCAATATACCCCTCTACCGTCACCAACCTTTCTTATTTGCCCTTAAGTTAAGGGCAAAATTGGTATTTTAATTTTTTTAACTGTGGTAGATATTTAACTCACGTTTAACCCAGATTAACTTAACAGGAGATAACTGCGGGGGTATTTTGCAATAACGGTGGAACGTATGAGGGGCATTTTAGAAAGAAAAAAAAAGTAAGGGTAGATCGGATATTTTCAGACGCATGAAGGGTATATAGGCAATTATCCCAAAAAAAAAATACATTGTAATATTAAGAAAGATAAGTAATGTTTCAAATTTTCATCATGGTAGAAATTACAAATTTATTAAAATTAAAAATTTAATAACAGTGAGCACTATCTTTGCTAGCCTTTGTGGCAGGTTGACCATTGTGTCGCTACGATGAAGGAATACCCTAGCTACAAAATCAACCAATCAAATACACGGTTCGTAATTTCAAATTAGTGAAGGAATCAATAGATAATTAGCTAAAACACCAAAGTAAGACTAACCAAAAAAGCATTTGAAAATTAAAAATGAATATTTTTATACTACTAAAGTTCACATTATTAATCAAGTACCATGCATGAACCAGTAGTCGCGATCTTAAGTGTCTTAATTCATACTTACATTATTTTCATAAATGAGTAATCTAATATACAAAACAGAATTATATTGTTAAAGATCTTATCGTAATCCTTATTAAAAATAGAAGTAAATATGCATTAAATATAGCTCACAAATATCCCATTATCCTGCATCTCCTCTTTGTGGAGCAAAGCATATAATTTGTCAATAGACTTTGTCATTTGAATTTTGCCCTTTTCGTTCTTTAGTTGATCGAACTTGCTGATTCTTTGTCCAATCTAAAGTTTCAAGGGTATCATGAAAAGGGAAGCCTTTTTTGTTTAATTTAAAATTCTAATCCAGCTTCAATAGAAAGAAAAGTTCAATATTGTCCTTAAAAATTATAATTACAATCTCCAACTTTTTTATCCTAAATGATTCTTTTCTATGTCACAAAAAATAATACAATCCTTCACTAACAGTTCATAGAGGAATTCATCAAAAATTTCTAAATCATTTGTACCCTATATAGATTTATCTTTTTTTTCTTTTCAAAGAAACATCATCACCTCCAACAAACTCCAGTCAGGCTTAAATGTGAACTCTTTTCAGGTTGTAATATTTTAATCCATATTGTGTCCAAACTTGTAGGCAATTTAGTTAATTTGGAAGATTATTTGAAGATATAAAATTATAATTCATAATTTCAATGTCAATTTAACCAATTTTTATACGGTACATTTAATGAGAGAGAATGTAGAGACTCATAAATAAGCTGAACTTATTGGTTACAACCTAATCCATTTCTAAGATGTAGCATATAATAGCACATGAACATAAGACCTAATGAAGGACCAGTCAAAACCAAAGAATTATTTAGCCTTCAACAAATTATATATGTTTTCATATAATTAGTTTAGATTATGGGGGCAAAACAACATATTCTTTGTTTATTTAAGCATTGCAATACTAAACCAAAAGTGGAAAGCATATTATGACATTTTACATTTAATTTAGATATATGAGTCAAGTGCGTATTCTAATTGCTAATAATATTATTTAGAGAATCGTCAAAAAGTAGCGTTGCATGCATGAATTGGTAATTAATCGAACACTTAGAGGGCAATATAGCCTCTGTAGAAATTTCACGAAGTAGATAGTACCTTATGTACCGATGTCGAAATCAAGACAGAGAGTTCCTCCAAACTTTAGAACGAAGACCACACATTTCTCACCTTGAAATTAACAAAAAAATTCAAAACATCACCAAATAATATACTAACAACAACACAACAGGACAAAAAAACTAAAAAAATTGAGTGGGCTCACATTATTAAATTTATTTTTCTTTACATTGGATTAGCAATTCATAACAATATGAAATAATTAAAGATTTCAAATACCAGGCTAGAAATGTTTTACATATTATGCAGAATGGAGTTAACCCCTAAACTTTTACTTAATATATATAAAAACCTCATAAATCGAGGAAAAAGTACTTGTACATCAAATGAGAATTATCTCTTCATAAATTATATATTGTAAGAAACCAAAAAAGGGATAACCAAGTCTGCTATTTAATCCAACAAATCAAAATTGAAATATACAACATAGCAAAATGATAATTGATATGCGAAAAACTATACCCTCTACAATCATCAAAATGCTCACTATTGAATATGGTTTGGATTAAGTTGTCTGTGGTTAAATTGGGTCACTCGGGAGTGATATATACAATACATAATTTGAGAGTTGCAAAATGGTTTGAGAAGGAGCCACGTTGCCCACTAAGGTATGGGCCAATAGTGACTTGCCATGTGTTCTAAAAAATTTTGGATGCACCTATTGCAACGTAAGCCATGTGTTCTAAAAATTTTGAATGCACTCATTGCAACGTAAACCGACTCTAAAATATTGTTCAAACATAAGTTTATGTAGAATAATATATTATTTAAATATTTTATATCTATATCTATCTATTTTTTTATTAATGTATACAAGACTACTTTATAAATTCTTTGTATTTTTTTCGTTATAATTTTTTCAATTTTAAAGCTTTAATTATAATATATTTTAATTGATTGAAATACTACCTATCCGCTGCGAAGCGCGGATCCTATACTAGTATTGTTCATTTGTCGAAATAGATTTAAGACAATATGGTGTACTCACTCTGTATTAAAGTCATATTATTAGCATTTTCATTGTGTAGAATATAGAACTATACAAAGGGCAAGTTCAATTCGCAATAGAAATCAGAACCACAAAATGGATGTCTATGAGATTGACTCATTTTGTTATTTCTTTTGGTTTGCAACCAGAGTAAGATTTGTAATTGATAATCGTTTTCCATCTTGGAATGTGATGTTGATATTGTCTATTAGGCTGGATTAAAACTTATGCGATTCGCATGGAAGATGGAATTAGATTCCAACTGACCAGACCCTATTTGAAAAAGAAAGATTTACTAAAAAGAAAAGATATGCATTGAGATTGTGCCAAATAAGGTCGATTAAGCGACCTACCAATTCAGACGAAGAATAATAGTAATTACATTTCTTACAAAAAAAGGTCAAAATAATTTTTTTTAATATGACACTTTACCTTTCTAAAATTACAGGATGAAACACTCAACGGGAAGAAAAGCATCACGAAGAAGAGATCATGCAAAATATCAGAAGAACAGCTACTGCAACTTGGTCAATATCGCACTCTAGTCCTCATAAGTCAAATAAATTTTTTTTTTTTTTGCCTTAGCAAATAACATTTTGTTCCTAAGACATTGTTTTACAACAAAAATCAACCTAAGGCTGAACGGGTACCTCCAAATGTCACTCATAACGAAGCTCCTCTCAACCAGTTGCTCGCTCTGAACCACCACCCTGTCTGAATTGTGCTGAATGGGGGATGAATAACTGTGGCTGACCTTGTAGTGGACCTGCTATTCCTAGAACATCAGTCAACAAAGCATAGTTACAACAATAAAAATCTGCTAGATTATAGGATGCATCTCGTTAAGTGATAAAATAACATAAATGTATAGTATACATGAATCCAATTTACGCTAGTCAAAATAACAAAACTGGTGGCCTTATTTCAATGTATTTAATAATATTTCTAATGCAAAATAACATCTAAATGACTTTAGATACCAACCAAATATTGCATTAAATATCCATGAAATTCTAAAGTTTCATGTTCCAAAAGGCTGAAGCTTAAAGTGCAACATATATTATGACAAATTAAGTCGTAGTACAGGGGACGGAACAGGGACGATCCTAAACACCAAGCGCTCAACTCTTTACATGGTTTGATCGAGTGTTTTGATCAACACTCAATCAAACTAAGCATGTTTCTAAATTCAGCAATCAAAGCCATCAAATTCACCGAAACCCAGGTCGAATTCGAAGAAAAATTCCCAATTGTAGTGATTAGAGTTCATTTATGACATAAAGCATAGTTACAACAATAAAAATCTGCTAGATTATAGGATATGCATCTCGTTAAGTGATAAAATAACATAAATGTATAGTATAGCATGAATCCAATTTACGCTAGTCAAAATAACAAAACTGGTGGCCTTATTTCAATGTATTTAATAATATTTCTAATGCAAAATAACATCTAAATGGAAAAGAGGAAATGGTTGTGAACCGAAGCAAACCAATGTTTTCATCGGGTAAGGGAAGCGGCAGGTTGCAGGGATCAGACTCAGGGGAAGGGGCGAAGCGGAGGGTTGCAGGGATCGGACTCAGTGGAAGGGGCGAATGTAGGTTATAGGTCTCAAGGATCTAAAAGGTAATTAACACCTAGAGGGGGGTGAATAGGTGTACAATGGCCAATTAAAAACTTTTGATGCGATTTTAAAGTAAATGCGGAATATAAAATCAACACACTAAGATTTTACGTGGGAAAACTCCACCAGGAGTGAAAAACCCACGGGACCGATCACACGAAAATCCACTAAGAAACAATTGAGTACAAGGCGATTCACCCACGACTTTACCCAATTTGCCGAATCTTCAATATGGATCTCCTTCGCTGGTCTACCACGCCGCAACTCCTTGCCGCGTCAAAGCTTCGACTCCTCAAAGCTTCCACCGAGTCCTCGGCCTCTCACGCGATCCCCGCGTCACCCTCCGTCCGGAGTTGTAGAAGAAAACTTTTGGTGATCTTAACGATTAACGAACCATAGACAATGGGGAACCCTTTTAGTCAATCATCAAGTTGATTCATAAAGGAGTATTCAAAGAGAAAACCTAGAATCAATCTCGACGATCAACAAAATAAAACTCGCTTTAAGAATTGAATCATAAAGCTCTAAAACGAGTTTTAGGGTTTTGAAAGAGGATCTAAACTATATGAATATTCAGCGATACAATCCTTGAACCCCCCATGGTCTATTTATAGTGATAGAAGACTTAGAATTAGAGTAGAATTGAAATCTGCCAATTTAGGAAACAAACCCGACACCAAGGTCCGGACCTCACAAGTGAAGACCGGTCCTAGGAGTTCGGACTTAGTTCTTTCAACCAGTTCCATCGTTAAATTTATATATATATGATTAATCAAGGTCCGGTCTTAGCCCTGAGGTCCGGTCTTAGCATGTGCAACAACAAAGTTCAAGCCTCAGGATCCGGACTTAGACTCTAGGTCAATGTTGCGCCTGAGACATGCTCTCGGGATCCGGATCTAAACCATAGGTCCAGATCTGCATTAAGGCTGCGCAAGAAGACTGCTCTCGCGATCCGGATCTAAACCAAAGGTCCGGACTTAGATCATAGTTTTTCCAGATTTTGAAAATAGTTAAATTGAGATTAATTCAAGTCTTCTAACTACTAAATCTTTTATCAAATCACCAGAAATTATCTTAAATTCATACCTGAGGTGACGAGCTTCTTTGCCAAGTCTTGAATCTTCAAATTTCTTCTTTGTGCTTTTGACTTCTTCAAGACTCCAATAACTTCACGAAATCCGCCAACTTATAAAATCCTTAACGTGAAACGCGGGTTTAACAATGACGAGTTCTGAGATCGAACTTCGAGGAAGAAGCTGACAAACGAGTACTTGAGGATCGGATTTCAGGAAGGGGCGGTTTGTAGGAAGAAGTGAAACGTCGGGTTGCGGGAAGGCGTGGTTACGAAAGACGAAAAGGCTGACGCGACTTCGAAAAGAAGCGAAAAGCGACGAATTACGTGAGATCGGACGCTGAGAAAGAAGCCAACAGCTGAGGTAAGTGCTGAGATCGAACTCAGAGAAGAAACGCAGTTTGTAGGAAAGGAAGCCCAGCATCAGGTTTCGGGTTACGAAGGAAGAAGCGGTTGAAAGGGCGGTTGCGAGAGAGAAAGAGCGAGCGAAGAAACGAAGCGGGGAAGCGAGCTGGGTAACGAGGATCAGGGATTAGGGAAGAAGGAGCCAGCAGACGACGAGGTTCGGTGAAAGGATTAAACATAAATTGGCACGTGGATGCCTAATACGGAGATTAATAGAGGTTATATATATATATATACCCAATTTCTTTCCAATATCTTTCCTCTCTCATTCTAACCACCCATCAAACTTGATGGGTGGTTAGAAAGTTAGGAGCATGAGGGCTGTTGTGCATCTAATAGCACGATAGCAGTGCTCTCTCTCTCTCTCTCTCTCTCTCTCTCTCTCTCTCTCTCTCTCTCTCTCTCTATATATATATATATATATATATATATATATATAGTGTAGAGCTATTATGCTATTGGAAGTATAGAGAGTTTTATGCTTCTGACTTTTTGACCCTTGGATCAAAAATTGTACGGTTCGGAAGCACCGGATTCTCTATGCTTCCGATAGCATAGTAGCTTTACTATATATATATAGTCCGCTATACTATTGATAGCACAAAGCACTTGGTGTTATCAAGTTTTCAGTTAGATTAATCCCTTTGATTATTTTTACCGTTAGATTATATTATTCAACCAACCACCCACTCAATCCTTGGATGCCCACATCATTCTAACCGCATATTTCTAATTCAAAGGGCTAAAAGATCAATAGCACCAACAACTTGGTGCTATTGATAGTATGCCAGTCAAGTTTTATATATATATATATATATATATATATAGAGTTGAGCTAGAATACTCTCAAAAGCACCAACCCCTTGGTGCTTTTGAGTTTCCAGCCCTTGGATCTATTTTTTGTTTACTAATACCCCTTGGATCAAACACTATTCCACCTACCACTACCTACCACCATTTATTACCACCTACCACCATCATCTCAACCCTACATCTCTCCAATCAATGGCTAAAAACTCAAAAGCACCAAGCCTGTGGTGCTTTTGAGAGTATTCTAGCTCAACTATATATATATATATGAGTAGGGCTACTGTGCTATTAATAGCACAGCAGCCCTTGTGCTCCTAAGTTTTTAACCATCCATCAATTTTGATGGGTGGTTAAGGTGAGAGAGATAAGAGAAATTGATGAGATATTAAAAAAAAATGAGAAATTGAGAACATTAATTTCTCTCCAAATTCTCTTCTCTCTCTCACCTTAACCACCCATCAAAATTGATGGATGGTTAAAAACTTAGAGCACATGGCCGCCGTGCTATTAATAGCACAAGAGTTCTACTCTATATATATATATATATATATATATATATATAGAGAGAGAGAGAGAGAGAGAGAGAGAGAGAGAGAGAGAGAGAGAGGTAATTAAAGTGAATTCCTTTTAATAGGTCTGTTGAGCCAATCAGGCGCAGAGAGATGGTACGCCGATAGTCCATTTAGGAATAGCAATTTTGCTGTGCACTGGGAGTATCAAAAGAAGTATGGACCGCGTCAAATGAGAGAAGTTACAGTAACCGCAAGCAGTTGCGAGCGGTTCCGATCGGCTGGAAGTGGTCCAAAATATCAGGAGATAGTGGCCGATCGTGTAATAGCTATAACTGATTCAAGGGTGACCTATAAATAGGTCAATGATGCCCTAAAAAAGGGTCTTTTTTTCTATGAACAAAAGACAATCCTTATTTTCTCGCATTTTATAGCATTTTTCTAGAAGTAGTTCGCTAAATAGAACCCTGAAGTCTGTCTGCCCCAGGGGCATCACTCCGTTGTAAACTAAATATCCTTCTATGTACTTCCCATCACTCGATTAATAGAAAGTCATTTCGACTCTTCAAGCGGATCAAATCTCGTTTTGTGGTAGCCATTCGGCTCTTCTTCTGGCTTAATTTTCGGCCTGCTCTGTATATTCATTCGGCCGAACCGAAATTTGAATAGAGTTTTCGAATCCGGCTGGCTCGATCCCTCGTCAGCCAAATCGCTTGATCTGCCGAAGGGCGCAAACTTCGAGGGTCATTAACCGCAGCCGTTCCTCACCCCGACGTGTTTCCCAAGGAGGATCTTTGACCGGGTCTAGGGTCAGAAAATTCGGCTACCAACAATTTTTTGGTACGCCCAGTGGGACAAATTTTAAGGTGAATTTTTATTTTATATAAATTATGGTTGATGATAATGCCATGAACCTTCGTAATAGGGTTGTTTCTAGAAATTCTAGGAGCGAACAATCTAGTAATTCGGAGAATGCTATGGAGCACCGAGGGGCTTTACCTGCCGCAGGTGAGACCAGTGGTCAATCTGGCTAACAAGAACCTAGTCTGGCCCAGGTGCTTGGGCAAATGACTAGGATCTTGCAAGCATTGGACCAAAACAGCCATACTAGCACTGCACGGCTGGATGCAATATTGGCCGCACTCACGGCCTCTAACTAGAATATTGCCCGAATAGGGTAATTTTTAACTCGCAATGAGCAACCGACAGCAGGCTTACAAGCGCCTGTGATAACACCGGTGTTACAAAATCCTGTAACACCGGCTAATGGGGTGCCCCAATATCAGGGGGCACTGTTTCAGGGAATTTATAGGCCGACAGTTGCCAACGCCAGTCAACAACCAGAAATAGTATGGGGGTTACCACCTCCCCCACCAGTAGCGGCATATGAGCCCCAAAACGTAGGGGCTATGGGGCAGGCTCCGAATGTATAAGGTGCTAACCCCGTGGTACAAAATTTTGTTCTACCACAAGGACCAAACGCGGCTCAGGCGCAAGCTCAAGTCCCCTTACAGGGAATTAATTGCACAGATCGAGGAAGCCATCCGAAATACATTCGGAGTAGGCGCAAGACTGGCAATGCGTCCTGTATTTAGATCACCATATCCCGCGAATATAGACGCGGAACATCCATATCCGGCAAATTGAAAAATGCCAAAGTTTGACAAGTTTTCCAGCGACGTGACCGAAAATACGATCGAGCACGTTGTACGGTTTACAGCTTAGTGCCGTAAAGCCGCGGCAGATTCGTTTTTAAAATTAAGGCTATTTAACACCTCGTTAATCAAGACGGGTTTTACTTGGTATACGAGTTTACCGGCTAATTCTGTCCGAGACTGGGATGAATTAAAAAGTAAAGTTCATGAACAATTTTATAGAATAGAGCCAGAATTATCGGTTGCAGATTTGGCTCAATTTAAACAGAGAATGGGAGAATTGGTTGACGAATATTTGAACCGATTTAAGACGATCCGGAGCCGTTTTTTTGTGAGAATGCCGGAGTCGGAATTTGCCGAAATGGTATTCAACGGCCTGCATTATAAAATCAAAGATCATTTTGAAGATAAGTTCTTTCTAAATCTCTTCTATTTGAAAGTTCGGGTTGCTCAATATGAGCAACTCCGAAGAGGTAACAATGAAGATCGGCCCAGGTGGAGCCGAAATAAAGATTGAAACAAGGGGAAGTAGAAAAATATTTCCTCCCTTAAAGAGTCTTCGACGGATGAAACGTCGAATTCGTCTGAAGAGTTTGAAGATTCGGCTAATGAAGCCGAAATATGCTCAGCCGAAATGGTTAGAAATAATCAATCATATAAATGTGCCTTATTAAAGCCTGCTAAATCAAGCGAGGCTAAGGCACACGTTTCAGCATTTAATTATTCGTTTGATATATCAAAAACTGATCTAATTTTTGATCGGTTGCTGAGGGATGGAAGGATTAAACTATATGAGAGTCAAACTATACCCCCTATAGAAGAGCTAAAGCACAGAAAATATTACAAATGGTACCACTCGTGGAGCCATAAGACAAGTGAATGTACTGCCTTTAAGAGGCAGATTCAAAAAGAGATAAATGAGGGTCGGTTCATTTTTGCCGACCAAGAAGGTAATAATATGAAAATTGATAAGAATCATTTTCCACCAGAGGTCAACGTGGTGAACATGAAAGGAAAGGAGAAAACTGCTGCAAAAAGGCAGATCCAAGAAGAAATAGACGAGGGTCGGCTCATTTTAGCCGACCAGAAAAGTGAAAATATTTTAATTAATAAAAGTGCGTTCCCTTGACAGGTTAACATGGTGAATGCTAAAGGAAAGAAGATTGCGGACAAAGTGACCGCAGATGACATAGCGGATGCAAAAAGAAACCTTCGGTTTTGCATAAGATGCAAGACCGAAAATGACAAAAAAAGATTGAGAAGTCATTATTAACGACAAGAAGAGAAACAACGAATGTAATAAATTAATGACATTTTCCGAGGAATGAGATGACATCCCTGAAAGAGACGAGTAAGAAGAGGATGGCTCAGAGGAAGCCTCCAACGAGACGGAACCGGAAGTCGACTTGGTTCAACACAAAAAAAATCTGTTGATGCAGAAAATTCTGCATGATTACTACAATAACAGAGGAAATGAGCGTCAAAACCGATGGAATTATTCAGAAAAATCATTCGGCTCGAAACAGAGATTTTTTAGGTACCGCCACACTGGTAGTATCAAAGTAACACTTACTCCGATGGAATTATTCTTCGTTAAGTAATTTAGGTCGAACCAAAGTAACACTTACCCTCAGCCTTTTATTATGATCGTCCTTTTTCTCGGAAGGGTGTACTCACGTGGCCCAGCACGCGCATCCATGCTTCCAAGTTTATGGCAATCCCTTTATTAAATTTTTATTAAATTTTTGTTTAAATAAAATTTTATAAATTTATTAATAATAAAAAATTCAAAAAATATTAAAAAAATTATTTTTTTAATCAAATTTATAAATTTATTATAATAAATTATTTTTATTAAATATTCCTACCTCTATTCTTATTTTAAAATTTTTAATTTGTAATCTTAAAATTAAATATGATAATTTTAAATTTTTTAAATTTTAAATTTGATATTTTATGTTTTTTAAATTTAAATTTGATCTTAAATTTAAAGTTTAAAATTTAAAATTTTTAAAATAAGAATAGGGGTGGGAATAATTAATAAAAGAAATAATTTATTATAAAAAATTTATAAATATGATAAAATTCATATTCCGAATCCAAGTTTGAAATCGACGAATTTTAAAATTCATGTCTAAACATGAATTCGAGCACAAATCTGAAATTTGAAACAGAATTTGAATCTGAAATAATTATTTTTTATTATATTTAAAACATAATATACTAAATCTAAATTTTTTAAAATAAAATTTTAAATATAACATTAAATATATGTATATATAGGCTATGGCTACTATACTATTATGAGTATTGAGCCCTACTACTTATAAGTTGTTTTCGATGATAGAGCTTCCGATTCGACGATCCACCGTTAAATATGATTTAGAATATTTGTAACTTCTAGAAAATAAATTTCGTAAATTTTTGAAATCATAATAAAGTCCATCAAGTGGGCATAAAATAAACAGTCAAAATCGAACGACGTTCTAAAAAAGTATGATATGATCCTTCAATTCAAGATCGGAGTTATTGATCTTTATCTATGTAGTGAATAGAAGTTTCTATTAAAAATTCAACAAATTTTGATTCTTTTACACCGTTAAACTAACAAGTATTCCATATCGTTAAAAAATTATCAAATTTGTGATCTCTTGATCGTAAGGTAAATGATGTAAAAAATTATAAAATTTTATTTCTAGAAGTTTTAAATATCAGAATAACGTTTAATCTGTGGATCGTCGATCTGAGCTCTATCATTAAAAACAACTTATGAGTACATAATGATCGTACTCATAATAAAGATATAGAAATTCTAACCCTATATATATATATATATATATATATATATATATATATATATAGAGTAGGGCTACTATACTATTATGAGTATTGGGCCCTTCGTACTCATAAGTTGTTTTCGATGATGGAGCTTTCGAATCGACGATCCACTCGTTAAATATGATTTAGAGTATTTGAAATTTCTAGAAAATAAATTTCATAAATTTTCAAAATCATAATAAAGTCCATCAAGCGGGCATAAAATGAACGGTCAAAATCGAACGATGTCTTAAAAATGGATGATCGGATCCTTCAATTTAAGATCGGAGTTATTGATCTTTATCTAGGTAATGAATAGAATTTTCTATCAAAAATTCAACCTATTCGGATTCTTTTGCACCGTTAAACTAGCAAGTATTCTATACCGCCGTTAAAACTTGTCAATTTTGTGAGCTTTTGATCGTAAGGTAAATGATGTCGAAAAATTATAAAATTTGATTTCTAGATGTTTCAAATACTCTAAATAACGTTTAACGGTGTGGATCGTCAATTCTAAGCTCTATCATCGAAACAACTTACGATTACGGCGACGATCGTATCATAATAAAGATAAGAAATGATTTATATATATATATATATATATATATATATATATATATATATATATATATTAGATTCCAATTGAATTTGGATTGGGACCGAATATAAACAAAACTCATATCTAAATCTCCCCTAAATTTATATTCTTTAGATTTATTTAAGATCAAATAAATAAATTCGTATAAAATTTCGGATATACTATTTATCACCGATGCCAAAAGTTTTATCAATTTGGCGAGACGCGTTGCCTCGGAAGCGAAAGGAGGAAATTTGGGAGCCACGTGATCAGACGTGACCCGGGAGCGGCCACTCCATCTGCCTCCGACGTGGCATTATCTTCGTGGCGGAGCTTCACACTGTCACGTGACTTCACGTGGACGTACTGGCGACGTTCCACACACTTCCGATCCCTTTCCCACAAGTGTTCGGCCGCAGCAGCGTATATAGAGGGAGCTATTTAATTTATTTAATGGAGAATTATTATGCATCCGATAACCGGACAGAAATTTTATGGACGTTATAATGTCCGTCTAAAGTTATCTGTAAACGCCATGGATGGATGCTGCGTGGCATCTGCCCCGTGAGGAAAGCAGCCGGATGTTTATTTTTTTAGTACACCCGGCCCGGACATCATTTTTCACTTTATATTTTATGCTATGCTAGAAGCAGCCGGATGTTTAATAAATTTCACGTTAAAGTGGACTCCTACGGTGAAAAATCGATAAATTAAAAAAAAAATATAAGTAGGACTTTCATTTAAAGTACCGTATGAAATAATAAATCACTAGTGTAGTAACTCATGCGATGCAACGGGCAAAATATAAAGCAAACTGAAGACGTTGAGTGAATACTGTGAAAAAAAATATTTAGATAGGAATATACTCATTTATTATTATTTCATAATATAAAATAGACTCCTAAAATGATTAAGGATTATAGAAATTGTCTTGTTTAAACTATTAGGTAGAAAACCTAAAATATAGCAGAAAAATCACCAGCAAATGTAAATTCAAAATTTATAATAAAATACTTACGGAAAAAGAAGAATAAATATAACTTGTAGCAACAGCAGAATAACAAAAAACAATAGAAGAATCTGAATATTTAACAATTTCTTGAAGAGATATATATGAACAACTTGCGTTGCACACACACTGTGCAGACCGGTGCAAATCATCTCTCCTTCCACAGTTGCTGCAAAATCTATCTTTTCCTACTATTGCTTTTGGATGATTATGATTATTCTTGAGTAAGTTCGAAGTCTAATTGCTTCACATTCCAACTAAACTTATTTCTAAAAAAAGTAATAAATGAATCAAATAGCATGTTATCTTTATCTCAAAGAAAAAAAAAAGATTTATTTTCAGGTTGACATCAATCAATAAGGATCTTAAACCATGATAACTACAACTCGTATAATGCACTTAACCAACACTACAAAGAACATGGAATGTCACAGTAAAATTTTGAAAAAATAAAAAAAAAAGAAAACTTAAAAAAATCCAGATCATCAATGAATATGCTGCTAAACACGAGGTTCACCAATCCATTTAATAAAAATTTACTGCAAAAGTAAATGCGTATCCGAACACAAATATTAATGCCCAGTTCGAACTTTTAAACTATAAAGTTTGCAAGTTTTATCTGTCAGTACATTATTATGGTGAGCACATGTTATCATCACCAGCAACTTGATAAGAATAAGTAATTATAGCACCCCATGGCTATTTAAGACGTTTTATTGACTATGCCACTACAAAGTAGGAAGTAACAGTATCGAGATTAAAGGAAACATTAATATCGCAAATGCAAATAACTTAGTCCATACATTACAATTCATAACAATTGTATCATATGTGAATATCTTTCTTCAGAGTAAACTTTCTTTGCTGTTTCCTAGAGAAAGAACCACATGAGATCGGTCCAACACAACACAGATGATTATGAGTTAAAACTATGGGTAATTCAAACTAACTACTTATATTTAAAAGAGATCTGCTAAGGAGAGCACTCCCACAGATTGATATTTAAAAGAGATCTGTTAAAGAGAGCATACCGTTTTAAAACTAAACGATTCCAAGCCGCAAGAAAATAAAGCAAATTACAAATAAAAAAAAAATGTATGCTAGAAGAGTCGATGCATAAAGTTGGCAAAAAAATAGCAGTAAGCTAAAATTAATAGAAGAATAGGCATCAAAGGAAAAAAAAAAAAACCAATAGCAGTAAGATGAGCATAAGATTGCTTCTATTTCTAGAGATCATCATAATCCAAGTTTTTATTTGACGGTCTACTCTCAAAATTCAAATTGTAAAAAGTTACAATTATTAGGCTTAGATAAAATTTTGTAAATACTCCCTGATTAATCAATAAAAATAAATTCTTCTCAAGAAGAAAGAGAAACTCGATCCAATAAGATTGCTTCTATTTCTGGAAGAGCAATTGCTAGACCAAAACACCTAATTTGAGAAGCTGCTCATGCTATAGAAGAGACTTGTACCTGCATAAGCTACCATTTATCATAATGTAAGGCTTCATAACAATGCGAATTATTATCTTTAATTACTTCATTTTGCTTTTGTATCAAGTATAAAATGCTAGATTATTAGCAAACAAAGTTTTGATTAGTTCAACGAAAGCCAACAGTGGATGATATTACTTACATGTCATGAACTATAACTTTATATCCAGTCGTTATCAGATTCTTCGCCATGTGGTACCCCATGTTTCCGAGTCCTATAAATCCAACTCTCTACAAAGTATTCACAGGATATATAAAAAAGGAATCAACATAAATCCTAAGAGAGAAAACTACCACTCTAAAGAATAAATGAATTGAAAACTATTGAAGAACATAAAAGAAAATCGTTCTCTCAATTTACTTCATATTAGGTAGTAAGAAGAATCGTAAGCAACCGAGAAACAAAATCGAGGCGAAACAACTCTTCGTAAGGGAAAACGGCTGTGAACCAAACATATGTTTTCATCAATAGGGGGGACCAATCAACGGGATCGAAGAGGCGGGGGGTAGCAGGGATCGAAGCGGTGGGGGTAGCAGGTATCGAACACATGAGAGGGAGAAGAAACCCTGTTTTAGAATAAATAAATAAATAAATAATCGGTCTAATTAGTAGAAAATACCAGACTGGTTCACATGAAGTCACCTACAGGTGGACCCACGATGGGTTCATGTGAAGAATCGGTCAAAGGCAATCCAAAGAAAAGAAGATCTATCGAAAGGTGGCGTTACCTTGGGGTCGAACTGCAAGCCCTAGACCTCGGGGGGCGTCGAGAGAGGCGAAGAAGGCTTATTTATAGTTTTTTCAATAATAAATATACGAGTAGATACATATAGATGTACCCAACGGCCTGGTGGGGTTCGTACTTCTTTTTGCGGTGGTGGTCGTTGTCGCCGCCGTGGCCGTCCTCGTTGTTCTTCTCCTTATTCTCCATCCCCTTGTAATTGCCGGGGGACGGCGCGGTGCAGAAAACAGCGGCGGTGGCTCCGTAGCGCCGCGTCGTCGTCGCCGCCGCCCCAAGGATGCTGATCCCGGGAAGAAAGATACTAATTGAAGAGCCATTTTTGTGATTTAACAATTTACATATCATGATAAAATAACCTGATAGGTGATTTGCATGATATTTTCCAAAATTCCAGCCTTTTGCTCTATATCTCCTTGCCGATAAGAGCTTCCAAATCTGATAGCTTTTCCATTTGAACTGGTTTCCGGATTCACGTTTGAATCTATGATCTCTTCAACATCACTTTTAAGAAGTCCTCTGTTTTCCACATCTGTAGTGAAATGCTTTGAATAACTCCAGCAGCCACGGGAAGATACAAAGGTGGCAATCTACACGCAAGCGAGGTACTATCACACAGACAGAAATAAAAAGTCCAACAGATGATATGAGTATGCATTTAATTTCTTCAAAGAAAAAGAAATTTGCAGAACTACAAGTGCATAAAGACCTTTCTGTGCTCAACAAAGAGGAAGAACTGCTTGCTAACATACCGTGCACTTAAATAAAAGTTTTTCTTTGAGATTAAAAGGCAAATGTTAATCACAAATTTAGTCCTTGAAGATTGATCCAAACTTAGTTGCCTCCTCCGACTTCAATTGAAACAATCCCATCAGTATATTGTAAGAAAAAAAAAACCCACCTCAGCATCATAGCAAATGTTGCTAGCATAGCATTTTTCAATGCTAGGCTACGTAAAGTCATAACTCATAACAGACTTTAGAGACCAAATTGTAAAATTTGAAACCCTAAGAGGCAAATAAACTCGGTGTCAAGTTTCAAAGACTAAATTTGTTACTAACCCAAAAGGCAAAAGTTTTACATAGGTAAGTAGGAGAAAACATGAATCATGCATATGCTAATGAACCGAGTGAACAATATTGCTTTGTCGTACAAAGAGGGAGCAGCACGGACCAGAAAATAGATGATGACTAATGTAAAGGTCCACCGGCAGATAGTTTGTAGAGAGAGAATAGTTCAGATCACTTGCTCTTAACTGTAGATCACATTGGTAACACTGTCACAACCTTTGAAAGTCTGTAGCTATAAGCCATTACATAATACATCAGCATAAGAAGAGTTAGCTACATGAAAATTTTCCTTTTGATGAGAAAGTTCTTGTTTCTGTAATTGTTTAACAAAGCATTGTACCTTAAAATCACAAAAGGAAATTAGAAGGCACATTGCTAGGGCGTTCGCCCCGTCCTCGTTGTTCTTCTCCTTATTCTCCATCCCCTCGCAATTGCCGGGGGACGGCGCGGTGCAGAAAGCAGCGGCGATGGCTCTGCTTTGTCGCGTCGTCATCGTCGTCGCCGCCCCGAGGATGCTGATCCCGAGAGTCTTAGCAGTAGTAGCAATAGTAGTAGTACTAGCAGTAGTAGTAATAATACCAGTGAAGCTACACCACCCTCTCAGAAACATTACTACAAACATTTGCTGTGCACATCTATCTCTTGCGAACACTGTCACACGTGCCCTTTTATGAGGGGTGGGGGGTGGCGGCGACGACGCCGAGGGCATGGCTACGCGAGGGCGGCACCATCGCGCAGAGCTTGTCGGGGCGCCAGAGCTCATGGTCTCGTCGAGTGAGCCCGTGAGGAGGAGCGCGCGGGAGTCGCGGGCGTGGACCCACGTCGCCGCCCGCATCGACTCGTCGTGGGCGTTCTCCACCGATCTGAGCCCCGCAAGCTTTATGGCCGCACCCCACGCCCCATGATCGAGAGAGCTAGGGTTTCGAGGGAGGGGAGAGGTCGAGGGGACGAAGGGGATCGAAGGAAAGGGGCGGAGAGGAGAAGAGAGATAGGGGGAGCAACCGGGATTGAAGCGGTGCTGTTGATGAGGCGGGGGTAGTAGGGATCGAACGGGCGTAGGTAGCATGTGGGACCCATCACGGGGCCACGTGTACAAAATTAAGAATGGGATTAAGCATAAGATGACACATGGACGACTAACACGGGGATTAATAGAGGATATATAGATTTGCATCATTGCGAAATGATACTAAAACTACATTTAAAATAAAGGTGTAAAGTCATTTAAAGATGGCAAAGTATTTCCAAGAAATTGAAAATACAAGTAATTTCATTATCTTGATCAAGTTATCAGTAATTTATCAGATGGTGTACACACTATAGGCTCCGTTAGAAATATTTGCAACAACTTGACTTTTCTTTCACAAATCGTCTCGAAACCTTGACGAAGTATACAATTAATGATTAATTCAATCAATTTGAACGAAATCAAATTTGGATACTTGTAGAAAGATATGCTAACCATCCCGCAATTGGTACAAATTTTTTTTTTTCAAAATAAGAAAAATAAAGATGGTGTCATGATTCAAAACAAAGCCAGATTAATGGCCCAAGATTTCAACCAATAAGAGAGAATAAATTTTGCTCAAGATTTCAATCAACAAAAGAAAATTGACGAAACTTTTGCATAGGTGGTCCGACATGAAGCTATTGAAATTTTACTCGCCATTACTTTTTTTAAATATATTTATACATGAAGAGATTTATGTTGAACAACCACTGAAATTTGAAATTCATACTTTTCAAAATCATGTGTTTAAAATCTTTAAAGTGCTTTATGGTTTAAAACAAGCACCACGGGCTTTGTAAGAAAGGCTAAAACGATTTTTATCGGAACTTGCCACAGATGTATTTGCGAAAGATGTATCTTCGGGCAATGCTTGCTGTCGCACATCCATCTTTGTGCTCATAGCGATAATTAAAATTTTAAGATCATTAACAGAATCGCTAATAAGCCTTACCTCGGTCTCCAATTTGTTCAATCGAGTATCAACGTTGTTCATTTCCTCCCTTCGTACGAACTCCCCGTCCATCTTTCATAAAGATTTTTTTTTGGCTCGAGTCAGGACTATACAAGCTCTGATACCAAATGATACGGTGCTACCGTATCGATAGAAATAAACGATCACTTCGAGGGGATCGAACCTCCTAAAGAATTAAGAAGTAGAGAGAAGAGGTAGAAAGAAGAGAGAGAAGAGAAGATATGTGAAAAAAGAGACAATATTACTTGATTATTTCTTGTAACTACGGGTTACATTATATAGAGTCCAAATACTTAAACTACTCATAATCATACCTAATAAATCTATTCCCAAACAAGATAACTGCCTATTCCTAAACATATTCCTAAATAACAAGATATTTAAATTTGAATTTGTCTATTAAAATGAAACTAGTAAAAGGAAAATCCTCCGCCCTCGAAAGCCACCTTGTCCTCAAGGTGGAAAATCCTCAAGCTTGTCCAATCCTTTTATATCACTTTCTCTGTTTTCATCAGGTTCAGCCTCGATAAAAAATAGTTGCTTTGATTTGCATCGATGTCCGGGTCTATATTTTTCATCACAATTGTAGCAAAGGCCTTGATCTCTTCTTACTTTCGCTTCTGCCGGCGTGAGGCGCTTTATGGGTGGAAACGTCTCATTAGATAATGGTATTGTAGAGGCAGACAAAAGAGAAGGCTTAGAATTTATAATACGATGTTGAGCTATCAACTTTTCTTCTTGTAGACGAGCAAGACCGATAGTTGCTGACATAGAAGTTGGCCGGAAGGCTCGGACATCATGCTTTAGGTCCTCCCTCAGCCCACTAACGAAGCAACTTATGAAAAATGCCTCGGTTAGTCCTGAAGTGCGATTGGCTAGCATTTCGAATCGAGCCTGATAGTCACGAACACTTTGCGCCGAACCCTGTTGTAGGTTTGTTAATTCACCCATATAGTCCTCGTACATAGTTGGACCAAAACGAGTACAAAGGGCTTCGACGAATTCCACCCAATCCACGACGCCACGGCTCTTCTCGAACCATTGAAGCCATTGTAACGCTTCGTTCTCCATATGATAGGATGCGAGCGGAATCTTCTGGATGTCTGGTATTTGATTAAATGTAAAAAATTGCTCCGCTTTGTACACCCATCCAGTTGGATCCTGGCTATCAAACAGGGGAAACTCTAGTCGTGTGACACGAGATATCACCATCATAGTGTTCTCCATAGAATGAATCAATGTCGCTTCCTTGAAGGGGGTTGGAAGAAGAGGACGATTTTTATTGGAACTTGCGACAGATGTATTTGCGACAGATGTATCTTCGGGCAATGCTTGCTGTCGCACATCCATCTTTGTGCTCATAGCGATAATTAAATTTTTAAGATCATTAACAGAATCGCTAATGAGCCTTACCTCGGTCTCCAATTTGTTCAATCAAGTATCAACGTTGTTCATTTCCTCCCTTCGTACGAACTCCCCGTCCATCTTTCATAAAGATTCTTTTTTGGCTCGAGTCAGGACCATACAAGCTCTGATACCAAATGATACGGTGCTACCGTATTGATAGAGATAAACGATCACTACGAGGGGATCGAACCTCCTAAAGAATTAAGAAGTAGAGAGAAGAGGTCGAAAGAAGAGAGAGAAGACAAGATATGAGAAAAAAGAGACAATATTATTCGATTATTTCTTGTAACTCCGGGTTACATTATATAGAGTCCAAATCCTTAAACTACTCCTAATCATACCTAATAAATCTATTCCAAAACAAGATAACTGCCTATTCCTAAACATATTCCTAAATAACAAGATATTTAAATTTGAATTTGTTTATTAAAATGAAACTAATAAAAGGAAAGTTGGGGTCGCATCATCTCCTCTGCCCTCGAAAGCCCCCTTGTCCTCAAGGTGGAAAATCCTCAAGCTTGTCAATCCTTTTATATCACTTTCTCTGTTTTCATCAGGTTCGGCCTCGATAAAAAATAGTTGCTTTGATTTGCATCGATGTCCGGGTCTATATTTTTCATCAAAATTGTAGCAAAGGCCTTGATCTCTTCTTACTTTCGCTTCCGCCGGCGTGAGACGCTTTATGGGTGGAAACGTCTCATTAGACATTAGTATTGTAGAGACAGACAAAAGAGAAGGCTCGGAATTTATAATACGATGTTGAGCTATCAACTTTTCTTCTTGTAGACGAGCAAGACCGAGAGCTGCTGACATAGAAGTTGGCCGGAAGGCTCGGACATCATGCTTTAGGTCCTCCCTCAGCCCACTAATGAAGCAACTTATGAAAAATGCCTCGGTTAGTCCTGAAGTGCGATTGGCTAGCATTTCGAATCGAGCCTGATAGTCACGAACACTTTGCGCCGAACCCTGTTGTAGTTTTGTTAATTCACCCATATAGTCCTCGTACATAGTTGGACCAAAACGAGTACAAAGGGCTTCGATGAATTCCACCCAATCCACGAAGCCACGGCTCTTCTCGAACCATTGAAGCCATTGTAACGCTTCGTTCTCCATATGATAGGATGCCAGCGGAATCTTCTGTATGTCTGGTATTTGATTAAATTTAAAAAATTGCTCCGCTTGGTACACCCATCCAGCTGGATCCTCGCCATAAAACCGGGGAAACTCTAGTCGTGTGACACGAGATATCACCATCATAGAGTTCTCCATAGAATGAATCAATGTCGCTTCCTTGAAGGGGGTTGGAAGAAGAGGACGATTTTTATTGGAACTTGCGACAGATGTATTTGCGACAGATGTATCTTCGGGCAATGCTTGCTGTCGCACATCCATCTTTGTGCTCATAGCGATAATTAAATTTTTAAGATCATTAACAGAATCGCTAATGAGCCTTACCTCGGTCTCTAATTTGTTCAATCGAGTAGCAACGTTGTTCATTTCCTCCCTTCGTACGAACTCCCCGTCCATCTTTCATAAAGATTCTGTTTTGGCTCGAGTCAGGACCATACAAGCTCTGATACCAAATGATACGGTGCTACCGTATTGATAGAGATAAACAATCACTTCGAGGGGATCGAACCTCCTAAAGAATTAAGAAGTTGAGAGAAGAGGTCGAAAGAAGAGAGAGAAGACAAGATATGAGAAAAAAGAGACAATATTATTTGATTATTTCTTGTAACTCCGTGTTACATTATATAGAGTCCAAATCCTTAAACTACTCCTAATCATACCTAATAAATCTATTCCAAAACAAGATAACTGCTTATTACTAAACATATTCCTAAATAACAAGATATTTAAATTTGAATTTGTTTATTAAAATGATACTATTAAAAGGAAAGTTGGGGTCGCATCATCTCCTCCGCCCTCGAAAGCCCCATTGTCCTCAAGGTGGAAAATCCTCAAGCTTGTTAATCCTTTTATATCACTTTCGCTGTTTTCATTAGGTTCGCCCTCGATAAAAAATAGGTTCTTTGATTTGCATCGATGTCCGGGTCTATATTTTTCATCACAATTGTAGCAAAGTCCTTGATCTCTTCTTACTTTCGCTTCCGCCGGCGAGAGGCGCTTTATGGGTGGAAACGTCTCATTAGACATTGGTATTGTAGAGACAGACAAAAGAGAAGGCTTAGAATTTATAATACGATGTTGAGCTATCAACTTTTCTTCTTGTAGACGAGCAAGACCGAGAGCTGTTGACATAGAAGTTGGCCGGAAGGCTCGGACATCATGCTTTAGGCCCTCCCTCAGCCCACTAACGAAGCAACTTATGAAAAATGCCTCGGTTAGTCCTGAAGTGCGATTGGCTAGCATTTCGAATCGAGCCTGATAGTCACGAACACTTTGCGCCGAACCCTGTTGTAGGTTTGTTAATTCACCCATATAGTCCTCGTACATAGTTGGACCAAAACGAGTACAAAGGGCTTCGACGAATTCCACCCAATCCACGACGCCACGGCTCTTCTCGAACCATTGAAGCCATTGTAACGCTTCGTTCTCCATATGATAGGATGCGAGCGGAATCTTCTGGATGTCTAGTATTTGATTAAATTTAAAAAATTTCTCCGCTTGGTTCACCCATCCAGCTGGATCCTCGCCATCAAACCGGGGAAACTCTTGTGGTGTGACGCGAGATATCGCCATCATAGAGTTCTCCATAGAATGAATCAATGTCGCTTCCTTGAAGGGGCTTGGAAGAAGAGGACGATTTTTATTGGAACTTGCGACAGATGTATTTGCGACAGATGTGCCTTCGGGCAATGCTTGCTGTCGCACATCCATCTTTGTGCTCATCGCGATAATTAAATTTTTAAGATCATTAACAGAATCGCTAATGAGCCTTACCTCGGTCTCCAATTTGTTCAATCGAGTATCAACGTTGTTCATTTCCTCCCTTCGTACGAACTCCCCGTCCATCTTTCATAAAGATTCTTTTTTGGCTCGAGTCAGGACCATACAAGCTCTGATACCAAATGATACGGCGCTACCGTATTGATAGAGACAAACGATCACTTCGAGGGGATCGAACCTCCTAAAGAATTAAGAAGTAGAGAGAAGAGGTCGAAAGAAGAGAGAGAAGACAAGATATGTGAAAAAACAGACAATATTATTCGATTATTTCTTGTAACTCCGGGTTACATTATATAGAGTCCAAATCCTTAAACTATTCCTAATCATACCTAATAAATCTAATCCAAAACAAGATAACTGCCTATTCCTAAACATATTCCTAAATAACAAGATATTTAAATTTGAATTTGTTTATTAAAATGAAACTATTAAAAGGAAAGTTGGGGTCGCATCATCTCCTCCGCCCTCGAAAGCCCCAAGGTGGAAAATCCTCAAGCTTGTCAATCCTTTTATATCACTTTCTCTGTTTTCATCAGGTTCGGCCTCGATAAAAAATAGTTGCTTTGATTTGCATCGATGTCCGGGTCTATATTTTTCATCACAATTGTAGCAAAGGCCTTGATCCCTTCTTACTTTCGCTTCCGCCGGCGTGAGGCGCTTTATGGGTGGAAACGTCTCATTAGACATTGGTATTGTAGAGGCGGACAAAAGAGAAGGCTTAGAATTTATAATACGATGTTGAGCTATCAACTTTTCTTGTTGTAGACGAGCAAGACCGAGAGCTGCTGACATAGAAGTTGGCCGGAAGGCTCGGACATCATGCTTTAGGTCCTCCCTCAGCCCACTAACGAAGCAACTTATGAAAAATGCCTCGGTTAGTCCTGAAGTGCGAGCGGCTAGCATTTCGAATCGAGCCTGATAGTCACGAACACTTTGCGCCGAACCCTGTTGTAGTTTTGTTAATTCACCCATATTGTCCTCGTACATAGTTGGACCAAAACGAGTACAAAGGGCTTCGAAGAATTCCACCCAATTCACGACGCCACGGCTCTTCTCGAACCATTGAAGCCATTGTAACGCTTCGTTCTCCATATGATAGGATGCGAGCGGAATCTTCTGGATGTCTGGCATTTGATTAAATTTAAAAAATTGCTCCGCTTGGTACACCCATCTAGCTGGATCCCCGCCATCAAACCGGGAAAACTCTAGTCGTGTGACACGAGATATCACCATCATAGAGTTCTCCATAGAATGAATCAATGTCGCTTCCTTGAAGGGGGTTGGAAGAAGAAGACGATTTTTATTGGAACTTGCGACAGATGTATCTTCGGGCAATGCTTGCTGTCGCACATCCATCTTTGTGCTCATCGCGATAATTAAATTTTTAAGATCATTAACAGAATTGCTAATGAGCCTTACCTCGGTCTCCAATTTGTTCAATCGAGTATCAACGTTGTTCATTTCCTCCCTTCGTACAAACTCCCCGTCCATCTTTCATAAAGATTCTTTTTTGGCTCGAGTCAGGACCATACAAGCTCTGATACCAAATGATACGGTGCTACCGTATTGATAGAGATAAACGATCACTTCGAGGGGATCGAACCTCCTAAAGAATTAAGAAGTAGAGAGAAGAGGTCGAAAGAAGAGAGAGAAGACAAGATATGAGAAAAAAGAGACAATATTATTCGATTATTTCTTGTAACTCCGGGTAACATTATATAGAGTCCAAATCCTTAAACCACTCCTAATCATACCTAATAAATCTATTCCAAAACAAGATAACTGCCTATTCCTAAACATATTCCTAAATAAAAAAGATATTTAAATTTGAATTTGTTTATTAAAATGAAAATATTAAAAGGAAAGTTGGGGTCGCATTTTCTCCTCCGCCCTCGAAAGCCCCCTTGTCCTCAAGGTGGAAAATCCTCAAGCTTGTCAATCCTTTTATATCACTTTCTCTATTTTCATCAGGTTCGGCCTCGATAAAAAATAGTTGCTTTGATTTGCATTGATGTCCGGGTCTATATTTTTCATCACAATTGTAGCAAAGGCCTTGATCTCTTCTTACTTTCGCTTCCGCCGGCGTGAGGCGCTTTATGGGTGGAAACGTCTCATTAGACATTGGTATTGTAGAGGCGGACAAAAGAGAAGGTTTAGAATTTATAATACGATGTTGAGCTATCAACTTTTCTTCTTGTAGACGAGCAAGACCGATAGCTGCTGACATAGAAGTTGGTCGGAAGGCTCGGACATCATGCTTTAGGTCCTCCCTCAGCCCACTAACGAAGCAACTTATGAAAAATGTCTCGGTTAGTACTGAAGTGCGATTGGCTAGCATTTCGAATCGAGCCTGATAGTCACGAACACTTTGCGCCGAACCCTGTTGTAGTTTTGTTAATTCACCCATATAGTCCTCGTACATAGTTGGACCAAAACGAGTACAAAGGGCTTCTACGAATTCCACCGAATCCACGACGCCACGGCTCTTCTCGAACCATTGAAGCCATTGTAACGCTTCGTTCTCCATATGATAGGATGCGAGCGGAATCTTCTGGATGTCTAGTATTTGATTAAATTTAAAAAATTGCTCCGCTCGGTACACCCATCCTGCTGGATCCTCGCCATCAAACCGGGGAAACTCTAGTCGTGTGTCACGAGGTATCACCATCATAGAGTTCTCCATAGAAGGAATCAATGTCGCTTCCTTGAAGGGGGTTGGAAGAAGAAGACGATTTTTATCGAAACTTGCGACAGATGTATTTGCGACAGATGTATCTTCGGGCAATGCTTGCTCTCGCACATCCATCTTTGTGCTCATAGCGATAATTAAATTTTTAGGATCATTAACAGAATCGCTAATGAGCCTTACCTCGGTCTCCAATTTGTTCAATCAAGTATTAACGTTGTTCATTTCCTCCCTTCGTACGAACTCCCCTTTTATCTTTCATAAAGATTCTTCTTTGGCTCGAATCAGGACCACACAAGCTCTGATACTAAATGATACGGTGCTACCGTATCGATAGAGATAAACGATAACTTCGAGGGGATCGAACCTCCTAAAGAATTAAGAAGTAGACAGAAGAGATAGAAAGAAAAGAGAGAAGACAAGATATGAGAAAAAAGAGACAATATTACTTGATTATTTTTTGTAACTCCGGGTTACATTATATAGTGTCCAAATCCTTAAACTACTTCTAATCATACCTAATAAATCTATCTCCAAATAAGATAACTGCCTATTCCTAAACATATTTCTAAATAACAAGATTTTTAAATTTAAATTTGTTTATTAAAAGAAAACGATTAAAGGGAAAGTTGGGGTCGCATCATCTCCTCCGCCCTCGAAAACCACCTTGTCCTCAAAGTGGAAAATCCTCAAGCTTGTCCAATCCTTTTATATCACTTTCTCTGTTTTCATCAGGTTCGGCCTCGATCAAAAATAGTTGCTTTGATTTGCATCGATGTCCGGGTCTATATTTTTCATTACAATTGTTGCAAAGGCCTTGATCTCTTCTTACTTTCGCTTCCGCCGGCGTGAGGCGCTTTATGGGTGGAAACGTCTCATTAGACATTGGTATTGTAGAGGCAGACAAAAGAGACGGCTTAGAATTTATAATACGATGTTCAGCTATCAACTTTTCTTCTTGTAGACGAGCAAGACCGATAGCTGCTGACATAGAAGTTAGTCGGAAGGCTCGGACATCATGCTTTAGGTCCTCCCTCAGCCCACTAACGAAGCAACTTGTGAAAAATGTCTCGGTTAGTACTGAAGTGCGATTGGCTAGCATTTCGAATCGAGGCTGATAGTCACGAACACTTTGCGCCGAACCCTGTTGTAGTTTTGTTAATTCACCCATATAGTCCTCATACATAGTTGGACCAAAACGAGTACAAAGGGCTTCTACGAATTCCACCCAATCCACGACGCCACGTCTCTTCTCTAACCATTGAAGCGTTCTCCATACGATAGGATGCGAGCGGAATCTTCTGGATGTCTAGTATTTGATTAAATTTAAAAAATTGCTCCGCTCGGTACACCCATCCAGCTGGATCCTCGCCATCAAACCGGGGAAACTCTAGTCGTGTGACACGAGGTATCACCATCATAGAGTTCTCCATAGAAGGAATCAATTTCGCTTCCTTGAAAGGGGTTGGAAGAAGAGGACGGTTTTTATCGGAACTTGCGACAGATGTATTTGCGACAAATGTATCTTCGGGCAATGCTTGCTGTCGCACATCCATCTTTGTGCTCATAGCGATAATTAAATTTTTAGGATCATTAACAGAATCGCTAATGAGCCTTACCTCTGTCTCCAATTTGTTCAATCGAGTATCAACGTTGTTCATTTCCTCCCTTCGTACGAACTCCCCTTCCATCTTTCATAAAGATTCTTCTTTGGCTCGAATCTAGACCATACAAGCTCTGATACCAAATGATACGGTGCAACCGTATCGATAGAGATAAACGATAACTTCGAGGGGATCGAACCTTGTAGAGACCTGGAAATTGCACCTGAGGCTTGTCTACCGCTCTGGAGAGTGTCGGGACCAACCTGGGTCGCGTTAGCGCCAAACAGACGCTAAACGGGCCCCGTGGGAACGCGAGAGCAGCGTGTGTCACGGAAATCTGCAAATAGCAGGTTTTTCAGTGAGCTGTACCGGTACAAGTCGGTTGCTATACCGGTACAGCAATGGTTGCTATACCGGTATGGACACCAGAGCTATACCGGTATAGCCTTGCGCAGATGCTCTCGGGTTGCCTGTTTATACCGATACAAGGGGGGATTTGTACCGGTACAAAGTGGAAGCATGGTGCAGTTTGACTTTTTCCCTCTCTTGTCACATCACCTTTGCCCCTTACCTTGTACAGCAGAGAGAGAGAGGAGAGCTCTTCTTCTTCTTCTCCTTCCTTGCTGCTGCTGCTGCTCCTGCCCTTGCAACCAGAGGAGGTGGAGGAGCTCAAGAGAAGCTCGAGCTTCGACGACGACGACGCGCCGACGTGAGATTTCAGCGAGCTTTCGGCGTCGAGACGCTGCGAGGGGCCCGGCGTGCGTGCGGGACCACTGCCCCCGACTCGGCGACAGGCCTAGGGCTCGTTTCGAGGTGAGTGACCCATCGAGTTTCCCTCCGAAGCTTCTAAATTCCTGGATTTTCGAGCTGCTGCTGGCAGCACCGTCGACCCGCGGAGTTTTGACTATATCTCTGTGTAGGAGAGTCGAAACGCGACGAAATTTGGGGCATTGGATCCGCGACTGCGAGACGATTCCAACGACACCTTACTTGCTGGATTTGGACAAGGTTTGCTCAGTCGGAACCCATCTTTACTGAGCCGCTGTTTGCGAGCAATTCCTGAAATGCTGAACTGCAGGAATTTTGCGTCGACGTTTCGTGTTTCGGCCCGTACTCCGCGTAGGAGAGGCGGAATCCAGCGAAAATTGCGGCGTTGGATTCGTGACTGCGAGACGAAGATTTCGAGCCCTGAATCGCTGAATTTGGATAAGGTTAGCTTGGTTAACATTAAGCTTTTCTCAGCCGCTGGTTTTTCGGCAGATTCTGTGAAACGGTGTAACGTTGGGTTACTTCTTCGCAGCGGGGGACTTCGGACCTTTGGCGGACCAGCGAAGGATCATTTGGACGCGGGCCACTTCCTTCGCTGCCAGGAGATTGCTATCGAGGTGGGTTTACATCGGAATACTCCTAAGTATTAATAGTCGACATGTATAAACTTTAGTTTCGACTAGTATGTGATAGCTCGAATGCATGGATTAGTATATGAGTATCTGAATTTGGAGCATGCTTAGCAAGTACTTAGTTTTATACATGTTGGACTTGGATTTGACTTAGGAGAAAACTACGTTTTGGATCGTCATTAGCCTACACTACCGGATTTAGCTCTAGGAGCCGTTTTGTGTCGTATCATCGCCGGGGGAGTGCGATGGATACCAGGGTAGTGTAGTTTGCTTTTACGCTCGTGCTGGGGATGCCGAGCTCACGTTTCAGCAGTGTCTAGTCGTGCTGGTTGTCGGGCACCGTCGGGGGTTTGACGGGGACCCAGTACGTGTGGTTACGCTTGTGCCAAGGGGCACGTGGTGTGTTAGTTCTTGGACCCATTGTACTTGACTATGCCTGTGAGAGCCAGATTGAGCTCGATAGAGATACGCTTGCATACTCGGTTGGTTCGCGCCCACGAGTGCCGCTCCGAGTCCGGCTTAGTGCTTTTGCGTTGGTGTCGCCGCGCCTCGTTGTGGGTTGCTCTCCGCTAGCTACCCTTGGGGTAGTTGTAGTGTTGCTTCGACAGGCGGGACGGGTGCCTTCACAGTCCCTCGTAAGATTGGGTCAGCTTTTACTTGTTCTACAGAGGGTTGTTGAGGGCAGGATAGTATAGTAGTACTTAGCTGTTGAGTGTTCCGGCTTCTTTTACTTTTCTTGCTTACCCTGTAGACTTAGTGGGTGGACCGATGTGTTTAGGGCGGTACCCACTGAGGACTACTTATTTTTATAGTAGTTCTCACGCCCTCTTTCTTCCACTGTTGTTGCGGTGGCCTTCGTTGCGCCGCTCCGTCCGAGCCTGACCGCGGGAAGTGGCGTGGCGAGCTAGGGCCTACCCTTCGAGTTCTGTGCTGAGTTAGAGGATCCTCCTGCAGGTAGTGATAGTTTTTGGTTCGACACTTGTGTACATACAGTTGATCTCGCTGGAGCGAGTAGTGTTACTTTTGTATCTGTGATTGTATGTATATAAAGTTGTTGTTTTTCCTACCTGTTTGTTTATAGTTTATTTCAGCTCTATGCTACTGTTTGTAGCATTGTATGTTTATACAGGTACAGCTACGCTTCGTATATAGAAGAAATTCTTTTGTATACGGCGGATTTATCGGCGTGCCCGGTGAATATGCAACCCGGGGCGTGACAAACCTCCTAAAGAATTAAGAAGTAGAGAGAAGTGATAGAAAGAAGAGAGAGAAGACAAGATATGAGAAAAAAGAGACAATATTACTTGATTATTTCTTGTAACTCCGGGTTACATTATATAGTGTCCAAATCCTTAAACCACACCTAATCATACCTAATAAATCTATTTTCAAACAAGATAACTGCCTATTCCTAAACATATTTTTAAATAACAAGATTTTTAAATTTAAATTTGTTTATTAAAAGAAAACTATTAAAGGGAAAGTTGGGGTCCCATCATCTCCTCCGCCCTCGAAAACCACCTTGTCCTCAAGGTGGAAAATCCTCAAACTTGTCCGATCCTTTTATATCACTTTCTCTGTTTTCATGAGGTTCGGCCTCGATCAAAAATAGTTGCTTTGATTTGCATCGATGTCCGGGTCTATATTTTTCATCACAATTGTAGGAAAGGCCTTGATCTCTTCTTACTTTCGCTTCCGCCGACGTGAGGCGCTTTATGGGTGGAAACGTCTCATTAGACATTGGTATTGTAGAGGCAGACAAAAGAGAAGGCTTAGAATTTATAATACGATGTTGAGCTATCAACTTTTCTTCTTGTAGACGAGCAAGACCGATAGCTGCTGACATAGAAGTTGGTCGGAAGGCTCGGACATCATGCTTTAGGTCCTCCCTCAGCCCACTAACGAAGCAACTTATGAAAAATGTCTCGGTTAGTACTGAAGTGCGATTGGCTAGCATTTCGAATCGAGCCTGATAGTCACGAACACTTTGCGCCGAACCCTGTTGTAGTTTTGTTAATTCACACATATAGTCCTCGTACATAGTTGGACCAAAACGAGTACAAAGGGCTTCTACGAATTCCACCCAATCCACGATGCCACGGCTCTTCTCGAACCATTGAAGCCATTGTAACGCTTCGTTCTCCATATGATAGGATGCGAGCGGAATCTTCTGGATGTCTAGTATTTGATTAAATTTAAAAAATTGCTCCGCTCGGTACACCCATCCAGCTGGATCCTCGCCATCAAACCGGGGAAACTCTAGTCGTGTGACACGAGGTATCACCATCATAGAGTTCTCCAAGGAAGGAATCAATGTCGATTCCTTGAAGGGGGTTGGAAGAAGAGGACGATTTTTATCGGTACTTGCGACAAATGTATTTGCGACAGATGTATATTCGGGCAATGCTTGCTGTCGCACATCCATCTTTGTGCTCATAGCGATAATTAAATTTTTAGGATCATTAACAGAATCACTAATGAGCCTTTCCTCGGTCTCCAATTTGTTCAATCGAGTATCAACGTTGTTCATTTCCTCCCTTCGTACGAACTCCCCTTCCATCTTTCATAAAGATTCTTCTTTGGATCGAATCAGGACCATACAAGCTCTGATACCAAATGATACGGTGCTACCGTATCGATAGAGATAAACGATAACTTCGAGGGGATCGAACCTCCTAAAGAATTAAGAAGTAGAGAGAAGAGATAGAAAGAAGAGAGAAGATATTAGAAAAAAGAGACAATATTACTTGATTATTTCTTGTAACTTCGGGTTACATTATATAGAGTCCAAATCCTTAAACTACTCCTAATCATACCTAATAAATCTATTCCAAAACAAGATAACTGCCTATTCCTAAACATATTCCTAAATAAAAAAGATATTTAAATTTGAATTTGTTTATTAAAATGAAACTATTAAAAGGAAAGTTGGGGTCGCATTTTCTCCTCCGCCCTCGAAAGCCCCCTTGTCCTCAAGGTGGAAAATCCTCAAGCTTGTCAATCCTTTTAAATCACTTTCTCTATTTTCATCAGGTTCGGCCTCGATAAAAAATAGTTGCTTTGATTTGCATCGATGTCCGGGTCTATATTTTTCATCACAATTGTAGCAAAGGCCTTGATCTCTTCTTACTTTCGCTTCCGCCGGCGTGAGGCGCTTTATGGGTGGAAACGTCTCATTAGACATTGGTATTGTAGAGGCAGACAAAAGAGAAGGCTTAGAATTTATAATACGATGTTGAGCTATCAACTTTTCTTCTTGTAGACGAGCAAGACCGATAGCTGCTGACATAGAAGTTGGTCGGAAGGCTCGGACATCATGCTTTAGGTCCTCCCTCAGCCCACTAACGAAGCAACTTATGAAAAATGTCTCGGTTAGTACTGAAGTGCGATTGGCTAGCATTTCGAATCGAGCCTGATAGTCACGAACACTTTGCGCCGAACCCTGTTGTAGTTTTGTTAATTCACCCATATAGTCCTCGTACATAGTTGGACCAAAACGAGTACAAAGGGCTTCTACGAATTCCACCCAATCCACGACGCCACGGCTCTTCTCGAACCATTGAAGCCATTGTAACGCTTCGTTCTCCATATGATAGGATGCGAACGGAATCTTCTGGATGTCTAGTATTTGATTAAATTTAAAAATTGCTTCGCTCGCACACCCATCCCGCCGGATCCTCGCCATCAAACCGGGGAAACTCTAGTCGTGTGACACGAGGTATCACCATCATAGAGTTCTCCACAGAAGGAATCAATGTCGCTTCCTTGAAGGGGGTTGGAAGAAGAGGACGATTTTTATCGGAACTTGCGACAGATGTATTTGCGACAGATGTATCTTCGGGCAATGCTTGCTGTCGCACATCCATCTTTGTGCTCATAGCGATAATTAAATTTTTAAGATCATTAAGAATCGCTAATGAGCCTTTCCTCGGTCTCCAATTTGTTCAATCGAGTATCAACGTTGTTCATTTCCTCCCTTCGTATGAACTCCCCTTCCATCTTTCATAAAGATTCTTCTTTGGCTCGAATCAGGACCATACAAGCTCTGATACCAAATGATACGGTGCTACCGTATCGATAGAGATAAACGATAACTTCGAGGGGATCGAACCTCCTAAAGAATTAAGAAGTAGAGAGAAGAGATAGAAAGAAGAGAGAAGATATTAGAAAAAAGAGACAATATTACTTGATTATTTCTTGTAACTCCGGGTTACATTATATAGTGTCCAAATCCTTAAACTACTCCTAATCATACCTAATAAATCTATTTCCAAACAAGATAACTGCCTATTCCTAAACATATTTCTAAATAACATGATTTTTAAATTTAAATTTGTTTATTTAAAGAAAACTATTAAAGGGAAAGTTGGGGTCCCATCATCTCCTCCGCCCTCGAAAACCACCTTGTCCTCAAGGTGGAAAAGCCTCAAACTTGTCCGATCCTTTTATATCACTTTCTCTGTTTTCATCAGGTTCGGCCTCGATCAAAAATAGTTGCTTTGATTTGCATCGATGTCCGGGTCTATATTTTTCATCACAATTGTAGCAAAGGCCTTGATCTCTTCTTACTTTCGCTTCCGCCGGCGTGAGGCGCTTTATGGGTGGAAACGTCTCATTAGACATTGGTATTGTAGAGGCGGACAAAAGAGAAGGCTTAGAATTTATAATACGCTGTTGAGCTATCAACTTTTCTTGTTGTAGACGAGCAAGACCGAGAACTGCTGACATAGAAGTTGGCCGGAAGGCTCGGACATCATGCTTTAGGTCCTCCCTCAGCCCACTAACGAAGCAACTTATGAAAAATGCCTCGGTTAGTCCTGAAGTGCGATTGGCTAGCATTTCGAATCGAGCCTGATAGTCACGAACACTTTGCGCCGAACCCTGTTGTAGTTTTGTTAATTCACCCATATTGTCCTCGTACATAGTTGGACCAAAACGAGTACAAAGGGCTTCGACGAATTCCACCCAATCCACGACGCCACGGCTCTTCTCGAACCATTGAAGCCATTGTAACGCTTCGTTCTCCATATGATAGGATGCGAGAATCTTCTCGGATGTCCGGTATTTGATTAAATTTAAAAAATTGCTCCGCTTGGTACACCCATCCAGCTGGATCCCCGCCATCAAACCGGGAAAACTCTAGTCGTGTGACACGAGATATCACCATCATAGAGTTCTCCATAGAATGAATCAATGTCGCTTCCTTGAAGGGGGTTGGAAGAAGAAGACGATTTTTATTGGAACCTTCGACAGATGTATCTTCGGGCAATGCTTGCTGTCGCACATCCATCTTTGTGCTCATCGCGAGAATTAAATTTTTAAGATCATTAACAGAATTGCTAATGAGCCTTACCTCGGTCTCCAATTTGTTCAATCGAGTATCAACGTTGTTCATTTCCTCCCTTCGTACGAACTCCCCATCCATCTTTCATAAAGATTCTTTTTTGGCTCGAGTCAGGACCATACAAGCTCTGATACCAAATGATACGGTGCTACCGTATTGATAGAGATAAACGATCACTTCGAGGGGATCGAACCTCCTAAAGAATTGAGAAGTAGAGAGAAGAGGTCGAAAGAAGAGAGGGAAGACAAGATATGAGAAAAAAGAGACAATATTATTCGATTATTTCTTGTAACTCTGGGTTACATTATATAGAGTCCAAATCCTTAAACTACTCCTAATCATACCTAATAAATCTATTCCAAAACAAGATAACTGCCTATTCCTAAACATATTCCTAAATAAAAAAGATATTTAAATTTGAATTTGTTTATTAAAATGAAACTATTAAAAGGAAAGTTGGGGTCGCATTATCTCCTCCGCCCTCGAAAGCCCCCTTGTCCTCAAGGTGGAAAATCCTCACGCTTGTCAATCCTTTTATATCACTTTCTCTGTTTTCATCAAGTTCGGCCTCGATAAAAAATAGTTGCTTTGATTTGCATCGATGTCCGGGTCTATATTTTTCATCACAATTGTAGCAAAGGCCTTGATCTCTTCTTACTTTCGCTTCCGCCGGCGTGAGGCGCTTTATGGGTGGAAACGTCTCATTAGACATTGGTATTGTAGAGGCGGACAAAAGAGAAGGCTTAGAATTTATAATACGATGTTGAGCTATCAACTTTTCTTCTTGTAGACGAGCAAGACCGATAGCTGCTGACATAGAAGTTGGTCAGAAGGCTCCGACATCATGCTTTAGGTCCTCCCTCAGCCCACTAACGAAGCAACTTATGAAAAATGTCTCGGTTAGTACTGAAGTGCGATTGGCTAGCATTTCGAATCGAGCCTGATAGTCACGAACACTTTGCGCCGAACCCTGTTGTAGTTTTGTTAATTCACCCATATAGTCCTCGTACATAGTTGGACCAAAACTAGTACAAAGGGTTTCTACGAATTCCACCCAATCCACGACGCCACGGCTCTTCTCGAACCATTGAAGCCATTGTAACGCTTCGTTCTCCATATGATAGGATGCGAGCGGAATCTTCTGGATGTCTAGTATTTGATTAAATTTAAAAAATTGCTCCGCTCGGTACACCCATCCAGCTGGATCCTCGCCATCAAACCGGGGAAACTCTAGTCGTGTGACACGAGGTATCACCATCATAGAGTTCTCCATGGAAGGAATCAATGTCGCTTCCTTGAAGGGGGTTGGAAGAAGAGGACGATTTTTATCGGAACTTGCGACAGATGTATTTGCGACAAATGTATCTTCGGGCAATGCTTGCTGTCGCACATCCATCTTTGTGCTCATAGTGATAATTAAATTTTTAAGATCATTAACAGAATCGCTAATGAGCCTTACCTCGGTCTCCAATTTGTTCAATCGAGTATCAACGTTGTTCATTTCCTCCCTTCGTACGAACTTCCCTTCCATCTTTCATAAAGATTCTTCTTTGGCTCGAATCAGGACCATACAAGCTCTGATACCAAATGATACGGTGCTATCGTATCGATAGAGATAAACGATAACTTCGAGGGGATCGAACCTCCTAAAAAATTAAGAAGTAGAGAGAAGAGATAGAAAAAAGAGAGAAGATATTAGAAAAAAGAGACAATATTACTTGATTATTTCTTGTAACTCCGGGTTACATTATATAGTGTCCAAATTCTTAAACTACTCCTAATCATACCTAATAAATATATTTTCAAACAAGATAACTGCCTATTCCTAAACATATTTCTAAATAACAAGATTTTTAAATTTAAATTTGTTTATTAAAAGAAAACTATTAAAGGAAAAGTTGGGGTCGTATCAATTTAATTTACTCAAATTTTTATTTGTCAATTAATTCAACCGGCCCTTTTACCATGTGATCCTTCAAATTTTGCTTATGTTCTGTCGATGCCTCATCTTAAAATTTTTTTGATAATTATACACATGTTTTTGAAAAAATAATTTAAAAATAATTTTATGGAGAATAATAATATTGTATTGTATAAACATTAGATAATTTAAAAAATTTGTGAAACAAAATATCACCGCCCCAAAGCTTTTTAGGACCGAAAAAAAAAAAAAGAAAAAAGAAAAAAAGAAGCAATTTAGACAAAAAATAAATAAGCATACACCGAACAAATTCGCAAGCTCTTATCATGCAATATTTTCATTCATCAAAGGATGTAATATTTACACAAGAGCATATGTACGTTTTGGTTTTGTCGATCCCAAACGAGCCTCGGGATCTGGTCCACCGCGTCGTCAGCCATGGATCGCCGCTCTCTGAACAACATCCACCCCACTGCGTTCCCCTAACCACCGACTCAAACCAAACTCCCCAGAGATCCGGTCCAAAGAAAAACCGACATGGGAGAGAGAGTACTCTCCGGCTACACCAGGTCCGGTCCGGTTCGGTTCTCGCGCGGACCGGTTAAAAAGACCGGTCTAACTCGGGCCCCAGCAGCTGAGGTACATGACCTTGCGGAGCGACTCGTCGGCGTGCGGCCGCACCTCCTCGGGGGCAGCGCAGCCGGCGCCGCCGCCGCACCGGGCGGCGCCGAGCCCGACGGTCGGGACGATTAGGCCGGCCGTCGAAGCGAGCTGGTCCTTGGCTTGCTGGGCCGTCGACCGAACCACGTGGTCGCGGCGGCCCTTGACCGCCGCCACCCCCGCCGCCATCAAAACCCGGTTCACGTAACTCATCGAAACCCTAACGCTTAGATCTTCGCGAGCGCGATGTCGAAACGCTTCTTGTGTTCTCGAGGCTTCCGTTCTTTATCTTTTTTTTTTTTTTTTTTTTTTTTTTTTTTTTTATCTCTCTTCTCTTGGGAATTTCTTTCGGATTTTTACTTTTATCTTTTTGTGGCGTATTTTTTAAGGGAATTATTTAGTAGCGAGCGTTCGAGGACGTTCGATCCATTTGGGGGAGAATTTATAGGAGGTAGAGCAAGTGGTTTTTAGGTAAAAAGAAAACAGCTCGTGGTTTCTGGTATTTAGTGACGGATAGCGGTAACGGAATGCCCATGGGGTCCGGCTATGGGAAAATTTGGGGCGATAACCGGGTCTATACACCGGAATATTACTATTATTTATTTATTTCTTTATCTTGAGAGATAGATAGTATGTTATCCGATTCATTTCTTTTATTTAAAAATAAATTTTGCTGGAAATATCAATCAACTAGAATTCGAATTTGGGTCTTAGATACCAGCCATCAAGTCCTTGACTACTTGCTTTAGGGATGGGTAAATGGCTCAAAATGAGCTCGAGATCAAATCGCTCGTTTAGTAAATTAGTCGACCACGAGCTAAAAATTTTAGCTTGTTTAATAAACAAGCTGAACACGAGCTATGATCAGCTCGCTCGTGTTCGGCTCGATAACAGCTCAGATACATATATTTTATATTTATATATATAAATTAATAATTTTATATGTATAGAATATAATATTTTATCATTTGATTTTTAGCCCAACTTAAATATAAAACCCAACTCAATTATAAAATGATTCATTTATATTTAAAATTTTAATCATTAGATCAAAATATAATGAGTAAGATGTTATAAATTTATTTCCTATATATATATATATTCTTTCTAAGCTTTTTAAATTCTTATTCATAAGCCACCTTGTATTCGGCTGGTGTTCGTCTCGTTAATAAATCGAATACGAGCCGAATTTTTTTGTTCGATACTTTAACGAGCGAGCTCAAGTTCGGCTTGTTCACAAGCCGACTCCAGCTCACTCGTGTTCGGCTCGTTGATAGCCCTATGTTACTGTTGGGCCAATAACATGCGGCTAGGTGGTACGCTGGTGCTTCGCTCAACACTGGTCTTAAAGAAGCAAGGATTAAAATAGATTTTGATATGCACCGCATGCATCAACAACAATATTGAGTAACTGCTAGATATAACTGAGGGAAGTTATAGTAATTGCGAGTGGTTACAAGCAGTTCCGATCGGCTGGAGATGCCCCGAAAAAATAGGAGCAGTGGCCGATCATGGATGGGGAATAACGGATCAACAGGGGCAATCTATAAATACGCAAATAATGCCCAGAAAAGATGTCTTTTCTCCGACAATAGAAAACCACCCTCATTTTCCTCTGCAATTTTCTTGCATTTTTTAGTAGTCTATTTGTAAATTTTTTACTTTCCCGCATCTACTGTTTTTTTTTAGGAGTAGTCCAATCGAGTCTGTATACCCTCAGGCACACTCGTCTCTTGTACCAGTTCTACAATTTAATTCTAATATATAAAGGTATTCGGCTCTTCAACCGACCTAAAGTGTAGTATATTCTGTACATTCAGCTCATTTAGCTGAACTAAATCTAAAGTGAAAGTCTTTGAATTCGGTTGATCTGATCCTTCATCAGCCGAATCACTTGATCTAGTAGAAAGGCGCAAACTTTGAGGACCACTGATCGTAGCCGTTCCGCATCCCTATACGTTCCCGAGGAAGTTCTTTGTCCGACTCAAAGGTTAGGGAACTTGGCTCCTTAATTACTACGGCTAAAAATTGTGTATGGAGTGATTTCGTGTTTTTAGTAACCATATATGTTTCAGACACATTTTAGAATAAACTTTTTGTGTAAAAATTTCTTGCACATGCATGGACTTATAGATAAACAACGCTAATCTAGAGTTATTTAGTTTAATTTAGTTATAAATAAGATATAAAATACAAAATTCAAGCAGTTGGAGATGTTATAGCTATATTTGTATATCTGTTTGGCGGCATTCAATTAAAAATAAAGTAATTGCATAATTTTTTTATTATATATAGTTGAAAGCTGCATTTGCATATTTTATTATATCGATCAGAGAGTGTTTAAAAGAATTAAAAATTTACTTTTTTCTAATTAAGATATAATTACATAGATGAGGTTATCTTTTAAATCTACTAACCCTCTACAATTAGGGGCAACTTGGTTAGATGTAATTATAAATACAGTGTAGTTAAAGATGCATGCAATTGAAAATAAAACAATTATAACTATATGAATCCTGTTTAGTTGGATTAGTAAAAATTGCTGCAAGTATAAACAATTTGTTTGGTTGCATGCAGTTGAAAAATAATTTTTAAAATTTTATCATTTTATATATATGATGATGAAATTACCTTTAATGTAAAAAAGAAAAATAATTTTTGTTTAAAAAGTATTGAGAAGGTAAGCATATTTTTTATATAAAGTTACTCTCTTCCATTACTGTAGTTGAAACTTCGGTCAATTTGGGCATAGTTCGAACTGCTGCATTTGTGCCTCCTCCTTTAGTTTCTATTGCAACGATTGGAGTTAAATATATTAAATCAAACACGAAATTTGACTTTACATACAGTTTCAATTGTAGTGCAGTTCTACATGCAACGAAAAGACCCCTTATTGTATCTTTGACTGCGTCCAATTTGAACATAATTTAACAGAGTAATAAAGTTTATAATTATAAATTTAAATATAGCATGTAAATGCAAGTAGACCCAAAAAATTAAAGCAAGTTTTTTATTGGATTTGTTTATAATTAAAAAATGCATATATAAATTGAAATGTAAGTAACCAAACGGCTCCTTAAATAAATTTTGTCTATATTAAGGCTTTACATCCGAGTTTAAGGGACGTGTCTATAGACCGTGGTCTATCAAACCATTTTTTACTCGCGTATGATGTAGCGATGATTCCGAATGATTTGTCGTGTGAATATGACAAGGTATATATCAGCGGTTCGATCTCAATCGGACAGTGGACATAGATTCCTCATTGTATATCGTTATTACGGACAAGAAAGGGCGGGATCGAAAATTAATGAAAAAGCGGGGTAGTTTCTTTTAAAACAATTTTGTCGGGTTGCGGTGTACTGTGGAAAGAGAAATGGGGAACAGGTGTCGCGCTTATCCTTTGGGTTGGGTGAGTCACCGCTGCGACCATTGAGATCAGGACACTTGATCGTAGTCCCTTTTGGAGTTTCTACTTCATGGGGCCCACCAAGTCGGAGAAATGACCAGGGTGAAAAGTGCAGTGAGACCCACCTAGCTAGGGCTGTCAACGAGCCGAACTCGAGCGTGCCGGAGCCAGATCTCGAGCTCTGCTCTGCTTGTGACAAGCTCTTAAAAGTCCAGCTCGCTCGTGATCAGCTCGCAATTTATTCGAGCTAGTTCGTTTTCGGCTTGTTGCTGGCTCGATTATTCAAGCTGACTCCATCTTCGCGCTGGATTGCCTTTGAGCCGAACATGAGATGACTCTATCTTTAAGTTAGTATTTGGTTTGGGAATAAAAGGGGGAATATTTTTTTGTTTCCTCATTTGTTCCCAAGTGTTGCATTTGGTACCTTAAAATAGTAGTTCTTAAATTTCTGGAATAAGCCGGTATAAGACTAAAACAACTGTTCTACCTTTTCTCTGGAATAAGCTTGTTCCCAATTAACAATAATATTAATCAAAATCTAAAAATAATTTTAATTATGGTATATTAAATAATTAATTAATTTAATTACTATATTTCAATTATTATTTAATACTTAAATAATAAAATAATTTATTAATTTATTATTTAAATTATTGCTATTTATATTATTATTAATTACTTTTTTTATTTATTTAGTAATTTATAATTAATTAATTATTAATTTATTTATTTATTATAATTAACTAATTTATCATTAATTTATTATTAATTAATTAATTATTAATTATTTAATTTACAATAAATTAGTTATAATTAATTAATTTATTCAATTTATTATTATTTATAATTATTAATAATTAATTTAATAAGAATTAAATAATTTGTAATTCACAATTATTAATAATTTATTATTTATAATCATTAATAATTTATTATTAGTAATTAATTGATTTATTATTAATTAATGTATTATTATTTATAATTATAAATAATTAATCAATTGATAATTTTATTGTAAATTAATTAATTTATAATTAGAAAAGTTTATTATTTATAATTTATTATTTATTAATTAATTCATTATTTAAAATTATTATTAATATATTATTTGTAATATACCATCTAATTAATATATTATTAATAATTAATAATATATTATTAATAATTAATAATATATTATTTATAATTATTTTTTATCAATTAGTTAATTATTAAATAATTATTTATAATTATTTATATTTTATTATTTTTAATTACTAATATTAATTTATTATTTTTATGTATTAGTTGAATGTTAATTAATTAGATAAAATAATTTTAATTTTAAATTATAACTCTTATTTTCTTTGTTCCAATCTAACAATCCAAACACTATTACCTTATTCCTAGAAACAACCTAATTTTTCATCCAAACGCAAAATTGGTCTACTTCCTATTTATATATGAAATTGTATCTACCGCCGAAATAAGCAGTTCTTACTTATACCCGAACCAAACGCAGTCTAAGGCTACAGTTGTTTAGATATGAGTAGAAACTAGTTATTTCAAAAATCAATATAAGTTCAGATATTAATAGGAGTTAAAATAGTTTTTTAGACAAAGATTAGAGTATAAGTAGAAACAAAAAATAATAATATTTAGAGAGTTAAACAGAATAAAAGAATATCAAGTGTCACGCACCGGGATCCCTTTTGGTTTTAAAACCGATGCAGAAGTGCCAGATTTTTTTTATTTTTTATTTTTTTAAAGCTTTGACCCCAGAGGACGTTAAATCCGCCACAAATATAGAAAATCCACTGTTCACACGGATAGTCTCCCCTATATTTGCACGGTGTCGCACAAGCATAAGTTACCGCCACACTATATACATATCCATATACAATCACCACATCACATTCATTCCATCATAAGTTTACCATAAATCCACATCTATTAGTTTGAAACGTTTCCTTCTCGAAAACTTATTTTGAAATACTAAGAATGATGAATGTCACGCCCCGAGTCCGCCTATTTGGTTGGTTTCAGGCACGCCGACAGACCGCCGAACGGATAGAGTTTTTCCTGTACGTCCAAGGCGTCGCAATCAATACAATTTCGAGGGGTTCCAAACAGGAACATATTATAATCAAGATTACATAAGGAAGTATCAAAAACATAAATTCTACTACTGCTATTACAAGCATTCATCACAGTTTACATCTTTACATTTAACTTCCAATACAATCAAGTTATTACATCATTGTTTACAAGTTTTGATGCATCTTGCTCTTTCACTTTCTATATCCTTAGTTAGCCGACAGGGGTGCTTCTATCTCCCGTCTCTGGGGTAGGGCGCTATCTATGGAGCTACGCCCTTGCCTCGTGCCGCCTCTGCGCCGCTCACGTGTGTACCTGGAAGACACCCCAAAACAACGTGGGGTGAGAACCAACTCTATGGTTCCCAGTGGGTACGGTCACCCAAGAAAAAACCTCGACCAATAGGTCCAAGGAAGCACTGCAATTATGTTAGTCCACACACACACACACACACACACACACACACACACACATATATATATATATATATATATATATATATATATATATATATATATATATATATATATATATATATATATAGTAGAGCTACTATACTCTTATGAGTAGTAGACCCTTACTACTCATAAGTTGTTTTTGATGATGGGGCCTCCGAATCGACGATCCACTTAAATATGATCTAGAGTATTTAAAACTTATAGAAAATAAATTTCGTAATTTTTTGATATCATTTACCTTACGATCAAAAGCTCACAAAATTGACAATTTTTAACGGCGGTATCGGATATTTGCTAGTTTAACGGTGTAAAAGAATTGAAATAGATTGAATTTTTGATAGAAAATTCTATTCACTACCTAGATAAAGATCAATAACTCCGATCTTAAATTGAAGGATCCGATCATCTATTTTTAGGACGTCGTTCGATTTCGCGTTCATTTTATGCCCATTTAATGGACTTTATTATGATTTCAAAAAATTACAAAATTTATTTTCTAGAAGTTTTAAATACTCTAAATCATATTTAACGGAATGGATTGTCGATTCGGAGGCCCCATCATCAAAAACAACTTATGAGTAGTAAGGGTCTACTACTCATAAAGTATAGTATACTATATATATATATATATATATATATATATATATATATATATATATATATATATATATATATATATATATATATATATATATATATATATATATATGATGTTACTATACAACTAACAGAAAACATGCATCACAATATGCGATATGCAACTATTGAACAGTTCTTAGCTTTACCTTACATTTTAGCTATTCTTTATATTAGCCATTTCCATCTGTCACTAGCTATTCTTAGGATTAGCCGTTCACATTCTTTACTCTTTACTCTTGGGCACTCTATGCTTATTAGCAAGTCACTTCTAAGGTTACCTTTACCTTAGCTCACTATGCCGCCCGACTCGGTCTTGAGTCAATCAACTTCGGATAATCCGCGTACTGTCTGGCTCGAGGTGATGGACGTCTCACAAGCACCTCAGCTTTCAACAGCCCGACGGCGAAATCGTCGCACACGCCACGACAGTGGTTCGAGTCAACCAACAGTATGATCCACAACCCGGCTCAACCGGTATAGAACTCAGCTCGGCTCACCCACCAGGCGGCGAAATCGTCTCACACGCCAGGTCAGTGATATAGCCCTGGACGGCGAAATCGTCGCACACGCCCAACACCCGCCTGGGTGTCCAAATCTGGGGATTCCGGAATCTGTTCCACATAGCTTGCGGGTTGGTCTTAACCCTCAAGAGTCGACCCACTTGGTCCATTATTCTTTACATCCTAGACCTACTTGACTCTAGGTCTATTTTCTTTACCACATGACCTAGGTTGACTTAACTCTAGGTTCAATGTCCACAACCTATGTTCTCTAACATTAGGTTCAATGCCATCTTGATTTGACTTTTGTTTACTAACATTAGGTTCAATGCCATCCTGATTTGATCTATGTTTACTAACATTAGGTTCATAGTCATCCTTGTTCAACCTATGTCTTTGACACTAGGTTCAATGCCACAAGCCTAAGTCCATTTGACTCTAGGTTTACTATAACCTATGTTCTTGACACTAGGTTAAATGCCACTCGATCTATTCGACATCCTAATTATCCAATCGAGCATTCCACTATCGAGTTCTCTACTCACTCTAGAGTTATCGATTCATTTACATGCATTTATCCATATACATCTAGCATGTACTCACTATGCTAAGCATGCATTCATGCAACATCTAGCATTTATCTATTATGCTCATCATATGCATCTATTTAGCATTTAACTCTATGTTACTAACATGCATTTTTTACACATGCATCGTTTGGCATTTATATGCATCAACATGAACTTATGTCATTCTTAGACATAGAGGCGACCTAGTCGCTTCGGTAAACACAACCCACCTGTTTTGCTCTCCGATTGCTCGTTGACACTTGCAATCGGCCGCCCGCGACACCCGTGATCCAGTTCGGCCCGAACTCTTGCGCGACCAACCGAACGGCCACCAATTCGCGATTCGAGACTTCCTAGCGTTATTCCACGACTTCACGATGCCCCGAATCCGATCTCACAATTTTTGGATTTCTATTCCGCGTACTGCGGCTATCTGTTAAAAATATACCGTTTCGTCAATAACTTTGCGTCCGCTTGTCGGGTCACCGAACCGAGCGTGCCAACGCGTTCGTTACACCCCCAATTGGGTTTACAAGGGGTCAAATGAGATCTATCTCATCTATCTACAAAAACTCCCTTTTGAACCTTAGGTTTGCATCTATGCAAAACCCACCATTTCGATCTCTAGAATAAGCAAAAGAGAGCTTGTTCAACATTTAGAAACTCATCTAGAAGCCTTGGAACATTCTTAGGGTGTTTAATTAGAATAAACCCTAGAAATCCACTATTAGAGCCCTATGAAGAAAACATGATTTTCATGTGTTCTTCGGCTACTACGAGGTTCCTACACTTATAAGGAGATCAAAACCATAGATCTAGGGTTTAAAACCCACTCCTTAAAGATCTACCATGAGAGGGCTTAGAAGCTTACCTCTTAAACTTGTTCTCTTGCACAAGGAAGAAGAAGAAGACGGCCATGGTGATCTCCACCTTGATCTTCTCCTTCATCTCCTTCTTTTTCTTTCTTTTCCTTCTCTTTTCTCTTTCTTTTTTCCTTTCCTTCTTCCGTCTCTTCTTTCGGTTGACAGGGAGAGAGAGAGAGATATCTGAGTGAGGGAGTGAGAGAGAAAGGGAGTTTACCCTCTCTTTACACTTAATCCCTGCACAATATGCCAACAAGCCCCTTAACTTTCAATCCTGCGCATTGCCCAGACTGGATAGTTTTCGGGCTCGGGGACCGGTCCCTGGCTGGTCCCCGAGAGTTTTGCTCCACCATTGCGCACATGGGGACCGGTCTCTCCCCTGAAGGGATCGGTCCCCGAGAGCTTGCTCTGCCATTGCGCTTGCGGGGACCGGTCTCTCCCTGCAAGGGACCGGTCATCGAGAGCAAATCTCTCGCATGACTACTCTGCTCAAATTTTCACGCGTACGGGAACCGATCCCTCCCCAAGGGACCGGACCGTGGAGGACCGATCCTTGCTGAAGGGACTGGACCTCACAGGTCCTCCCAGCCAGCACTCCAAGGACTTAGCCATTCTTCCAGCTCCGTCCATTTCTTTTCCGTTTCAACTCACTTTTGACTCCGTGGGTCTCCGATTCACTTGGAATCGTACCGAGACTCCCCACACATGATTTTGATCATGTCCACATCATCATCTTACCCGCACTAGTGCCGGATTTAGCTCGCGGCCCAATATAGCCTTTCGGGTCCCATTTTCGCACCCTCGTGTACCGAAAACACCCGAAAGCTTCCGAACTTCACTGGAACCATTCCAAAGGCCTTGTAGGCCAACATACCCCATAACTTCAAGACTTTAGAAGTTCGGTATGCTACAATGAAAATCAGAAAAACTCTTTTAAAACTGTTTTCTACATAGAAACCATTTTTCTTTAAAAATGCGCTACCACGAAGGGTAGAAAACTATTTTCATCTCATAAAAAAACCATAGTACTTTATACATTTCACAAAACCACATTTGTCCATATAACTGAAAACCGACTGAACTATAAATGCTAATTCAATTATTAAAAGACAAGTTTGCAGAGTTTAACCAAAACGGCGGGCCGATAGCTCTATTGCTCGCTAAGACATGCACCTCACGAACCATCCCGACTCAGACCAGCAATATCACCTGAAATGAGGGTGGGGGGTGAGAACATGTACACATGTCTCCCCTCCCAGTTGGTACTGTTGTGTTTGGTTTTACTCGCGAGGAGTACTCACCGCGTAAAAGAGATCATCAAGGTTATAAGTGTTAGTTTAGGGGTGCCCAAGGATCTATCTAGATTGTATCCAACACCTAGAGCGGGGTGAATAGGTGTAAGGGCCAAAAAACCACAAATTCTCGATGTAATAAAGTAAATGCGAAAAATAAAAAGCACACCGAGATTTACGTGGGAAAACACCAACTTGGAGTAAAAAACCCACAGGACCAACACGCGAATAAACAACCCACTAAGAGAAAAAAAATTACAAGGTGATTACCGACTCCACGGACTTAAACTCTCTTAACATCCTATGAATCTCTGCGCACGCCGCCGGGTTGTCCACGCCCTCACGTCCGAGTCCACGAACGCCCCCACTTCGAATCCACGAAGCTTCTATCACGCCGAATCCACGACACCACTCGAATCAACGAGCCTTTATCACTTCGAATCCACGAAGCCTTCAATCGCGCCGAATCCACGACGCCTCACGACGAATCCACGACGCCGTTCATGAGAAGCATCCTGAGTATGGTGATCCTTCGCTTAGGAGTATCGTAGAAAACCAGAGAAGAAAACTCCGAGCGAAGCGTAGATCAAATCGACATATAAATATCAAATTACAATATCTCGATTTGACCTAAAAGAGGCTATTATGTATAAAATAGGTTTTAGATGAATTCCTAGCCTTTAGGGTTTCTCAAACATGTATTTTCATTAAGCACACGAAGTTAGAGAACCCCAATATCTTATTTATAGACTTTGGAATCAATTAGAGTCGGATTGAAAATTTTTCAGATTTTTACATTTTGTACCGGTACACTTTTTGAGTTGTTACCGGTAACACAATGACGGAAGATAATTTCTGCGAAGGGTCACACGGTAATAACTTTGATTGCTATACCTACAAATCACGATGGTTGTACCTAGACATTTTTCAACTGCACTCTGCACTTTATAATTTTTCCTGATTTTTTATTTTTCGAAAATTACAAAGTTCCGATACAACTTCTAATTCGTTAAAAGTTGATTTTATGATTCTAATGCCTACAACTAAGTATGAATCACCATATTATGATTTAAAACCTTACCTCGACGTTGTGATTCACATCATGATCTAATTTCCCTTTCTTCGAAGTCTTGGATTCTTCGACCATCTTCGAACCACTCCGATCCTTCAAGACTCCGACTCAAATCACGAAACTTGCCAACACAAAAATCCTTAACAATCTCCCCCTTTGGCAATTTTCGTGACAAAACACAAAAGCTAACTAAAATTACATCATAAAAGAAAAACGAAGTTCAATGTCATCACCAAAACATCAAACTTCTCGCGTGTAATCCAAATACAATTTGAAATTCAAAAATACATCTTAGAACTCAAAACTCCTAAAACAAACTCTATGACTTAGACGCAACTAGGAGTCCTGAAGTCTTGATTTCCTGCAAAACAATTTTTCAAAAATGATAAACATTAAATTCTTATACCGTCTACCTTATTCCATTTGTTCTCTAATTTTCTCCACTTCAGTTCTTAATACAACTCCTTCAAATCCCCCCCAAAAAAATGTCTCCCCCTTCGTGTATGTATCAAATCTCTTCATGTCTCCCCCTTCGTGTATGCAACAAATACCTTCACCCTCGGTACCTGTTCTGTACCCGTTCTCCCTCTTTTTGTCAAAAATTGCCAAAAAGAAACACAAATCGAGAGAAAAATAAACTAAACAGAGAGTAGTCATATCATAGTTACAGATCTAGATGCATAATAGAATAAACATCAAGTATAAAGCATAAGGAAACTAGACATGATCCTAAGATAAGCAGTAGATAAGCAGCAGTAAAAAGAAAGCTCGAGGCAGAAATCACTCAGTCGCCTCGTCGTCGTCATCATCGCCTCCTGCATGAGATCCAGAACCTCCAGCCTCAGGAGCATCTGTGGATAATGGAAGAAACGGCTGTCGAGAAGCTGACCGCTGATAGGTTGAATGTGTAGGCTGCGGGAAGATGTCGTCATGCCTACAGCCCATCTTCTCCAGGATTCTCTTGATTCCTTGCTCAAGGCATTTAAAGCCTTTCTTCAGCGAACTCACTTCACGATGGAGTGAGTCCAAAGTGACAACTCCTCCTGAGCTAGAAGATCCCTCACGCTCTGCACGCTCTGCTCGTCGTGACGGTGGAGGTGGAGAAGGTGCAGCTAAACTCGATGCGCGATGTGGTGGAGCTGCCTCGGTTTGCTGAAACGTCTTCAATGTGCTCACAGATTTTGCCCAAGTAACAGCGTCGATTGAGCCAAGCCTAAAATCATATTTGTCACAAGTCACATCTACTCCATTCGCTGCAATATCCGAGTGATTAATATAGGAAACGGTAGTTGATCCCGCCGCACTGAAGCCTGAATAACATGAACCATTCTTTGCCACATCAGAAATGGTATGTTTATGTTCAACCCGCCTGCCTGCTCAGGATGACCAAAAAGATAAAGCAACACAAGTCTATCCCAACGAATCCTCTTGGTTCCAATGGTCGGTTGGACATTATAGCACATGATCAAGGACAGAAGATGATACTCAGATCGCAAGTCCTTCGATTCCACGTACGCTCGATTTGTCCTAACTCCAGCCTTGCAGATAGCTCCAATAACAGTTTCCCAGTGGGTCGACGACTGAAATGTCCCCGTAGTATAATAAAGCCCAGAAGTATCAACGTCCAACCCCAAAAGCTCACCAATGTCATGAGGAGTGACAATAATCTTCTTTCGACATACAGTGGTCTCAAAGACATAAGTCCCTGTCTCCTCATCCTCAGCCAAAACTAGTCCACGCATGTAGAACTCCCGAATGAGTTCCACACAGAACGGTGAGCGAACTGGGACATGTCCAACAGGCTCAATAGGGATCCTCTGCAACAAGCGACCAAACTCAGGAACCTCACGAATCAGCTCGTTGAATACCACACGTCGCTCGGCAATACAAGATCTGACAGAGAATGCCCTAAGTCGCTCAGGTGGAATCTTCGCAGTACGTTTTGCTCGACGCTCCCTGGTATGAGAGCCATCTCGTCGTGAGGATTCACCAGCAACGTAAGGTGCCAAACTTCTAAATTATGAATTAGTTACGGTGGGAAGTAGTAAGCCGAAAGTTAATATAAAAATTAAGTGTAAATAAAAATAGTGTGAGATACTATTTTTATTGGACTCAGGGGTGTAAGGTATGAGTTAGAATGACCTGTGCCGAAATCGGAGCGAAATCAGAAGATTTAGAATTTTCTGTGAGAGACAAGATAGATAAATTAGCAGAAAATGCACAGTGTCAGAAAATTATGAAAACCGAGGGGTATGTCAGGATTATTATTACGAGGATAGATTTGACGTTTCGTGCCATTCTGACACTCGAAAGATGAGAAATAAAATCCGAATGCTATCTGATAAAGATTACAGTTCGGTAGAGCTTTCAGTGACCAAACGGGGTCGAAACTGAAAGATTTAAATTTCTTCTGTTAAGTTATGTAAAAACGAATATAACTGTCAAATTTGAGCTCAATCGGACATTCAGAAGGGCAGGCAAAAGCGTCCAAGCTTTAGCCGAAAGTTATGTGTGAATAGTGAATAGATGAGGGGCAAATTGGTAAAATGAGATTTAATCCCTTTTCTTCTTCCCCTGCCTCCCTCAACCGACCAGCACCCAAACACACACGCACGCACACATGGAGGGGGAGAGGAAACCCTCTTTCCTCTCTCTAAATATCTCTCTCATCTCTCTATATTATCCGCTCAAATTCGCGGTGTTGGCGGAGAACGATCCTGCGAACGTGTTGGAGGCGACGGATCGAGCTTTCGTGCGGCCGTTGGAGCGACGTGTTTTCGTCGCGGCGTTCACGTTTAGGTAAGCTTTTGGGATTTGACTTAATCCTTAAGTTTAAGTGTTCTATTAGTCTCTAATGTGATGCTAACACGTTAAATCCTTAATATTCGGATTATTTGGAGCATAATTAGAGGCTAGAGTTAGAAATGCAATTTTCGCTATTAGAAGGGTTTGATCTAATTTGACCCACCATAAACCTAATTGCTAGGTAACGAAACACGCTGGCGAAGTCGGTTTGGCAATCCGTCGAACCGTTGCGAAGTTATTGAGGTTTCAAGCCGTCGACGTAAAGAGGTTCGCAGTTTGCGGCGAAAGTTTCCAAAAATCGTGAAAATGGAATTGGGGGCTCGTGGCAGCAAACTGAAGACCTATAATTTTCGGGGCTGCGAAGCGGAGTATGGTTGAGGCGCAGTTGCAGTATCGGGCCGTGCCGGATACGGATGCCGCGGGAGGTCGATTGCAAGTGTCGACGAGCAATCGGAACGCGATAACAGGTGGGTTGTGCTTACCGAAGCGACTAGGTCGCCTACATGTCGAAGAAATATATGTTTTCCTGTTGATGCATATATATGTAATGGTAGTTGAATGCATAGGATGAATGCATGAGATACTATGTAATAGCACCTTTGATAAAGATATATGCATGTTAACATGATTAAAGTAGGTGACTGAGAGCATTGTGAGTGTGCATGATAGAATATCATGTTAGAGTACATGTATACTATGTATGCTAGTTGATAGTGCGTGTTGATGCATTAGAAGTGCATGCTAGTTGATAACGGTTAATAGACATATTGAAATGTATGCTAGAGGATATTTGCATATTAATTCATTAGAATGCATGCTAGTTGATAATTTCACATGATACATTGAGGATACATGCTAGTGGATAGTTTCATGAGGATATGTACTAGAGCATGTTAGAGTATATAAATAAAATACTTGAATAACATCTTATGGACTATATGCTAGGTGTATTTAGTATTTCGAGATTGTGGTGGGTAAACATGCATATTGACATGTTATAGATCATGTAAATAAGCAAGTGGCATTGAACCTAGTGTATAAAACATAGGTTGGACACGAACAACAATGAATCTAGTGTCGTGAACCTAGGATAGATCGAGTGGTATTAACCTAGTGTCCTGAACATAGGTTGAACAGATATGAACCTAGTGTTATTGAACCTAGGGTGGATCAAGAGTGGCATTAACCTAGTGTCGTGAACCTAGGATGGATAAGAATGACAAAGAACCTAGTGTTGTGGAACATAGGTCGACAATGAACCTAGAGTCAGTTAGATCTAGGTGAATGGCATGTGAAATACAAGTGTGATATTAGCACTATGATATCGACATAGCGATAGAGGATTTCTTATGTTGTTAAGAGCGGCATTTGATGTTGGTGTAAAGAGATATTTTGAGGCAATGAACTTAGGGATAGGTGAATTTTCCCTAGAAGTGACATGATGTATGAGAACTTAGTACAATTGAGACATTGTGATGTTGAACATAGGGACAGTGTGATTCCATGATGATGACAATCCTAGTTGGTAGGGTATTTCCGGTTCACAGGATTTGGATCGTGCTCACATGGCCTGTCTGCGCCTGGGGTGGTCGCTCCACACAGGTTGTGCACTTCGGAGTTGTCACTAAGAGGAGGGCTAAAGTAGCTGCCCTTGGACTAAAGTATCTGTCCGCAGGCGGTCTCGGGGGTAGTTGAGCAGTCCTCCCCTATGAGACTTAGAGACGTGAGACTGAGGGCGAGCCTTCGGGTTAGCCAAGAGATTGGGTGATCAACATATGAGCTAGAGAGTGGACTTGTTATCCCAGTTGAGTGGATTTAAGGCTGAGGTGTAAGTGAGACGTCCTTTGCCTCGTGCCTGGCTTTACGCGGTACTCCGCATATGATTGACTCAAGACCGAGTCGGGTGGATAGTTTGATAGAGGTAGATGAAACCTTATGATTAGAATTACAATTGACTTGAAATCTATGATAGAGGAAAACATAGAAGTCAATTAGATGAGCTATGGATAGCAGGGTTAATGTAGTATCGATTGAACTACTAGATTGTGAGTTAAATTGCATGAGTATATGTTGCATGATTTGCATATAGTTGGCATTTCTATATTTGGCATTTCAGTGTTAAGTTGAGGTAATGCATGGTTTTATTAGTTGCATAGTCAAGATATATATATATCTATCTGTTTATTAAACTAACCTGCAGCTGCCTCCTTCGGACCTGTTGGTCGAGCTTTTCCCTTGGGTGGCCGTACCCACTGGGAACCATGGAGTTGGTTCCCACCCCACGTTGTTTCGAGGTGTTTTCCAGGTACACAAGCGGCGCGGCGGCGCGAGGCAAGGGCGTATGTCACGCCCCGAGCCCGCCTATTTGGTAGGGTTCGGGCACGCCAACAGACCGCCGAACGGACAGAGTTTCCCCTGTACGTTCAAGGCGTCGCAATCCATACAATTACAAGAAGGTTCCAACTAGGAACAGATTTCACAATCAAGATTGCATAAGGAAGTATCAAAAATATAATGCAGCTACTTGCTATTACATTACACTTTCCAATAACTCCTAAATACAATCTAATTATTACAATTAATTTACAAGTTTATTACATGCATTCAACTCACTTATTACATTCTTTTTAGATATTACAACTTGAATCTCTTCATTCCTTACATCCCTAAGCAAAACCGACTCAGGGTACCGCTATCTTTGGTCTCGGTGGTAGGGCGCTATCTATGGAGCTACGCCCTTGCCTCGCGCTGCTGCTGCCGCGCCGCTCACGAACAAACCTGTACCCCCAAAACCACAACCCGGGTGTGAGAACTATTGTCCATAGTTCTCGTGGGTACGGTCACCCAAGAGAACAGCTCGACCAATAGGTCTAAGGAGGCCCTGCAACAAGTTAGTCCAATAACATAATACAGATATTTATATTTCACCCGTTATTGACCTACATGTCAGGCCTCGCGATATGCAATATGAACCCATGCAATTATACAAGTAGAATAAATGATTTTATTTTCTATCATGCTATCCATAGTTTTTCCATAAATTATACATATCGTCACTTTACACCATTGGTTATTTGCTCCTATGGCTTTCCTCTACCCTAGCCAAGCTAACCACCCGACTCGGTCTCGAGTCAATCATATTGTTGTGCATTTATTCTTTGAAAAGTAACTTCTACTTGGCTTTGACCCAATCTTACCGGTTAACATAGTTAACCCCAACAAACTCAAGACCCAAAATCCCTCTCGAACGGGAGGCTCTAAACCCAGCCTACATACCCGAGGGACCGTCCGTCGGGGCCACGATCCCCTAGGTGACTGTTCCGGAACTCACCGCTCGAGGGGGAGCAACCTCCCTCAAGCCAAGACTCGTCATGAGCGTCGATCCAATCCTCAACTTGAGGATTCATAGCCACTAGATACCATGCCACTGTCATTGATAGGTTTTCTACCTAATCATGTATACCATTCTTGCCATAATGTCACTAAGTTAAACTATGTTTAACTAAGGTTATATCAACACCAATCTCATCTCTATGTTCAAGTTCACCTTTGTTGACTAAGTTCAAAGTCCAACTCTCACATTCACACAATAACAGGGTCCTAACATACATGTCCATTATGGTTCTACCATTCTCTATGTTCAAGTACGTTAGAACATGTCATTGAAAGTAACCAAGGTTCACATGTACTTAGCCCTATCATGCATGAATGATACAAAATATATATGCTCAAATGCCATAAGTGTTTGCTAGGTTAATGACACTAGGTTCACACTATACTTGTTCAACCTATGTTCAAGACACTAGGTTTAATGCCACTCGATCTAATTTAAATAGATATTCACAAGCACATTTCCTCTAGCATATTCTCATAATGCTATCATTTATATACTTTCTAGCATATATTTTCCATATGTCAATATGCATCTATCAACTAGCATAATTCTTATAAGGCTAATATTCATACATATGCTCCAGCAGATTCTATATCATGCCCACATGCAAACATTTAGCACTTCTATATCATGTCATTCATATGCCCTTTATCTTATGCATTCAACTAGCATTAATCAATGCATTTATCTAGCATTGCTATACCAGGTCATTCATCTATTCATTTAGTATTCTCATACTTACATTTCCATAGCATGTTCATTATGTGTTTACTATGCTAAGGATGCATTCTCACCTAGTCACATTTCTAGCATTATTTACATCGTGCCATTATCTTGCACCTACTTAGCATTTTACACTATATTCTTTAACATGCAATTTCTATATATGGATCATACGGCAATTATATGCATCAATATGAAACTATGTCGGTCTTAGACATACAGGCGACCTAGTCGCTTCGGTAAACACAACCCACCTGTTATCGCATTCCGATTGCTCGTCGACACTTGCAATCGGCCTCCCGCGACGCACGCCGCACGGCTCGGCCTAATGCGCGCGCGACCCCCGAACGACCTCCGATTCGCGATCTAAAAATTAAAGGTCTTCGGTTTGTCCTCACGATGCTCTCGATTCCATTTTCACGATTTTTGGAAACTTTCGCCGCAAGCTGCGACTATTTTTACGTCAACGATTTCAAACCTCCATATCTTCACAACGGATCGACGGATTGCCGAACCGACTTCGTCAGCGTGTTTCGTTACCTAGCAATTAGGTTTACATAGGTTCAATTTAGATCAAACCCATCTAATAGCAAAAATTACATTTCTAACCCTAGGTTTTCAACTATGCAATTAACCTCCAAATAATCCAAATTAAACGGAGAAAACATGTTTAGAACACTCTAGATGCTACTAGAATATCATTCATAGAGGATTTAAACAAAATCCCAAAAGCTTACCCAAAACGTGAACGCCGCGACGAACGCACGCCGCTCCAACGGCCGCACGAGAGCTCGAACCGATGCCTCCAACGCGTTCGCAAGCTCGATCTCCGCCAACACCGCTAATTTGAGCGGATAATATAGAGAGATGAGGGAGATTTTTAGAGAGAGAAAGGAGGGTTTTCCTCCCCCCCTCCATGCGTGCGTGAGTGTGCGGATGTGTGTGTGCGTTGGCTGAAGGAGAAGGAGAAGAAAAGGGATTAAATCCCATTTTACCAATTTGCCCCTCCACTTGCACTATTCACACACAGCCTCCGGTTTAGCAATTAGGTCCTTCCGAATGTCCGTTTGAGCTTAAACTTGACAGCCAGGCTCGATTTCACCTAACGAGCTTAGAAAAATCTTCAGCTTCCAGTTTCGACTCCGTTTGGTCATCAGAATCGTACCGAATCGTAAACGTTATCAGATAATATTCGGAATTTATTTCTCATCTTCTGGGTGTCAGAACGATACGAAACTTTAAATCTAGCCTCATAAAAATAATCCTGACATACCTCTCAGTTTTCATAATTTTCTGACACTGTGCATTTTCTGCTAATTTATCTGTCTCGTCTCTCACAGAAAATTCTAGATCTTCCGTTTTCGCTCCGATTTCGGCACAAGCCATTCCAGCCTATACCTGACACCCTTAAGTCAAATAAAAATAGTATCACACACTATTTTTATTTATTTTATTTTTAAAATCTGGCATATTACAGCGTAGCTCCGTAGATAGCGCCCTACCCTAGAGACCAGAGATAGCGGTACCCCGAAGTCAGCTTAGCTGGTGGTTGCAGAAAAGGAAAGAAAGCAAAGTGCAATAAATTTGTCATAATATTGATGATTGTATTTGGAAGAGCAAGAAAATGTAACATGATAAAGATGTAAATGTATAATCTGGGTTGAATGCTTGTAATAGTTTAGCTGTTTATGTTATCTTTACTTCCTTATGCAATCTATGATTAAATTCAGTTTCTGGTTGGAACATAGTGAATTGTATTGATTGCGACGCCTAGGACGTTGCTCGTCTGTCGTTCGTTTGTCAAGACACCCAAACCTGACCAAATAGGCGGTCTCGGGGCGTGACAAGCAATGCCCTTTCCTTTGTAGGACGGGCGACAGGTTCTTCTCCTTCCTCAGGTGAACTCTCCTGGTAATCAGGGTCTGAACCCTCAGACTCTTCAGCAGTACGAGTACTTTTGGAAACACTGTGGCCATGAGCACTAACAGCACCAAAACCAGAGAAAACGCCATTTTCCTACAAAAAGTAACCTTGCATGAAGACAAATCTAGAAAAATTCTCTAAAAATAGCGAAAAATTAACCAAGAATCTTAGAATGCATAAGAACGCTATTTCAAACTCAATCATGCAAGAAATTTCATCATAAATTGCATTTTCTCAAAATTTTCGAAATTCCAACAATATAGAAACCTAGAACGTAGATCTGCGAAAAATAACGAATTATAACTAGTTCTAAGTGTTCTAGATGCAAGATAATATGTTTAGACAGTGATTCACAGCAAAAAATTGTATAAAAAATGATTAAAAACAGAGATCAAACAAGTGTCTCGGAATAAACCTAAAAATATGCAAAAACGGGATTTGAACCTTAGATCTGAGCTAAATACCTGCAAATCCTTGGAGAAAATGTGTAGATTCGAAGGAGAAGAGCTCTGGGAATTTTTAGAGAGAGAAAGAAGGAGTTCTAATGAGGTTTAAAGAGAGAATCGAAACTTCTAACCGGTTATATCAGCCGCTGCTATAGTGATTTGTACCGGTACACGATGAATTTGTACCGGTACAGATTGGCAGAATTTCGAAAATAGCAAATTTTTTTTTTAAAATCCTCCAAAATCAAACTAATTTAATAAAAATTAATGATTTTACTTCAAAAATCATTATGATGAAAATAAAATATTATTTGATTTCAAAAGACATCAAATCATCAAAATTTGATATTAAGAATAATCTAATGATTTAAAGTCATCAAGATGCAAATTGATGAAAAATAATTTCTAGAAATTTAGCAAAATAGACACCGATTTGTCGGAACACGTTCAAAATAGAGATTTAACTAATATTGCACCGGGGGTGGCTCTTTGAGCATCTTTTTCATTCTACCACCTTATAACGTCGAAAATTCTAATTTTTTTTTTTTTTTCAACCTTTTCGGTTATTCATATAATTTCTCATGTGGTAGCTACACTACAACAAAATTAGGTTATAGAGAAACATGTTTGGGACACTTTTGAGTAAGTGTCCCATCTATTACTATATACTAAAGTAGAACCCTTAATAATCCCTATGTGAGAATTTGACATTCTATATGCTTGCCACGTGTCAAATTCTATTCTATTTACTATTTACTATCTTATTAAAATCAAATAAATCCTTAATGTTCCCTTATACCAATTAAACAATTATAAATTCATATTTGATTTAAAATTTAATTTTCTATTTACTATACTAATTCAAAATTCAAAATTTAATTTTCTATTTTAAGTTAAATTCAAACATAATCCTTAATGATCCCTTATACCAATTAAACAATTATAAATTCATATTTGATTTAAAATTTTTCTAAGATTTAAATTCAAACGTAAATCTATTACTATATACTAAAGTAGAACCCTTAATGATCCCTATGTGAGAATTTGACATTCTATATGCTCTCTATTGAGACGGTGCTTAGACCAATCGTGGTCGTGACTTTTGTGGGACTACTTGGGTGTAGTCCAGGGCTTTGGTTAGCAACTGACTGCTATCGTGACGACTGCAACGTTGGTGTTGCCTTCGCAGGTATTCTGGGTAGGGTTGCGACGCCTATCCCTTTTCGTTTGCTGATGGAATCAGCAGTTCGGGTCTTTTGACCTTTAATTTGGGATACGTCAGATTGACGTGTACTAGAATCAGTTAGACACAGTCTTGGTGTCGGGTTTCGCTGTCGGATACGTCGTATTCGATATCCTAACACCTAAATTGGTGTAATACGGGTTCGTCTGTGGTTGACGATAGGAGTTGAAGTGACGTAGGTTACTCCTGGGTATTGACGGAGTTCCTGGAGCTTCGAGTTAAGCTTGATTGTGGTGCGGAAATTGGTTTGAGAAGCCATTTCCTAAAGCCTCAGTTGCGTGTTCGCGACTTAGTGTCGCCTGTAGCTTTCAAAGGTTGAAAGCTATGGACTCCCAGTGAGTCGATAAGAGTCGATTTGTTTTCGATTGTCGACTTATAAAGTCGATGCTTCGATAACAATATTTGTGAATTCTTGGTTCAGTGATGAGGTATCAAGTGGCTTGATACTTCGATGTGTCACGCTTCCAACCTATTGTTGGTAGTGGATCCTTGGATATTTCGCCTTTCTCTTGATAAGTATATTGGCTGCAGACAATATACTGTCGAAAGTGAAACGAAATATCCTTTCCCTATCTGGGGACTTATAGATTGGGTCGATGTTTTCCCTAGATTGTCTTGGAAACTCTTGAGTGTCGGTCATCTCTGACCACGTTGTGAGACTGGGTTATTCCCTGATGGTGGTTTTGACTCTAGTCGAGTCTGGGTGTTCGTAGTATTCTCGGTTTGTTTGGCGAGAGGTTCGAAATCACAGATATTGAGTGATTTAAGTATGGTTGTCGGCTTTGATAGTCACCGTATGTGATAATGGTTAGGGTTTGCTTCTCAAATTAATTGTGCAAACCTAGGAGTGGTATGCTTGTCCGATCAATTGGTGACAGGTCGCCTGGGTCTCAATGAGACAAGTATTTGGTGTTGCTCGGAATATTAATCGCTAGGGTCCCTTGTAGGACAGCAGCGACAGGGTCTCGTGGAGACAGGTGTTGAGCATCACCAGTGGTTGATATCGCTTAGTGCGATTGACAATCCTGTGCATCAAGTGATGGACTTGCATGGAACCTGCGTTGGTTAATCGAGGTTATTGAGCGAATAAATTGTCGATGTAACGACCCAGCCCACTAGCAATAATAACTCATTGGGCCCAACCATCGGCCCAAAATGCTTAAGCCTAGTTATTATTACTAGTGTCTAAGTCTATTATAAACCCAATGACAATCCCTTTCCCATCCGATGTGGGACTATTGGGGTGTCACAAACTCCCCCCGTTAAGGCCCTGACGTCCTCGTCAGTCCAATCATCAGTCATCACACACACAGCCCAAGATCAGCAGGCTATGTGAGACTCGTCTCGCTAGCCCGTCATCCAGACCCTGGCTCAGCCGAGACTCGCCACACATATCCAGCTGGTGAACCGGCTCTGATACCAAATGTAACGACCCAGCCCACTAGCAACAATAACTCGTTGGGCCCAACCATCGGCCCAAAATGCTTAAGCCCAGTTATTAATACTAGTGTCTAAGTCTATTATAAACCCAATGACAATCCCTTTCCCATCCGATGTGGGACTATTGGGGTGTCACAGTCGAGCTCAATTCGTATTGTCAATTGGACCTTTTGGGTCAGGTGGAAAGCGAGGTCTTGGACCTAGGACTGTCGAATGCCAAAAGTGGCTTTCAGTTGACGAGGTTTTAACTTCGACAGTTTGTGTGGTAACTAGAGTGAGACTGTGGTCTCCGAGGTGAGTGTTTTGACTCAAGTTTTCGAACGACGTTTCGTATGTGCTCGTAGTGAGCAGGTTGACGTTGTTGGCTAGTCGGAGTGTGCCTTTCGGCCTTTGAGATTTTACTCCGGACTTGTGGAGTTGTTTTGTGACTTTTTACGTGAACTATCGATGTAGTCGAATCAGTACGACTATGCGGACCAAAGTTGAGTGGACCTAGCAATCCTGAGGGATGAATTATTATCTCAGAATTTGCAAGATGGGATCGGATTATTCTGGACGCGGGACTATCTTTGTCCGCAGGTTATAAGATGGATATGATTCCGGTGAATCTTGATCCGTAAATTTGGGTTGGAATGTTTACCCTCGTCTTGTCCATGTGGGATGTGGAGTCAGTACTTGTGTTGGTGGGTTAGACGTTACATTTGCACGTAGCTTCTGGCTTCGTAGTGACATGTGCTTAGAGTCTCGCTAAGTCGTGATGACGGGCTAGAGAGACGAGTCTCACATAGCCTGGTGATCTTGGGCTGTGTGTGTGATTGGACTGACGAGGACGTCAGGGCCTTAACGGGGGGAGTCTCTGACACCCCAACAGTCCCACATCGGATGGGAATGTGGTTGTCATTGGGTTTATAAGAGACTTAGACACTAGTAATAATAACTGGGCTTAAGCATTTTGGGCTGGTGGTTGGGCCCAACGAGTTATTGTTGCTAGTGGGTTGGGTCGTTACATTGCCACGTGTCAAATTCTATTCTATTTACTATTTACTATATTATTAAAATCAAATAAATCCTTAATGATCCCTTATACCAATTAAACAATTATAAATTCATATTTGATTTAAAATTTAATTTTCTATTTACTATACTAATTCAAAATTCAAAATTTAATTTTCTATTTTAAGTTAAATTCAAACATAATCCTTAATGATCCCTTATACCAATTAAACAATTATAAATTCATATTTGATTTAAAATTTTTCTAAGATTTAAATTCAAACGTAAATCTATTACTATATACTAAAGTAGAACCCTTAATGATCCCTATGTGAGAATTTGACATTCTATATGCTTGCCACGTGTCAAATTCTATTCTATTTACTATTTACTATATTATTAAAATCAAATAAATCCTTAATGATCCCTTATACCAATTAAACAATTATAAGTTCATATTTGATTTAAAATTTAATTTTCTATTTACTATACTAATTCAAAATTCAAAATTTAATTTTCTATTTTAAGTTAAATTCAAACATAATCCTTAATGATCCCTTATACCAATTAAACAATTATAAATTCATATTTGATTTAAAATTTTTCTAAGATTTAAATTCAAACGTAAATACTAATACAAATTTCGAATGCTTCAATAAATTTAATTTTGATCTATGCAAAATTAGTTAAAAAGATAAAGATATTTTTTAAGATTTAAATTCATTAGTTAAAAAGATAAAGATATTTTTTAAGATTTAAATTCATTAGTTAAAAAGATAAAGATATTTAACTTTTTGTGAGATATTTTTGGCGGGTGCGGATATTACGCGTAAAATTTAAATTTCTAAGATTTAAATTCAAACGTAAATACTAATTCAAATTTCAAATGCTTCAATAAATTTAATTTTGATCTATGCAAAATTAGTTAAAAAGATAAAGATATTTTTTAAGATTTAAATTCATTAGTTAAAAAGATAAAGATATTTAACTTTTTGTGAGATATTTTTGGCGGGTGCGGATATTACGCGTAAATACTGTAATAACTGGCATTTTTCCATAATAAGAAATAAAATATTTGGAGACTGTGAATGTGTGCGTAATTGTATTATAAGAGCACACGTCAAATTTCAAGCAAAACCGAGCTAAAACGGAAAAGTTACGCGACCCGGAAGTCTGACTTAAAGTGAATAGTAACTTCAGTTTCCGGATAAGCCGGGAATATAAGTTAGGTTCGGGTACGTGTTGGATTCCAAATATAGGCTTCCAATAGCTCGTTTCGAACGGCTCAGATATACTAGAACCGTTGGCACTGACGGAATCGAATTCCGATGCACGGTTGTCGAAAAAAAGGGTCCCGAACGATTTTACATATATAAAGTATATATGTTAATATGTTGGTTTATTACGGGAATTGATGGAGAGATGGGTTCGTCGCAGATCGGAGACCAAATCGAATGAAATAAAATGCTAGATTCGATGTCTCCATCGTACTGAACGCACTGGCGCAATCCGATCGAAAATCCGCCGGACGGATTGTTGGATATTACAAGATGATCGCAAAGGGGTCGATGCGTAATAATCGGATTGTTGAGAGGGAATGGATACTTCGCCAATCCGAGACCAAATCAAACGAAGTAAAAGTCTAGATTCGATGTTCTCGACGCACTGAACGCGTTGGCGCGATCCGATCATAGATCTGACGGACGGATCTTCGGGAATCGCGAAAAGAACGCAAAGGGGTCGAAATCGCAAAACGGCAAAATGCGAAAAGTCCAGTATTTTATGCGCCGAAATGCGAGGTTTTGAACATGGAGGGAATTACGCGCATGATTCAACTAATGGCAGGGACTAGAACCTAAATTGAGGACTGTGGAGGGTTAAATTGCAAAGTGGCTATTATATACATAATGGATTTCTAGGGTTTCATGGACCTAAACCCTAACCCTAATAGCCCTTCACCTCCCCCAGCCACCAAACAAACCTCGACCCTTCCTTCCGCTCTCCTCTCGCGCTCGCCATCCCCCCGCACCCGCCGCCGTCGCCGAAAAGCCTTTCTCCATCCTCTTCTTTCCATCCCCGCCATCACACCCGGATCTATCAAGATCCGAGGGCTTGGAGACTTCCAGACCCGAGCATATTGATCCCCCGACCAAGAGAAGTCGGAGGCTCACCTCTCCGGCCGGATCCGCCGTCCCGGAGCGCCGGCGCCGTCGTTGAAGCTTCCTGCGCCAACCCGGACCACCGCACTCGAGCGCGGGTGCTCTCGGTTCGCCGCGCCGCCGCCGCCTTCCCGAAGTTTCCCGCCCTCCTCCGACGACGAGGCATCGCCGGCGTACCTTCCCGCCATCCCCGTGCTCCGCCGCGCCGTCCGAGCCGCTAGCCGCCGCCCGCGGTTAGCCCAGCCGAGCAGACCGAGAACGGGCTCCCCGGGTTGCCGCCGCTCCACAGCGGCCGTGACGTCCTCCTGCCGGCCGCTGTGACCCCAGAGAACCTCCGGCGCTCTTCCCCGGCGTCACCGCACGCCGCCGCCGTCGCCGCACCACCTCGCGGCCGCCCGGCCTCGGTGCGACCGAGCTCGGCCATCTCCTCCACCGCGGGCCGCCGTCGTCTTCGACGTGAGCACCGGCTTCCCGGCGATCTCTTCCGCCGGATAAGCCCCGCCCGACCTTCCCCGGCCGCCGGATCGCCCGGCGCCACCTAACCCGAGGGTTAGTTGGAGGGGTGGATCTCCTCCGCCGCGCCACCGGCCGACTCGCCGCCGGCCAACCACTTCCCGGGACATCTCCGACCCGGCGCCCCGTCCCCAGCCGGACCGACCGCCGCCGTGCCGCCGGCGGCCAACCCTAGCTCTCCTCGGCCAAAGGTGAGCTGTTTTAATTACAGCAAGCTAAGTCTAGGGTTCTGACACATTTTCCGAGGCCACAGTTGGTCTTTCTGACCAAGTGAGGTGAGCACGGTCATCACCTTTTCGTGCTGAACGCGATGCTCACCTCCGCTTAGGCATTTGATACCTCGGTTAGCGGAAAAAGTGAACTTTACGCGCTGTGTGCAGTGTTTACAGAAGTTCGTGTCGCTCGTACGAGTTCTACAGTGACCGAAAGTTCTCCGAAAGGCGAGCACGGTCTTCAGCATGTCGAAGACTTACAGAGAGTATGATTTCGAAATTTATGGTGCACTGGTTTGCGTGCACGACCTATAATAGCCCTAAATCGCATGAAATAATGCGATTTTATGGAGCTTCAGGGACTTTTATGCAATTTATAATTTCGTGGTCGCTGTAGACAGCGTAGGAGTGTTGCGGGTAACCTCTGGATTGATCGTCCAAGGCCCCAGGACTTTACAGAAAATCAGAAGTGATTTTCGGAGCGTTTTTCGGCAAAATTCGCCGACGGAAACGTGTTAAAGGTTCGAATTTCTTCCGACAATTCTTAGTGGTTATTTACGGTGTCGCTAAGCCTTGTTGGCTGGTCACCCGCGTCATTTCTAGGGTTTGGAAATGACGGGTGAGCGACGGTTGGTTCCGGTGTCGAAATAGACACTTTCGGGAACCCGTATTCGTACAATTAACCGACGATAATTGTATTGTAGTGTTATCTTGTGTTTGCTGCCAAAACATCCAAGTAGGAGTGTTTTATGGCAGCGGGTGACTCGTGACACGAGTCGGTGCTTTCGGGACGGTTCATTGTCCCGAGTCCCGGTGTGGTTTACGGGACTTCCGGTGAGTTACGGTAATTGGTTCGGAAAACCAATCTCTGTGGGATTAGTTGTGAGTTGTGCTATTAGTGTTTTGTATTAGTGGGTTAGATACTAACCCGGTGGACCCTCTCGTAGGTCCAGTCGCTTTACTTCCATAGTCGACAGATTCTTCTACAGTCTTACAGGTGGGTACTTCGATCCGACGTCCGTACAGTGGTACACGCTGGTGACGTTCCTTCCACCTTACTATTCATATCTTTTATCGTAAATATATTTTGCACCTTTGTGTTACAGTTTTCTCTACTCAGTGTTTCCATGCTTAGTACCATATGTAGGGGTAGAGTAGTTTGCTTCTTGTCAGCCTATGACATCAGTGACCTGTTCGGTCAGTCTACTTCAGTATACTCAATGACCTTGTTGTTTAGTTGGTCAGTTCTCGTGTTTCCTTCAGTAGTACATGCATACAGTTGAGATGATGTTGAGTTGTTCCATCCTAGTTGACCTGAGTGGTCAGTTCTTGTGTTTCCTTGAGTAGTACTCGCATACAGTTGAGAGGATGTTGAGTTGTTCCATCCTAGTTGACCTGATTGGTCTGCTCGGTACATCCTTATAGTTTTTCAGTTGACCTATTCGGTCGGCTTGTTTCGCTTTATCCGTGACCCGTTCGGTCGCTTGTTTGTTTCGTGACCCGTTCGGTCGCTTGTTTCAGTTTCGGTGACCTGTTCGGTCGGTTTGTTTCAGTGCTTCTGTGACCTACGTGGTCGGCGAGTTTACCTAATGACCCAAAAGGGGTCGATGTCCCTTTAGGGACGGGATTGTCAGCCAGTTGCTGACGTATGGTTTTTGAGCATAACGATCGATCGCCAGACTCGAGCGCATATCACGAACACAAAGGGTCCGATCCACCGCCGTGGGTGTTCTTTTCCGGAAAAGTGGTCGCAGAGGTTCGACCCGTGAGCCCATAGGCTACCTTGGGTTGAATGCAGGCTTAGAGATACAGGGGGCATTGCCTGAGGTCTGCGGACCAATATTGGCGGTTATGGATTGGGTACTTTACTTTTCTAAGCTTTTCGATGCATACTTACAGTAGCTGTTGTTTCATATCTATATTTCTCTCTCTCCATTTACTTGTTTATCATAGCTACTGTACTACTACTATTATCTCCTCTTGTGTCTATCTCCGCGAGGTATCCACTGGGAGGGGGAGACATGTTTACATGTTCTCACCCTCGCCTTCTTTTTCGTGACGTTGTGTCTTAGTGGGACAAATGGTGAGGAGCGGGTCTAGAGTACGCTTAGCTCCTACCAGTATCGGTTACTTCCTTACCTTTCTCGTTTTATTACTTAGAGTACATCATGGTTCAGTTCTAGCTTCACTTTAGTGTTGGATTGAGACTTATAATGATTTTTGGAAGTTTATGAAAGAACTCATGTTTTGTGAATTAAACTGTCTCCTACCCTTCGTGGTAGCATTTCAAAGGAAAAGGATTTCTACCCCTCGTGGTAGTGTTTTCAAAGAAAGGGTTTCCGTGTGGAAACAGTTTGTAAAAGGTTTTCAAAAGAGATTTTATAACTTAGAGTTTCAAAACCCGTTCCCGAGTAGGGAACATTTCAAAAGATAGATGTTGTTTATATACAAAGGTAAATGTGATTGAACCTGTGGTGAATGGTGTGAATATGTGTATGTTGATTGGAATTAATATCTGTACACTTTGTTGTGGTTGTATGATTGTAAAAGACTCCTTGTACTTGTGCGATGCCGTGCAAATACAGGGGAGACTCTGTCCGTGTGTACAGTGGTCTCTCTATATTTGTGGCAGGTCTGTCATGTCCTTGGGGGGTCAAGGTTTATAAACAAAAAAAAAAAAAAAATTTCGCTGTTTCTATACTCTAAAATGACCCGAGGCGTGACAAATACTAATTCAAATTTCAAATGCTTCAATAAATTTAATTTTGATCTATGCAAAATTAGTTAAAAAGATAAAGATATTTTTTAAGATTTAAATTCATTAGTTAAAATGATAAAGATATTTTTTAAGATTTAAATTCATTAGTTAAAAAGATAAAGATATTTAACTTTTTGTGAGATATTTTTGGCGGGTGCGGATATTACGCGTAAGAAGAAAAATATTTGAGAAACGCGTAGATAAAAAATATATGATATAAATGAAAGGATATTATTGTTAAAATTTAATTTTGATCTATGCAAAATTAGTTAGAAAGATAAAGATATTTTTTAAGATTTAAATTAATTAGTTAAAAAGATAAAGATATTTAACTCTTTGTGAGATATTTTTGGCGGGTGCGGATATTACGCGTAGGAAGAAAAATATTTGAAAAACGCGTAGATAAAATATATATGATATAGATGAAAGGGTATTATTGTTACCCAAAACTAACAGATATTTTTATTTTCAATCATTAGATATGATCTAATGGCAATAAATTAACAGATATTCTTTTTGAACTCTTTGTGAGAATCTAACACGTGGCAAAATTAGTTAAAATGATAAAGATATTTACGCAAGAAAATTCATATTTGATTTAAAATTTAATTTTGAAATATTTTAATATTTAAAATTAAACCGTAAATACTAATTCAAAAATTTTAAACTCACGCTTTTATAAATAGTATAGATATTGTATGTCACTTTCCTACTATCACTTCGTATTTTTTACTTCGTAATTTTTTTCCCTACTATCACTCATTCCGTAATATTCGCTTTTTATAAATAGTATAGATAGATATTGCATGTCACTTCCCTACTATCTCTTCTGTATTTTTCACTTCGTAATTTTTTTTTCTCTACTATCACTAATTCTGTAATATTCTTAGTTCTTAGATGTTGATGTTTTAAAATAGAATATATTATTTTTATTTTATTATTTAAATACGAAACAAGTATTAAATTTTTTTTTTGAATGTCTTATTGTTCTCAGGATATGACACTTGGGTATGATTCTATACGTGACATCACTCCTCTTGGAGACAAATGGAAGATCAAAGTTAGAGTGATTTGTCTGTATACGATGCCTGAATTTCATCGTCCAGATGTGGTGAATAGCCTAGAGTTAGTTCTTTCTGATCAAAATGTAAGATACAATTTTTATTTTCAAATTGAATATACATTTGCTTTATTTTTACTAAAAGATACTATATAATTTGTTTATTTTTTATTTTAGGGAGATAGGATACATGCAACGGTAAGAAAAGCTGTAATAAACCGAATTTTTTATCCGGATGGAATTTGACTTTCGTTTTTAAACGTTATTGTGCGTAAATGAATTACAAGAGCACACGTCAAATTTCAGGCGAAACCGAGCTAAAACGGAAAAGTTACGCGACCCGGAAGTTTGACTTAAAGTGAATAGTAACTTCAGTTTTCCGGATGAGCCAGGAATAGAAGTTAGGTTCGGTACGTGTCGGATTCCAAATATAGGCTTCCAATAGCTCGTTTCGAACGGCTCAGATATACTGGAACCGTTGGCACTGACGGATTTCTGATCCGATGCGCGGTTGTCGAGAAAAAGGAGTTTGATTGATTTTACACATATAATTAGATAATTGGAGGTTTTGGAGAAAGAATAGGAGAATGGGTACTTCGCGAATCCGAAACCAAATCGAACGAAGTAAGATACTAGATTCAATGTTCGCGACGTGCTGATCGCGCTGACGCGATCCGATCGGAAATCCGACGGACGGATCTCCGGGAATTACAAGATGATCGCTAAGGGGTCGATGTGTAATAATCGAATTGTTGGAGAGAGGATGGATTTATCGTGAATCCGTGACCGATCGAGGCAAACCAAAATCGTGGGTTTGATGTCTTCGATGTGCTGATCGCACTGGCGCGATCCGTTCACAAATCGGACGGACGGATCTACGGAAATTGCACGTTGATCGAGACGAGGTCGTTGCGGACAAATCGGTATTTTCGCAAAAGAGCTTATATTTTATGCGTCGAATTGCGAGGTTTTGAATGTAGATGGGCATACACGTGTGAGACCCCAGTTAGTCCTATATATAAGATATAATAGGGCTAAAACTCTTAACCCGGCTTAAGCATTTTGGGTGGTGGCAAGACCCAAGAGGTTAAGAGAGTTAAGTGTGCTAGGACGGGAGTAGTCCTAGGATGGGTGACCCCCGGGGCAGTTGGGGCGTCACAGATGGTATCACACCAATTACACAAGTGCGAGATGAGTCTCGACCGAGCTGTGGTCTGGATGACGGGCTAGCGAGACGAGTCTCACATCGCCTGGTACTTGTGAGTCTGAGCCTGACGAGGACGTCAGGGCTTAAAGGAGGGGAGATTGTGAGACCCCAGTTAGTCCTATATATAAGATATAATAGGGCTAAAACTCTTAACCCGGCTTAAGCATTTTGGGTGGTGGCAAGGCCCAAGAGGTTAAGAGAGTTAAGCGTGCTAGGACGGGAGTAGCCCTAAGATGGGTGACCCCCTCGGAAGTTGGGGCGTCACAACGCGCGAGATTCATCTATTGGTAGGGACTAGAGTGCAAATGGATGGCTGTGGAGGGCTAAAATGCAATTTGGCCACATGTATATAAAGGTTAGTTTTAGGGTTTCATGGAGAAACCCTAAACCATGGCCTCTTCATCTCCCTCCATCACCCCAAACCGCCTCCATCTACTCCCTGCCATCTCGTGCGCGCGCCCCCGGCCGCCGGCAGGCAACTCAGGCCGCCGGAAAGGCCAGCCCAACCTCCCTCTTCTCTCTCTCTCCCTCCAACTTACTCCCTCCTTGGCCGTATATCCCGAGAAGCCCCATCACCCTCAGGTAAGCGATCCATGGCCGAGATCCGTCGCCGGCGTGATTCCCCAGCCGTCCCCGTGTTCCGCCGGCGCCGCCTTTGCCGGCCGTCGAAGCCGTCGGCTGGTCCAAGAACCGCACTGCCGAGCCTGTGCCAACCCGCACGCGTGCGCCGCAGCCCGCTCGGAACCGGCCGCGTTGCCAACCTCTCGACTCCTGGCGAGCCCCACCGCCGGCCGGAGCCGCCACATTGCCGCCGGAGCGCCGCCACCGCCGCTCCGGCCGCCGCCGTCGCCTCGCACCCGAGCCCATGCCAAGATGGGCCCGCGGCTCTCCGCGCGCGGCCGCCGCCTCCCTTCTCCTCCTCCAACCTCCGACGGTCACTCGTCGTCGGAGCTCCTCCGGCCCATTCCCGCAACCGCCGACCGCCGCGCTCGGCCTCTACGGCCGCCCGGACATGGTGCGGGTCAAGATGGAGCCCGTATGGGCTCCGGCGCCGCCGTCGCCCACCGTCGGGAGCACCACCCTTCCTCGGCCTTCCGCATGCGGCCGCAACCGTCCCGGACTGCGCCGGCCGGCGCCGTGGTCCGCGCACTGGAGCTCGAACCCGAGCCCGTGTGCTCGGATCTTCCCGCGCCGCCGCCGCCACCTCCGCCGCCGCCGGCCGGCGTGAGCACCGCTTCCGCCCGGCCGGCCGCACCCATCCACCGTCGGCGCCCCGTCGCCGGAGCTCCTCGCCGGCCGGATCCGAGATGACTCCTTCTCGGGTTGGGGGACCCAGGGCATCAAGGTCCGCCGTCGCCGCCGCCTTCCGCCGCCGCCGTCGCCGACGCAAGCCCCGACCACCCAGACCCATCGGAACCTCCCCTGGCCGCCGTGCCCGCCGTCCGGCCGCCGCCGGCGTGCCGTGGTCCACCCTGCTCCGGTAAGTGTTAGAAGTAGGGCTTTATTGTGGTGGTTCAC